>JANHMN010000009.1:65714540-65725958 GCA_030674055.1 Rhabdomys pumilio | reverse complement strand
CACACACACACACACACACACACACACACACACACACACACACACACACTGCATGCATTACTAATAACATAATTTAAAAATGATATTGAGTGAGTAGATCCTTGCTAATGAGGAAAGATTGAACAACAGCTTGTATAGGGTTTTCTCTACAAATTTCTACTACAGAAAATTTGATTAAATAGATACTTTTATAAATATATCAACTCAGAGGCAGTAGCCTATCCTATATTAGCAGGAAGAATTCCAAATGTTCCTTGTGAATCAGAAAAATGCTACCCCTACCCCTCCGGGAATTAGGGAGGTGCTGTTTTTTATTTTTTAGACATGTCACTCGTTAGTTCAGATAGGTCTAAAACCCACCATACGGCCCACGTTAGCCTTAAACTCACTTTAATTATTTTGTCTCCACCTCTTAAGCACTTGAATTTCAAATATGAGTCATCATGCTCCACTTTAGATGGCTTAACCTTCTCGTCAAGCATGCAGAAAGGGGTCATTATGCTTTGAACAGTGTGCCTTTTTAGTGTACCTGCTTTTCTTACTTGTTTTGTAGCAAGCTATTAGATATTTCTGATTATAGATTATTAGTCTCAACAGATCCAGAATGGGATACTTCTTAAGAGATACTGCATAGCCGTAGCTTGATTTGCATTTATCCATGATGCATAATGGCTGACAGTCAGGTAACAGGTCACACTCGGCTTCTCCAGGCTGGTGATGCTGAGGTGTCTGGATGCTGGCATAGAACTTTTTGGGCATACCTGTCCTCCCTATGTTTCCACCTTAGAAATGACTGGAGGTAAAAAGAGCAGAGACAGAACAATAAGACAGACATGCAGAAAGAAGCATCTCAGTGAGAATGTACTCAGTGAGAATTATTGTGTAATAGAAATATAATGGAGAAGAGACAGACAGACAGACAGTAATAACAGACAATCAGATTTTTTTTGTTTGTTTTTCTTTTGTTTGTTTGTATTTTTGTTTTTTGTTTTTTGGTTTTTTTTTTTTTTTGAGACAGTGTTTCTCTGTGTAGTCCTGGCTGTCCTGGAACTCACTCTGTAGACCAGGCTGGCCTCGAACTTAGAAATCCACCTTCCTCTGCCTCCCAAGTGCTGGGATTAAAGGCGTGCGCCACCACTGCCCGGCCCGCCCAGACAATCTTTCTTATGGCTTCACCCTCCTTACAAGCCACAGCTCCATTGTTTCTTTCTGGTTG
Organism: Rhabdomys pumilio; assembly: GCA_030674055.1. Taxonomy (NCBI): domain Eukaryota; kingdom Metazoa; phylum Chordata; class Mammalia; order Rodentia; family Muridae; genus Rhabdomys; species Rhabdomys pumilio. Next base: position 65,724,742 of record JANHMN010000009.1, on the reverse strand, counting down.
GATCTTTCATACACACACCTTAAGCCCTTCTATTGATGGAGCTAGTGGGAATGAAGAGATACCATGTTTAAGGAAATGGTTGGCTAAAATAGCTACTGAATGCTTTTCCATTTATTGCTTTGAGGAAATTATTCACACATATAAGCAAATGCTCATAGATACAAGCATAATTTCTCCTCTGAAAAGTAGAAAACACTACATCGAAATCCTCAGATCTTGCAATTGGAAAGACAGTGGCCTCTCGACAATGTAAAGGTGCTAACATTGTATACTTCTGGCTTAGCTCTGTCCCTTTGCTTTCTTATTCTGATAATTCTCTTAAAATATATATGAGTTTGCGGGCCTCAAAATTAGTATGAGTAAAAAGAATTTACATACAAACACATTGGATATTTATCTTTCCCCTTAAGGGTTCTGGAAACATACTTCCACTAACTCTTAAGTTTCTTTATAAGAGCACTGAATACTCCTATGTCGGCTACTTGACATTCATAACTTATCAGCACTATCCCAAATGCTACTGGCCCAAGAATTACTGAAATAAAACAATAAATCAATAAATGAACACAAATATCCTTATTCTACACAGCTGAGTGTGGAGAGGGTCAGTCAAGGAGTAGAGATAGCAAACTTATAAGGTCAAAAGAGCATTGATAACAGGTTGAGCTAAGATACCTGTGGCTTGTTCAAAGACATTTTCAACACGAAATCTAATCTTTCTCAATCTATGAAGCAAAGCAGGAAGGACAGTTTGTCTGGCTCACTCATGAGAACATGAAGAAACATACAGATACAGAGAGGGTGGTGCCCACTTGTAGTCCCAGCACTTGAGAGGCGGAGGCAGGAAGATCAGGAGTTCAAAGCCAACCTCAGATACATTGTGAGTTTGAGGCCAGCCTAGACCTCATGATACCTTGTCTCAACCAAAAAGGCATGTGATGTGGCCTACACAAACAAACAAGGACAAGCATGAACACAGCCTCAAATATCTGTTCTCACATTCTCCCACGGTGACTTCCTCTTTCAGGCAACCGTACAATTGCACTCCCATACTTCTCTCCAGTTGATCAGAGCACAAACTGGAGAAGGATATGAGCAGAACAAAGATGCTTTGTGTCTGTCCCTAGTCTGACCCTCCTGAGAACCATGTGAACTTACAGCTGCTCTGCAGAAGCTTGTCCAGGGATTGACGCCACTGCAGGACCTCCTCCAGTGAGGGCCTAAACAAAAATAAGGACAAAAGAAAGGTAACAGCATAAGAAGGAAGTTAATCACGTGCAAGACAATGACTTGACTTTGGTTTTATTAGATGGTGACACAGCTGGTGATTGATCCTCAGAATAGGGACAGAGGTATTATTTTCTCATGGTTATGTCTGATCAGCTGGTTTGCTACCTGATAGCTGCATGAGGTTTTTATCGCTTTCTGAACAATCTGACTAAACAGACTTTTTTACAAGTAGAGTCTATTTGTCCTGAGGCTGCGTCCAATAGTCTTATATATTCTATATGAGTGAATCTGAAGATTATCTTTATTTCAAATATAGGTTAAAGAAATCCAACTGGCCCTTCACAGAGGGTAAACTAATGTTCTGTGTTTCACAATGCCACACATAAGACACCAACATAGTCAGCAAATGGTATTTGGTAGAGACCCCAATGCCATAGTTATCTCACTAAGGACAATAGAAGACAGTCAGCTTGATTTTACCCCATAGTGGAAGTATGACAGAAAAATAAAATCTATATTTATTTATTTATTTATTTATTTATTTATCTATCCCAGTTATTTTTTTCTCAAGAAAAAAGTCTTTAGCATCTCTTAAGTCAGAATGTTGAACATAAATGTTGACTTCAAAGAAGGTTAATAGCCAAGATATAATAATAATAATAACAATAATAATAATAATAATAATAGTAATAAACTACTTTTCCTTTAGTGTTCGCATCTACAGAAGTCCCACAACTGCACTTTGTCACATCCATCAACTCTCCTCTCTCATCAGCATCAGCATGTACCTTCCTGGGCTCACAGCACCTGAATCCTTGAATCATCACAGTTGGTCTTTATCTTTATGCCAATTAAAGCAAACTGGCAAGACATTTACTATGGGATTACAATGATTCAGTGTTTCCCCCAAGGTTGTAGGTTGTTTAGTAACTGTTCCAGCCAACACAGAAATACTCTTGTTTCTAGTTTTTATGAAATCATATCTTTGGGCATTTAAATCATGGACAGTGGCAACTGATGTTGCTGAGACAATTTTCAGTCTGTATCTTATTTTTCAGGCATATGCATTCTCATTGTATCTCTGTAAGGAATCCAAGATGGTCTTTTAACTCAAGTGTTGTGATCACCTCCTAAACTCTCTTTGTAGGACATGTGTCAATTGAGTCCTGAATTGATTCGATATTTTCCCAAATTTATGTGTTCTTTCTTTGAAAGCCAAACTAAACAAAAAGCAGGGGAAAATAGATCCTGTGAAATAAACTTTGATGGGTTCTGTTTTCCTAGATGGACACATAAATCTCAGATCAAAAACATACAAATTTCTCACAAGTGAACTATATTTCCTCTTCCCCTTCCCTGGTTAAAATAAAAGAACAGATGGCATGAACATGGCTTGCAAGTATGTTCTCATATCTTTTTCATTCATTTCATTGATAACCACAATACAGAATGTTTTCATATGGCCAATAATTCAGTGTTAGTTCATACCAAGCACTTTTGCTACATGTGTATTATTTTGTGTGTACATGTTCACAGTGGGTTTTACACATAGCAAAACACTTTTGAGTCCAAATGTTCTCAGATTTGAGAGCATGTTATACAATGAAACAATAGGAAACTAACTCAGAGCAAAGGGTAGGCTGGGTTCATGTTCCAAGTCTCCTGACTGTATATGTATTTTCATAAAAGAAAATAGCTTTTTCTGCCCTTGCTCTTTAGTACACAGGAAGAAACAATGCCATGTGCACGTGTCCCTGACTTAAACATGTTACCAGATGCAATTTGTCCCAAAAGGTCTCATTATAAAACCAAGTAATGGTCAATATCAGCAGCACATCACGGCCAAGATTAAATTCCTCAAAGGGACATGTGCCGAGTCTGCTTGGGGGCGAAATTAGTCCAAATTGATGTAAGGACATAGTTGAACAAGACACATCCCCCCACGGCATGGAGCCCAGTGTTCTGATTACAAGCCTAGGAGGAAACAGGTTCATCCTGTCCTGATTCTCAGAATTTGCCAGCCCTCATTAAATGTGACTTCTTTGGAAACAAGATAGATGCAGATCTAAATAACCAATGAGCATCCTGGTCCACAAGGTCACTGCTGACCACAGAGGGCAAGCAGAGTCTCCTCTCGCTGTGTGGGTATGAGAGATGGGGAGAAAGGTAACCCAGATAAGAGACAAGATAAACACTTTAGGAGTCATTAACTATGTGTTTTATAATGCCCAGTGCAAATGCCTCCTGATTGAGGAAGTGACCACATCAGCTTGGAAACAGGAGCTTTTCCCACTGATAAATACCCTTGACATTGAAGGATCTTTCATATAGTAACAGTGCACACAAGCCCTGCAAGGACTGTGTTATTCCTGGAGAGCTTTCCCATTCCTTCCTATGGGCACAGCATCAGTCTGAAGTAATGAATGAAGTTGGTGGCAAAGACCAGAAATTTAATGTCCAATTATGGACATTAAAATATGGCAAGATTTTTCATCTGTACCCAACTATAGTTTATATTTCACAGTTGGCAATTGGATGAGAACCCAATCCATGTTAATGGATTCAAGGCGTCATGAGTGGAGTATACTCTGTAGAACATCTTTTAGTAAACAGGTATCAAGTTGAAAAGGCAAACAAAATCTTCCTTAGTTTACCCAGAGTTAACCTTGTTGAAAGCCACAGATGATTCAATACTTAGATTTGAAGGAACAAACGAGCCATTGCTACTTCTACTGGCAATATTGGCCAATATTATCTGTAGCACTGGAGAAGAATGTAGCTTGGCTGAGCACCAGAGGCTGGGGTTTATAAGTTTGGTTTCCCTTTGGTTTGGGTTTGGTTGGTCATCTACAGTGTCTTCTATAATACTTAATTATCCTTGATCATGTTTTCCCATGTTCTTGCTTTTGACAAGGAAATCAAACCTTGAGTTCACCGGTGTCATTCACAAGAGCCTGCTTTATTCTTCCTTCCTGTCCTATGGAGCACAAGCAGACTTAAGCCCATGCCTGTTGATTGAGTTCTTGCCTCATGGCCAGCGGCACTATGGCAGACTTTTGAAAGGCCACTTCTTTGTGTCCATAAAAATTGTACACATTTCCTTTCCAGGCTAACTCTGAAGCTAACCAGCTGCAAGAACACACAGGATGACTTGTTGTGACTAGCCGTCAGCCAGGGTTCTGACTGGAAACTTGTGGAGGCCATTCTTGGGCTTTAGAATGGCAAACACAATAAAATCAATGCATTCAGTTAAAAACTGGTAACAGATGTCAAGGAGGGACATTTAGAATTAAAAAAATAAAAATAAAAACCTACTGAAACAGTATGTGCCCCTGACATTTTGTAAGCCAGTGTGTATTACAAACCATAATGTTATTACAAACTCTATGTATGTGGCTTACATTTTTTGTATTATTCATTCTAAGGACCTACACAGAGCCTCTGAGAATGTAGGGGCTGGGCAGAGTAGGACAGGGAGAGGGAGAACACTTTTTAAACTATGAGTTTAAAAAAGAGTTCTGAGGAAGAGGAAGCTAAGATAACAATAAGCCATACAAGTCAGACAGACAGCCTTCATAACAATACCTTCAAGGGTGTAGGCCTTTTGGAGGAGGAGAAAGTCTGCAGCCAATGGAAACAAAGAGAAAGGGGTTAGGGTCAAAACGATGAGGGACTTTCTTTTTCCGGAATGGAATAATAATACTTGTTTTCTCCTAATGGAAGAAGAGCCAGGGCCAATTTTGGAATACCAAAATGATAAGAGACATTGAGAATGGGTACAAGAAAAGAAGACAGCTTATTTTCTGTTTTTTGCTCCCAAGGGCTCAAGTTTTTAATCAGATGAGAATTTAAAATATATTAAAAAATAGAAAGTACTTCTTCAAAGCAAATGCCCAAAGATGAGAGAAGCTAAAAATACATACCTTCCATCAAGAGGTTTATTTTTTCCTCAGAAGATATGGGTTTAAAAAAAAAAACATACACACAGAGAAATGTGGAAATGAAGAAATGAGTTTGACTGAGGTCACACAGAGCAAGGTCGTTCCCTGAAGGCTAAAAGCACAGAAATCCACACCAATCCTTTGGGTGGCCAAAGGAACGAGGTAAAGAGGTGGAACAGAGCACTTATGTTTGCAAGGAACACTTCTCTTCAGTTTCACTGTTGAAAACAGCTGTCACACACAAGCATCCCCTGGGGATGGGGTGGGGGTGAGGTGTTGTCTTTCCCAGAAACAAACAATATTTTTGATAGAAGAAAGGGAAGGAAGACAAGAGGAGTAAATAAGCCAATATATTTCAGCCCCAGCTTTTCTCCAACAATTTCTCTCTTGATTTCCTAAGAGCCTAGTGGTTCAAGTGTCTGGGTGGCATTTGAGAGTAGACAATCAAGGTAGGAAATAGAAAACTACATTTGAAAATGTTAACCCCAGTGGATCAATAATTACCACATTGTTTGCTTTAAAATAGACCTTTTGACCTGCTGGCTATGATGTGGTTCTTGCTCTCTACTAGTCCAGGCAGCCTGCTGCTCCACATTGAATTAGCTTCTCCTTTTTAAAGGTAGAAAATTCAATTATGCCTCACTTCCGGTTTGTGAACACTTTGAAGTAATAAAAGGAAGAAAATGGAAATGTCCACTTAGGATGATGGAAAATGACTTTGAAACAGAATAACCCAGTTCTGTATCCCCCAGCCAATCAACTATATTAAGTTGAAGGCCATTTGGACAAAGGATAGGATGGCCAATTTCTACAAATATTAGATTTAAAAAGAGACATGAAAGTTAAAAAGGTACTCTACTTTTCCCACACCATCTGTGATCTTGAAGCTTTTAGAAAGCAGAATGAAGGAGTTAGCATCCTTTGGATAGTCCAGCTTCTCTTCTTCATTTCTACAGATAGCTCTGCTATAAAGGGAGGATTCAGTGCATCTGTCTAGACAGTAAGGGAGCTAATTGAAGATGACGGACAGCGATGACGGTATGGGTGGTATTACTGACTTAAAGTAGGTGGATTCATGGGCACAGCCTCTTGACTCTTTGGAATCATACTTTCCTGCTATGCTCTCATTGGTGAGTGAGGGTGGGGATGATATACACAGCTGAAGTCGAGAGATGGAGGACTGTACAATCACAATCAGGAATATGCTTTTTTTTTTCTTATGAGTTGGGAAGGCAGCACTTGGTGTATGTTAAAGTGAGAACAGCAAGTTCAAGTCTTCATTCCTCCTGGAAGTAGCAGTTCAGGTCTTCCACCAGACCTTGAAGGGAACCTAGTATACTCAGGAAGAAACCATTGAGTCCTAAATTGTCTGCCTTTTCGTCAGCATGAACTTACTCGAATTTCTCTCCCAAGGAAAAGACCTTGGTTGTTACTTTATGCTGGGTGCTCAGGGCTTATAATGAATTGGACCAGGGTTACTTGACCCAAACCAATGAATTATCAGATGTTTTGACCTTCCAGTCAATAACTGAGTGACTGGTGCCATTTTATAAAGTACAGTTCATCTTTCCAAAGATGAGGCAAGGTTCTATCTATTTTTTTTAATTCTGGAATTATTTAATGTTATGATCTAGACATGGAAGTGTTAATATATATATATATATATATATATATATATATATATATATATATGAAGCAACTCTCTGAGGACTCAGATGATCTTTAGTGAATAAAAGAAAGGGATAGTTCTACAGAAGAATGACAGCAGCATATACTTGAAAAATAGCTGTCATCTGAGGGAAAAACAAGAGGAATCCATATTCAGGACTCACTTGTGTGCCTTGGCAGGCTTCTCCGGCTTCTCATTATATGGAATGACAAGGTCAACAGCAGAGTCTGGCTTCTGGAGGAGAATTCCCAACTTGATCTTGATCTCCTTGGCCCTGAAAGGATAGATGTCAGGGGACAAAAATGACACATGGCACACAAATCTCAGTGATTTCTTTCTGCATCAGAGAAAGAAAAATGCAAAGAACCTCATTGGCTTCCTTCATTTCTATTACAGCAAAAAGAACATAAAAACAGAAAACAGGACACATGGGTTCCAATCAGTGATGTTTAGAAGACACCAATTATTTGCATTATCTCATTCCAATCTTCATTGTTCTAGTCATATTTTCTAATTTCTATATGGCAGGTAATATAGTCTTGTTCCCATTTTGCAGAAGGGGAAAGTTTAAATATCTTAATATAGCCCAGTGAGTATGTGATCAAGCCCAAACAGTCTGTCTCGAGAATCCCCAAGTGTAATTACTAACTGAATTGTCTCTCAGTTTCCTGAGGGCTCTGGCCACCAACTAGATGCATTACATTTGAGCAATTTTGCTTTGAATTTTACTGCCAGATCTCTGTCCCCTTTCTGCAAAATGATAGAATAAAGCTAGATGTCTTTGAGAGCCACTTGCAATCATACCATTACAGCATTTTTGCTTGTTTCAAAAATCTTTGCTCTGCCCCACTATAGCTGTTTAAGTAGCCTACTTGCAGCAGCCTTCCTAGAGGAGATTCGTTTCCAGTGGATGGACTAGAGATTTAATAGTCCTTTAACCTCTGCATTTTAGTGAGCAGATGTGGTCAGAGCTCTGGATAGTCTCCCATCATAGGATGGAACTCAATGGTTTTCACGCAGTTTTAAAACCAATCTTTGAAGCAAATTTTCATGATTCTATACTTTAAACAGACCATGGAAATTGTATAAACATTGATCTTTCTTCTGTATGTCTGTCTGACAATGTATTTATGTATCTATCAATCATCAATTTATCTATTCATCTCTCTATCTCCATCCATCCATCCATCCATCCATCCATCCATCCATTCATCCATTGTGTGTGTGAATAGATAGATAGATAGATAGATAGATAGATAGATAGATAGATAGGTAGATAGATAGATATCTGTGCGTGTGTGTGTGTGTGTGTGTGTGTGTGTGTGTGTGTGTGTGTACATGTGCCAAGACAAACCTGTGAAGGTCATAGAACTTTTAGAGTTGATTCTCTCCTACCTCTTTGCTTGGGCAAGGTCTTTCATTTCTGCTACCCTGAATACTCCAACCTAAATGCTCTGAGAGATTCCATGTAATTCTCCTGTTTCCACCTCCCATCTCATTATAGAAGTGGCAGGATTACAGATGTGAGCCACAGCAACAGGCTTCTTGTGTTTTCTGGGGATTGAACCCCATCTCTTCAGCCCTAAAACTCTAATCTCAAATAGTAACTCACAGATCAGTTGTGTATTAGGAAAGCCCGAACTGTTCTTTCTTTGTCATGGTGGCCCTCCCTCCACATGCACTTTTAGGATAGGGCTTATCGTATTGCATTATGGCTATTGATTTGTGCCTGTTTTCTAAGCTGTATAGAAGAACCCTTTTAAGGTAGGAGTAGAGTCTTAAATGCCTTTTAATCTCTGTGCCTGGTACAGTTGCTTGGCAACCTAGCAAATATTCAATAGTGTTTGTCAACGTGAACTAAAATTATCTCGATTTTATTTCTTACCAATCTGTTAACATTTGTCTCCAAGTCAGTGCCAATCATAAGCAAAGCCTTAAAGAGCCATGAGAGGGTCACATTATAACCAGACAGGATTTTGATATTGCAAACATAATTTTCTATTTGATGCATAGAGATAGCAAAGAGTGATGTACACAACCAACATGAACAATTTTGCATCTTAGAGTCACAGTTAAGAAAGCCCTGTCTTGTACCTTACAAAAGCCACAGATATCCAATTACTATATTGAATGTCCTTTTAGCTCAAAATATGATGTGGAAACTGACTTAGAAATAGTTAACTCTGTGGTATATTTTCATTTCTGTTTCTTTTTGCTTTTGTTCTTAATCTAGAAACTTCCAGGTAAATGAACCCAGCTCTGGAGTTCCGAGCAGGAAGCAAAGCTCAGCTGAACAAAGCACTGTGGTAGGAACTGAGAATGATCTGCTGCGGGGCAGGGGAAGGGGTGGCTTACATCACATGGTGAGTGAGATGCTGTCCCTCTGAGTCCAGGCTCTACAAGTCACATACATTATCTGATGCTAAGTGTTTCTGGCTTAGAAGTTGGGGCTGGTGAAATGGTTAAGTTCTCAGACTTTTGTGGTGATCGAATGAGCCAGCTTTAATTGCATACCTTTGTTTTCAACCAGCTCTAGCCCACATTTCCACCTATAAGCACCAAGTGGAAGGGTCAGAAAATGACACAGCTGATTGAATCGTAAAAGGTTCCTCAAACATTCTTACTTAATTCTTGAAGTAAGGCTGCCCAGATTATATTATCTGAATATATATATTTGATTGGGCAATGTATCCAGCACTTGTGACTACCCTCTGCTGGACAGTATGGAGAACTACTGTCAGAGGTACAAAGTCTGTCTTCTCAAAGGCACCCTTCACTATCCAGTGAGAAGAGAGTCATCTGCCTCCTGGCCTCAACACACACACACACACACACACACACACACACACACACACACACACACAGAGAGAGAGAGAGAGAGAGAGAGAGAGAGAGAGAGAGAGAGAGATTTATTCATGTGTGTTCCTCTTCTCAGAGCTGATACCTAAACCAGAATACCAGGTGCTCTTTTCCTCTCTGCCATGGGAAAGCAGGAGAAGGGGAACAGTGTGCTTTGGGGAGCACTGTTACCAAGGCTTCATTCCCGGTCTAGTAGACAGACTCAAGAAGAAGGTGTTGAAAAATCATCAGGAAGTCCAACTTACTCATTTGTAATCATACAGAAAAAAACGAGTAAGACTGTATTCATGCTCGGCAAGTAGTAACCATTTAAAATAATCAGTGATAAGGACCCAACTACTCTGAATACTTGGCATCTCAACAAAAACTAAGCAATCAAGCAAGCAAGCAAGCAAGCAAAAAACAACCACCCCCCAAACCAAAACCAAATCAAACCAAACCAAAGCAAACCAAACCAACCAAACCAAACCAAACCAAACCAAACCAAACCAAACCAAAATCAA
>JANHMN010000009.1:65674535-65710839 GCA_030674055.1 Rhabdomys pumilio | reverse complement strand
AGAGAGAGAGAGAGAGAGAGAGAGAGAGAGAGAGAGAGAGAGAGAGAACACCCTGAAGAATGACAACCAGGATTCTCCTCTGGCCTCTCCTTAAATGAGCATATATATGTACATGCTACATGCACGCACGCACGCACGCACGCACGCACGCACGCACGCACGCACGCACGCACGCGCCCATGCGCTTGTAGTCAACAGAAAACTCGTCTAAGTAAACTAACTTCTTCATAAGACAGAGTGCCAGTTAAAAACATAGGCCATATGCAGTTTGTTCTTCTGCTCACTTACTTAGCAGACTAATGAGCAGCATCTTTGCTGTGTGCCTGCCCCATGCCACACACTACTACTTGTAAGGAAATCTCATGTGGAGCCAAAGACAAAAACCAAAGGACTAGAAACAAGGAAATCTGTTAGCCCACTATACTTTTAGCTGCTTACAGTTGATATGGGTGCGATGGGTGTGTAGGTCACTGGGTTTCTGCTCTAACCAGTTATGCACTCCTCAGTGGTGATCAACAAGCTTTGTAGAAAGCCCAGGCTCCAGTCAGGCCATCTGTAACTGTTCCTGCCGGTCTGATCAAGATCATCGATAATGGAATGTTTGCTAGGGATGACTATTTTAAAAAATGTACACTCAATAATAATCTCTCTCTAGTCATAGGGGTAATGCCGAGATTTGGGTTGGCAAGCTCACTGTGGCCCCCTGTTCATGGTATATCTAGTTTGTAAAGATGGAGCTAACTTTTCACTCCTAGAGATGACCCTGTCTAAGATCAACCACGAGGGCATCAGAATCTCAGCTCAGGTCCTCTCGTGGGTTAGTGAATCCTTCATACAGGTGCAAGCAGAACACAAACACCCAGGACTTTGTTGCTACCGAGGAATGGATTATATAAACACTTTACATAAGCTTGCTAGCTAAAAGTATGCGTTCGCTTTGGTTCTATTGTAGGTCCAGCGGCCCTGCTTTCATAAACTGATGCCGAAGCTCTTGAGAAGTAACTCGAATAGACTTGTTTATCTGCTAAAAATAACCTAGAATTGGTCTTGAACAGATCATCTCGCTCTCCTTTAGCCACTTACTATCTAAGTGAACGTTTACAAGCTGTGTGTCCCTGCACCCCAACAACAGATCTATAAAATTAGGATGAATTAGGAGACGGGGTAAGAAGTTTCTGTGAGGAGAGCAAGGAATGACTGTAAAGGCTGGTCCAGTCCCTGGTACGTAAACGGGATGTCATCGTGCCGGCCACTGTGACTATGATCATTGTTACCATGGTCATCATCACCTTGTATATTCATTTAACAACTGTGCCCTCCCAGTGCCAGCTCTAACTCCTAACATTCCTTTGACCTGGGGACTTGTAACCCTGAGCTTCTAGAATAGTGGCCGATGATGAAAGGGAGGGCTGTATTCCACTTCAGGCTCTCTTCTCCACAGGGAGACACTATGGCTTCCTCCAATAAACAGTGTTGGAGACACAGAAACACATATACAGCTACAGTACCACTGGTATTGTACTAACTACAATACTACCAGCCTCTAGAACTAGTCAGTTCCACCCTACCGCAGCTACACATCTCTGCCCATTTTCACACACACTGGGGTGATGGTGAGACTGCACAGGTGGAAAGATGGATAGATGGCGCCCATAGTAATTCCAAACCCAAAGCAGCAGAGCTTGCAGCTCAGCCCAGGATTATACCTACACCCAGCCAGCAGATGCTGGAGTGACTGCCAGAGACGCTGGAGCTTTAACCAAGAAACTTAAAAATAATGGTTTCTACTTAACATGATTCAAGAAGTCAGTATTCTTTTTTTCCATAAGTAGAAAAACGTTTCCGCAAAAGAGAACGAGATTGCTCAAATTTAAACAGGAGGCGTTTAGGAGAATTTATGAACCATAACTGTGATGAAACTGTGGAAACAGTGAACAGTAAATGTGGAGAAGTTTCCATTACCAAGAAAAGCCATCAAGGCCAGAGTAGCAGCTAGCTGCTTTTGGATAATCATGTCATGTGACCACCTGGAACTATCCCAATGACATCATATGACACTTTCCAGATCTGCAGTTCATCTTATACTCACAAACAATCCATCAACCCCTGTTTAATCTCTTCCCTGCGCTTGGCAGAGAAGACCCATCTGCCTTTAACTGGTAAGAATCCCATCTCAGGTCATGGGACCAAAAGCAACAGTGAACATGTTGGAAAGGCTGTTCCTTGAGAAAAGCCAAGTGGAATACTGAGTGTCTGTCCAGACAGCTTGTATCATACCCCAAGCAAGCTCCTTTTGCTCAAAGGAAATCACAGCATAGCATAGTGACCCAAGGCAGACATGGCAGCCTCAGACTTCTCAGATTGCCTTGCTTCACACACAGCTTTAGGTACTTCCTGATCTGTTTGCTTGTTCTCACATCTCTAAAATATAACAATACAAGAATAAAAGAATAATTGTGCCTGCCTTTCAAGTATCTTTGATGAGAATGAAATGAGTTGCCATATGTGAGGCATTTCTCACAGTGCTCGGCACATCTACCAGGGCACACCATAAATTGCAGGGTTTATAATTTCTAATGTTATTACAGAAAGTCCTGTGCTAGGGAAGGAACATGTTTAGTGCAGTCACAGAACAAAAGGCAATCGGCAGTAAAGGGAAACACATTGTGACAATACAAGCCTTTGATTAAACCTTCCTGACAATCTAGTCAGTTTGCTGGGTGATCTTGAGTCAGTGTTTGAGTTCTCTGGTCTGGTCAAAATCGAGGAGAGATAGGTGATAAGATTCCTGCTGACCTTCTAGCTATAATAAAATTTTATGATTTTAATATTTGACATCTTTGGCATATACATAAGAAAAGCAAAGGCCCAAGGTCTTCATAGGCTGTGAGTGGTTCCTTCTACACCTTCCCAATGCCCTGTTTCATCTGTAACTACAGCCATGTTATTCCCATAACTTCTACTCCCTGATCCTTACAGACTGTCTTCCTCATTCCAACAGCTGATTGGTTGCTCTTTCTTTCCAGAAAATTCTTTCAGTGTGTCCTTCCTCCTTCACACTTAAATTTACCAGTCCTGAAGAACTGAAGTGCTGTGTCATTCTGCCTCGTGTGACATCCTGCCACACTATCCTCATTCTCCCCTTCCCATGCCATCCCTTCCACCTCCCATCATGACACACACAGCCTTGTCATGGCTGTCTAAGCTGCTGGTCTGTCTCAAACACAAAACATCACTTCTTGGCTTCCCACGTCCCCAGTTACCAGTGTTGTTTCCCACTATCCTCCCATAATTTCTTACATGCTCTTCTACCACACATCAGTTTAAAACCCTTCTGATCTCAGTCCTGACCCCCAAATCTGTTACCACTTCAGCTTATCAAGTTGCTTTAGTTGTTGGGATGGAGTGGAAAATGAAAGCCAGCCAAGTCACACCACATGGCTGTATCCTCTACTTCCCACCATCCATCAGGTCCCATGCTACTGAGTACGACAACTCACTTTCTATAACAAAATAGTGATGGAGATCCATGGGGATGATAATAAGCCATCCCACTGAGGTGCCTACACTAGCCCTCTGTGCACAGTAAATATGTGACAAGCATGTGTGTTGTTACTACTGCTGTCCCTGTCCTAGCATTGTGTGCACAGGTTCCATGCAGCCATTCTGTACTAGTCTATTTGTCAGACTTCGGTGGGACAGCTGCTGTCTGTCATGGTCTGTGTGAGTTGATAGACATGCATTGAACAAGGAGATAGTATTCATTCAACAGGTTTGTGCTTTGTCAGCATTAAAGTTGCTTCTTTCAGATAGTCTCTACCTCACAGTAGCATGAGCAACTGAAATCGTGGAGGATGAGTTGGCATTGTTGGCATTGAGGCGGTATGCTCTTAGGCTTCTGTAGCTAGTCAGTGCAATGCAATCACGTTGTAATATCTCTTTCCTTGTGTTGTTGGCTTACTTTGTATTTTTACAATGGTGTTGTTCTTTCCCAAGCTCTGTCCTCTCCCTACTGGAGGATTCCCAGGAAATTTGGGACATTTCCCAAGATTTTATGGTCTGCGTCTGACATACTCATCACTCAGGGTAGGTTACTGGGGGTAATGAAGAGACAGTGTAGGGACAAGATGGTCAGTCCAGAAACAGCTCATTCCCCTTTGACCTTCAATTCCCCATCTTCTTCAAAATAGTGTCAGCAGGAACGCTGTACTTTTGGTAATTATGTTTGCAATCCAGATAATGGATAGTGGGAAATGGTCCTCCACTTGGGGAAGAGAAATATTTGTGGAAATTTTGAGCTCTAAAGGTGGAAGGGTCAGCAACGTTCCCACGAGAGCTTCTGTAGATGCTAGTGGTACCCACAACCACCAAGCATCCTTTTATGTTCAATTGGAGAAAGGCTCCTCAGACTAAACACTTATTCCTGCATGTGGTTCCTGCTTTAAACTCATTTAGCATATTCTAAATGAAAGAATAAATAAAGAGTGTTAAGGAATGAGAAAAAGAAAGAGAAAAAGAGGAGAATTCACTGAGATTGAGATCTTATTAAAGACCAGCCTGCTTTCCATCATTTCACATACTTTGTCTTCCCACGTGACACATTCAGGGTCTTATTCAATGTTTCTCTTTGCCAAATGACTTAAAGGGTCTGTTGAGTAAAATAATGGTTCAGCAATGAGGAACCAGAGAACAGCTTCTATGGCTAGAACTAGACTTTAAATAGTCTTTTCTCTTTCCCTGAAACAGCAGCTTATAATTTCTCAGATTCCTCTTTTTAAGAGTTCATAACTTTATTTCTATAGCAATGTATTTGTCCCATCTTAATGGAGCAACTGCTATTTGTCATAGTCTGTCATAAATACTGTGGGAATATGTTATACGATTAGTAAGAAGCGTTTCTAGCTTCCAGTTGCTTCATTTTCATATGGAGACAAAGATGAGGTGACTTATTTGAATGCAGCTCGAACATGATTTGGTGTTAGCATACCTGTGACCAAGTTGAGTTTTGTGGGGTTCACTGTCTAAGAGCAGGCATTTATTCTTCAGTAAAATTGTGACATGACAATGTCTATGTCACATGATTGTTATGAAAACTCGACACCAAACACATAACCAAAGGGGAATCTGAGGCTAGAGGCTAAGGTGTGACTCAGTTCACACCTGCAAGCTCAGCAGGAGTGGTCACGGCAATGGGATTATAGGTGTGAAGCCATCCCCGCCCCACCTCCTTTCCCCCCCAAAAAGTGGTAAGAGCTACGTAGAAGGTAAAACATTTTTATGGGGGAGTTCAAGGGAATGAGAATGGCTTCTCCCTGAGGGGAAGAGGGTAGTTACAAAGAGTCTAAGGAACTTACAGAAGGACCAGTGCTTGAGGTGCATGATTTGATGAGACTGCATGCCAAGGAGAATAAGTGTCTATTAGAACCCAAGAGATCTCAATTTCTTCTCATCCCTGTCCTAACTCTTCAGAGAATCTTCCCAAATTTTAAGTGGAAGTTTGCATTTTCCTAAAACACTTTTAAAATTTTTCAATGGGATCCATGTATTCTATAGCTTTCACACACTGCAGATTGAAGACTAGAAAGTACCTGGAGTCGTTACTAAATTATAGGTCTGCACTTGTGGTGGAAGCATGGTCCAGGAATCAGGCAGACAGTCATTCAGCTGCCACAAACCACAAGCCACAATGTTGACAAACATGAGTGCATATTATGTCAGCCTTTAGGTTGAGCGCCTTCCTCTAGACTGGGGACACGACCCAACTTAGAAAGATACAGATGTGTTGTAAATGTAAGTCAGAATTGATACAAGGGATGTCCAAGAAAAATGAAAGACCTGGGGACTTGGAGGAGCACTGCCAGAGGGGGTCTAGGAGCATCCCACAGGAGTCAGAAGGGATGACCAACATCTTGTAGATGGAAAAAATCTGTGTAAAGCCTTGAAAAGACATGGTCTGTGACTGAGACATTTCCATTGAAGATAATGGATAGCAGGCAGGATAGAATCAAAACAGACACGAGAGGAGACTGAGTCACATTAAGTTTTTGTTTTCATGTCTCCCACATGTAGGCAGAGTTTCTGCAGGTGTGATAAAGTTAAGGTGAGCCCACTGTAAATCGGTCATTGTCTAAAGAAGGCAAGAGGACTGTGGTCTTAAGATGGTGTGACAACGAGAGCAGAGATGCTGGAAAATTGCTGGCTTTAAAGATGAAGTTAGGGCCATAAGCCAAGGTACACAGGTCACCTCCTAATGCTATAAAAGGCAAAGAAATCAATCTCCTTTACAACACCCAGAATGAAAACAGCCCTTGGGATCCATTCTAGACCTCAACCTCTAGAGCTGCATTTGAATATATGTCTGTTGCTTCAAGCCACCAAATTGGTGGCAACTGTTACAATGGCAACAGGAAATGAACCCCTCACCATCTTTGCTTTTGAGGTATGGTTAACTATACATAAAGCATAGTCTTTTGTTTGTTTGTTTGTTTTGTTTTTCAAGACAGGGTTTTTCTGTGTAGTCCTGGCTGTCCTGGAACTCACTCTGTAGACCAGGCTGGCCTCGAACTCAGAAATCCACCTGCCTCTGCCTCCCAAGTTCTGGGATTAAAGGTGTGCGCCACCACCGCCCAGCCATAAAACATAGTCTAAAGGCTAGTCTAAGTGCTCTCAGCTCCAGGAAGATCTGATGCCTTGGATCTTCTAGGGTCCATTACCCCCTATACACACACACACACACACACACACACACACACACACACACACACACAGAACAAGATAGAGATAGAGATAGAGATAGAGATAGAGATAGAGATAGAGATAGAGATAGAGATAGAGATAGAGACAGAGACAGAGACAGAGACAGAGACAGATAGAGACAGAGACAGAGGAGAAAGAGGCACACACATACAAACTCTCTCTCTTACACACACAGAGAGAGAAAGAGAGAGAAAGAGAGAGAGAGAGAGAGAGAGAGAGGGAGAGACAGGGAGATTTCAAAGTAAATCTTTTCTTTTTTTTAGGGGAGAAATTGAATAAAAGAAAGATACAGTAAAAGTTAAAAACTAAAGTCCTAATGTTACACCATCAAGAGTTAGGTAGATGGTAGATGAAAGTCCCACTCACTACCCGACATGAGAAGGTCCCAAATAAAAATAAATAAATAAATAAATAAATAAATAAATAAATAAATGCCTTCTGCTTACCCATATTTGGGGAAATTTATATGACAGTGGCTCAGTGAAATCCCCACTGCAATTGCATGAAGGAAAAGCCAAGATAAAGATCAATAAAAAGGCAGGGTCCCTAGGCCTAAGCTTCTGCTGAGGACCCAAGTTTTTAATCATTGAGTAAAAACTGATCATGAAGATAAGTTTCCTGGACTCCTTCATTTGAGAGCCCCTTGCACCCTGGACCCTGTATACAACAGGAAAATGTCTCTCCTACCTGGTATTGTAAAGCAGATATTTAAATCCGATCTCTAAGCAATGCTAACTGAACATGTCTCCACTGGGACAATACATAGTCAAATACATAGTCTGTGACTCTGTGACAGGTTTCCTGGTGGGAACCTCTGAATATACCTGGCCAATGAAATTGAAGCCCGTGGTATTGGAGGCTACAGACAGGTCTTGATAAGGGAGGACTTATCACACACTGAATCTGACCTGGGCTTTTCTCTGCAGGAATTAGACATGAATACTCAGAGTTCACACAAATAAAGAAACAGATATTTGTCTAAGATGGGGAAATATATGTTCCCAATACACAGTCATCTTTAGCAAAGAAGTTATTCCCAAGACTGAAAACCTGACATCCATCTTCAGGACCCATAGGATGAAAGGAGAGAACAAACTCCCTCAAGGTGTCCTGTAGCTCTCACATAAGCACTGCAATGGAGCACACACACACACACACACACACACACACACACACACACACACACACACACACAAATAAATGCAGTAAGAGAAAGTCATTCAGTTCTCCCCAGTATCTTAGTAAATCCCTGATTTCAACAGAAGATTTATCATTTATCAAAGTCATAAAACATGTTATACAAGGATGCATGTCAATCTGCTCATTCAAGTGGCATACTTGTTTTAGACATGGAGGACTCAGAAGCAGATGTAAGACTCTAGAAACGTACAACACAGAAAGGGCCAGACACCAGAGGATCTACACAATTCCCCAAAGGCATGTTAGGACTCACACTTCCACAGACCCAAATGTCCCTTGTAAGCTACCACTTAAAACAAGCTGCCAAAACACAGGAAGCCACGTTTTGGATGGAATGTCTTAATTCTTTCCAAACTTCTTGAATCCCGTAGATGAGTGCTTCGTCAATAAACAGATGTTCTGCACACACACAAATCAACAGGAGTCACAGCTTGACCGAAACAGCTGTCTGCACTTCACTGCTAATAACAAATGCTTGGAGAGCAGGGTGCCTCAGGCTGTCACAAGGACTTTGCTTCCTCCTCCTCCTCCTCCTCCTCCTCCTCCTCCTCCTCCTCCTCCTCCTCCTCCTCCTCCTCCTCCTCCCCCTCCCCTCTCTCCCTCCTCTCCCTCCTCCTCTTCCCCTCCTCCTCTTCTTCCCCTATCCTCCTCCTCCTCCCCCTCCTCCCCTCCTCCTCCTCTTCCTCCTCCTCATCATCCTACCCTCCCTTTCTCCTCCTCTTCTTCCCCCTCCTCCCTCCTCCTCCCCTCCTCATCCCCCCTCTTCCTCCTTCCCCTCCTCCTTCTCCTCTTCCTCCTCCTCCTCTTCCTCCTCCTCCTCCTCCTTCTCCTTCTCCTCCTCCAACTCT
This sequence comes from Rhabdomys pumilio, assembly GCA_030674055.1. NCBI lineage: Eukaryota > Metazoa > Chordata > Mammalia > Rodentia > Muridae > Rhabdomys > Rhabdomys pumilio. Next base: position 65,702,035 of record JANHMN010000009.1, on the reverse strand, counting down.
AAACGAACAGGTCCAATATCTTTCTAGAAATGGTATATAAGGAGTAGAAGTGAGAACCTGTCTAGATGAACTTGGTGCTGCTTGAGAAGTGTCAGGAGAGGCAATTGGAGAAGCTAGAGCACCTGTCTTAGTCTAATTTGCTATTCACACAGTGGACCTGTTCAAGTTGTTACTGTCCATAGTTTTCCAAAGTTTTTTGGCTCAACCCTTTAAACCTCTGAACCATTTTTCTTTCTTTCTTTCTTTCTTTCTTTCTTTCTTTCTTTCTTTCTTCCTTCCTTCCTTCCTTTCTTTTTTTTAAAAAAAAGATGCTCAGTTAAGTTAACTTACCCCAGTACAGCAGCAGTAAATCCCCTCTCCTGGAAGCATCCTGTGGATATTTCCAGAGTTCTATAGCCAGGCTACATGGGGATTAGATGTGTTGACAATACATGCTTCTGACCTTTAGGCTAAACAGACCCAATGATATTCTAAATGATATTCTAGAAAAGACCCAGTTCCCCCACCTTACTCTGCTGTGTGTGTGTGTGTGTGTGTGTGTGTGTGTGTGTGTGCGCGCGTGTGCACGAGTGCATGCATATGTGTGTAGGCAGGTACGTGTTTGTGTGCCTGCACAGTTACAGGTACACCTACAGTAAATAATTCATGCTCATGCAATCAATCTCAATGAAACCACATGGGACAAACACACACATACCCCAAACAAACAAACAAACAAACAAACATCCACAGACGAGCAGACATGAGACTTGCTGGGTAGAATACAGGAATCCGTGAGAGTGGGAAGAAGATGAGAGGGTATAACAGGTGAGTATGATTTAAGCACATTATATACATACATAAAACTGTCAACAAATGCGTTTAATATTTTTTAAATTCTACATTACAGATAGCTCTATGGACAGGTACACATCTAGTGAAATGTAATTGCTACAGCTTTTAAATATGTGACTGGATTTAGGTACAGAAAAAGTTAAAATGAAAAAAAAAGGTGATGTATAAAGTCCAAATTCAGAATAGCACTGTGGTAGGACTAGAAGGAGTGTGGGGGACCATGTGTGATCACGTCTGTTTGTAAGTAAGATAGAAATTCTTAGAGACGGGGTTGGGGACTGGCCATTGGCTATTAAAAGCCAAGACTATAGTTTAGGACTCCGCTCCCCATCTAAAGACTTCTTAGAGCATAGCATAGCTTCCTAAATTATACCTGCAAATCATGTGGTAAGTGGTGGGAGGGGATGAGGAGGCATTTATTATGAAATCTAAGAGTTCTGGTCTCAGGTGTGTCAAGTTTTGGATCCTAATTCAGACAGCCCAACTGCAAAACCGTCACTAGATGTTTGAATGTTTACGGAATGGTTCTAAGCATCAAAGAGCACTGTTGTTAGTTTCTGGATAAGAACTGCGGGTTTTAGTGAGTTTTCTAATGTTTTATACGAAGTGCACAGTGTAATTTCTAAAAAAATGAGAAGCACAAAGAATGCTTCAGGAAGGTGAAAGATCATGAATGAAAAAAAAAATGTTTTATAAAGGCTTTGATACAGAACATAGTGTTTCCAGGGCTGCCTACAATACAGAGGAGGGGAGGATGTCGAGGAATTACTTGGTAGGATCTTCCCATGATTCTTGTCACCTTGTGGGTTTTGGGGTGTGTGTGTGTGTGTGTGTGTGTGTGTGTGTTTCTTGTGGCATTTCTTTCCAACAAGATTCCCAACTCATTTTAAGGTGAAGAAATGAGGCTCAGAGAAAGCCAGGATTTCCTTGACTCCTCAGGGAGGAAGCAAGAGGAAGGCTATGTGATCTCTGCTTCTTCTGCATCCCTGTAACTGTTCCAGGACTGAAGCAGATGCAGGGATGGGAGACTGGAGAGCTACCCTTCCTGCCCTACAGCATCCTCCTCTTTCATGGTGCTAGTGTGTCTAAACCCATCCCCCAGTGTGTCCCCCCAGTCACTTTCTGGGGCAGTCAGAAGGTCAGGCTATAGCTGTCTTGCAACTGGACTTGGCCTTTAAAATGTGGTCCATAGACCGCATGTTATCTGAGAACTGATTGAAACTTGAAAGGAAAAAGAGAGAGAGAAAGCCACTACTGGCTGGCCCCCATTCACATCCTGCTTCCTGTTGCTAATGATTGATCCTGCCTGGATTAATTAAAGTTTCACTCCTTTTCTCTCCAGCCAGCAAGAAAAGCCATTGACATTGGCCCAAGAAACATAAATAAACTTTATTTTATTATCATTTATCCATTTTAATCTGTAGTTCTTACTAGATAACCATCCAAGAACCCTTCCTGACTAAGCTTCTGGGATCTGATAGCATAAACCAGCCTAAAGGAGACCTAGCACTAGGAAAAAATGATCAGTGAATATAGGAATATAGGAAGCCACAAAAGCAACTGTAATAGTGGCTCCCAGAGAAACAGTCTGGGCTGTGAAGTTCCTTAAAGTCCAAAAGCCAAAGGCTTGCCATCCTCGGAAACAAACCATCCTCCTGTTGACCAATCCTTCCCTGCCCAGGTTATAGAAATGCTGGTTTCCTTTCATGTTCTTCCTCTACCCCCTCCCCTCCCCCCACAGGAAATCCTCAATACCTCATTATTTAGAAACTTGATCTTTTTTCCCATTGTGACCTAACGTGTTCCTGCTAATGTTTGTTCTTCCAATCCCTCCCACCCCCGGAAATCAGAAAACAGTGCCAGGCTGACATTGGGCAGCCCTGTCTCCAGCTGCTATCAATTAGCAGAGAACTTTTTTCAGGAGCATATTTATCATGAGCCTACTATGTACCAAATGCTGATTGTCTTTGTAAAATTCAGACAAAGAAGGAAAAAAAAAACTCTTGTTCCATGCAAATATCTCTAGTTCTCAGAGTCAGGCTTTGGGTGTGGCATTCTTTATCTGTTCTCTGATTCTGTAGCAAAATAAGTGAGATTTTCAGTTCTGTAGGATCGGCAGGTTTTGGAGCACCGTCCTTGTATCAGCTTGGACCTGGTGAGGATCACATTACAGATGTGTGAAAGGAAGACACCAAGCAGTGAAGGGAGGAGTCCCAAAAGAACCACCTACCTAAGCTCTGTTACAGCTTGTGTTTTGAATATCTCTCCCTATAGATCCAAAAATCCATACAAAATGCCAGGTCTGTAGGAGGGGCTGATGGGAGGTGGTGGGAATCATTGAGAGGAAGACCCTAGAGAGCCAATGGTGGTATGTCCTCACAGTGGGGTGTGAGACCGCCACCCTTCCATCCTTTTCTTCACTACATGACAATGCGTTGAGCAGCTTTGTTCTGCCACGCACTCTTTCTTGTAAACAGGTCTAAAATCAAAATCAATGTAGCCAGTTGATTATGGAACAGAACTTCCAAAGCTCAGAACTAAAGTAGATCCTTTCTCTCAGTAAATTGATTTTCTCACGTGTTTTGTTATTGTGATGAAAAGCCACCTGCCACAACAAGAGCTCTTAAATAGTCTATGGCACTATTCGATGGTCCCTATCATACACATCCTTGGGGAGGACAAAGCAAATCCAAACCATGGAATAATGAATGAGGTATGCTGTCTATGAGGCTGTGTCAAGAATGGCTAAAAGCTTCGAGGTGTCCCTTGATGAATATGTTCGCATTACAGACGGTGAAATGTGAAAGGAAGATACCAGGCAGTGAGGGGAGGGGTCCCATAAGAACCACTTACTAAGCCCTGTTATGATTTGTATTTGAATACCTCCCCCAAAGAGTCACACAAAATGCTTGCTCAGTAGGAGGTGCTAATTGGAGGTGGTAGAATCTTTCAGAGGCAGGACCTTGAGAGTCAGTGATGTATGTCCTCACACAACAAATATATATGTTGCCTGAGTCTTGGTACATGTTGCGTTAACACTGGCCAAACTTTCTGCACCCTCTTACATTCTTGCATGTATATGCAGCCTTCCCCCTTGGCCTTGAAGGCATCTCTCACATCTCTTTCTCCTACATAGACATGCCTGACTCTTCTGCCCTGTAAGATTGGTTTAAGCATCTTTTTTTTAACCCCTTGTGAGGTCCTCCCCAGCTATCAAAAGCTCTGAGGCCCATCCAGTCCCAACCTTGTACTTCTAGTAAGTATTCTATATTTATTCCTCTGCTGATTCACAGCACTCAGTGATATGATCCTCATTTACCTTCCTTCCTGGGGGACACTGTCTGGTGAGCAGGGTGTGGCTTGTCATCCAGATGCCTAGGGGACGTACACAGGCTTGAAATAACTGAAATTGTTTCGTCAGTAAAAATCCACAGTTTCTCAGTGGCCTCTCCTCTACATTATTAGTTGACTGTGTTCTTAACCTTATGGATTCCACAACGTGTTCACTTATGTCCCTAGCTTATCAGCTACAGGGGGTTTCAAATACATACAGTTCCAGCAAGAATAACACCAATCCCCCAACCGGAAAGTCCCAGCTTTAGCAAATAAATGATAAATGTAAATATAAATAAATTCTGCTGTTGATGATGAATCTAATCCGTGGCAGTAATAGAAGTAATTGCAAAAATACTATAGTTGTAGCTCTCAAAACAATGTATTATTTACATTAAAAACTTAGGGCAAGAGGAGTTGCAGTATCAAGATGCCCCAACCCTGCAGACTATCACATAATAGGGCCAACTCTTCACCAGGGTGATGATGTGAGATCCATTCACTGCATTAAGGTGTTAGACTGTGGATACCAAGTGGGCTGAAGGCAGTCATTCATCCATGAGTGCGCTGTCAGCCTGTGACTCTCACAGCTGGAGAGAAAGCAACAATGTATCATCTGGTCTTCAGAGAACCTGGGATGCCACACAGCTCCAAACACTCCATCTATCCCGAGCTCTCTATAGAGGAGGTGAGAGGGGATGGGGTGTGGGAATGGTGAACAGTTCCCAGCCCTGGAATCCACTTCTCTCCTCCTGCTCCAATGGATATGACTACAGACATCACTGCTACTGATTTTTTCCTACTTTCATCTATTTAAAACATCTACACCTTTGACTCCAGGGAATATGTTCCATTGTTTTCTCTTTTTTTAAAAAAAATCACTTAAAATTTGTTGCTATGATGAAAATCATCAAAGAAAATGTGGCATTTTAAATAGGCAAAAGTCTTTGATAACCCACTAAACAATATGAACTTCTCAGACAGACATTGGCCCTTAGGGACAGAGGGAGGCTGTGCAAAAATCAGTTTTACTCCTTTTAATGATTGAAGGTCAAAGTAAATAAAGCCAATCAGGACCATCCCTAACAGTGCAGAACCTTTCTACCTACTGATGTTAGGTTGTAAGTTTCTAGTAAGGAACCTGCCTGCAGAGCCCTCACTGCCACTCATCTCTCTGTGAATGAAGGTCACTCTTCCCGCAGTGGGACTGGGTCAGACATTCCTCTGAGCACTTCATACACATGGGCACTCACTCAGTCCTCAGAACTAGCCTGTGAGATAGACGCGCTTCCTACGTCCACTTTACAGACTTGGAAAGTGAGAGGCTAAAGAAATAAGTAGGGGGGACAGAATTCAAGCCCAGATGCTTTTATTCTTCTGTGTTGGAGGTTATCTCTTAAACACGCACACTCACACGCACACACGCACACACCTGCATGCAGAGTAGGCGTCCTCTGGGAGGAAACAGCACTCTGACACTTTGTATATTAAATGACATCTGTTGAATCTATAGTTCGGATCTTTCCAAGACTCTGTATTGCTACAGATAAGACAACGCCAAGTCTATCACCAAGTTTCATCTCAGTGCGACCCCATCCCACTGTGCCTCTGGTATCCTCGTTTGAGTAAAGGCTCACCACACCTTCATTTCCTACACCGAAGAGGTTCGGTTCTCACCTTTCCAGGCATGAGTGCGGCAGAGCTGCCAGTCCCTTACACATTTTGGCACGCGGCTTAGGTCCTCGACTTGAGCAGGAACCTCTCAACAGCTGAACTCGTCTGTGGAAATGTCAACACTGTCTGGGGCAGCCTTTCCCTTTGAGGAATATATACAAGCTCTCTCACAGCTCCATGGCTCCGAGGACCAATCAAGAGTCTGGGAGAACATTGTGGGCGGGAGCTCAGCAGCAATTTGCCTTAGGTGGGGGCTGGGAGCCTTTCCTGGCTGCAGGCACTGCTGGGACAGGCTTCTGACTGCTTCTGTCAATACAGTCTTCTGTTTGTTTAGTCAGGACTGAGTTGGAGCCTAAATTGAGATAAGATCATTAGTGCCTGAAGACTGAAATCCGATGATGTCAGCCAGAACAGTGATGTGGGCTTTCTTTGAAAGGAGGGTACCTTCAGCCACTCCAGATCTGCAAAGGGTCCTGGGAAACAACACTGAACCCACCTCATAGTGGAGGAAACTGCTTCTTTTCACAGCGGAGAGACTGTGTACCTGACGACCTCTCATCACCTGAGCACTCAGATGGATTCTAGGGATTCAGAGGCAAAAGGACCAGCGCAGGCTCTGATGACACAGACATGTGATACATCCGTACAGTTAGGTAGAAGCAACAACTGCCCAGGCACATCTTTACCAGACTTAGAGGTCACAGCCTGGGTGCCCAACAAGTCCTACTCAGCCTCTTGTCAGTTAAGAAAGCCACATGAATGGTGAAGAGCTGAAAAAGGAGATTTGTTCAGTGTGGCCCTGGTCTGTCTACTTAGGGCCTGACACGAGATAGGGTGTAAACCGAAAGGAAGGAACACCCTTAACTAAAGAGACAAGGCGAAGTGTGGTCCCCTGCCCACCAATGTCCCAACTACTTGTCTCTCCCACAAGTCAGTCTGTCACAAGGTCAAGGTCATTGCACAAGCTGTAAATCTTTTTCCAAGAGACAAATTCCTGTTCTGGATGCCCCCAGGGCTTCAGCCATTTCCTCTCCCTGAAGGAGATTGGGAGGATGGGGGTGGGAGGGGGCGGTAGGGACAGTAATTGCTTGGATTCTTTCTTTTAACAGTCTGGTAACCAAAGAAGGGAGCACAAGTGTCTCCTTAGAAGGTTTGTTCCTGGCAGATAGGTCCCTAACCTCCCCTACCCCACCACCCCACCACACACACACACACACACACACACACACACACACACACACACACACTTTGCTTTAACACCTCAGGGCTGAGGTAAAATAGGCCTGTGACTGAAAACAAAATCACAAAGAGAATACAAGTAGGAACCAAGGTTAGAATATACTCAGGTGGTGTCAGACTCCCTGCTTAGTACCATTTCTGTATAACTCTTGGTTGTAGTTTCTTTCAGAAGGCTAGAATAAACAAATCCATTCTGTTGGTCTGAAAAGAGTCTTAATACTATGAAATGCCGGCTGGTCTCAAACTTCTGTTCCTCCCGAATCAGCCTCCCAAGTTGTAAGATTGCAAGCAGCCACTACTCTGCCCCGTGTGACTCCATTTCAATCCTGACAACTTTTCCCCTTGTCTCTGCACAATGTTTTCTGAAGACAAGATTAAGCATTTGATGGTTTGTTTTCCACTGTCCCTGGCAACTGTATAAACTGACGACATGACCACTCTAAGATATAGGTGATGGTGGGGGTGTGTTATTGTAGCTATGAAAGAGAGAACAGCCAGAGGAGAGGCATCTGGAAGCAGCCAGAGCAGAGAGAAAGTAAACTGAACATGGCCAGCAGACTGGACCTGGGCATGACAGCGGCAAGAACAGAGCAGGGAGTGAGAGAGGAACAGAGAGGGAAGGAGAGTGATGAGGAGGAGGGAGACAGAGAGGGATAAGAGGGAGTGACTGAGAAAGGAAGGCATAGAGTGAACATGACAAAAATATCAGGGTTCTAAGGACAATGGGTAGCCACAGGGAGGGAAGCTTGTGGACTGGGGACGTTTAGGAGAAAGGAGGGGGTGACAAGGGCCAGAATGTCAGCATGTACTCTGAAATGTGTGACAGGTTCTTGTGATACCAAGTGATGCTGGAGGCCAGAATGTGCTAACGGGTACCGCAGATAGCCATTTACTCCTTTTGCTTTTTAGAGTTCAGGAAAAAAGAGTTTCCTTTGGACCTGACAGTAACCACGATTAGATTAGTCCTGGCTGGCCTGATTTTATCCCATGTTGGATGAGAGGAGCAATAGATATCAAGAGGTTATTGTCAGTAAACCCTTTGGGCCAATTTTAAGGAAACCCTAAGAGGTATAGAAGAAGTATCTCTTAGATTAGGGGTAACCGGAGTCCTTTCTTTTGATCCTGTGGGTAAAGCCTTAGTACCCTAAAATGTTGTTTAGGTTCTGTCATGGTTTGAATAGAAATCACCCCCATAGACTCTTGTAGGTGACTGCTTGGCACTATAAGGGAGTGGCACTATTAGGGAGTGGAACTATTAGGAGGTGTGGCTTTGTTGGAGTAGGTGTGTCCTTGGCAGAGGAAGTGTGTCACTGGGGACAGGTTTGAGGTCCTACAAACTCAAGTCATGCCAGTGTTTCACAGTTTCTCCTTGCTGCCTGCGGACTAAGATGAAGGCGCCCACCTCCATTTCCAGCACCATGTCTGCCTGCACACTGTCATGTTTTGCACCAAGATGATAATGAACTAAACTTCTGAAATTGTGAGCCAGCCCTCAATTAAATGTTTTCTTTTATAAGACTTGCTGTGGTCATGGTGTTTCTTCATAGCAATAAAACCCTAAGACAGGTTCTCTTTTCAGAGACTTTCTGTAGAGTCTCTTATAGCTTTTGTGAAGCTATAAGGCCTTACAAAAACATAATAACAAAACAAGGCTTTACAAAAAAACGAGAATAACACTAATTCAAAAATAAAGTACAGAGAGCATGCATGACCTGTGGGCTATGAGGCACCCAGCGATTAGGATGTCCACACAAGTTGCGACCTTCAAACATGCTTGGTTTACTCATGTAAACATTCCTTATAATATCATGTTAATATAAGAGTTAAACAGACATCTTCCTGAGCAGGGAACAGTTGGTTAAGCAGAAAATGCTGCTGCAGGTTCCACTGGAGAATGCTTCACTGAGGACATGTCAGAAGCTTGCAAGTTCAACCCGTGTCTGCCATGAAGTCCCTTCAGCTATGGCAGGTCCTGGGAAAATGGCTTTTGTGGAGGTCCAGAAGGTCCTTGATAGTCTCCAGCCAGCAGCTGTCACTGATAGGTGGCATGTGTGAGTCTAGCAATGATGCTAGAAGTTCAATGGTCACCAAAGCCAAAGGGACACACAGAGAGACCACTTCAAGCCCTCTTGCCACACATAGACTAGCAACACATAGACTAGAGAAGACATGTCTTGGGAACAGAGCGATGCAATGCTAGGAATCACTTCCAAAGCTCCACTTTTTATAATCTCATTGGGCAGTAGCTTTGTGCTATCAGGGCTCAGAGCTTGGGGCTGGTTCACTAATCTATCAGTGCCACCTTGGGGTTAGGTCCTTAACATATCAAAACCTGTCTTGATCTCGGCCCATATCCAAGCTGTCCTATAAACACTTCAGATCTTGCCTCTGGGGCCTATCTCTTATGAGAGATGCCTGGTGGCAAGCTCCTAATTTATAGTCATTACATTATTTCAAGCCATACAAAATGGACTCACTTTATGTTTCTAACATTAAGTGGCTGGGTACAGACTTGCAAAGATCTAAGGCCAAACAATCTTTATAAGGCTTCCATAGTACAAGAGGCATATATGTATAAAAAGGAGCCAGTAGCAATTAGCCTTACTATACAGAAGAACTAGATAGAAGCCTATTACATACTGATTTAACTTCTGTTTCTAAAGGAAAATCTAGAGTCTTTGGTTTAGGTGCCAATGTCTACAGCATTGATGATCAAAATGTTAAATCTCTTACCTGTTCAGGGCCCATATTAGTTATTTAAAAAAATTATATAGAAGTGAAGCTTGTACATTAACAAATTACTTCTTTAGTCAAACAAGATCGTACCAGCTTCTCAGAGGTTATCTAGATGGCAGTTTTTCAAGATGTCTTTTCAAGTCTAAAAGTCTTGAAGATACTAGGAAGTCAGCATTACACTAACATACAGTGGAACCTTCCTTTGGAGGGTGGCCAGGACCCCTGGAGATCCAGAATTACCCATTTTATGCAGGTTCCAGTTGGATTCTGGAATCAGTTGTTAAGGGAACTAAATGAAAATGTTAACAAGTCCCAGTACAGCATGAAAAGATTCCTTTATTTGTATCAGTTGTTTTTTTTTTTTTTAAACGGTCAACATTAAGTACAACTTTGTGGATGGAAGCTAGTTTCCTCACTAGCTACTCGTACATAGTCCACAGACTCCGTGAGTTGTCCCTATTTGTCATCCAGGGTACTGTCATGTGTTTGGGGGGTTGCCTTGCATTTATCCAGGGTTACCAGGGGTAACACAAGGTATTCAGTCTCATCCAGGGCTAGGCCACTGTGCTCTGGCCTTCTGTGTCCATTGCTCAGGGTGCCTCTGGCTGCAGCTGTAGTCATTGCCCTTCCTTCAGGGATACAGAGTTGCTGAGGAAGCCCTGTGCAAAGCTTTTCCACATGTAAAGTTCAATACTCAGCTCTACATATTTCTAGTGACAGATGCACAGGGCATTAAGTGTATCCAAATACTTGCTTACAAAGTCCTCAACGCAGATACTTAAATAAATCTTGGCTTTGTTAAAGACTCAGATACTTCTATCCCTCTTCTCTTCCACAAGATATTTTGGATCTTCAGAATGGGCAACTGTAGCACTTCACGTGTGTGTGTGTGTGTGTGTGTGTGTGTGTGTGTGTGTGTGTGTGTGTGTGACCTGCATAAAATAGTGTGAGAAGGAGTCCAGGTACCCATGAAGGAGGGGAGTTCATCCTCACTCAGCTCCCAGCCTGCTATCTGCTTTCTCCCTTCCAGCTTGACACTCTGGTGTAAATATATACCACAAAATACATAAGAAAAAGATACTGTTCACCAAAGGGCAGTACTAGAGTTTCTACTTTATTTATATTTCATATTTATATTTATAGATAGAACATTTCCATAAACAAAGAGCTTTATTATTTTGTTTGTTTGTTTTTTCAGAATAACAACTAATATTTAATCTTTCCTACAGTAAAAAATCTACAAGTCCTGCCAGAGAAAAAGCAAACTCAAGATAAAGAAGACCCTACCATTCCTGTCCTGAAGCTGGATTGCAGGAATGACAGCGTTCCCCAGCTCTGCAGTTCCTAGTGCCTCTGAGAACTCTCTTTGCCTCCTCCACCACTGTGGTCACTGTGCTTCTCTACTTAATAATACCCCAAAGAGTTCAACACAAGAAGCCCAAAGGGCAAACGCAAACACCAAATGTCAGCTGAACAAATAGTTCGAAAGAACGCAAGCCTGCTCAAAAAAGCCCCCCAAATAAACAGAAAAACCCAAGGTACACTGATTGGTGAGAAACATAACAAGAGTTTGACTCTCTGAGACTCTAAACCAAAATCCAGACACTCATTTCTCAGCTTCACACAGTAGAGGTAAAATGTAGCTGGTGCATGCTGGAGTGGAAAGACAAGAAAATGGTCCTGGAATAAGCAGGACTTCTGTAGCTTCTGGGATGATCTATCTTTTCTCTTCATTTTGGACCAAGTTGCTGTGGCCAGCATACTCCCAAATGTGTCTTTTGTCCCTTAATGGTCCCCAAAATGTCACTGGACTTAGGGGTTACAGCCTATGGCCACCCATTCTCAGCAAGTCAACTAAGGGATCAGGGTTAATAGTGAACAGCTGGCCTTTCCTTTCCGCGGTCGCCTGGCCAGTGTGGCCCGCCAACCCGGACGCTGCACAGCGGCGTCTCCCTTCGCACCCAAGCTCAGCTGATGCATTCTAGAGGATCCCGAGACTGGGTTGGACTGGCCAGAAACAGTCTGGCCCATGCATTGGAGCCACCTCGGCCAAGACACCAGAAAGACAGAGCTGGAAGGTGAGGATCTGCTCCCCTGCTGTCCCAGGTTTTGAGGTGAAGAGCCAGCAAAACTGAAAGAGTTTCAATTTGTGAAGACCTCAAGAACAGAAAAAGTGACTTTGGCTCCAAAACTTCAAGATTGTAGCTGACTAGGGCTATATCCTCCGGGAGGACCTGTCCATCAAAGGGTCGTCTTCTGCTGCTGACCCCATCAAATCCCATCATGCCCACAGGCCTGTGCCCTTTGGAGTCTTGGCTCCAAAGGAAAGCGAGGAGCCCAGGAAGATGCGGAGTCCTCCTGGAGAGAACCTCAGTCCTCGGGCTCAAGCACTGTGAAGACCCAGTGGTGATTGACGATGGCGATGGGACTGCGCCTCAGGATCTAGAACAAGAACGAATGTCAGCAGAGTCCCAGAGCAACCTTGATGCCCTGCCCGGGGCTCTAGCACAAGGTCCTGGGCTCCTAAGCAGATCGCCTGGCCAGCCTAGTGAAGACCTAGTTCCGCAAGATGCTTTCCTTGTTCAGGAGCAGAGTGTCAGGGATGCCCAGCCAGTGACCACTTACCAGCTAACCCCGAACAGTGTCCCCATTTAAGGACATGATTTTATGCTTCTCAGAAGAGGACTGGTCTCTTTTGGACCCGGCACAGACTGGTTTCTATGGAGAATTCATCATTGGGGAAGATTATACAATCTCCATGCCTCCAAATGAGCCTTCAGTTCAGCCGGGCCACTCACATGAAGAGGAGAATGGGTTGCGGGTCACAGAGTGGACAGACCTCCAGGATAAAGAAGCACTCCAGGTCTCCTGCTTAGACCTTCACAGACTCCAGCCATTCCAAGAAGAAAGAAGGAAATGGGAGAAGATGCAGGTGCCAGAGCTCCAGTCCTGCCAGCAGGAGGTGCTCACTCAAAGTCCTTGTCCAGGAGGTGACCCGCCACCCCTCAAGAGCAGCCTGGACCAGGAGGTGACCATCGAGATCATTCTGTTCCGCTCTGGGGACGAGGACTCCCAGCACAGCCTGTGCTGCACAGAGGAGCTGAAGAGCCCTCCCAACCTCCAGTGTCCTGGCTCGCCAGAGCAGCACTAGTGCTGGGGGCGAGGTGCAGACCTCACAAAAATCTTACGTGTGCCCAAACTGTGGGAAGATCTTCCGCTGGAGGGTCAACTTCATCCGGCACCTGCGCAGCCGCAGGGAGCAAAAGCCACACAAATGCTCAGTATGTGGGGAGTTATTCAGTGACAGCGAGGACCTGGATGGACACCTAGAGACACACGAGGCCCAGAAACCCTACAGATGCACTGTCTGCGGAAAGAGCTTCCGCTTCAACTCACACCTAATCTCGCACAGACCGGTCCACTTGCAGCCAGACAAACAGCAACCCGTGAAGAGTGAGGAGGATGCGTTGGAAATGGAGGGCCCCGGGTGCCGGGGACCTGCTGGAGAAGAGCAAGATCAAGCTGGCTTCCAGTGTGGGGACTGTGAGAAGAACTTCCAGCGACACAACAATCTGGCAAGACACCGTAGACACTGTCATCTAAAGGACGAGACCCGTCCCTTCCAGTGTCAGTATTGTGTCAAAACTTTCCGACAGAATTATGACCTCCTCCGCCATGAGCGCCTGCACATGAAGCCTCACTCCAAGCAGGCTCTGAACTCATATTGAGCAGGGTGGGGCCCCACAAGCTAGCCCCTGCCCCAGCACAGAACCCTCACCACCTGCCCTTTGCTCTCAGGTAGTGTCCAACTTCTGGTTGGTTCTCTTCCTCCCCAGATAAAAAGCAGTCACCTGAGCATTCCTTCCTTCTGTGCCAAAACCCAGGGAGGTGAGGCAACTCCAGCCTCAAGATCTGCATCACAGAGATCTCCAGCCACTTGCTCCGACCCTCAGAAGGACTGGGCTGCCCCATCCCAGTAGCTTCTAGGGGTGGGGTGTCTACAGTAGGAGCTGGCCGAAGCACTGACCTCTCCTCCGAAGTCAGCCTGGGGTGACGAGCCAGGGGAACATTCCACAGATCCACTGGCCATCAGGAGATCACATTTTGAAAGTTTATGGATTTATTTCCACATGTCTTATTTGTGCCCTAAGACCCTTCAGAAATGTGTGATGGAAACTGTCACCACTCACATTCCTCCCTGTTTCGTTTAGGAGTTGAGAGCCTAGCCCCTCAAGGCTCTTCTACTGAGTAAGTCAAGCCCTGGAACAAAAGCTTCTGTGAAGTCTGGTCCTTCATGGGTAGTGACTCCAAGGCATTTGTTTAGCTTCCTAGCCCTGTCGTCACTAGTACTAAACATAGGATGCATGGGGCATTGTCACAGTTAAGGAATTTGCAAGGTTAGTTCTGGTGTCAGTGGGCTGGTTCTTTCTAAGGCTAGAAGAGGGAATCATCCTGGGTCTGATGGTCACTGACACTTGTCTGTACCCCAGGGCTTGTACAAACATCTCTCCATCTTCACCTTCATCTCCACTGTGTCGGTCTCCAAACTTACCTTTTATACAAGGATCCCAGTCTTTGAGTTGGGGCTCACCCTGACTAATGTAGCAGAGCCCCACCTTCATCTGGAGTGGCCATTTCCAAATACAGTCACATCCTGAGGTACTAGGAGTAAGGACCTCAACACTGGGGTTTGGGTGGACATAGCCACAACTCCAGTTAATTCCGTGGTGTTGTTGCTGTTCCTGCCTCCGATGAACCAATGCGACCTTGAGGCAGAGTGCTTGCCATTCCTTTGAATGTTGAGCTCATTCTCTGCTTTCAGAGCTGCTGTCCTCTGCCAGGGAGAATCTTCATCCATGGCCTTTAAGTTCAGAGCCTGAGATTCGGGGAGTGGTTGCAGCTAGGAAACCTCAAGCAATCAAAGAGGTGGTCCCACTGTCCTGGCACACTGGTGTTGGCCAGGCTCAGTGTGGCTGTGACTGGCCCTGAGAGCTACAGCAGCCACTGGGCTGTAACAGCTCTCAGCAGTCAGGAGGTCTAGGAACATGGATTTAAGGCCTCTGGTGCTCTCTGTCCTGATTTTCACATCAAGAAGCCTCTAGTCTAGACCCAATCAAAGACTATAAGACTTTGTAACAGGTTTCTTTTTCTGCTCAGTGCATTGCCCAGAAATAGTAAATGCAATAAAACCATTTGGTCACACCTTGGAGAAGAAATAAACAGTTGGAGCTCTTAGTTTCTAGAAAAAAAAAAACATAGTGAACAGCTGTCCAGGGAGATTTACCCAGTGTGTCCCTGAGAAGAAGAAAGAAGTGAACCGGTACCCCAGAACTATCTTTAGGGGCTCTTCATATGAGGGTAGGGCCTACACAGAGAGCAGCAGCTATACATAAGCAGACAACCAGGCAATCTGTAGTCCCCCCTGCCTACAACTGTCCCAGCTCTAAATCTCACCTGTCAAGTTGTCCATCGCAGGGTCATCTAATGAGCCATTAGTCTTTCAACTGGGGACAAGAGCCTGTTCCGGATGCCCCCAGGGCCTCAGCAACTTCCTCTCTCAGCTGCAGATACCTGGGGATATTTTAATTTCTTGAAGTCCAGACAGGTCCATTACCACTTCAGGAAAGGTTTTTCCGGAGCTCAGTGGTAGAGGAAACAAAGTGACCATTTATATAAATCAAAGCACATATGGATGCTGTTTATGAATTTATATATATCCCTAAAAGCACTTTGAAGTGTGTGGAAGATGACATACCAAAATCTTAATGTGGATCGAATGTGATGCAAATGGCAAGAGAAGAGACAATTCTATCCATCAGACACTTTCCCAGAAGGCTGCTAAGTCTATGTTACTCTGTTACCTACTTTGACGACTAGGCTATCTCTTGGACCCACCAATGGGGTCCCTCTGCTGTCTGTGTTTCAGTAGACCTCTCTTCCCTCCCTCTTCAATCTTTCCTGCCTTTTGTCACTGGAAGTATTTAGACCACAGTTCCCCATAATTGTGCTTCCGACCACTGAGGCTCAAAATGCAGAAAAACTAATATGTAAATGTCTGTAAATGCAAATGCCTAAAGTAGGCCCAAGTGAAGCTGAGTGCCGTTTCATGATCCCCCAAGAAGAACTCAATCTGGTGTTAAACTTTATTCTCATGACCCAATTCTTTCCTGAAATTATTTGTATTAAATAATTTCTTCCTCATGCAACTTTTTTCAAACATCTATGCATAAATTGATGACATGACTGTTCCATGGTATGGTTTAAGGGGAAGGTTTTAATTGTAGATCTGAGAGAATAGCCAGAGGCATCCCGAAGAGTGCAGAGCAGAGAGAGAATGTAGACTCAGCATGGCCAGCAGACTGAACACTGCCAGGGCTATCTTCATGAGAAACTAGAGTAAGAGAAGCAGTAACAGAGAGGGAAGTTGCACACACAGTGAGCATATCAAAATTATAAGGACAATGAGTAGTTAGGGGACAGTAGGCTGTGAGCTGGGTAGTTTATGGAAGGGCAGGAGGTGATAAGGGATATGATATTAGCTAGCATGGACTTTGAAATGTATAACAAGTACTTGTAGTGCTGAGGGAGCCTGACACCATGGGTAACTTACAGAGTTTCTGCCAGAGGTGAGAGAAATGTCTCCTTTTGATAGAGGAAAATCAGTGTCACAGGTTCTGAGGAATGCTGGCTTTTTATCTAACCACCAGAAATCCTCTCTGGGTTCAAGCCTTCTTATTTCTGGCTATTTGGACTGCCTTTCAGAGTCTGGGGAACTGGAATTTTCTTTGGACCCAACACTTGCCAAGAGTTTTATTAACTTATAAAGTCAGTGTATTCTGACTTAATGTTTTAAATCAAACGAAGAAAAAATATTCAACTGTGTATAGCATAGTGAATCAAACCTTTTTATCTGGAAAAATGTGTTTATTCGCATGTATGTGTGTGCACAGGGCCACTAAGTACTGTCAACCCCAAAACACTGCTCTCCTCTCAAATGGGAGATAAGATAGTTTATAATATGAGTGACCATAGCCTGGGAACGCAAACTTAAATTTCTTAAATAACATGTTGAAATGGATAGCACTTTCATGATGTTTTTATATAGTAACAGAAAAACGACAACAACAAGCCAGAAATCATCAACACACTTTTCAAATACGTATGTGGGTACATCCGGTAGGCAGGCTATAGAAACAGTGGGTAGTACACTGCTCTGGGCCTTAGATGCTATCTGTCAGCATTCCTAACCTTTTGATTGATGGAATCCAGGGTTTTGTTAAGTTACTGCATTCCAAAGATTTTTAGTCTGTTAGTCACAGGATGTTAGGCCTGACACAAAAGCAGGTAAAGAATGACTAATAAGGGGGCTAAAGAGAGTCCAAGATAAGTTATAATTTGCCTCTAGTCCTTGTACCCTGTTTATCACCAGTTTATCAGCCCTGAGTAAGACTTCAGTTTGAAGGCAGTTTCATTCTGGGAGTATTTGTTCACAGATACACTTTATTTTTTTCTGTTGGTCATAATCAGAATATGGTTTTATTTTCAAGTTACAACTAACTAGCTAACTAACTACCAACTACTAACTGACTATTTCTCTCTCTACAGTGTATGCATACAATTGTACATTTCAGAACTGAGTCCTCCTGTGATCACTTTCATCCCTCTGTTTCTGAGCATGCTGGGACTCTCTCAGGAGCATAGATGTTTATAAATACTGTTTGAACGAAACAGACTTTCCAAGTTCTGCCATTCGCGGCTTTATAAACAACAGTCAATCAATTAGACCCGTGTTTGCTAGTTTTGCAGTGATGTGAAACCACCGTTAAACACGAAGTCTAACACTGTGAATGGGAGGCATCCATAGATGATTGCTTACCATATGTTTGACTTGATTTTGATGAGCAAAGGACCCTGGGGTGGTTAGAATATATGCCAGGGAGGCAGGTATAATGCAGAGCAATGGTGGATGCTTTCTCAGCTAGGGCTAAGAATTAAGGCAGGTTTCTTAAGTGTTTTCCCTAAGTTCGAGCATCAAATTTACTACTGCGTAGATTAGAAGCCAAAGTACGAAATTCTCAATTCAGTGTACATTAATTTTAGAGAGGAAATGGGGACTCCCTTTTATTCCAAGACCTAGCCATGAATTATTGTATCAGTAGGAAGGTGATGCTAGGGCCTGGGGAGGGAAACTGAGGACTCGTTACTCATGAGGTACAGAGTTTCAGTTATGGAAGATGGAAACTGTCTAGAGATCTAGGAAGCATTGTGCTTACAGCTGCCAACTCTACTGTACACTCTACTGTACAGTACACTAAACTATCTAGTGAGAAGTCCCATGTGTCTCCATCACACTTAAAAAAGGGAGCTTACTCATGGTAAATTAACTTGAAGTATTTTAAAATAAAGTGAACTATTTTTGTCTCCCTTTGCCCTCTACGACTCCCTTAAAAATAATAAATATGTGGAAATGGCACAGAAGCAAAATGGCCAAGGAAGGACTCGGAGGGGTGCATCAGTGGCTAAGAGCATTTATTGCTTCTATAGAGGATGCCACAGTCAGTGTCCGGCACCTACAACAGTTCATAACTCCCTGTAACTACAGTTGAAGGGATATCATACCCTCTCTGGGCCTCCACAGCCACCTGCATGCATGCCATGCACATAAACTCATGTAGTCACATACACATCAAAATCAATCAATCAATCAATCCTTTTTAAATAGCAAAGGAGAGAAACACACTGATTTTCTGAAAGATCCGAATCTGTTCGCGGACAGCGGAGGGGGTTGGCTAAGGAAGATGATTAATGTGACCAGAGAAGGAACTGAGAGATACTCCAAACAGGTGTCTGGCTTAGAGGAAGTCATAGGGTTGGAACCTCTGCAGTGCACGTAAATAACAGAGAGCAGATACTAACTGTGGAAGGGGCAGTGAGAGGACTGAGTGTTCACGATGAAAGAGTCTCCTGTCTGTACACTGTTCTGATTTCCTTCTAATTCATTTTCTTTTAAACATTTTTAAAAACTATGTGTATGAGCGTGCCTCTGCTTCTGTGTGTGTGTGTGTGTGTGTGTGTGTGTGTGTGAGAGAGAGAGAGAGAGAGAGAGAGAGAGAGAGAGAGAGCGCATCACATGCATAGGTACCTATGGAGGTCAGATAAGGGTGTCAGAGCCTCTAGAAGTAGTGTCACAGGTGGCTGAGAGTCATCTGATTAGGATGCTGGGAAGTCAACCTGAGTTCTCACTAAGGGCAGCCTGTGCCCTTAAGCACTAAATCATTGCTCAGGTCTTAATTCATATTTGTAAGTATTTCCTTCCATTATGATTAGCAATATCTTAGTGTACTTTATAACTACTGATCTGGGTTATTATGTGACCATGTGACAAGTACCAGTCACCCACCAGATGTTCGTGACTTGCCTTACCCTCTAGTTTCTGCAAAGTCTTAGCCTGACGCCAGTTTATACCAGTTCATGGTATAAACAGAGGCATGCTGCTTTGTTTGTTCTTTTCACACTGATAGAAATTTTAAGCTATATGAGATTTATAAACTACAAACTCAATTTAAAATTCTGCTTCTCAGAAGAATATATTGCCAACAAGTTGTGATATTTGCTTCCAGACTTTTCACTTAAGTAACAAGGCAACAGATAAAATTAAAGTCTGGGCGTGGCAGCTGAGGTAAGAAGAAATTTGAAGATAGGGTGTGGCAGTGGGTACACACTTTCAATCCCAGCACTTGGGAGGCAGAACCAGATCTTCTGGTCTGAGGCCAGCCTGGTCTACAGAGTGAGTTCTAGGACAGCCAAGGTTACTCAGAGAAAGCCCATCTCAAAAAACAAAGGCAAACAAACAAACAGGTGTTTGAGGATACATTTGCTTTTTATTCTTTTCCTGTTTCCATTACATCTGATCCACATTAAAAATTTAATGTAAGGCATTTTTTATCTTTATTTAGTTACTCATTTGTTTATAGTTCTGGACTGTGATAATTTTTTAAATACGTCTATATACATATAGGTTGTACTTCCGAATGGACCCCCAAGATTCACGGGTTAAAAACTAACTATTCAGTGATATGAGTGAGTGGGACTCTAAGAAGTAGCTAAGCCATGAGGGTAGAACTCTCAAGTACGAGATGACCATAAGACTGCATGAAGACACTGGAGGAAGAGAATTTATTTTCTTTCTTATACCGTATAAGGTCCTCAATAAGGTGACATCATAGATTTCAAGAACAGCCTTTGTCACTTACCAAACCCAACATAATTTTAGGCTTCTAGCTGCCAGACAATTGTACGAAAAACAATTTTTTTTTTACTGCTGTTCTTAAGCCCTCTTAGAGCCAGATGATTTGTTATAGCAGCATAAACAAAAACAATATGAAATCATAAGAAGCATGTGTCTGTAACCTACATATATCCTGAGCCCTGTTAATAGTGATATAACCAGCATCTTACCTTTTCATTCGTAACTGTGAGCTTTCGCTTTTAGCTTTAGATTATAATGGTAGCTCTCACCACAGAACATTGTCTATGTATCAGGAGCTTAACAAAACTATCATCTACTTAAATATTTAGTTATCACAAAAAAAGCATAAGATAACAGGTACACTTATTGCTAATTTTTAAATAAAAGAATGCTTTAGTCTTCTTCTTTTTTCTTTTTTTCTTTTTTTTTTTTGTTTTTTTGTTTTGTCTTGTTTTTTTGTTTGTCTGTTTGTTTTTCAAGACAGGGTTTCTCTGTGTAGCTGTGACTGTCCTGGAACTCATTCTGTAGACCAGGTTGGCCTCAAACTCAGAAATCCGCCTGCCTCTGCCTCCCAAGTGCTCCCAAGTGCTGGGATTAAAGGCATGCACCACCACTGCCCGGCTGCTTTAGTCTTCTTAGTAAAGATTAAATTATTAATGATTAAAAAACATCGATACAAGTAAAACAAGCACAGATTGTACTCTACCTAAAATTTATACTTTTAGAAAAAAAAAAAAAACAACTTTTACTTTTGGGAGTCTTGTACACATATGCAATGAAATTTGATCAGATGTATTCTCCCTTTCATTCAACTACCCCATGTTCTGCCATCATAGCATCCTCTCAAATTAATGTCTTATTTTCTTTCACATTTTGGTAACCCGCTAAGTCCAGTTTGAGTGTATGTGCATGAGTATGGGACTGTGCACTGGAGCCTAAGAAATCTATGTGTGGCCACATCCTCAGAGACATGATCCTCCATTCCTCAGCATCACCCATTGATAATAGCTCCTCAGTCAAGGATGGGGTCTGGAGGTCATCTATACCATCTATGGAGGGATTGGGGGGGGGCTTAAAGATTATACTTTTTATTGCTGCAAGCCAGTCCCCACCATGTGAAACATGGCTGTACTTCTCTATAGGCACTCACTACCATTTTTTTTTTTTTTTTTTGCTTCTGCATTTGTACCTGCAGCAGATTCCCCACAATGTGGTTCAGAAAGGAAACTTACTAGATTGTGGGATACAGCATTGCAAGAGCATAAAGCAACCTGACCAATTTAGCCATCTCTTTTCTTTCATCCACCCTCCCAGCATCCAACGATTGCCAGGCTTTCTGTGGGGGGACAATTAATAGTGTGTCATTTTAATCTGCACAGTTTTGATACTTGTGAATATGAGTTTCAGTCATATTTATACTGACCATCGGGGTATTTTTTTTCATTTGTTATATTCTCCTATGTTTTAAGTAAATGTAACTGACTCGTAGTTTAGCTTCTCAAAATTGGTGTAAAGAACAAACCTTTAATCCCAGCACTTGGAGGCGGAGGCAGAGGTGGAGGTGGGGGAGGAAGCAGACTGATCTTTGTGATTTCAGGGCCAGATCTATGAAGTGAGACCCTGTTTTATAAAGGAAAGAAAATAAAAGGAAAGAAAAAATGGTAAAAATATAAAGAATATTTCTTTACATAAATCATAAAGCTAAAAGTATCAGGAGCTAAGAAGAGTCTAATTAGACCACGAATGATCTAATTACATGGACATTGGACATTCAGTTACTGTTTAAGAATACTGACACAAATCAAGTCAATAATAGTTTGAGGGAGAGAACAAGAGTTGAAATGTATTTGCTAATATAGATCACGGATTAAATTTCTTTTTTTCCAACATTTATTTTAAGGATATAAAAGGATGACAGTTTTCTTCATACAACCAGTGCCCCTTTATTTATATACAGTAAATTATGTTTTTCATAAAACTGGTTTATTATAGGTGTGGAGGTTTGAATGAGAATGACCCTCATAGGCTCACATATGTGAATGCTTAGTCCCCAGGGAATGTAATTGTTTGAAGAATTAGAAGGATTAGGAGGTATTGTCCTGTTGGAGGAACTGTGTTGGGGGGCGGGGTGAGATTTTCAAAAGCCCACACTAGGCTCAGTATCTATTTCTCTGCCTGTGGATAAAGATGTAAAGCTTAGGCTATAGGGCCATGTCTGCCTGCCTGCCACCATGCTTCCCATTGTGATGATAATGGACTAACTCTCTGAAACCAAAAGCAAATCCCTAATTAAATGCTATCTTTTCTAAGTCTTGCCTTGGTCCTGATGTCCCTTCACAGAAATAGAACAGTGACTAAGACAATAAACAAACAAGAGTCATAAATTTAAAAAGAAAATACAATGGGATAAAGAGTAGTTTAGTCCCATTAATATAATACCCTAATAAATATTTAGAAAACTATTCAGAATGTAAAATGTAAAGAAGATGTGATTAAATGTCTTTACCTTTTCATAACATTTTTCTCCCAACTGCTTACACCTTAGCAAGTGGCTAATGTCATAGTTTAACAGTCTAGCTATTGACAAATGAGTAAAGCACAGACAAAATACAAACACTCACTGTTGACCACCATATTACTTTCCATGCAGGGACTATGCCTTACTTGCAGAAGCTTTTGACAAAAGAATCAGAATCTATCAGTTGTAAATGTTTTTGTTCCAAAGAAAGCACTTTCGTTCCATAGGTAAAAATTGTGTTAAAAATAGTAGGTTTTTATAGCAAAAAGAAAGAATATATTTTAAATGAGTTAAGCTTTCAAAAGAGTAGAATGGAGCCCTACTGGGCTAGTGAAAGACTGTGGTTCTTTGTAGCCCTCAGTACAGGGAAAGACTCTAGCTAGGATTCAAAACCTGAAGATGAAGGGGAAGTACTGCCAAATTTGGCGACCTTTTTAAAAAGCAAGAACTAAAGTCTAAACCAAATCAAAGGAGGTGGGAAAGATCTGTAGAAAACTTATAGACAAGTGATTGATTTTTGCTTTAGATACAATAAGTTATTTAAAACATTAATAGCAGAGCCAGGCACACACATGTAATCCAAGCACTTGAGAGAACCAGGCAGGAGAGTAGCATACTCCTGCTCATAGTGGGTAGTACAGCAGTGAGACCCTATCTCAGTCGAAAGAAAACAAAAAGGGTTTAAAAACCAAGGACCAGCAGATCAAAATACAAATGAAAGGTGCTCCTGCCTCCACCTCCTGAGTGATGCTGGATATATGTGGTCCCTGGCAGGGACAGCCCAGCACTTTGTTAAGCTACACACACATTCTACTGAGCCACAACTGCAGTCTTTCTTTTGTTTTAGTCTTTTGATGGCTAGAATCGTCTTCTGAGGATGGGCTCACTGCGTCTAAACACCCATCAACTGCACACAATGGCTGTGGTGGGAATTCAGGACTGGCTCACTACATACCCTAAACCAGAGGTTGAATGCTGCTGGTCCCTTCCCGCCTCCGGGAGATACTAAAAACAAGGACTCCCACGCCATCTCTAAAGGGAACAGACAGGAGTCAGGGCTCTGTGAGAGCCGCTCCACTCGCATAATTCCCCTAATGCAGCATTTATCCTCGAGGTCAGCCCTGGCTGTAAAAAGCCCTGTTCCTCTCCCTGGAGAACACTATCGTTCCCCGACAAACAGTTCCTGCCGCAAGAACATTCTGTCAGTCCGTGTTCTCTCTCTGCACGGTACTATCCAACATAGCATTGGAGGACATTTCCAAAACTTAGTCTTTCTTGATTTTTTTCTAAGCCACAATGCCTTGGACCTGATTCCCACAAAATAATCAGGATTTTTTTCTTTAAACCTTCCTACCTTTAGTCTCCTCGTTCTCAATATTTTGTAAGGTTTTTATTCCTTCCATGTAGATGAAAACTTTGGATACTCAGTCTCCAAGTTCCCTTCCGTTTCCTTTAAATCTGGGTCATCACAGAGATCCATGTTTTTATTCCTTAGGTTATGTTTGAGGGGATACAGGACTGATTTTACTTCTTTTTGTCTTTATCACCAAGTTTCTGTTACTGAAAACATGAGCACTGCATTCAGGCTGTGCCCTGTGCTAAGTTAGTCCACATTGTGTAAAGAGTGGTTTCTCAGGCTGTGCCTTGCCCTGAGAGATCTCCTCCACTCTGCAATTCACTGTATTTTAAGGATGGAGGATGACTCCACACCTCAGTAGACACATAAATAGCGTCATCTGTTGCTACACCATCCACCAGACACAGATAAATAGCTTAATCCTCAGAGTAGAGAGGGCACTACCCTTTAAACAACCAAAATAAATTGTGACCGTGGATGCCCAGGAGAGTACTAGAATTGTATCAGAAAAACTAGGCCCAAGAATTTACTAGACACATCAGACTGAGGAAAGGGGAATTCCTCCTTGCAGACCTCATAAAGAAGAAGATATCTACTACAATGGAGAAAGTTCTGTTGACCTGCCATGTATGTGACCATTCCATGTACAAGCCAAGATGGGTGATGGGGGGAAAGAACTTGGCGACTGTCACATGGGCTTTAGTGAGTCCCCACTTGTGGGTTATGTCTACCATAATTGGCCCCCACAATCTTCAGTTAGATTATCCATCCGGACTCAACATATATCCAACTGTCTGTTGGCATGCTTGGGCCTGGTCCTTCCCTTCTCTGCAGTCTGTGGATTCTCACACATCCCTTTCGAGGCTCAACTCCTACCTAGGAGTTGGCAGCATCCTGACTCTACAACTACATCTTGAGTAACTTCCAATAGGGTTCTTCATCTGATCCCCTACCACTGCCTACTCTTACTCCCACAGAGACTCTCTGCTTTTCTATCAGCCTTTTCTCTGCTTCTAAGCCTTCCTTGAAACTCTCTGTACTTTTCTGTGGCCATTTTATTCCATTGTAGTTATTTTATAGTACAGATAGATGGATGGATGGATAGATAGATAGATAGATAGATAGATAGATAGATAGATGATAGGTAGATAGATTATAGATAATCATATATATATATATATATATATATATGTATAAATTTACTCTGATGCTTAGTGAGTGAGCTGAAAGTGAATATTAATAATTAATATTGGAATAAAAGAACCTCTGCTGTGACTGGCTATCAAGAAAAGAGGGACTAGTGTGTATGCTGTTGCCAATGAAACCACAGTACCTTGTGAATTTGTGGTTAGTGAATAGATTTTGACTTTTGTGGAAATCAATTGATCAGTGGAATACTGGCTTTATTTTTGTTCCTAAGTTCCTCTTGGGAAGTTCCTATGTAGTTTCTCTCTTCTAGAGCTGGGCTGAGCACATCAGATTTTACCTCCCTTTGTGCAGGAAGAGCAGGCTCCATCCTAGGTCTCTGATTAGTCTGCATGTATCAGGAAGGTCACTAACCATGGACACAAAACTAGAAGCATTGTCCTCTGAAATACTATTAGTGGTTGACATCGTTATGCACTGGGCTTCTGCTATGGTTTCAATATGGTTTATCGCCAACAAAACTATGGCGTGGATAAAAGTGGCAGTGGAGAAATATGCAGCCAGTCCAAGGTGGGCTCATGTCAGGGAAGCCCTCATGAATGGGACAGTATCTTTCTCATGTGAGTTCCCACTCTCACAGGATGCTCTCAGGGGAGCTGTCCCTTATGCTATGCTCTTCACATGTCCCTGCTTAATCATCTGCTTTCTACCAGAGCTGAAGGTGAACAAGACTCACCACATTCGGTTTTCTTAACTTGGACTTTCCAGATGCTGACAGCATGAATAAATGTAAACTCTTCTTTTTTATAGGTCATCTAGTCTCAGGTAGCTTATGATAGCAAGGGAAGACAGATTCAAAACTTTTTACTTCAAATTTCTAAAAGAAAAGCTTGACTCTTCATTGTCTCATCACAACCCCTTCCCCTCTTACATCCTTCCAGCTGCTCTTCTGTATCTGTCTTTAACAAGTCCTTTGCCCTCTTATCTCCCTCTCTTATCATTCCACCCACTTCCTGGAGTTAACAGAAGTTGAACTGTGCCTCAATCACAGTCTTTTCTGTAGTTTGTTTTGTAGCACATATGCTGTAAGTCACAGACTCAAGAGTCTTTTCCCTCACTCTGAATCATTACACTTGGGTTTATAAGTCTCCTGGCTCTCACAGAACCAGTTCATCTAAAGTCATATCCTGTAGTTCTCAGGGCATGCAGATAATTTCAGATGCCTGTGAGTTGCTTCTTCTATTTCTTTTTCCAAAAGACAAAATCAATTTTGTATGAAGTAACATGGCTAGCCCTTCCCGAAAATAAATTTCTATTGTGACTGAGATTGGCCAAGTCAAAATTAACCCAAAAGGCATGGGTAGAATTTTCAGGAGAACTTGGCAATCTTCACTTTAGCTTTTCTCTGTCCCTCCTAACTAAAAGTGATGCTGACATGATGCTGGATCTTAGTAAATGTGGGGTGGTAACCATAAACTCAAAGGCCACAAACTAAATGTGATTTCCTTTAGAGAAAAGAACTAAAGAAGTCTAGTAGTAACTTGGAGGGACTGCATACAGAAATCTCAGCACAAGGAAAACAAAAGACACCGTTTTCCTAATTCAAAATAAACAAAACAAAGCTAGCTTCTAACTCCTTATTTCTTCTGATCCCCAAGGGCTATAATGCAAAATCACAACCTTGCATTTAATTCTGAGACTAGTATCTAGAGGAAAGTCTCAATCAACATTTTCTTCTATAGATTGGCAGGATCAAGATTTGACAGGATCAAGAATCATCTTGGAAAAAAACTTCTAAGTTCACATTTGATTATATTACCTTGTGGCATGCCTGTGAGATGTTATCTTGACTAGGTTAATTTCTATGGGAAGACCCACACTAACAGTGGGTGTCACCATTCCCTAGGCTTGGGTCCTGGACTGAACAAACAAGAGAAAGATATATGAGGAGCAGCAAGTATCATCACTCTTATCTTCCTCACTCAGGACACAGTGTATCCAGATTCTTCAGGTTCCTGCCAGCCTGACTTCCCCTCATGATAGGCTGTGCTCTGAAGCTGTTATAAAACAAACCCTTGCTTCCATAAGACATTTTGTCTGGATATTTTGTCATTTATTCGCAACAACAAGAAAAGTTTCTCAGATTGGATCTTTTACAAGTTCATTTCTCTTTGGTACTGTTTCACACCATCAAAGGCACACACCAGGAATTCTGCCATTTCCAGAAACTGACCCAGCCTGCCTGCCTGCCTTCTTTGTTTCTTTGTTTCTTTGTTTCTTTGTTTCTTTGTTTCTTTGTTGTTTCTTTGTTTCTTTGTTTCTTTGTTTCTTTGTTTCTTTGTTTCTTTGTTTCTTTCTTTCTTCCTTCCTTCCTTCCTTTTTTCTTCTTTCTTTCTTCCTTCCTTCCTTCCTTC
>JANHMN010000009.1:65650402-65671416 GCA_030674055.1 Rhabdomys pumilio | reverse complement strand
CCTTCCTTCCTTCCTTCCTTCCTTCCTTCTTTTCTTCCTCTCTCTCTCTCTTTCTCTCTCTCTCCCTTTCTCTTTGTGTACATGTCTGTCTGTTTGTTTGTGTCTTTCTCTTTCTTTTTCTCTCTAAATATTTCTCTGATTTTAACTCTGTCTCTCTCTCTCCCCCTCCCCTCACCTCCTCTGTAATCTCTTCAATACTCTGTTGATTGTCTTTTAAAAGGTAAATTACCATTGACTACCTGGCTTGCTCTAGGTGATTAGGACAGCTATCTGTTTTAAAACGTGACTGGACTTAGTGCACTAATTCTTTAAATTATTTTTCCATCTATGTTCATAAGTAAAATTATTCTGTAATTTTTCTTTTTTATAGTGTCCTCTGCAACCAAGATTACACTGACATCCTAAAGAAAAATATAAAATGTTCCTTCCTTCTATTTTCAGCTGTGTTGGTGTCATTTCTCATTAAATGTCAGAATGACATCATCCAGGCTCAGGATGTTTCTACAGGAAGGTTTTAATGAGCAGGATCAGTGTTTTTAGTAGTTAACAGGCTGTTCAGATTTTCTCCTTCATCTGTTTATTTTAATAAATTATATTTTGAGAGAAATATGAAAATTATCAAATATGTGTGTATGAAATATTCAAACAATTCCTCTTTTTTCTATTCAAAGAATATATATAGTCTTTGTATTTTTAACATTATTTTTTACGTACATGTGTGCACATAAGACTCTTGTGTGTGTGTGTGTATATATACACAAAATATTTTGTGTTCTCAGTAGAAAATCAAATCATTATCTTAAATTTAGTCCATAACAGGCCTAGCTTTTTTCAATTCTGTGAGGGTTGAGGAAGATACAGTGTTTGAAGTGAGCCAAGGTTGGTTCATGAATTTAATGTTAGAGACTGCACCTATATGTCACAGGCACAAGATGGTGCAGTGAGGACAAGTGTGAGAAGTGTGTCAATGTGATTAAATTAAGGTGAGCCAGGGTGCTAGTGGGCCTTGCTTCTGGGAGTGTTTGTAATAACATTGCCAGTTACAACTAGATCATGATGGTTTTGGATTACTGAGTGGATTAATCTCTTGATGAACTTGTTATATGATGGCATTGTTAGCAGGTGGTAAAAGACAGGAGGAAAAAGTGGGCTATAGTAGGCACATCCTGTATCTCTCCCTAGCTCCTTCCTGTATAGCTTCTTCTTTCTCTTTCTGCTCAAGAAGCTTCCAGACATATGTCCATCAGTATATCAGTATGTTGAAACCTGGAAGGGCTAAGTAACCATGACACACACACACACACACACACACACACACACACATATATATATATACATATATATATATATATAGGTTATTATATTGGATATTATACATAGAATATTTTTATATATTATATTTAATATATAGATATTACATATTAGATATTTCTGTTTGTGTTTATACATGCATATATAGGTATGTATAACAAACAAAAATCACCACCTCTATTCAGTTATTTATATTAGGTATTTGATTACAAAGATAGAAAAGATCATCAATACAAACAAGTTATTTGGATCTAGCTAAAATAACCAATGAAGATACTACATTTAACATCAGATTTTTATATAAACCCAATAGGCTTAGAGTAGAAGGAGGAATATGCCACTCGGGACATAGACAGCATTGCAGGAAAGTCCATTTTTATCTTCAAAATTTCATTGGGAAGTCTGGCTTGGTGGGTTTAAGTTGAAGCCAGTTGTTATTTGCCAGTCAAAAATATTCTAGAACTCTTAACAATTCTATAAATTCTACTCTCCCTATGTTTATTTCATAGGTGAAATAGATATCCAGATAACAACACATCTGTTTACAGCAAAAATTTCTTAAATATTTTAAGTTCGATGTTGAGAATTACTGCATATCTTTTTGAAAGAATCATGTTCATTGGCTGTTCCCCTGGTGACCCAAGAATTCCGCTGGAGCTCTGCAGAGAGTAAGGCTGGTTTCCTCGCTGGCAATGCAGGCAGCATTGTATAATCCATAACTAAGCAATCATTTTGACCTTCACATTCATCTGATATTTACAAATAATAGATTATGAGGGTGACTATCACTGATGCTGTGCTCTGGTGATTTAGATAATACCCCTTCTTCTCCACTGCTAAATTTTTTGATATCCTGATTTCCAAAACCCATGAACATGTCACCATGCAAAGGCAAAGAAATGTCCCGTCTGTCCTTACATTAAAAATGAGAATCTAGAGACTGGGGAGTTATCTTAGATTTTACTACAAGGGTCTTTGTAAGAAGGAATCGGGGGTCAGAGTAATGAGTAGGAAACAGAAGGACAGAAGCAAGATGTTGTAGAGAATGTGGGAATGGGTTATAGGTCACCAAAGGCATACAGCCTCTAGAAGTGTAAACAACAGCAGCAACAACAAATGCTGCCCCTTTGCCTTTGAAAATAATTGCTTTTAGACCTCTGAAAATAAATGTAAGCAACTATGCTTGCTGCAATCTTTTACAGAAAATTGACAAAAAGAAGCCAACGTAACTTTTTCAGCCATTATATCAGGAGGCTCCCTGTGTTAGAGCTTCTTAGCATTTGTATGTAAAATGAGACCTTCTATGGCTATGAATCAACTCATTCCATGGTGTAGTGTTGCATGAATATGAAGACAATTAAGTTCTCTGCAGACTCTATTACAGAAGAGAACGATAGAGTTTACGTAGCCTCAGGCTGGTCTGTGAAGCGGTGTCTGCCATCAGTGATGCGAGACAAAGTCATTTGTTTCTGCTGTTCCAAACTGTTACGCAGAGAAAAATCACTTGGAAGCTCAGTAGCTACATGCCCTGTATTGGGAGTGGGGGTTGATTTATTTAGAAATCTATTACAGGTGGAATAGCAGCTGCAAATGGAGCCATTCTCTTGAAAAATTCCAAGTCTACAGTCCTTCTGTGAGATGCTTCTGCACAAGACAAAGGTGGGAATAAGAGAATTGTAAATGACTACATCATTCACATCTTTGATGATGAGGTTACTGCTCTCCCACCATCTAGTTTTAAAATGGTTTGCTATATCCTAGAAGGAAACTGATTAAGATGGTTTGTATATGCTTGGCCTAGGAAGTGGCACTATCAGAAGGTGTGGCCTTGTTGGAGTAGGTGTGTTACCTGGATGTGGGCTTTAAGACCCTCACCCTAGCTTCCTGGAAGTGAATCTTTCACTAGCAGCCTTCAGATGAAGATGCAGAACTCTCAACTCCTCCTGCACCATGACTGCCTGGATGCTGCCATGCTCCTGCCTTGATGATAATGGACTGAATCTCTGAACCTATAAGCCAGCCCCAATTAAACATTGTTCTTATAATAGTTGCCTTGGTCATGGTGTCTGTTCACAGAAGTAAAACCCTAAGTAAGACACTAATGTTCAGTGTATTTGACTTGGTTCATCCTGTAATAATTGCCATACGTCCAGTGCAGAGCATCAGTCATGGGACAGGATATATTTTATATTCGAGGATCAGATGAACAGGGATTACATGAGTGAAAATCCTGGCTTGACCAAAATTACAGGTATTTCCTGACCCTCATAAGCACCACTTTGATTAGTAGACTCAGAAAGACATTGTAAAGTAACCCTAAAAGACCTGTGCATTCCTTTCCCTCGAGGCTACTGAATTTTCCTAAGTAGTGACTGTGCCTTTGGGGAAATACTGAGAAAATATCTACACCTATGTAACTATGTTAGAATCATAGGGACTATATCAGAGAGACTTGGCTTCTGATCCACAGGCCTCTGAACAGACTTGCGTGTGTGTCCTGGGTCAAACTCTGATTCTTCATTGACCTTCAGAACTGAGTTTTTTTTTTTCATGTTACATAAATCAAAATTCAGTGGGATTCTTCTTTATTCATCTCCTAAGATTAATTAGCAGCTTCAACCTGTTGTGAGCTGGAGAAACAGCTGGTTACAAGTTTATTTTTTTTATGTCTGCTAGCAATAAAACATATGCCCTGTCATAGAGGATGTGCATTTTTAATGGCCTCTTCTTCCCCAGGATCCCAACATCTTTATTGACATCCGAAAACTCATCCTAACAGTAGCATGACCCACTATTACAGTGGGAATGAAGAAACAATAGTAACTGAATTGTCCAAGGATGCTGGTACCCCTCCCACTAACATATTTTTCATTGCCTCTGGGAGGAAACTGCTATCTGGACTATAGCAAAGGATACAGTGAAAAGTCGGGGGTGTGTAGTTCAGAAGTGATAAACTTCCCAATTTCCGGTATCTCCAAACCTTTGGCTTCCTTCTTCCATGTTAAGCCAGGGAATGTCAGACATCTCTAACTTTATTATACTTAGCTGAAATTTCATTCAGTCTACCAAATCAACTGTTAAAGCTACTTCTATCTACACCATAACCCAGACGTTATGCCTCCCCAGCCCAACACACACATTCATGCAAGTGAATTGGACCCGATCTAAGATTACTTTTCTTGTGTTCTTTGCCCCACTTAAGAATCATTCTACATGCATCCCACCACTTTAAATTATTTTAATTAGAAAAATTTTCCAAGTATCTTAGTGTATAAACTATTTCCTCCAAGGAAATACTTTTGTGTGTGTTCCTGATTTCCTCCAGAACACGCTAAGATCAAACTCTTAGGTTCTATAAGCAACAGTCATTGGTTGAGTTTTAAAGAAAATGGGTTCCCATGTAAAGTTATCACAGGACCTTCAAACCAGAAACAAACTTGATTGTTGATACAAAAGACTATTCCCACATCCATCACATCCAGGAGAGGCTTGCATCATGTCAGAATTTCAAATTCCTTTTATTTTTCGTATAAGGATGGGTTTACTTATTGGTGTGGTGCCATTCTTTGCAGACAAGAGTCCACATTTTTACAAAAGAAATACAAGGAGATCACATTTCTGCAAGCAATATAATTAAGTCCTGTTTGGTTTAGGGGAACATTTGCCTTATGGTGGCAAACCCAAGGTGCTTCCGGGGATCTCCAACAATTACTTGAAACTGGTGATGCTTGGACTCTTATATTTGCTTCAGTCGCACATTGGTCCAATCCATCACAATTTCTAGCTGAGTGAGTGTGATGAAAGTTCTGCACAACAAGTACTAGAGTCTCTCAAGGAGCGGCATGTTGATGCTGGACAAAACCTCTAGAATCTATTGTGGCTTCTGAGGGAACTGCTACTATAGTGAAGCATGCTTATATGTTCACCAAAGCAGGTTCCAGACTTCCCTTTGTCCATGAAACAAATGCCAAGTATGTGCACAGAGACCAGCTAAAGTAGAGAATTACTCTCTTTTAGTCAACAACAGAAAAGGGGTTATATTAGTGCCGAAGTCTCCCATATATGTGAATCATTAAAGATAACGGTTATCGTTTCCAGATAAAAACAGTTTTAAGTAGTTGGAAGTGTGCTGTTATTGGTAAATATAATATGTATCTGTAAACAGAATAAAATATGGTTATTTCTAACAGCTCTTTAAGACCATAGATTGTATTTTACTCACTGTTCTATGGCTGTGAAGAGACAGCATGACCAAGGCAGCTCTTAGAAAAGGATGCATTTATCTAGGAGCTTGCTTATAATTTCAGAGGCTTGATTCATTATCATCATGATAGGGAACATGGTGGCATGCAGACAGGCACTGCAGTAGTATTTGAGACTTTTACATCCTGATCCTAGGGTAGAGAGAGAGAGAGAGAGAGGTGGGGGAAGGGAAGGAGAGAGGGAGGGAGAAAGGGAGGTGTGAGGGGAGGGAGGGAAGAGGGGAGAAGAGAGGAAGGGAGGGAGGAAGGAGAGGGAGGGAGTGAAGGAGGCAGGAAGGGGAGAGGAAAAGAGGGAGGAAGGGAGGGAGAGAGGGAGGGAGGTAGGAAGAAGAGAGGGGAGAGGGAAGGAGGGAGGGAAGGAGGGAGAGAGGGAGGGGAGGAGGGAGGGAGGGAAAGAGACTGGGCCTGACATGGGCTTTTGAAACCTCAAAGCCCACCTGCATTAACCAACTTTCCTCCAACAAGGCCAAACCTATTCCATCAAGGCCATACCTCCCAATCTTTTTAATTCTTTCAAACAGTTCCACTCCCTGGTGAGTTAGCATTAAAATATATGAGCTTATGGGGCCATTCTCATTCAAGCCACTGCAGATTATTTTGCTTTATTCAACCCTTTCAGTGTTTGAAAATCGTTATTAAATAGACTGGACATAGTGATGCCCTCTTGCAATGCCAACACATAGAGAAAGATGCAGAGGGACTGTGAGGTCAAAGTCAGCCTAGCAACAAGAACAAAAGAGAAGAGCAACCCCCAAACAGATTCCTCCATGATCATGCTAACCATTGGCCATTTATCATTTGTATAAGGGCTCTAAGGAGAGAGCTGGCATGCTGGTCCTAAGTGATAGTCAGAAGAAAGTACTCTCTCCCTTGTGTGGGTCAACTGTCTGTCACCTGAGCTAATGATTAAGCTTCCTACATGTTCTATAATCATACGTCTTTCTCTTTTGTGGTCTATTCTTAAGACAGACACAGAGTAATCATGTTAAAAGCTAAGTTTTGTTACCTTTCTACTCAAAGCATCCCTATGGCTTCCTTATTTGATGTCTCGTACATCTTAACATTTGTTCTCTTCATTCTGAGCCCAATGACTGATTCCATTCTGACTTATCTACTCTTCTCCCCAACCCATTGTGTCCTATACACACTGGCTTTCTTGCTATACCTCCAAACAGTTTCACAGACTCGTGCCTCCGAGCATGTTCCTTTGTGGTCCCTCGCTTTAGAATGCTGTCCCTAACTTAGCTCCATGACTTTTTCTCCACCCATTCACATTTTCACTCAAACATTCTTTTCAGCAATACTCTTCCTCTTGTTCTAATTAAAATCTCAATACATACACTGTTTATTGATGGATCACCAGAATCTTCAAAGGTTCTGGTTTATATCTGGTCATTAACAAATATTTATCAAGTTACTAACTAAATGAATGGAAATAAATCCAGACTTCTCATCTAAAGCATCAGGTGATTGGAAACAATTGGATTTAACTTTTTGTACTTGTATTCATTCCTGGGTAATATAAAGACTATAATGTTCCAATTTACATTATGTTTCTGAAGATCTTCAAATTTCTGAATAAAAAAAAGAGAACAAAACGGGATATTTGTGTTTAGAGATAAAATTGAAAAAGTGCTTTTCCCTGGGAGTCACAAGCTTGAATTCAAGGCAAAGATGAGAAATCTTAGGCAGTACTTCATATTAAGGTAACCCAAACTGTCCTTTCTACTGTTAGCATGCTGTGAACTTTGGGGAAAAGTATAAAAGGCAGTGTGTATATAATTATAGATGTTTGAATGAGATGTCCATTACATTCTTGACCACTTGAATAACTGGTCCCCACTTTGTAACACTATTGGATAGGATTAGGCATCAGGCATCAGGCACCAGGCATCATCAGGCACCAGGTATCATCAGGCATCCGGCATCAGGCAGCAGGCCTGGTGCCTGATGATGCCTGCTGCCTGATGATGCCTGCTGCCTGCTGCCTCTTCTCCATCATGAACTACTCATCCCTCTGGAACCATCAGTCCCAATAAGCCCTTCTGTAAGTTGGCTTGGCCATAGTTTTTTATCACAGCAATAGAAAAATAACTAAGACAACGGTCAACATTAATTTCTTCATTTTTCTTTCTTATAACAGCAAAGGAGTTATGGTGTTAATAGTAGCAGCAGCAAGAGCTATTATTCATCTCTGAGTGGTCATGATGCTGATTCTAATACAGGAAGGTATGTGCCACATGGTTCTTTGGGTTGAATAATAAAGGAAAGTCTATTCACAGAGTGAGCATGGAGAGATCAAAGAAAAGGCTCTTCTGACTCCAGTTTGGTAAACTAATGAGTTTATTAGGGTTAAATAAGAGAGCATGGGTGCCTCAGAGGTGGCTGCATCATTGAAGAGTGCTACCACTGAAAATGCTTTTCACTCAAGCAATTGTTTGCTGTGTGTGGAACCTCAAGGTGGACACCCATGCACCTTGGAGACTGGTGAACCTCAAGAGGCTCCCCTTCATTCTTCATAAGAGAATTGGAATAGACAAGATCCTGTTTGGGCCTCATGTCAGTGACTGATCAAGCAACTCAAGCTGGTCCAAGGTAATGTTCATATCCAACACCGAGGAAACTGCTACTCACGGTATGGCTCGATTTAGACTCCACACGATAATACTTAACTGTGGTTGGTCATTATTAATTCTATCCTCGGCTCTCACTGTATATGACCAACAGGGAAGGCTGTAGGTAGTTTTCTTACATTGCCTTTAAAACTGGTCTGAAGTAGAGGCTTAGACAATTGATTGACACTATACTGCCATAGGTTGCTTTTGCTATTAGTTATCTCAGGAAAGACAAAAGAGTTCTAGCACATAATTTAGAAGCTCATAATAAGTTAGGTGTAAATAAAAATAATGGCCTAATATGCTGATTAGGCAAAGTGTCTGCTTTTACAACAGTTGTAAGTCTATTTGGTTATATTCAGAGAGTGTCCTAATTAGGTTTGATTGATTGATACTTGATACAACCTACACTCAGATTGGCCTACGAATATTTCTGTTGGAGACTATCTTGGCTGTTAAATGATGCAAGAGGCCTCACTCCACTGTGGGCAGCAATAGTTCCTAGGCAGGAAGTCCTGGGCCATATAAGAAAGCTACCTAGACGGACAGTGGTGGCGCATGCCTTTGATCCCAGCACTTGGGAGGCAGAGGCAGGCAGATTTCTGAGTTTGAGGTCAGCCTGGTCTACAGAGTGAGTTCCAGGACAGCCCAGGCTATACAGAGAAACTCTGTATCAAAAAACAAAAACAAAACAAAACAAAACAAAACAAAACAAAACAAAACAAAACAAAACAAAAAGAAAGCTACTCAAGGAGGCTGGAGAGATGACTTAGTGATTAAGAGCACTTCCTTCCATTGCAAAGGACCCAGGTTCAGTTCTCAGCATCCACATGGCAAAGTCAGTTCTCTCCAGTTTCAGGCAATTCGATACCCTCTCCTGGTTTCCCCCTGGAGTATAAGTGAGTCAGGTGAAACACTCATCTATACGAAATAAAACTAAATAAAATATGTAACAACAACAACAACAACAAAAAGCTATCTAAGCTTGTGTTTGCCAACCAAACCAGCAAGCCGTGTTCCTCCATGGTTCTGCTTCAAGTTCTTGAGTTCCTGCCCTGACTTGCCTGATGATAGACTGTAAGCTGTAGGCTGAAATAAGTTGTTTCCCTCCTTAGGTTGTTTTTGGTCATGATGTTTGTCAAAGAAGAATGTACTTAGAACAGATGGGTTTCTCTATGCCATATAACATACCTATGTGGACAATCGTATAGACCCTGCCAGTCCTTTAGGGTCTCGTAAAATATACAAAGAGACTTATAGGAGCTACAGTCCCATTTACAATAGCTTTTCCTATGATTTCTTATAATGTGGCAACTCCACACTCTAAATCAGCTCTAAATCGCCGGTTCTAACTTATAGACTGTGTCCCCTTTGGCAAATGTCCATGTCCAAAAATATATAAGTAGCAAAATTACAGTTATGAAGTAGAAACAAAAATAGTTTTATGGTTGGGAGGTCACTATAACATAAAGAACTATCTTAAAGGGTTGCAGCCTTAGGAAGGTTGAGAAGCACAGCTGTAAATGGACGTCTTACAAGCAACCAGGATTTGTTTTACCAGTAAAATCAAGTGAAGAACCATTTTCTCATCAATGCTACATCAGAATCAAGGTGATTACAAAAGAACCCACACGTATCAAAAATGGTGGCAGACCAAGGCACAGGGCAAATATACAATAGGATTATTTATAAAACCTTTCTAATATCCTTCTGTCTTTTAAATATCAAACGGTATCAAAGATTGTTAAAAATAAAATTTACCTCTTAGATAGTTCTGACAGCAATAGTTATCCTGTGCATTTGCCCACTGTTTTAAAATCCATACAGTGCCCTTATTTATGTTTATGTAAACAGTGGCACAAAAGTGACAGTTGTCTTGCTGAAGTAATGGACTGAACAACACAGATATTTGCATTCCCATTAAGAAGGGCTAGGATGGAACATGTTTTGTAGTTCTGGCTCTTAAAAGATCAAAACTGTAGGAGGGTGTGTGTGTGTGTGTGTGTGTGTGTGTGTGTGTGTGTGTGTTGTCCAAATATAACCTCTTGGGAAAACCACTCTGCTTGAAGAAGTTAACAATAGCAAACCAAACAATGTTCTAGGAATAAATGTTAGATCTATATTTAGTGCAGTGTTATGCACAAGGTTAGACTAAGCCAGAAGGAATGTGCTTTGTGTGGTGAGAGATAAACTACTTATTTGGTACTCTTTCTCTTTGTCCACACCCTAGACCTGAGCCTCCTGCATCATTTTGGTTTCTAGGGTTCCATTATTTGGAGCATCGAGAAGAGGTAAATGATAAAGTCAAAGACTATATAAGAAGCTTTTCCTCTTTGGGCTTAAAATTAGTGTTTTATATAAAGCACCCGAGGACTACTGGAACTCACACCTGATTTATGACAAACAACATGTGTATAAAGAACTTCCCCAGCTGCATGGCTTCTGTGATCTAACAGATGCCATTTCTGTAATTAAGGTGGGAATCAGAAATATTGATGTGCAAATGTAAAGATAAGTGAGAATCAATGAGTGTAAGGTGGGAGCTGTTTTCCCTCTATCCATCCTCTGGACTTCTCCTGGTCTTGTTTTCCTTTAAAATTCAGGGGGATGGGCAGCGAGTCAGGTGTTAGTTTCATTTCAAATTGAAAATCTTTTTTTTTCTGAAAAATTATTATTGTTATTATTATTATTATTATTATTATTATTATTATTATTGCTTCTATGACCAAGTGCATGACAGAAGCCATATAAAGGAAGAAGGATTTACTTTGGTTCACAGTCAAAGGTGACACAGTCTATTATGGTGTGGAAAGCACAGTGAAATTGGAGCATGTTGCCGGAACTCTTGACGTCTTGATGGGGCAGGCAAGTGAAAGATCTGAAGGAGGGCTTGCTTATACAGTTCAAGTTTCACTCCCATAATGACACAATCCCTCCAGTCCTACCCACCACCCAAAGGTTCCACAACCTCACCAAATAGTGCAATCATCTGGGAGCCCAGTGTTTAACCACAGAGGCCTATGGCATATAGATTTATCCATTTGTATAAAATTTAAGGTAGAAGCAATTTTCTGATTAGTTTGTTGTGATCAGAGATATCCAGTCTTAGTATCTCTTCATCCTTTGTTCACATTCATCAAAAGCTTCCTGCACCTTCTAAGGAAAATGGCACTGCCTCGTAGGCTCTTGGTGTTGTTTATGACAAGCATCTAAAGACAAGTGTAAACTACATGTAAAAAGTCAAACTATTTATCAACAAGTATGGGTATAATACTGATTCTGTTTTAAGTTTACATCTTAACTAGTTAGTCTTCGCGATATTGTGTTACATGCTAGAAATTAAGGATCTCTGAGAAAAGAGAAATGGATATGGATGGTGAAAATTTTCCTCTTTCATTTCTCCACTTGTAATTCCTCCTGTTCTTCACATTCATTTTTAAATTCCACTTTTTTTAAAAGAAGGAATGTGACAACTGGGAGAAGCTGCAAGTGTAAAACATAAAGAACAAAGCTTTCAGTTTGAAGGAGATCATGAGCCCTTTGGTGGCTGATCCTCAACTTGACTGGATCTAGAATCTTGTAGGAGACACACTTTGGGTATATATGAGAGTGTATCTCCAGAGAGGAAGGTCCATCCTGAATATGGCTGTCATCATCCCATGGGTTGAGATCTTAGGCTGAGTCCAAAAAGGCAAAGGGAAAACAACAACAACAACAACAACAACAACAACAATACACTGCTGATTCTTTTTCTTTGCTTCCTAGTCTTTCTAGACAAGAGCAAGCATCCTCAAGATCCTGGGACCATAGTGGATATCTTTGTGTGCCTCTATGCTTTCTCTACAATGATGGACGGCACACTCAAACCATGAGCCAAAGTAGACGATTTCTTTTCAAATTGTTAAGTACTTGGTCATGGCATTAAGAATAAAAAAAGGAAAGAGTAATTAATATAAGCCCAGATAAAAAGAATAGAACATCTCTTTCAGAACTCTTGTACCTTGGTTAAATTCAGAAAATTTCACATCAGTATTATAACACTACTTATTATACAAACTACATTAAAAATTTCTGCCCTCTGTTATTTTGTTTATTCAAGATCCAGTTCAATATCTCTGTTAGTAACCTTCCCATTACACTAAGATATAAATGAAAAATACGTTTTGTATTTTGACCCATAGTTTCCAATGTGTCAGTCTATGATAAACTGTGGTCGGGTAGCCTGTCATGTGATAAACTGTGGTCAGGTAGCCTGTCATGCAGTAGCACAAGGTAGAACAAAACCAGTCATTTCATGCAGAATAACAGAAAGAGGAAGACAGCAGCTCATTCCATGGCTAACATTGCAGGGTCCTTTACAAAGTCATAGTTTAATAACTGGAGACTTTCTGCTCAACCCCTTCTCATAAAGACCCACACCCCAGACATCACCACAGCACTATGGGCTGCTTATCAAGAACATGGGTCTTAGAGGGACATTTATTCGAATATTGACATTCTATCAGTAGTTTCCAAAATCTCATGTGCAAATTAAAATGCAAGGTGACTCTCCTCTGTTTCCAAGAGTCTCTGGAATCTTGGTTGTTGTAGCATCGTTCAATAGTTAAGTCCAAAGTCTCTGCTTGTACCATAGGTAGAGTGTAAACTTGCACTGTAAGGCCGGATAAGAAATCAGAAGCACAAGTTATCCAAGATACAATGACTTAGGATAAACATTTCCTATTGAAAAGGAAGAAACTGGACCAAAGACTGAAATCGAGAGGTGGGAATGTTAAATTCTAGAGCTCTGTGCCTAGCCTTCAGAAAAGGCTGTGACAAGATGCTGATGCAAAAGGGCTTGTCAACCCTGTCCCTAGACCCACCTTGTGATCAGGGGCTTCTTTCAGGGACACTGACCCTGCCACACTTCTGTCACACGGGCTTTGCTATGAAATCTTGGTGGAAACTTATAACCTGATACTTTTTTTTTGTTGCAATTTTTCATTTGTTTTGCTATTGTGATTTGAGTTTCTTGTTTTTATAACCTCAAAAGGAGTCTTAGAATAATTTTTCATTTTTATTTTTTTCAAATTAAAATTAGCATGTTTATTTATAAAATTATGGTTTTCATTGTGATATTTTCATAAATACATAGCATAGACTTTGTACATATTTAGCTCCCATTACCATCCCTGGCCTCCCCTCCAGTCTTTTTATGTTTTCCTTTTCCCTTCTATGTCTGGCTTAAGATGATGATTTCTAGTTTGATCCACTTTCCTGCAAATAGCATAACTACTTCTTTGAGGCCGAGCATGCTGGTGTACATCTTTAATCCTAACATTCAGGCAGGTGGACCTCTTGAATTTCAGGCCAGACTGGTCCACATAAAGAATTCCAGGCCACCCAGGGCTACATAGTAAGATCTTGTTTCACAAATTAAAACAGAAAATCCATTGTGTATATTCATCACAATTTCTTCATTGTTTCTTTGTCTGTTGATAATAGGTGTGTAAGCTAATCCCATTACCTGACTATTATGAATGGTGTCCTAACAAAAATCAACATATCATCTCTCTTCCGTGCAGATTTAAATTCTTTAAGGTGTTTACCAAGGAGTACTATAGTTGGACCAAGTGTTAGCTCAGCTTTTAGTTTTCTGGAGAAATTCTATACATATTTTCATAGTGATATCATGATTTTATAATCTGATTATCACTCCATAAGAATGTTTTTTTGTCCTTGCGTACTGGCTAGAACATTTCTGTTTTCTTGATAACCACTCTGACTGGAGTGAATAATTTCAGTGCCTTGCTGGTCCTTGCATGTCCGTGTTGACTAAGTGTAATGAGCGTTTTTTTTTTTTCCGTGTATATATTGTCCATCAACATCATCTTTAAAAATGTATCTGTTGACCTTCATCTGTGTTCTTAATTATTAGATAATTTAGGGTTTTCTTTGATTTTTGTTTTTGCCTTTTGGAATTTCATTTTAAGCCTCTACAGATTCTAAGTATATTTCATGTCAGAAACGCACTGGGTAGAGACATACTCCAGGCTTTTAAAAGAAAGTTTTATTATTTATTTTTAATTGTGTGTATGTGTGAATGGGTGCACAATTATTTATATCCTCTTCATGTAATTGTGCTAAGTCATAAGTATCCAGGAATTTCCCTATTTACTAGGAGTTTTTTTTAAAACATGTTTTGAATATAAGCTTTGAAGGCATTCCCTACCAATATTATGGGTTTTATTAATTATCTGTTATAAATAATGTCACCCTGTTTTCCAGCTTTATTCATTTGGATCTTCTATGTTTTTCCATCAGTTAGTTTGGTAAGGGTTTGTGATAGCTAGTTTTTCTCTCAATTTAACACAGGCTAGGGTCATTTGGAAAGAAAGAACTTCAATTGAGAAACTGGCCCTACCATACTGGCTTGTGAGTAAGCCTGTGGGGCATTTCTTGACTAATTATTGGTGTGGGTGGGCCTATCCTATTGGAGAGAGAGCCATCCCTGGATGGGTAGTCCTGGCTATAGAAGAACGCAGGATGAGTAAGCCATGAGAAACAAACCATCAGCAATGCTCCTCCATTGCCTCAGCATCATCTTCTGCCTTCAAGTTCCTGCCCTGACTTTCCTCAGTGATGGAGTATGACCTGAGAGTTAGAAGCAGAAATAAATCCTTCCTTCTCAAATTGCCTTTGGCCATAATATTTTATCACAGAAACACTACCTAAGACAGGGTATGGTCAATTCTGTTTATTTTTTCAGAGAATCAAGACTTTGTTTCATCTATTCTTTGGGTTGTTTTGTTGTAAGACCCCCATGAAGGGAGGACGTCACCCAAGCCTCAGGAATTCACGGCCACCTAATAACTCACAAGACACCGAACTCAATGCAATCAGCAAGAGGTATATTTCCATCAGCATGCTGAGGTCATGCAGGGACAGTGGGGCCTGACAATGGATCTGCCTTTGTTGCCCAGGTAAGTCAGGGACTGACCACCCAGCTGGAGATTAATTAGAAATTACATTGTGCTTATAGACTCCAGAGTTCAGAACAGGTAGAAAAAATGACTAGAACTATTAAAGAGATCTTAACTAAATTAGCCTTGGGGACCAGCGGGAATGACTGGACAGCCTTCCTTCCTATTGCCTTGTTTTGGGTTATGATTTAAGCTAACACCTTATAAGATTTTGTGTGTGAGGGTCTTGCACTGTTAGTGGCCATTTAATTAGTTACCACACTGATTTTAATTACTTGTTTATACCTACTAATTTTCAGTTTGGTTTCTCTTCCAATTTTAATTCTGTCGGCTGCATCATTAGGTCATTGATTTGTGACACTGGATTTTTTTAAATCCCCAAACTTGTAGATATAAACTTTCTCTTGGAACTGATTAAAACTGTATCCTAAAGATACTTGCAAGTTTTGTTTATTTTTAAAAAATTTAATTCTAAGTATTAACATTTGCTCTTGACTTACTCAGTGACATACTGATCACTCAAGAATGGACATTTTAATCTCTTTATTTGTGTTGTATCTCTTGCAACCCCCCCCCTTTTTTGATCTGATTCTATTATGATCTGATAAAATACAAGAAATTACTTGAATTCTTTCTATTTGTTAAGACTTTATAGTTTCCAATATAATCAGTTCAAGAAAATATTTAACCAGCTATTGCAAACAATGTACATTCAGCAGCTATTAGATGGTAGTGTCTGTAGCTGTCTGTTGAGTCCATAGTGCAAATTAATTCTCAACTTTCCTTTTTGTGTATTTAGTTTGAATCTATGAATGTGTGTGGTAAGTCACTCATTGTTTCTGAATGTGTTCCTATCTGTCCTTTTGGTACAATAATATTTTATTTATGTAATGAGTATAGTAATAATCAGTGCATTTATAAATATTTATACACAAATATAAATATAATAT
Organism: Rhabdomys pumilio; assembly: GCA_030674055.1. Lineage (NCBI taxonomy): Eukaryota > Metazoa > Chordata > Mammalia > Rodentia > Muridae > Rhabdomys > Rhabdomys pumilio. Next base: position 65,655,316 of record JANHMN010000009.1, on the reverse strand, counting down.
TTATACACATGCATATGATTATGTATGCAATCTTATCTTCATAATGCGGTTTCACCTTTATTGATATTCAGTAACTCTCTTCACCTGTTTCTGATGTTGGCTTGAAGTCTACATTGGCATATCATGTATTGATTTCTACTTATTTTAGGTTTCTATTTGCTTCAGATGCCATTTTATACTCTTCCAATTTCAGTCTATGTATGTAGCTGTGTCTTTGCTAGTGAGGCGTATTTTTTGTAGACTGAAAATAATAGGCTCTTGTTTTAATCCAAGTTAAATCAGTCATTCTTTATTACTAATTATAGGTAAGCTCATATAAAATTAGGGGTATTATTGAGAACTATTTCTTGATTCATGGTATTTGTTGTTTGTTTCTCTGGTTGGCTTGGCTTGAATAATTATTCCTTGTTTTTCTTCTTCTCATATTTATAGTAGGTTTCTTTGACTGTTTACTGAGTTGGATTTGTTTGACTGGATATTAGTTCTCATCTGTTCTTCTTAAGAAATGTTTTCTTGAGCTTTGGGGTTGAGACTGTCCATCTTCCTTTGTATATAGGGTTATTTTAAGTATCTTTTGCAATCTTTACATTTATTTATTTATTTATTTATTTAAAATACATTTCAGATTTTATCCCCTCACCTCATTCTCCCCACCACCCAGGAACCCCCTATTCCATCCCCCCTCCTGCCGCCACAAGGGTGTGTCCCCCGCTCCCCACCATTGAATTCCTCCCCGCTCAGTGTTCAGCCTTCATGGGACCAGGGATTTCCTCTCCCACCCATGCCCGACAAGGCCATTCTCCCCTAAGTATACAGCTGAAGTCATGGTGCCTCCCTTTGTGCTCCCAGTCTGGTGGTTTAGACCCTGGGGAGCTCTGGTTGTCTGGCACTGTTGCTCTCCTCTTAGGGCCACCAACTCTTTCAGCTCCTTCAGTCCTCTAGCTTCTCCATTAGGAACCCTTGATCAGATCAATGGGTAGCTGCGAGCATCAGCCTCTGGATATGTCAGACTCTGGCAGACCTCCGAGGAGACAGCTACATCAGTCTCCTGTCAGCATGCACTTCCTGACATCCATATCAGCGTCTATCTTTGGTGACTGCACATGGGACTGATATCAAGGTAGAGTGGTCTCCTGACTGCCCCTCCTTGACTTTCTGTCCCACACTTTGCCGGCTTATTTGCTCCCTTGAGCATTCTGTCACTCCTTCCAAGAAGAACTGAGGCATCCACACTTGGTCTTCCTTCTTCATGAGCTTCATGTGGTCAATTAGTTGAATCTTGGCTATTTCAAGCTTTTGGGCTAATATCCACATATCACTGAGTAAATACCATGTGTGTTCTTTTGTGATTGGGTTACCTCACTCATGATGATATTTTCTAGTTCCATCCATTTACCTAAGAATTTCTGGAATTCATTATTTTTAATAGCTGAGTAGCACTCCATTGTGTAAATGTACCACATTTTTTTTGTATGCATTCCTCTATTGAAGGACATCTGAGTTCTTTCCAGCTTCTGGCTATTATAAAAAAGGCTGCTATGAACATAGTGGAGCATATGTCCTAGTTATATGTTGGAGCATCTTCTGGGTATATGCCCAGGAGTGGTATAGCTGGAACCTCAGGTAGTGCTATGTCCAATTTTCTGAGGAATCACCAGAATGATTTCCAGAGTGGTTGTACCAGCTTGCATTCCCACCAACAATGGAAGAGTGTTCCTCTTTCGCCACATCCTCGCCAGCATCTACCATCACTTGAATTTTTTATCTTAGCCTTTCTGACTGGTGTGAGGTGGTATCTCAGGGTTGTTTTGATTATTGTGAAAGGGTTGTATCCCTGATTTCTTTCTCAGTATGGTTGTCATTGTATATAGGGAGGTTAATGATAGAAACCATTTGATAATTTCCTTTCATGTTTAAAAACTAATAAAATAAAAGCTCCTCTTTATGCAGAATATAGAAATAAATTATGAAAACTAGTAACTTGATGAGCAAATCCTTAGATTGAATCTCTAGAAAGTTTGATACTGAAAATGGCTAATAAGCAAATGACCATGCTTGCTCATTAACTCACCATCTCCCAGGCAGTAAGACCTTTTTGTTTCTTATTCCCAGCCAATTCCTGGGAATTACTGTTCTCCTTGTATGAATCACTTTTCCCATGAATTCTTTAAAATTTTCTTCCTTGCTGTCTTCAGGTTTCTATTGAAGGATAACACATGCCGAACCTTCAAGATGTGCATTCTACAACAGTCTTTTTTAAAAAGACCAACACTGTCAATATTAAAAATAAAATGTAGAAACATAAGAAATCTGCATTGCTGAGAGCAATGAAAAATGGCACAACTACTTTTGAAAACTATCCAGATCTGATGATGCATTCAAAATAAAAGTCCATTTGTCCTATGGCTCAGACATTCATCTTTAAATATTTATCCAAGAGAAATTAAGATGTATAAACACAGTGAATTTACACAAAGTAATAATAAAAGCTTTATTTTTCATAGTGAGAAACTGAATATAATTCAAATGAATACCAAGAGAAAATGGATTGTTATGATATGTTCATACATTAGCACACTAATTAATCATCAGTGAAGAAAGAGAAGAGACAAGTAATTTTCCATTTAATATCTGTGCAATTCACTGTATCTAAGTTTTATATTAGTTTAAAAAGAATCTGTGCCTAGGTTACATGTGAATTTCTCCTATCACATCATCCCCAACTCACAAGGCTTTAACCACCATCTGCTTTTCTTTCTGGAAATCAGCAAACACAGCTCCTGTTATTCTCTTGGTTTGAGACCCTCTTTCCAAGGCTTTTTGATACCTACAGGGTTCTGCTCTTTTGTCATCAGGTAAGAAACTTTAGCCAATCTCTGTGAACTCCATTCCCTGACTTACTGAGTCTGTAATTTGTCTCTGTTGCTGTGATAAAAATATTCTGACAAAAAGCAATTTAGAGGAGGGTGGAGTTATTTGCTTTACAATTCTAGATTATAGACCATGATTTGGGGGGAAGTCAAGGCAGGAACTCAAGGCATCGCTCCCACATTCAAGAGCAAAGAGAAACAAAAGTTTCTGTTGTCTGTTTGCTTGATAGCTACCTTTCTTCACTCTTAATGTGGTTCAGCTTCAGGAATACTGCCACCTACTATGACAATCCTCCAAAGGCATGCCCACGGACCAACATAATCTTGACAATTCTTAACTATAACTTTGGAGTTCAGGTGATTCTAGGTTGGGTCAAGTTGGCAATTACTTCTAACCAGCACATCCCTAGATGATATGTCACTGTTAATGCCAGAAACACAACTCTAGTACCAAAGGGTATAGGAGATAGTTTATTTTGAAGCCGAATGTTTGTAACAGCTATGGGGAAAATGGGATCTTTGCGAGCAATGGAGGCTTGCTTTCTCACTTCAAGTGTCTTGATTCCTCTTTTTGTTGTCATGAAAGAAATAACATTGTGAACAAGGCAACTTAAAGATGAAAGTGTTTATTGGGGACTTACAGTCTCAGAGAGTGAGTCTATTTTCATTATGGCAGGCAACATGGCAGCTGGTAGGCAGGCATGACATTTGAGTAGTAGCTGAAAGCTCCTACCCTAAAACAACAAGCATGGGGCAAGAAAGCTAACTGGGAATGCAATGTGCTTCTTAAACCTTGAAGCCCATGCCCAGTGACAAACCTTCAACAAGGCAATATCCCCTAGTCCTGCCCAAACACCAATTGAGAACCAAGTATTCAGACATCTAAATAGTCTTATTCAAATCACCATATCAGGTGAACATAACTTGTGTGCTGAGATCCTAGAAAAATCAAGTAATACCAAACCCTAGATCAGTGGTTTCTAGAGTTCTTTGTCTTGTGTACTCTCAGAATGAAATTAATGGGCAAAATGAGAGTGAGTTTAGAAAGAAGTTTTATTATATGTAGGAACAAGATAAATAATAGACAGACAGATAGATGATTGATAGATTATAGATAGATAGATAGATAGATAGATGATAGACAGACAGATGTTAAATAGATAATAGACAGAAGGTAGATGATAGACAGACAGACAGACAGACAGACAGACAGACAGACAGGTGATAGATAGGCTGACCAGACTGCCTGTACAGTAGAATTGGGTTCCAGAAAATGGGGTGACATCCCTCTATAAATCTAGTGGTTTCTTATAGGACTTACAACAGAAGCTGGGTTGAGGCATGGAGATGAACTGATCAGTTTAGTTGGCCCATTCAGGATATATGTCCAGTTGTCTCAATGTTTTGGTCATGTGATATATCTCAGATGAGGATCTAGATCTCCCTTATATCCCATGAGCTATTGGGATCAATATGTTGTAGAAAGAGAAACATACAGTGAAGATGTGATTCAGTTGAGTCATGTTCTCCTAACCATGTGTTGAAAACATGATTCATGTTGAGAGCACAAAGTGAACCAGATACCTCAGAAAGAGTGCATGTAAAAGTGATCAGCGATGAGACAGGGGCATGGACAAGGTAGTTTTTCACAATAGGATGTCCTCAAGCAGCATATTCATATATTGCATGCATACAGAAAATGAGAAAGCAGACTCTTCTGAATGCTTTAATTTGAGTTTTAGAAGATGTTTATGACTTGAGAGAGGTAAGGAATTCCAGGAAAAAGTGATAATGTGTAAAGTCTGCAGGAGTTCAGACTTTATTACATTTTTTATAGAGAATCACTCATGTTTTCAGAAGGTTGGAAAGGCTGTGTTTCAAAAAAGGTCTGTTTCAAAAAAGCTACTTCTCCAGAAGTATGCTGAATAAACAGATTGTGGTCAGGATGAGGATAAGTAAAAAATCATCTCTCAAGTCCACTGTAACTCACTAGGAAAACACACACACACACACACACACACACACACACACACACACACACACA
>JANHMN010000009.1:65638567-65649142 GCA_030674055.1 Rhabdomys pumilio | reverse complement strand
TGTGTGTGTGTGTGTGTGTGTGTGTGTGTGTGTGTGTGTGTGTGTGTAGGAGGTTGTTCTGGGAGGAGAACAAAAACATAAAACTTTGAATTAAATTGTTGAGCATACTCTACTGAGCAGATTTTTCTACAACAACACAAGTGATGGGAAAGAATTACTCTTACACAAACATTTATGAAATATAACTAGAATGTGTGTGTGTGAGTGTGTGTGTGTGTGTGTGCATGTACATAGGTGTGGGTATACGTGAACATATATGCATGTACATGAGGAGACCAGAAGTTGAACATTGAGTATCTTCCTTAAAAGCTTTCCAACTTACTTTTTGAGCCATGGACTCTTACTGAACCTGGAGCTCACTGATTCGACTAGACGAGCTGGCAAGCAAGTTCCAAGCTTCCCTGTGTTTGTGCTTCCTCAACATTGGAATGCAGATAAGTGCCACAATGCCTGGCTTTTTATAGGGATATTGGGGGAGGAGAATCTAAGCACAGGTCTTCACATTGTACAGCTAACACTTTGCCCATTGAGTTGATTCTCAAGACAACCCCCCCAACCAGATTTTTGTAAAAGCTTTATAGGCCTTCTTATCTTTGAGGGAGGAAGAGGATGGTGTGCTGTTGTGTTCTTTACACTCATGACTACTTCTCAAGTCTTATCCTCTGCTTTGGCAGCTCACCACTAACTCTACTTGCCCATTGTAGACGAATTTTAATCCAGCAACATGGCTGCTCTGACAAGGGCTCACATATCTGGCTGGAGTGCAGACAACTTTGATCCCAAATAATGACATCTAATTGAGGGACAGACAAAGTGACAAATCAGAGAAAGATTTGATAGAATGAGTCTGAGATAGAATACGCCTAACTCTCATGATAACAGGAAAGAGAGGCTGCTTAAAGAGCAGTGAAGGAGAGAGACTTCTGTTCAGTTCAGTTGAGTCAGTTCAGTTTGGAGCAATTCAGGTCAGTTCAGTTGTGCTCAGCTCTGTCTGGTGAAGTTCAGTCGAGTGCAGTTGCTGTCAGTTCAGAGAAGAGCAGTCATGTTCAGAACACTTGAGCTCATGGAGTTCAGAGGCAGTCTTTCCAAACAGATCCGATTCATTCAGGAGCTGAGAGAAGCTGATTTGAATCAGTAAGTTTGGAGAAGAGTTTGAGCCAGAACAGCTAAGTTAAACCACTTAGCCCGAGTTCAGAAAAAGCTAGAAAGAGTAAGTTTATTCAGCAATAAGTCTCAAGAGGCTGAAACGTTCTGGGCCTACTTTAGCAGAGGGATGATAGAAACTGAAGATTTCAAGGTCCAAGATCAGATGCTCCAACGTTTTTGTAGTATAGAGACTGTCCAGGTGTTCAGCGGTCTCTATAATTTGATTAAGTTTTAGAAGCTATGATTTGTGCTTCCCATAATTTCAGTTAACTCAGTCATCCTGGATTTCTGACGGGGTTGAAAACTTATAGTCTCATAGCCAATCCTGGCTATTTACTTTGAGAGAAAAAAATTTGAGTGGATGGTTTTCAGCTGACATTCATTCTAAAGCCAAGAAAAAAGCCAGGTTCAGAACTAAGTGTTTTAGTTAGGAGAGATGACAGAGGTTCTGGTTAGTCAACAAAAGGATGGACTAGGTATTAGGACTATCTTGTACCTCACTGGTACAAATTGGTATAATTATGATCTAATTGTATTTTGAGAGAAAAGTTTTATTTTGACAGGAAGGGTGATATGTAGGAGGAGCTAAGGTGGGAGGAGTACTGAGAGGGAGAGAAGGAGTAGGGAGAGGAGGAGGTGAAGGAGAGGAGAAGCTAGGTGATGAGAGAGAGAAAGAGAGGGGGGGGCACGGAGGCAGATGTTCACGTGTCTCCACCAGTCAAAGATAGTTGATATATGTAGGTTGGGTATTGGGTTACACTTCTGATTGAGCATTACCAAACTTATAAAGCCTTTGATTAACATTTTTAAAAAATTGTATAAAAGCAAAAAGAAAAAGGGTGCATGGGATAGGGGTTTTCTAGGGAGGGGAAATAGGGAAAGGGGATGGCATCTGAAATGTAAATAAAATATCCAATAAAAAAAAAGAACCTCTACCTCGGGACTACAGAGATGTCTCAGTGGTTAAGTGCAAATGATGTTTTTCTAGAAGGCTTGGGTTTGGTTCCTAGCACCCACATTAGGCCATATCTGCAACAACCTGTAACTCCAGTTCCAGAGCACTCAATTACTTCTTCTGGTCTCCTCAAGAATCCTTTACACATATGGATACACACACAAACATACATACACAGATAACATTCTTCTTTCTAACTAATTATCTCTTCTAATTTAGAATAGTTTAGTATGTAGTAAATAGCTACGAAAATTTTATATCAGGAAAATAGATGCAAGAAAATTCCATGTCACTTTGTCAAAAATATTTTTAAATCATCCAGACATGACTCTAGTTATGAATAGTATGCTTAGATAGGAACTTATGTATAGCCATATACACATTTATAAAACCATTTTATATATTATATTTATTAAATGTATTTATTTAGTGTGTTGTGGGGTGCCTATGTGCATACATGTGGAGGCTACAAGACAATTCATGGAACTTGGTTGTCACCTTCCATCCTGTAGGGTCTGGGGTTTGAACTCAGGTTGTCAGGCTTGGCAGGCAGCACTTTCACCCACTGAGCCATCTCAAGGGTTCTGTTTTGTTTTTTGAGACTGGATCTGTGATGGTTTATATATGGTTGGCTCAGGGAGTGGCATTATTAGGAGGTGTGGCCTTGTGGGTGTGGGCTATAAGACCCTCTTTCTAGCTGTCTGGAAGCCAGTCTTCTAGCAGCTTTCAGATGAAGATGTAGAACTCTCAGCTCTGCCTGTACCTGGATGCTGCCATACTACCACCTTGATGAAAATGGATTGAACCTCTGAACCTGTAAGCCAGCCCCAATTAAATGTCCTCATAAGACTTGCCTTGGTTATGGTGTCTGTTCACAGCAGGAAAACCCTAACTAAGACAGGGTCTCACTATGCAACTACTGGTCTTGAACTTTAGACCTTCCTTCCACTTCCTCCAGTCTGTACTACTAGGCTCAACTTTACCTAAGTCATTAAAGTTTTATTTTCCTGACTTTTCCTTCCTAGTAAAGTGGTGACTTTCTCCAGTGTAATTCCACTGTGTCGTTCACAGTCTTTCTTCACATAACTGCCAATACATTTTTGCTTTTAGTAGCTCAACAGGAAGTAACATGTATTCATGTTTGTGATCTTACTCTTTCCACTTTATCAACTTTTCTGTGGTATATAATCAACAAATGTGAATTCAGTTAATTAGCCCATTTTATCATGTTTTCATACTTCATCACTAACTTGCTTTATGACTTTCAAATAATATTTACAGAAAAAAAGATACTGGCTACAAAGTAGCTGTCCTTTGAGTCACTCACAGATGTGAGTGGTCCAGCGACTGGACAATCATCTTTTCAGACCTCACTTTATTCTAGCCTTTGCTACCTCGCTCAGTACAGAGTAAGAAGAGTAATAAACCACTTTGATTATTAGATCTGGGTGAGACCAATGGGCATCTGAGACATGCAGAAAGTTAGCCTTGCCAGGGTTTAATATGGTTAGAGAGGATAATTTGCCCTTGATGTTTTTCAATGGATTGATTAACAGGCCCCAGGATCAAAGACTCCTGTTGTTTATCTTTGTCCTTTTTCTTTAATGATGGTTGACATGCTATCAAGGTTTCCTAAAGAAGCTTTGATTTGGTTCAAAATGAGATGATAGAAACCTCACCATGTTATATATATATCCTATAATGAACCTCAAAAGGGGAGTGGGAATAGAATTATCCTGGTTAAAGATCAGGTATCCCTAATCTACATTTTGTAGATAAGAAACCAAAGGACCAGAGGCACTAATTTATTCCTTGTGCTGAACACTCTTCAGGCAACAATGCACGGATAAGTATTTCCCTGGAAGATACAGGCTGGTGCACACAAACCTTTTACTTATTTCCACCATTACTGGTGTTTCTTTTAGAATCTTGGGCATTAAAAACTCTTCTCTTCTTATCTTTAGGGGAGAGAGAGAGAGAGAGAGAGAGAGAGAGAGAGAGAGAGGGGAGAGAACAGGCTTTGGGATAACAGGTGGGGCCATTTTAGCATCTTCCTTAAGTGTGAACTTAGGTATTGTGAGGAGAAAGGGTTGGGTCCAAAGCCAAGAGAGAAACTAGATAATTGTCCACTTCACCAATGGGACAACTGATGCTCCATTTTGTGCCCTTCATGAATGGGAGGAAGAGCTGAAACGCCCTTTTCTGTCTCATAAAGCATGAAGCATAAAATTCAAGGAGAGAAATTTACTCACATTTTCATTCAATTTAATAAACAAAAATGAAGTGAAGTTACTCCCCAGCTGAGCAGGAAGCTCTCAAATTTCAAATCCTTGAATGAGAACAAATTTGGGAGGAGGGAGAGACAGGAAGCGTGTACACAGGGAGCAATGTAAAATATCTCTTCTATCCAATAAAGAGTAAGTTCTTCTACAAGATTTTAGTCTAGTGTTCATCACTTTGCCCGTGCACCATAGCAACGGCCCCTAATTAGTATGCATGTTTCCAGTTTAATTCGTTTTTCACAGCATGGCAGTTCTTCCTCTTAGATAATTAAAAAAAAAATGACTCTTCCAAACTTTTACTATTTCCTGAAAAGGAATTACAGTTCATGCCTCAGTTTCCTCTTCTATAAAGTTGAGAGGATGCTTACTGGCACCTAAGGGGATGTTTGTGACAATCATATGTGCTGACTATATAAATCACTAATGTGCTGCCCATTTTCTCTTCTTCATGCTTTTATTTTTCTCTTTATCTCAGCTATTCCTGGTCAGTACATGGGATTCATCCTATAAGGTACCACTCTACAACAGATCCTACAGTGACGTAAGGCTTAAAGCAGGAGCACTCCTCCAGAAGTGATTTAACTTAGTGAATCTTGGATCATCTAGGACAAGAGATGCCTCAAAGAAAACCATTGGTTTCCCCGATCAAGGCTTATGGTTGTCTGCAGAGGAAGCTCAGGCCCCTTAGATTGCCTGATGATGTGCTAGTGAGAGAAAAATCACTTGAGACTCAAGATGCAAAATCTTGGAATCTTTCATCACTGCCCTTCCAGTAAATGAAACAAGAGTGACAAAGGCAAACACAGAAAGAGTGTCTGCAATACTGGCTGTGGCCATCTTTGTGAATGTTGTCACAAGTGTTTTTTTCTGCGCACATATGAGACAATGAAGATTCTGGGATAATTGACAACAATAACCGAGTCATTGTGGACCCAAGGCTCAACAGAGCTGAAGTTTAGTCTGGAATAGAGAGTACCAACAGTAGCCAGCTACAGGGCAAAGGTCAGGATTTGGCCTTTTCCTGCTTACCTTGAAACTGTTTAAAGCTCTTGGCAGAAAGGGCCTGGAAAAAGTAGAAAATATTGTTAGTGTTAGATTAGTGCCAGTTTCAGCTGAGCTTTGTTGAGTCAATAGTTCAGCATCAGAGACTGGTTGAGACAGTATGAATAAATAACTTTTAAAGGTCTCTGAGCATTTGAATTTATGATCTATAAAATTCTACCCATAGAAGGGAAAACTCTGTCTACATAAAAATTACAGACAAAATCTGCCCAGGGCTTAGTCATTAACAAGGGAGTTTTCCATAAATGCATGGTTTAGATGTTTGTAACAGACTTAAGTATTCCAAATATTGTACACTCTCACTACATTAAAAAAAAACAATGTGTGGGTGACTTGCAAATGTCTAATTAAACTGCCATTGAAGTGCTTAGACTTTCCATTGCAGCTTCTCAGAGGGCTGGATAAATATGGTTCTGATTTATGAAACTTGGGCTCTGTGAGGGGAACAGTCAACATTAGAAGTTGTCAGTGATATACTTTGGATTTATTTTCCTCAGTTACACTCATGTAGGAGGCAATCAAATGCAATGCATGCTCTTTTGGGCAATGGCAAGGCCAAGTCAGTACTGCCTCTACTACCCCGGAGACTCCGGAGGGCAGCAGGGATCTGGAGCTGTCCATCACCTCCTTTGATGCTCCACGTACCTGGAGGTGCTGCACCAGCTGGCCCAGATCTGCTGGACCACGTGTCCATGTGTTCTATCAACCCTGAACTAAGACCAGTGCAAAGAACCAAAAATGAACATGTCCATTCTATTAGGCATACCTTCCTTCGGAGGGAGTGCCAGCAACTGACATAGCCAAAAGAATGGAATTGGACTATCAGAACTGTGCTAAGTACAGGGCTCTGGTTTGCCTCCGTGACCCAAAGGTGTGTATAAGAACTTGTAAGGAGTACATGGATATGTTTGAGCCACTGCAAGAACTTGGTGAGACAACAAGATGTGTATATCCATCTTATCAAAAGGACCTGGATGAAGACAGATTCCGGGATCATTGCATTATCCACCACAGAGCAAAAAGGAGGTTCATGTTCTGTTTGCTTTGCTGTTTATTTCCTAATGAAAGTCTAAGCAACTTCAATGGCAGTTTAATTAGACATTTGCAAGTCAGCCACACATTGTTTTTTTTTTTAATTCATAGATCTTGATATAATTAAGGAAGTGCTTAGATGTGTTAGAGTATTAGATGGCTCACTTCTTGAATATGTGAATCATCCAAACATCATATAACTTTATGAATAGGAAAGGGACCATTTGCTTGTACCATTTACAAGCTGCTTGAAGAATCTATGGGAAATTGCCAATGTTTGTTGGAGAAAAGTACACTACAGTCTTACATGTGTGTCTGTTACATTGCACTTAAGACTGCTTTCACTATGATTGTTTAGATCCACTTTTATAAGAACTTGTAAGGAGTACATGGATATGTTTGAGCCACTGCAAGAACTTGGTGAGACAACAAGATGTGTATATCCATCTTATCAAAAGGACCTGGATGAAGACAGATTCCGGGATCATTGCATTATCCACCACAGAGCATATAATCCTGTATGGACACAAGCTCCAGTGTGAAGCCATCATCTTGCCCAGACAAAAAGCTGGTCATTTAAGGAAGAACACAAAATCATCTCAGACATGTAACCACTCATGTAACCTTCATCAGTCATTAGCAAATGGAAGAGGCACAGGCTGAGTATGTTGTGGATGAGCGCCATGTGCACATTGGTGATGCTGTGTATAACACCACCTGTTCACGACTATCACCAGGGTTAGGTAAAATAACCCATCTCTGTTCTATGTAAAAGATGGAGAAGGGAAAGAAGCATGGACACTGAAGGAAATCTGAGGGAATGTGGACAGTCTTATGTGGAAGAAGGGAAGGAAAAATGTGAGCTCAACAATATCCATTTTAACCAAATTATAGTACATGATACTACAACAGCTTCTGTGCTTAAAGTGGACATTTGCTAGGCGTGGTGGTGCATGCCTGAAATCTGAGTTCTTGGGAGTTAAGAGAGAGGAAAATTAGGAGTTCAAGGCCAGCCTTGGCTAACAAGACCAGAAAACCCATTAAGAAATTGAAATGAAGAGCCATGCCAGAGATGATTTTGTGTTCTTTCTTAAATGACCAGCTTTTTGTCTGGGCAAGATGATGGCTTCACACTGGAGCTGGTGTCCATACAGGATCATAGAGCATGAGCATGGTATATATCCACTGTATTGAAAATCCTTATAAATATATCAAAACTATTTTATTTTTCTTTTCGTTGTTTAAAATTTTAAAACCACAGTGTAGAAAACATGAAACATAGAGAGAAATTAGCCCATACCCTACCACTCTTAAATCTGGCCTTGTCTTTTTCTTTTTCACTGATCCATACTTTTTTATGTAAGAAAACATAGCTTATGAATAGTAGTACAATTTACATATTGAATAGCACTGTAACAGAATGTTTTGGTGCCGCTTTAAACAGAATAAAGGAGGAAAATTTTCTGGGGAATATCCCTTCCCCAGAGCAAAATTTTTAAAATCACATCTTGTAAATGGGCCATTGTAATAAATGTATTTGGCACTTAGTCATGTCTGACTGCTTATTGTGCTGGTGGCCAACAGAATTAAGGAAAATTTCCCAATTTTCAAAGCTCAAAGGGACAATACATGTTGGTTTCTTTGGGAGATTCAAAACTGGTCCTTAATACTTCACTGCATAAAATGTTGTGTTCACATACATCTGACATGAAAACAGAATGACGAAACTGAAGCTAGCACAGACTTAGCTTTGTGCCTTTCGAGACTCAAGTGGCCCTCGCCTGTCCTCAGTCCTTCCTTATCACCCTGTACTTTTCCTCAAGGGTTTTAATTGTATGTTTCAGGATGTAAGACTTGGTCCTCATACTTGTCCCTGTCTTCATTTGTTCCAAAGGGATTTCATACAACTTCATGTCAACTGGGATCCCTTGGATGTCGATGGCTCCTCATGCTAAGCTCCAGCTTAGATCTCCTGCTGTATCTTTTGAGTGGTACTCACTTCATCCCTCAGAAACTATGATCTCCAGCTATGCAAGTAATGTCCCTTTCAGAAGGTGTGAAACAGCATCATACAGTATGTAGACTCTTCCTACTGACTCGCTTTCACTCAGCATACTTTCCCTGAGAGATAGGGTACTGCACATATCCATGAATGCTCATTTCCACCCTGGGTTCCCACCACTCTCTCTTTGAAAATGCAGCTATTGGAAGATACTAGAGTTATTTCCTACTTTTGGCTATTATAAATAAACCTTCGAAGGACATTAATGTACTTTTTTTTTTATATATACACATGTGCTTTCATTTTTCTGGAATAGATGTCCAGGGATGTGATTGCTTAGTCATACATTAAGTTTATATTTAGCTTTCTGAGGAACTGTCTTTTAATCATTTCCTAGAGAAGCTAGCTGGCTTCACTAGTTTACTTACCCATCAGCCCTATGAGAGAAATCTGTTTATGAACTTCTCTGCCAACAGTTGCCATCACGAGTCTCTTCATTGGTGATCCTTCTCTGTCATGTAATGGAACCTCATTGCTTCCTTAATGTTGGATGATGGCAAACACCTTTCCATAACTCTATCTGCTACACATGCTTTTTACCAATTGTCTTTCCATTTCTTTGTTCATTGTCCAGTTGTAGTAGCTTTCTTTGTTTTACTGAGGTCTTTGAATGTTATATGTGAGTCTTGTCAGATGTATGCTTTGAAAGTTTATTCTCTGCAGTTGGTCTTTATTTGTCTCCACAGAGTGTCTTGCTAGATTGTCTAAGCTGGCCTTGTGCCTGTTGTCCTATTCCCTCAGAATGCTGAGACTATAAACATCTTCATACCTGGCTGTCTTCATAATCTTCACAGAATGCTTTGCAGAGAAAAATTAAAAGTCCATTTAACTGAGATTGCTCCAAAGTCTCATCTAATATAATTAGAATTATCTTTCTTTTTTCCCCATAATTATCATCTTACAGATCACAAATACTCTGAGAAATACATACTTAGAATGTTGTTCCGGCCACTTTCTGACTTCATTTCACACCGTCCAGACACACCTGTCTCTGTCTAATGAACCCTACTTTTTTTTGGTTCTTCTTGTAGAGACCAGGAACCAATCTGAAAATCAAATGTAAGGCAATTTATAACAAATTGGATGCTGTAAGAATACACTATAATCCTGAAGGGAATTTTTTTAAGAGCCCTCTGGAGACAAATTTAAAAACAAATGAGTGACTTCAAGATTGGGAATTTTAATTTACATGGAATCTGTTTAGAAAAGTTATTTTGATTGCAACAGAGAAACAGCAGACATGGATTCTAATCCTGGATTTACCAATAAATGTTTCTTTGGTTTTGGATGATCTTTCTTGCCTGTAAAGTTATGGGGGTACAGCAAATTTAATAATCTACAATTCTAATTCAGAGCAACATGTCATCCAGTTGCAGACAGGTGTCTTACTGGGTGTAGTGGCTGGTTTTGTGTGTTAACTTGACACAAGCTGGAGTTATAGAGAAAGGAGCTTCCCTTGAGGAAATGCCTTCATGAAATCTAGCTGTAAGTCATTTTCTCAATTAGTGATCAAGGGGGAAGAACCTTGCCCATTGTGGGTGGTGCCATCCCTGGGCTGGTAGTCTTGGGTTCTATAATAAAGCAAGCTGAGCAAGCCAGGGGAAGTAAGCCAGTAAGTAACATTCCTCCATAGCCTCTGTATCAGCTCCTGCTTCCTGTCCTGCTTGGGTTCCAGTCCTGACTTCCTTTGATGATCAACAGCAATGTGCAAGTTTAAACTGAATAAACCTTTTCCTCCCCAACTTGCTTCTTGTTTTGTGCAGAAATAGAAACTGACTAAGACACTGGGTGAGAAAAGTATTGCATGATCCTGACTGGGAGCACGCAGAGTGGATAATCGGAGTATCTCAGTCACTGTGAGGGAAGCCGCCTCACTTTTGATAGCACAATAATAATAGAGACTCCAGATACTTTCTGTTCCTTCTAGAATTTAGTGTTTAAGTGATCCTCTACATCTCTGGGTTTTCTGTATTAAAGTGCTCTGAAATTTGGTCTCTCTGACTTTTTAGTTCTAATCTCAACCCATACAGAAAACG
>JANHMN010000009.1:65623277-65638557 GCA_030674055.1 Rhabdomys pumilio | reverse complement strand
GGGATAGAGACAGAAGCTTTTCTCCAGATCGTGGATGTGAATATGGAGGAAGATGCTCATAAAATCATGTCAAGGAGTTGGGGAGACAGCCCAGTGGGTAAAAATGTTGGCTGTGCTGTAAGTTTAGGTCCCACACCCTCTACATAAAAATAGCAGGCACCTGTAATTCTAGCATTGTGGGGTGGTGACAGGTGGATCCTGGAAGCTTCTTGCTTAGCTGGCATAGCCCAAATCACGAATTTCAGATTCAATGAGACACCTTGTATAGTAAGAATTCTGGAGTTTTTGTTTCATTGAAAAAAAGCATAGGAAATATTAAAAGAATATTCTTTCATTTTAACCCTAGGTGTCAGGAGAGGGGCTGCTTTAGACTTTGTACAGCAAATGATTTGCCTCTGTGCTCCAGGAGAGGCATGGTTTGGCCAGCTGCAGATAGTTTCCGCAAATGGGTAACATTTGGAATTCTGGGTATTTTTCAGAGGGTGTGTAAATACTAGGGCCATGAGAGGTGGAATTGCCTGTAGTTTATTAGTAATGATGCTCAGAAACAAATAAACAAAAACAAAAAAAATTTAAAAAGGAAGAAATTAGATTCAGGTCTCTCTTCTCTCTCTCTCTCTCTCTCTCTCTCTCTCTCTCTCTCTCTCTCTCCTTTCTCTCTTATCTAGTGATAGAGAGTGAAACGAAGCGAATGAAAGGTGGGGGAGCGGGGAAAGAACCCATAAAGTTGCAAAGACCAGCTACAACTCAGTCTCAAGGAAATACATTTTCCTTTGGCTTTCACATGAGTCCTTCCCACCCAAGACACACTTGTTCCCACAACTCACACACATAATCACACTGATACTTAAAAAAATTAGCTTCCTAACTGGATGCAATCATTTAAGCAGGTGGAGCAGATCAATCAAAGACAGTGAACTGTGGAAGCAGAAATCATTTCTACAGGACAGGATAAAAACCAGAATTTAATCAGGAGGTTGCTAATACAGAACACTGTGGTAAATATTCTCTACTGAACCATTGGATACTCTTGATTTTCAAGGCTAATAAAAGAAAAACTCAGCAAGCAAACCTTCAATGGATCCCGAAGTTTAATACTGTTGAAGACTTTTGGACTCTATACAAACTTATTCAGTTATTTAGTAATGTCTGGCTCTGATTACTACTGAACCTTTGTAGGAAGATGATAAATAAACCTGGAGGTTGATGGGTAATTACACTGAACAAATAGGAGAGACAAAGTGACCTTGACCACTTGCCTAACTGGAAAATCTTTTGATGACACAGTGGTGATGACGTATGTGGGGCAATTGTTAATGTCAGTTTGAGGGGATTAGACAGTAACATGAACTACTGAGTGTGAGATCAGAGACACAGTCACATGCATGCCGGGATGGGACACAAGTAAAGGCTAGGGCTTCCTCCAGTCGTGATTAGTTATCAGTCCCATGCACACTCAGCTACAAAGAATGATCTCACCACTAAAACTAGTGACAAACCTTTGTCATTAAGAAGACACTTTCTATGTTTTCTTGCAAGATCAAGTGATACAAGATGCAAGTTGCAGGATCAAGCAAAATTATCCTTGCAAGAATATGTCTTGTCAAGCGTCAAAATTTGGGATCTGAGCCACAGTCTCAGCAAAGCAGAGTGAATTACATTGATGTTTGATTTTATCCAAATGTTGCTAAGACGTAAGAGAAGTTTCATTTGGCTTTGTCTTGTACGTCTGTGCTGCTCATTTTTAAAAAAGTTGTGCTAGAGTGTCCACTATCTCAATTAAAGAATTATAGTATATGTCATTTCCAGAATCCACAAACGTGTTTCTGGTTCCAAAGTTAGAACCAAAACCCAATCCATCAAAGTCCATAGATCAGATAAATCCTAAATGTACTAACTTTGTTTCCTCTTCTGGCTAATTGTTCTTACTTACTAGATGAGGCTTGTCAACCCAGGATGCAGATTTTGTGCTTAAAATCTCCTCCTGAGACAAGTTCAGCACTAAACTTGGTTCTTGAATATCTAGTGCAGTCACTGGCTGGCCAACAAAGGCATTCTTTGGGCTTGAACCTGGGTCCAAGCATTCTCTGGTGAATAGCCCACTCCTCCTTTTGCAGATTTCCCTTGCTGTCCTCTCGGTGATGGCTGTTAGACTTATTTGCTTCCCTCCTTGAAAACAGTAATGATCCTGATTTCAGTTTTGCTTTTGTTTTTGTTTTTTTCCCTCATATGACACTGGTAGAGGATCCAGGAATATGACAGAAAAATGAAATAAATATTAAATATGTGCATTCTTTGACAATTTCTTTTTTGTGGTTACAAAGATTTGCTACAAATTTAGGCATTTAATTCAAGTCAGTGGTCTCTTTGTGTGATTTTTAAAGCATTATTGTGGAGTATAAAACGTGTAAGACTAATTTGCAGGCAAATGGAAGGAACTAGAAAATATCATCCTGAGTGAAGTAACACAGTCACAAAAGAACACACATGGTATGCACTCACTGATCAGTGGATATCAGGCAAGAAGCTCAGAATACCCACAATACAACTCACAGACCATATGAAACTCAAGAAGAAGGAAGAAGAAAGTGTGGATGCTTCAGTCCTTCTTAGAAGGGGGAACAAGACACTCACAGGAGGTAGAGGGTGGGAGGGACTTGGGAGGCAGAGAGACAAGGAAGGGGAAAGGAAGGATGAGGGAGGATAAGGGGATGATATACATAGAGTCAGGAAATTGAAAAGAGGTGTGTAGCAATGGGAGATGGGGAACTGGGCATAGCCACCAGAAAGTCCCAGATACCAGAAAAGCAAGAGGCTCCCGGGACACAAAGAGGATGAGATTAGCTGAAATGCTGAACAAAGGAGAGGTAGAACATGTAGGCACCATATCCAGAGGTTAGTCAAGGTCCCTGACTGAGAAATGGGGCCACCAACTCATTTCCGAATTTCTAACCCAGAATTGTTCTTGTCTAAAGGAAATACGGGGACAAAGTGTGGAGCAGAGATTGAAGGAAAGGCCATTCAGAGGCTGCCCCACCTAAGGATCCATCCCATATATGGACACCAAACCCAGACACTGTTGCTGACACAAAGAAGTGCTCGCTGACAGGAGCCTGATAGAGCTGTCTCTGGAGAGGTTCTACCAGAGCCTGACATATACAGATGTGGATGCTTGCAGCTAACCATTGGACTGAGCATGGGGACCCCAATGGAGGAGGAGTTAGGGAAAGGACTGAAGAAGCTGAAGGGGTTTGCAATCCCATAGAAAGAACAACAATATCAACCAACCAGACCCCCCCCCCCAGAGCTCCTAGGGACTAAACCACCAACCAAAGAGTATGCATGGAGGGACCCATGGCTCCAGCTGCATATGTAGCAGAGAATGGCCTTGTCAACAATCAATGGGAGGAGAGGCTCTTGGTCTTGTGAAGGCTTGATGCCCCAGTGTAGGAGATTGCCAGGGCGTGGATGTGGGAGTGGGTGGATGGGTGGGAAAACACCTTCATAGAAGCAGGGGGAGGGGAATGGGATAGGGAGTTTGCAGAGAGGAAACTGGGAAGTCAGATAACATTTGAAATGTAAATACATAAAATATCCAATAAAAACGTGCAATACTGTAATTAATCCCTAACTGGAATTAGTGCCCCCGTCTCTGCATCTTTATGCTGTTATTTTAGCACTTTGCATTACTTGAGTTATTTTAATTTGGTTAGGAATGGCTCAAGTAGAAAAGGGGTTTAATTCATATTAAGACAGTGCACAAAACTGGAAATAAATGTGTGCAGTGAACTGCCTTTCTGACAACTAGATTTATCCCTCTACTTCTCCATATCTGCAGGAGAAATCTGTACTTCCTATTGCAAGACAGTCTTCTTTGTCTTCTCACAGTATCTTCCCCCCATGCACAGCCCAAGTCTGGAGCACTCATTTATTATTGTGCTTATTCAACCTTTTAAATAAATTGGATAGATGGCATCATATATATTAGAACCATTTAGCCATCTCAGATTTGGGAAGAATCTAAAGGGACCTACTAGCCACCCACTTTTCCTTTCACTGTTCTCAATATAATCATTTATTCACTTTCTCATTTACTCGGCACAGTTTTCAAATTATTTTATTTAATTTTTTTCAAAAGACACATTTTGATCATATTTCCTCTTTTCCTCAACTCTCCCCAAATCCTCCTAACCTCTGTGACTCACCCAACTCCACTCTCTTTTTTTTCTCCTTAAGACAAAGCAAAAACCAAAACTATGAAAAATAACAAGACAAAAATGCCACAACAAAAAGTGCACAAAAGATGAAGTTTGTTTTGTGTTGTCATAGGACTTGTCCTGGAGTGTGGTTGCTATGCCCAGTGACACTCTGAGAAAACTGATTTTCCTCATCCAGCAGCTGTCAGTTGCAAAAAGCTTCTTAGTGAGGGATGGGACTTTGTGTCTTTCCACTTCTTCTCAGACCAGCACACATTGGACACTTTCACTGGGCAAAGATTTGCCATAATCTTGAGGATCCTAAAATGATTCAGACACAATCCCTCTCATGAAGGAGCTGGCATTCAAGACCAGCAGTTTAGTCAGTGCAATAAAAGAAAGAGTGGCAAAGGCTCCGAGATAGCTCCATGGATCAGAAGAGCTCTTGACGCACAGATGAGTACAAGGTTAGAGAAGGCTTCAGAGTCTAGGGGAAGTATTGTCCAGGGCTCTAGCATCAGCAGATTCTTCTTTTGGAGGTGAGGACTGAGTGAGGAGGCCGGAAGGTGAGTGAGGTAGAATTAAGTAGACATCCCCAGGTCCTGATCACAAAACCAAAGGGCAAAAACATTCCCAATTTCAATGCTGCTGTATATTCAATTTTTTTCTGTTATAAAAATACATTTTATTTTCAATAGAATGATTTATTTGAAGACATCACCGCAGAATCTGAACATTATTAGCAAATACCTCAGACAATGTATCTGGGGAGAAAGGGACAAGAAGGGACATATCCTTTACACAGCTAGGACTAAACTTACAACTCAGTTTCTGTTGCCTTTTTCCATTCTTTTGTTTCACACACACACCCCACCCTTTTTAGGCTATACTTCCACTCTCCCCAGGGTGCTAGATAAAACTGGTATATATTTAGGCTATTTTCATTTTCTCATCATTTTCCCATGAAGATTTTGTTGTTTCCTCTTTCAGACATGACATGAGGACCTCAGGCTGGCCTCATCAACTGATCCCCATGGCACCTTAAAAGAGAATGTTCCCCAGGGAGAGGCAGTGCTGGGGACCACTAGTTTTAGTGGCTGTGTTCCCATCAGCGCTAGGCTATCTCTGAAGAGCTAGGAGACAAGCAAGTTTCATTCTTTGTGAAGGAAAATATTCCTACTTATAACCAGCATGGTTTCTTCTGATGCCATTTACAAACATTGCGGTTTAAATCTGTTCATAGAAAAATTAATTGTTGGTTTTGGATGTTATTGGAGAAAAAGTCTAATCAGCTTCTCAGTGTACCATTCTGGGAAACTTTCAGCATCCAGAGGATTCTATTTCAGAGAGTCTCCAGGAAATAGCTCATTAAAAGCATGCCCTTTTCAGGGGTGCCTTAAAGCTGGCAAAGTTCTTTTTTCTTCTGTCTCCAAGACAAACGTGGTTTTACAGAAAAGCAGAAGAAAGCATGTCTCCATGTATGTGTTTGGGGAAAGCTAAAGGTAGCCATCTGTAAAATATTTCTTTCCCCACAGACACACCTGACCTGTCTTCATAAGTTTCTTCACAACTTAGACCTCACATTCTCTAACCAAGTCTTACCTACAGAAGAATATAGACAAAATATGAATCTCAATAGATGTTAAGTCATTAGCATTGCTTAGTGAAAGGCCAAGGTGTGCCATGTGTGCTGACAAATCCAGCAGGGGTTTATTTCTTTGCTTCCTGATGAGAAGCCTGAAACACTCAGTTTGTATCAAGCCCTGAAGTTAAGAGACTCACTATGAGATCACATTCAGTCTTTGATGGACACAGTCACTGAGGAGAGGTGCACCTGGGAACACTCTTGTGATGGAGTGCAGAAACTGATTACAGTGACTGCAGCTTATGCTATGAGGAGAGATCATCAAGTGTCCTTGGAGACAGGGCAGGGAGTAGATGATATCTGGCTCTCAAATTCCGGGAGTTATTGCAAAATTCCTGGAAACAGAAGCTATTCTTTAACAGCCATTAGTACCGTGCAATTTGCGAAGAATCTACTGGGAAGCTCCAGGGCTAAGAAGGTAGGGCCTATAAGTGAAGTCCATCCAGTGGGCTAACCCATAAGACCCTTAAGATTACATTAATTTTGTCCAGAGATGGAGCCTCCAGAGAAAGTGACTCTAGAAACCTGGATGTTCTCTGCCATAACTGTTTGCTTGACTGAGTGACCACTGAAACCAGAAGAGTCATGTATAGTCAGTATGGGCCTCACTGTATGTATGTAAACATAAATGAATGCATAGGGTGTGGAGTGGCCTGGGCAGAAGTTTAGTTGATATGAATGTAAATCCTCCAACTCAGAAGTAATTTGACTTTTATGACTCATATTGGACTTCAAACCTGTATATGAGTTCCCTCTTCCTTCCAAATTGGAATCTAATATTTGATGGTCAGTTTCCATAGGCTCAACGTGCACTGTGAGGATGCTGTTTGGACTTCATTGTCCATACCAGCCAGTGCTGTGGTGCCCTTTGGTTCTCTCTATAATGGCTTCTTTTTAGATCTTAGAGTTCTATCGGCCCATCTTTCATATACGCATAGGCACAGGAATTTAAGTGTAGCTTTTCAGCCATGTCTCAAAGTCTGTCTATGGACCTCCTGCTTGGATACTGTAAGGCAACCATTTCCCTATTAGGATATTCTTGTGTTTCCCAGGTTTTGTTTTAAAAGGTTGGTCCATTCTTCACTCTTCATGCCCTCACTGACCTGGAGAAATGTGTCAGTTACTTTTCTCATATTGTAACCAAATAACCGACAAGACATGACATCAGGAAGGAAGAAATGATTTGAGGATATAATCTGGTTATGTTTTTTTATTGGATATTTTATTTATTTACATTTCAAATGTTATCTCCTTTCCCTTTCCCAGAAATCCCCTTTCCCATCCCCACTCCTACTTCTATGAGGGTGCTCCCACACCCACCCACCTCCCCACCCTGGAATTCTCCCACACTGGGGCATCCAGCCTTCATGGGACCAAGGACCTCCTCTCCCACTGATGCCCTACAAGGCCATCCTCTGCTACATATGCGACTGGAGCCATGGGTCTCTCCATGTGTGTTCCCAGGCTGGAGGTTTAAACCCTGGGAGCTCTGGTTGGTTGGTATTGTCGCTCTCCCCATGGGGCCGCAAACTTCTTCAGCAACTTCAGTCTTCTCTGTAACTTCTCCATTGGTCAGTTCATTGGTCAGTTCTCCATTGGTCTCCTCGGTCAGTTCAATGGTTAACTTCAACTTCAATGGTTAACTCTATATGTGTCAGGCTCTGGCAGAGCCTCTCAGGAGACAGCTATATCAGGTTCCTGTCAGCATGCACTTTCTGGCATCCACAACAGCATCTGCCTTTGGTGACTGCACATGGGATGAATGCCCAGGTGAGGCAGTCACTGGATGGCCCTTCCTTCAGTCTCTGCTCCACAATTTGTCTCCGTATTTGCTCCCGTGATTATTTTGTTACCCCTTCTAAGAAGGATTGAAGCACCTACACTTTGGTCTTCCTTCTTCATGACCTTTGTGTGGTCTATGAGTTGTATCTTTGGTATTGTGAGCCTTTGGGCTAATATCCACTTATCAGTGAGTGCATACCATGTGTGTTCTTTTGTGATTGGGTTACCTCACTCAGGATATCTTCTAGTTCCATCCATTTGCCTAAGCATTTAATGAATTCATTGTTTTTAATAGCTGAGTAGTACTCCATTGTATAAATTTACCACATTTTCTGTATCCATTCCTTTGTTGAAGGACATCTTGGTTCTTTCCAGCTTCTGGCTATTGTAAATAAGGCTGCTATGAACATGTGGAGCATGTGTCCTTATTATATGTTGGAGTATCTTTTGGGTATATACCCAAGAGTGGTATAGCTGGGTCCTCAGATAATACTATGTCCAATTTTCTAAGGAACCTACAGACAATAATTCTCACCTGAGGGAATTTGAATGATCGAAAAGCACATAAAGAAATGTTCAACATCCTTAACCATCAGGGAAATGCAAAGCAAAACAACCCTGAGATTCCACCTCACACCTGTCAGAATGGTCAAGATCAAAAACTCAAGTGATAGCAGATGTTGTTGAGGATGTGGAGAAAGAGGAACACTCCTTCATTGTTGGTGGGATTGCAAGCTGGTACAACCACTCTGGAGGATATAATCGGTTACAGTGGGGAAAACAAGATGGTAGGAATGGCATGTAGCTGTGGTGGCAGAAGCCCTGGATCCTTGGTCACATCTAGACAGATGAGGAATCAGAAGAAGTGGAATGCAGATGACCATCTAGGCCTCCCCTTTGTCTCTTCTCACTCAGTAGGTGACACCAGCATGTGGGATTTGTGTCCCTCATATTCAGGGTTGATTTTCATTCCCCAGTTGATTCTCTCAGGAAAAGCCCTCATCTATACACCCAAACATATGCCGCATAAGTAGATGTCCCATAATCTAATCAAGTTAACAAAATTAATATCACACTGGGTTCATATAAGGGATGTAGAAGGAGGATGTTCTGTTTCTAAGACCCAGAACACTGTCTTTCCAGAGATTTCCTTCTGTCTCCCCTTCTCTTCACCTGGAGAAGTATTTTTTTCTAGTTAAAGGGGTGAGAGTCACCTGACTTTTCGCTCTGTAAACTTCCCAACTATTTTACATATTCTTCGAAATTCTTTCTACGAAGTTCTGGAAAACGAAGCCGAGATCAGAAGACTCACAGGGAGCTTTTTGATTCTTACCAGAAGAATAAATAAAAACAACTACTAGCTTGTATAGAAAGAACAAAACGGGAGATCAAAGGGGAGGATGCCTACTTCAGAAACATTTCATCATAGTTCTTCTTGGTAAATTGTTGCGTACCTATGGGGTAAGAAGATATTTGTCATCCCATCATTTGATGAATTTCCTCAAGACATTAGGACTTTCTCAAATTAAAGTCTCCAGGGAGATAAGCTCCTTGAACAAAGAAGTCCACACAAAAACAGCTTACTTTGCACAGCAGAGCTGGCCAGCTAGCTGGCTAGCCCTTGTCACTTGTTAGTATTTGATCAAGTTGCCATGGTTAGTGCTGGAAGCTGGTTTATGTTTTCAGGGTGGGGTGGTTTAATCAGAATTTTCTCTTGTGTTCACGGCATGGCCTCTTCTTCCTGAGACAGTTTCTCAACACATGTCCACAATGTCAATGTTGTTATAGTTATATTGGTACCAGAACATGAGTTCTTGAGTGTCAGTGTGTCTGTCAGTATTTATTCTGGTTCTTAGATGGTATGTCACTGGAAGGCTTAAGATGGCATCTGCTTGTTTGGGCTTTATATAAAGTAAGTATTCTAGGATTCTGACTTTGGTATCCAGCTGTTGTCCCTGTCTCACACACCATAGAGCTGAGATGGGAAGTCCTGATACTCTGAGGGCCACCATTACCACCACAGTTTCTACTATATAGGTGCCCCTGCTTCTTTTTTTGTTCTAGTGACAGTGGTAGTGTGTTAATGGAATACTGGAATCACACTCACTGTTGTTTCTCTTGTGTGTATGTGCATGGATGTGGGAATATGTGTGCCTGTGAGCACTTGCAGAGACCAGAGCCTTAGATATTTTGTTCATTCTTCACCTTGCTCCTGGGAGACAGGATCTGTCTGGACCTGGAGCTTGACTGACAGTCAGCAAGGCCCAGGGATCTTCCTGTCTCTAGTTTTCACAGAGCTATGGTTATAGGTTCACATGATGATGCCATGCTTTTCCACATAGATGGTAGGACCTGATTTCAGATGTTTGTACACAAATATTCTTACTCACTGGGCCATCTCTCCAGCCTCCATTGAGTCTTTTTATGTAACTGCTATTGGTTTCAAAGTTCTCTCTCACCTTTGATCCTTTGAGCAGAGTGAATGCCAGAGTAGGCAGGGAGAAGAAGGTCATTAAATCAGCTTATCTAGGTGGCACCTGAAGACAGTTCATTTCTAGTCTGTTTCCCCATTCCCACATAAAACCACACTAGTAAGTCAAGTAGTCTCAGAAGACATCATTGCCTGTACTACACAACTCATGTCCTTATCATGATGTCTAAAATGGAAGTATCTTGCTCAGCATTTCATTTTTCATTTTATATTTGCTATTCTCTAATTTTCTCCTAGCTTCCCTCCTGTGGTCCCACTTTATCTAAATGCATGACAGTCTTTTTTGTTAATTTATTCCCTTTAAATACCACTCATTAGCCTACTCCCAGTAACAATCCTTTCCCATCCTCCTCCCCTTCTCCCCTGAGTGGGTGGGGATCCCCCTGTGTATTCCTCCACCCTGGTACATCAAGTCTCTGTGGGGCTAGGCACATCTTCTCCCACTGAGGCCAGACAAGGCATCCTGACTAGAAGAACAGGCAGGCAGCTAGAACAGACAGGTAACAGCTTTTGGCATAGCCCCTGCTCCAGTTGTTCCAGACCCACATGAAGACCAAGCTGCACATTTGCTACATGTGAGCGGGAAGGCCTAGGTCCATCCTTTGTATATTCTTTGGTTGGTGATTCAGTCTCTGAGAGGCCCAAGGTCCAGGTTAGTTGACTCTGTTGGTCTTCCTATGGAATTTCTAGTCCCTTTGGGCCCACAATCCTTCCACTTATTCTTCCATAAGAGTCCCCAAGCTCCATCAACTGTTTGGCTGTAGGTGTCTATATCTGAATCAGCTGCTGGGTGGAGCATTTCAGAGGACAGGCATGGCAGTCTTTCCACTGGGCATCTTATAATAAAAACCCTTCCCTGAGCCCTCCAATGTTTGCTCCTGTTCACATTCAAGGGTGTTGTCCCTTCATATTTTTTTTTTAAGATCTATTTGTTTATTTTATGTATATGACTACACTGTAGCTGTCTTCAGATACACCAGAAGAGGGCATCAGATCACATTGCAGATGGTTGTGAGCCACCATGTGGTAACTGGGAATTGAACTCAGGACCTTTGGAAGAGCAGACAGTGCTCTTAACCGCTGAGCCATCTCTCCATCCCATCCCTTCATATTCTTGAGCTCATTTCTTTTCCATTTCAAAACTCTCTGGCAGTGGTTTTCAGTATGTGAAGCTATCATTGTCACGCTATGTTTTTTTCCTTCTGGGTATTTCTTCAATAATAGACTAAGCTACGTATAACTTATTCACAATTACTGAGCAACTGCCACTGTGTAGGTTCTATGACTAGAGGTGAAACCCCGGCTACTCCCAACCCAAAGATGAGCCTTGTTGAATCCTGTTCCTTCACCTTCACTCGTAAGAAGAGTCTAGAGGAAAAACATCACAGGAAAAAGGGATAGAAGGTTTAATTCTACTTTCTGCTTGTTATTGCTGCTGGGTTGTTTGTTTCTTTGTTTTTTGCTTAATAGCTTTATTGAGTCAATCACAAAAAAAAAAAAAAAAAAAAAAAAAGAATAATCTTAATGTTGCCTAACAACAGACATTCTGGCTCTGTATCCAAAAAGATTAGTACTTTAAAAAGATTTAAGATTTCCTTTGAGTAATTATTGACAACTTTGGCACTGAAAAGATGTAACAATCATGGGACAGATATAAACAATAGAACCTGAAGTTTCCACCTTTCTCTGGTTTTTTTTTTTTTTTTTTTTTTTTTTTTTTTTTGGTTTTTGGAGACAGGGTTTCTCTGTGTAGCCCTGGCTGTTCTGGAACTCACTCTGTAGACCAGGCTGGCCTTGAACTGAGAAATCCGCCTACCTCTGCCTCCCAAGTGCTGGGATTAAAGGCGTGTGCCACCACCGCCCGGCTCTCTGGTCATTTTAAACCCTGTGATGTATATACTCTGTACCCTACTTCCTGACCCTCTTTGCCTAATACGCTATAACTGAGGTCGATTACATATGTCAAGTTACATGTGCACTTGCACTCCCAGATCTCAGGAAGCACAGGCATGAGAATCTAGAAATCTAGAGAATCTAGGCAAGCCTTAGCTACATAGTGAGTTTGAAGCTAGCCTGGGGTACAGAAGTCCCTATTTAAAAAAAACAGAAACAATAATAGAAAATAGATAAGTAATAGTTCAAGAAGCTCCTGCATTTACCATTGAGCAGCTGAGGAGAGCGTTGCCTGACGTGTATGCATAGGCCTTTTGTTGTCTTTGGCAGGAGCTGAGGGAAATACCGTCTACCTTTCAACCTGTGGCTCCCGGGAAAGAACCACCTGTCTAATTTCACACTTTGCATTATTATATTTGTTTGTTAAGCCTCATAGACTTGATGTCACGTGCATGTGTCCTTCCAAGGGGTAAAATCATGTCATAACAATGAGAGTGTGTTATCCTGGAAAGAACTTGAGATCAATAGTCAGGAAAGGAAGGTCAGAGTTCCAGCTCTGTCACCCATAGGCCAAGTGCTTTGGTGTGACAAATCCCTATTGAAATCTCACTTTCTTTGACTGCAAGATTACATGACTAGTCATGTCTACCTCATCGACAACAAAGATTAAGTGAAACTTCATCTAGTAATAACACTGTTTGGACTGTGGATTGAACAAAAGGTCCTGTGTTCATTATTACTCTGTTTATCATTCTGAAACTCTCTGTGTGATTCACAATCTTTGGTTTTCCCTAGTTTCTGCCAAGATCACCAATCGTTGCTTAATCCAGATACCTATCCGACAATCTAACTTTTGTCTCTTCAACCCTAAGTCCTTCCCCATCCAAACAAGGACCCTAAGTCCTTCAGCAATCCAAACAAGTAGCTGAATCTGGGCCTTGGAATAGCATGGTCTCTGCGATAGTAACTAATGACCACACATTCTTAGGTTTATGTGATCACTTACCATCTGTCTCTGAGCCTACAGACTTATAATTTGCTCAAATTCATATTTGTACACACTATTTTTTATTCTGATTTTGTTAGTATTTTGTTTTGTGGTTTTGAGACAGGGCTTCACTATGCTGTGTAACCATGCTGGTCACAGACTCAGGATCCGCCTGTTGGAGCCTCATGAGTGTAGGGATTACAGGAACACACTACCAGGTTCGGGGGACTATTTCCACTTAGATAAGGAAGAAGGAAGATATTTCTTCTCCACATCAGTATTCATTTCTTTTTGTCTTTGGTGTCTGATGGTTTATTCACACAAAGCAATTTATAACTTCATTGTTGTCTTCTAAGCTCTAAACTGATTTTCCTTACCCATTCTTTCTTCCGCTCTCCATTTTCATCTCTCTCTCTCTCTCTCTCTCTCTCTCTCTCTCTCTCTCTTTCTTTTTTTCTTTTCGCAGGGTCTCATGGAGCCTAGGTGGGGTTGGGACACAAATCAAGCTGTTTTTCATCCTCATTGTTTTTAATGATATCTGTCAGACAACTTCCTCCTTCCCTAGACTTCCCAGGGTTTTCTAGACAACTCACTTGTCTCATCTGTTAAAATCCCATTAAGGAAAAAATGTGTAAATGACACTAAGTGCTTTGGTTGTAAAGCTGTCGGCTTATCTCTTTTTAAGAAAACAATGGTTGTCCCAGACATAAACACTACCCTCCGAACTAGGAGAACTAGGAGTCTTGGCTTAACTATGGTTATTATTCATCATCATAAAAATAAATCTTGAAGCATGTAACATTGGAGCCAAGAATATTTTTTCTTTAGAACCAGAGTGTTGAGAGACATTAAAAGTTACTTCATATAATCCCTTCATTGTGTGGTTAAGGAAACAGAAGTCCCAAGAGTTAAATGAATTAATTAAGGCCAGTATTGATTATGTGACTTTGATTCTCTGGCATTTAATGCTTTGATACCGGATAGACTGCTATACATAGTACTAGTTAAGTCCCAAAGAAAGCAAACTACCACATGCAGACTTTGATAAAGAAAACCCCAAACCCCAGCTGTTTGTTTGAGCCCAGTTTAGTCTCAAACTTGTGATCATATTGCATCTTAAGTGTTGGATTTACAAGTATATGCCAACATACCACCTTCGACTAGGTGCTTTATCAGACAGTACACACCATGCTGAACTCCAGTAAGGCAACTTGGGGCAAGATTGTAGCTTCTAAGAACCACTGTCCCAGCCCACAGCCTTTAGAATGTATCCAAAGGATACAATCTTAAACTTTTGTAGGATGCCTAAGCTATCTATTTTTTTCCTGACATAACCACAATGCAGACTCTGGGTGCTCCCCTCCATGGTCTCTAGTGTCTGTGGCTTGAAGTTCTAGGTATCTGTGAAGATAAAGTTCCTTCATGACATAGAGTTCCATGCCTGCTCTAACCATGTGAGGTTAGGTACATCTTCCAACAAGTATTCGTAGTAAAAGATACCTGACTGGTAGAATTCAGTGGAATGCTAAACCTGTGGTTGCTAAACACTGATTATAATACCAACCCTGGGAATATTGACACAGGAAGATCGTGAGCAAGAAGCCAGGCTGGGCTACATAGTGAGACCTTGTCAAAAAGAAAAAAGAATCAGTGGGCCTCATCTTGGTCTTTAGATGTACTTTCTCACAGAGAGATGCATGGGGGGGGGGGGGGGAGAAAAGAACTTCTTCCTGGAATAATCTAAAGTTTGGTGTCCAAATAATGCATTTACATATTGTATGCCAATATAACGTTCAACATTTGGCAGGGTTGGGTCCGAGTGGACATGAGAAGGCAGTCTGCTTGCCTGAGTGCATGGGAATGAGGAGAGCCAAGTATCCACATACACAGGTACATGCATGGGGTGAGGCAACCTTAAAGAAAGGTTTTATATTCTCATGTCTGAGGAGATTAAATTGGCTATCTGTTTCCTAAGCAGACCCAGGGAGCTAAGCTGTTCTAAATGCTCTGACATCATTTAGACCTAGATCTCTACAGAGCTGTCTTTGTGAGGATGCTGAAGTCATGGTGGGAATTTACCCAGGGAGCAGCTGGTGAAGTGATGCCGAAATGTCGAAAGAATGCCCAACTCTCCTATTGCTCTATAGCAATTAGAGCAAGCTCACAAGAGGTCTGAGATATGGAGCATACAGGAGACCAGTTATGACAGTAAAGAGTTTCCTGACTAGAACGGAGGGAGACAGAGGAAACTGATTCATCCCTGAGCTCTCCTGAGATCAGGACTC
>JANHMN010000009.1:65559892-65623267 GCA_030674055.1 Rhabdomys pumilio | reverse complement strand
GACAGAGGAAACTGATTCATCCCTGAGCTCTCCTGAGATCAGGACTCCTCAGCTGGTTTTGATGGCTTATGCGTCTAAGTTAGTTTGGGACTTTAGGACAGGAAAATGTAAATGATTCATGTAACGATCCTGTCATTTGCTTCAGAGCCTGAGATGTTAAAATTGGCCACATGTTCATTTTCCTTTCCTTTTCCTTCAGCACAGCAGGACCATTGCAACTGTTTATGTTATTACTAATCCCATTCAATGTAAGAAGACGAGAAAACCAAAGGTTTCAAACACCCACAATTCCAGTCTTTACTAACAAAACATAGAGTAGCCTGATAGTTTTCTGATCTACCACTAATCTCTGTCTCATTTTTGTTTTGAGTGTGATTTTAAGATAATCCAGTCACTTTTCTACAAGTGTACAAAATTGACTTGACTCTCTAGTTCCCTGGAACAATTGTTTTGGTCCCTTAATAAATGGAATTAATACAAATTTATATATTAATATTACATGAAATCTTTCATGTTGGATGGACATGATCGCATACACCTTTAGTCTCAGCCCACAGGATGCAGAGACAGGCAGATTACTTTTTTGGTACAAGATCAGCCTGTTCTAAATAGCATGTTCCAGGTTAGCCAGTGGGTAAATAGTGAGACCCTGTCTGAAAAAAGAGAAGTCTGACAAATTGAACTGAAAAGCTAACCAATTAAATAAAGAATCTATATAACTAAACTCTAAAGAATTACTGTATAACAACTTGGAACTTAGTGGAAGTAAAAGAGCTGGACTTGGCGTTGCTGCCTCTGAGTCTTTCAGGCATATTTGCTGTCCATTCTCCATGTTGAGAAAAGAGAGTGCAGGGTCTCATGAGCTGGAGCAAGCCCTGCAGCACTGAACCATGTTTCTAGCCCCATCATTTATACCCTCAGCATGGTTCTTAGCTAAAGGAATTCGTAAGGCCTTGAGATCCCATAGTCACTCTGTGGATGCTTCAGAAAGTGAGTACCTGGTGAGAAGAGAGACTATGAGGACGACACACTGAACTACTGGTAAGTTATGCCGGAAGAGCGGTTTAAAAAAAATTCTTCAGTTTTTATTTGTTAATGAAATTCACACATGCTATTTAGATATCTCCTCTGGGGACAGCAGAAAATTCAAAGATCCTCTAGGGAACTAAGCATTTAAAATTCCCATAAACTTGTTTCTCTTCAAGCAGAGTTAATCAAGTCAGACGATGAGAAAGGAAAAGAATTTCTTTTATCCAAATATACAAAGGCAGGCTTCTCTGGAGACTTTGGTTTCTCCCAAGCCTTGTGGATTGCTAAAACTTTTTAAAAATACACAGTTTAAGATCTAATCTTCATAGTATTTACATTTTATCCACTGCAAATGTATAATTCGGTGATTGATAGTTTTGTGATTATTAGCAATTTTAGAACCGCTCAAAATTTTCTCTCAAGTCCCATCTGTAACCAACACACAAAGTCACTCTCAGGGCCTGGTCCCACAAGTTCCATTCAGCCAGGCTCCATCCATCCAACCACTGCTTTGTTCCTCCGAGAGGTTGCTTTCTCTAGTCAGTTCATTGAAGTGGAAGCGTGGAACATGAAGCCTTTTGCTTCTGACATATTCTAGTTCTTCCAAGGTGAATTCACTGCTGTGGACTAAATATTCTCTCTCCTAAACTCACTATGCTGACAGTCCAAACTCCAGAAGAGTGATATCGGGAGAAAGACCTTCAGGAAAGCAATTAGCTTTGGGCAATACTTGAGGTAGCTTTCTAAAGCAGTTTGATTCTACCGCATGACCTAGTAGCAACACTGTGAGAAATGTAAACGAGAAAAATGAGAGGTAGTACAGAAATGATACACAAATACTCAGAGCATCAGGAATCTTAGACTTTTTATGAGAGGAAAAGACTAAAATGTGTTCTTCATGCTATGCTAGGATTTGAGAAAATGGTTCTTTACCAACCAAGAAAACGGTCCTCCTCACACCAGTCTGCCATGCTGCCATGCTGTCTTCTTGGACTATGAGAAAGAAATGACTATAGTTCAAACCACTCAGTCTATGGCATCTTGTTATCAGAACTCAAATTGACAGACATCCATGTCGTGATAGCTATCACATCTTTCCTGTCTCCTACTGAATGCTATTTCTTTGTAGGTAGGCATCAATCTTTAATATCAACTGATGCACAGTTAGACGGTTCCTACCTTGAGGTTGTTATGAACCATGATGCGATGAGTATTCTCACCTAGTTCTGTGCTTGACTCTCCTTTCATTTTTCTAATTCAGATTTCTAAGGGTGTTGCTAGGTCATAGAGGGGAATTAAATTATTTTAGTAAGCTGCCCGTTTTTCCAAACTGGTCTGAGTATTGCACATTTCTCCCAACAGTGCATGTGGCTTCCCCATGTGCCAGTTCCTCCCCAGTGTCTCATCTTTCCTTTTGGACTGCAGCCATCTGTGTAGCCACATTCTATTGTATTTCCCTCGGGACTAATAATGTGAAGATATTATCTAATGTTGTCTTCGGGGAGCTGTGTTCCTGATGTTTTGTGCATCTGAAATTTTAACTGCTTACCTTCTCGGTGCTGAGTTGTAAGACCGTGTACGCTCAGTACGGGTCATTTTTAAAGTACATAACTGGCAAGTGTTTTCTTACCAGGAGGATTTTCTTTTTCATGTTGTTCAGTGTTTTTGTTGCTGCATGCTGAGCACTGCTTATTTATTACAAACGTTCTATATTCTGGCGAATTTCACACTTGTATACAATGCACTGTGATCTTATCCCCACTCCCAACTTCTCTCCATTGACATTCTCCAGCTCCCTCCAGCACTTCCCGCCTTCCAAATTCATGTCTTCCTCTTTCTGTGCATAGATGTAGGGCTATCCACTAGAGAATGGGAATTCTACCAGTGGCCACATCCACATTAACGATGACTTTCTGTTCTCTGTCAGCTATCTACTGTCAATGGCACTTCAGAATCAGGTAGTGGCTGGAGATCACCTGCCCATCTATGCGGGAATTTGGGCTGGATTACCATAGTGCCAAGTACCTAGAGTTGCTGTGCATTCATGAGTGCAATGATCATGTCATGTCCAGAGAACAGCATTTCTACAGCTCTTACACGTCTTCTGCCTCTTACGTTCTCCCCACCTCCTCCTCTGTGATCCTCTAATCCTTGGTGGTAAGTGGTATAGGTTAATGAAAACATTCCATTTAAGGATGATCACTCAGTCTCTTACTCTCAACATTCTACCCAGTTATGTGTCTTTGTATTAACTGCTGCCCACTGGGGACGTGGGAAGCTTCTCTGATAAATGGGACAAGAGCAACCCAGGTCTAAGGGTATAAACATAAATGGCCATAGAGCAAAATAGCAATAGCCTGTAGTATTATAGGGCCTACCTCTCAGCCATGGGGTTTTGATTAGGATTATACAGTACCAGTTATAAAATTCTCTCCTGTGGAAAAGGTCTTGGATATGATTATATAGAAGGCAGTTGGTTGCCCCATAGCATAATCAAGCCTGTCTTCTTAGTGATTCTTGCTATACAACTTACATGTTGTATAGCAAAGACTAACTTAAAGCCAGCCAACTTTTCCAATATTTGCTGATGGACTCATTTGTGGGTTGAAGAGGATAATAATTTTAAGAAACGGTTTTTCCATGACTCCTAGCACCGATTACCCACACCCTTGGACTTCCTTCAGTATAGAAGACATCTTTACCACCCATCAAGAACCCATCTTGGGGCTCGGGTTGCTGTGCTGGTGGTGGGGGTAGTGTGTTTGCGCTTGTTGATAACTTCGCTTCTGGAACAATGGCTGAGGGGAGATAACGACAGCAGCAACCTGGTGGCCATGAAGACTGCAAGCCTTGAAGAGCAGCTGCAAGGCTGGGGAGAAGTGATGCTGATGGCTGCCAAAGTCCTTTGATGGGAAAGAGCCTGGTTTCCACCTGCTGTCATGGGTGTGGTTTCCCTGAGGTTCCTGATTATCTATTATCTCGATCCATCTGCGCTGTCCCGTGTTTCCTGCTTTGTTATGTGTTTGTTCCCTGCTGACTACCTTGCTCCCATTCTAGCACTAAGGATTTTTGACTCTAATAAACGGACCACTGAACAACAGCAAAGATCTCATGAAATCTGCAGTCATCTAGTAAAAACTCGGCGCAGAGCTGTGGGCTGGCGGGAACACATCTCTTCGCTCAAGGAAGAAAAGCCTAAAACATACTTCCTGTCCATGATCGTTTCTCGTGCTGTGGTTGCTCGGGTGGGACAGCAAGTCCACAACCTTCTTCTCACCTACCTGATTAGGACTTTTGTGCTGTTGCTTCCTGGACTAAACCAACATGGAATCGTTTTGAAGTACATTGAAATGGCCAAAGGGGAGATAAGCTTTTCAAGCCAAAAGAAAAGAAAAATGAGTCGTGTGGCTGCCGCGGAGTGAGCCCTGGCCCTGGGAGCCATTGTCCAGTGCTGTCTGGACACCTGAGATGTTACCGTGGCTCTTTGCTTCCCTCACTCTGCCCTTGTTAATAGAGATTCTGATAGGCCAGGCTTTGTGCTGTGTCTAGTGCCAAGTGGAGCTGGGGACATTCCCGTCAGTATGACTTGTCTTATTGA
The DNA here is from genome assembly GCA_030674055.1 of Rhabdomys pumilio. Lineage (NCBI taxonomy): Eukaryota > Metazoa > Chordata > Mammalia > Rodentia > Muridae > Rhabdomys > Rhabdomys pumilio. The sequence continues at coordinate 65,618,640 of JANHMN010000009.1, read as the reverse complement.
ATTTTTATTTTTGATAACTTCCTATAAAATACTAAAGTGGCGAACTTTACAGTTTTGTACAGTGAACTGTGACTTTGCATAATTGTTGATGTTTGCTTTAGCTATGTTCAAGGTAGTGGTCTGTGGCTTCAGAAAGCTGGTTCTACAGTCTGCTTCCACAGTCTGCTTAACGAACCGTCTTTGTGAGTACAGAGATCGGGTTCACCACTTCTGACGAAGAGACCACTTAAGATTCATTCCTGATTTTCCACTGTGGGAGAATATCCATGGAATTAGATAAATTAATTCCACACCCTAGTGTGTGTGAGCTCCTCTCTTGTTCGAAATGCAGCCGTTTCAGGGAGCATTGCCCCTTTGTTCCCCTGAGGAATCTGGCAGTCTTTGACGGACCTCCCATTTCCTTTCACTGCTTCAGGTTAGTTCTAGTCCATAATGACTTTCGAGCAACAAGCTTCCAGAAGATTGTATTTGGGGATTTTAGTAGTGTCTTTGTTCCAGACTTTCAGCTGACTTAAAATGTTTGTGACTTTACTGTAAGGCCAGCCAGGGATAAAAGTATCCTTTGTTCGCTGAGTAGAAAACTAGATTATCTATTAACATTTAAGACCAGAAAATAAAAGGCTTTAAAAGTAAGCCTGGAAATTCTCATTTGTTTTCGTATATTGGCTGTATTTCAGTCGCTCCAGCTTTGCAGTTGAGAGACAGTGTTTACTGGTGTTTGACTTTCCCCTTGACACGTCTCAGAAAAATGCAGGGTCACAGCTGAGAGCAGACTGCTGATGGGGGTCTGCATAGCTTTTGCAGCTTCTTAAGCTTACTGTGATCACGTGCCCTCTCAGTAGGTAGGCTTTTAGAGCAGTTGAGATGTGCAGATCTGAACCTCTGAGGGCCAAAATAGGACACATTTGGGAACAAGTCCTTAACCCATGAACTAGCTGTAACATAGTTTGTGGATCCACTACGCTGATGCTGTGAAGGCTGACCTGTCTGTGCCTGCCTCTGTTCTCTCACTACCCTAGCACTGTAAGCAGTGGTGCCTCTTGTAGCGTGTGTGTGTGTGTGTGTGTGTGTGTGTGTGTGTGTGTGTGTTTTAATGTTTCATGATACCCACTTTGGTTTTATATGTTCTCTTGTAAATAAGCCTGCCTTCCTACCTGGAATTTGTGTGTGTATGTGTGACTAATACATGCCCAACCAGGTAACTACTTTGGCAGTTTTAATCATTTCTTCTACTTTGGTTTGTGGTAGAAGGGGAAAATTTTTGAAAAATAGTTGGAACCACTTTTTTTTTTTTTTTTTGACAAAAAGAATCCATCTTGGGGATCACAACTGAGTTTGCACTAATGAGGTAATAGGTGGATCCTAGAAAACCTTAAGGCTGGTTACCCAAAAGGACAAGCAATTTGAAGACTGCACCTTTCAGCCTCATCCATCCACTCAGAGAAAATGAATGAAGCAAGAGGCCTGAGCCTAGATCTATAAAACTTGTTGAATGATGCAATTTAGAGATCTGGCTTGGTGGATGCACCCACACGTCAGGAGAGGGCACACCCCAATTCCCCCTGGTACAGAAGCTTTTGTGCTCAGATCCCTTCATAACAAACTGATGAGATAAATCTAGATCTATAGACCACCCTAACAGATTGTTGACCATGAAGACTGGGGCTTTTTGGAACTCTGAACTTCTAGCTGGTTGATCAGAAACATGGATGGTCTGGAATTTACTACTGGAATTTGAAGCGGGGACAGTCTTGTGTGTTTGGGCCCTTCCATTTATAAGGATTGGTGCTGAGGTTTTCTAGATATTGGCAGAGCTGTGACTTGTTGCCTCTCTAGTTTGTCAGAGAACTGGCTCACATTAGCTGTCAGAGCTGGAGGATGCACTCCACAGATGGGTTGTTTGCAGGTATTGCCTCACTTTGATGGACCACCAAACCTTCCTACATTTTTCTGTGGGTCCACACCAGTTCTTTCCATCAGTGACGTGTGATTGGGTGGGCTTAGCTCACCCTTTGCCGTTTATATGCTCCTCCAATCTGTCCAGGATATGGGTAATTTTATGAATGACCCTATGTACAGTCCATGTTTTAGATGTCATCATAAAGTCTTTGTCTTTCCTTCTTTCCTGCAAGCTTGGTCACTTCCATTCTTTTGTGTTTTGTTTTCCTTGAAAAAAATACAAGAGAAATAATTATTAAGGTATTTGTACACATTCACACATATATACCCACAAATGCATGTATGTACATATTTAAGTTCATTATTTATGTTATATTATATGTAATATATACTACATTATATATACTAAATTAATTCATCCACTCTATTTTACCCTATTTTCTTTTCCTCTTTTTTTGCTAGTTATTACTCATATTGGATGTCATTAATGTAATTTTCAAAATAATCTTCCTAATTACCTTTCCTTTTATTCTTTCTTGTTTTGCAAGATAGCATTGTACCAAACCTGCTCTTCATACCGATAATCATATTTTTAAAAAGGGACTCAGATACATTGTGGAGCTTTTAAAAAAAAAAACCTTTTTGAGGAATGAGGTTTTATTTTTGCCTTTCTGTTTCTTTCCTTGCATCTCTGCAAGCTCAGTATTCATTGTCTTTAACGTCTCTTTATTTTTTCAGCTCACAGCTGCAGGACCACATGCAAACTGAAGTTTTACAGATTCTGCTTTTTTGAAGAGAGAGTACCCGCTATCCTTTTTATTTTTGCTTCTGTAGTAATTAGACAAATTCTCAATGCTCTTTATACATTTTTTGAGGAGGAAATCTATTATTTGTAGAAGCAGCGTTGGGGATAAAATCTCTGTGGGGAAGAGCAATGGCCAAATGGAGACATTATCTCAGGTAAACGGACCTATTGTCTTGGACTTCTTCTTCTTCTTCTTCTTCTTCTTCTTCTTCTTCTTCTTCTTCTTCTTCTTCTTCTTCTTCTTCTTCCTTCTCCTTCTCCTTCTCCTTCTCCTTCTCCTTCTCCTTCTCCTTCTCCTTCTCCTTCTCCTTCTCCTTCTCCTTCTCCTTCTCCTTCTCCTTCTCCTTCTCCTTCTTCTTCTCCTTCTTCTTTTTTTTTTATGGAATCTCCAATTTCTCTGTTCTTATAACTTTATCATTTATTGTTTCTTTCCTCTAGGATAAGTGAAAAATTAATGTTTCATATTGAAACTGTGACTGTCACAGGTTCCCTCTGCCTTGCCTTCCTCAGGCAGTTCCTGTATGAAAAGGGCTGGGTCAAAGAAAATCTAAGAACAGTCTCTGTGTTCAGCTCTAGTCTCTACCTGACTCTTTCCTCTGACTTGGTCTGCATAGAAACACTCCCTCCCCAGCCCTGACCTCCCTCTTCCATCTCCCTTGTGCTTTCTGTCCTGTTTTCAGCCCTCGGGAGCAGCGGAATTAAAGAATCCCAGGATGATCCAGGATTGAGCCTTTTGCTTTTAAATAAATTTATACAATGGGAAATGTCAAATAAAATGGTTATCCACTCTGGTCTTTAGAATGGACTTGTTTGGTCCAGGTCCGTGGATTACATGTTACAGCTAGGGATTACAACGACGAGGTTTCTGAGAATCCCTTCTAGGCTGGTGGAGCAAGTATCCTCACACCTCTTCCTTCCTCCTGCTTTTTGGGAGATATACAATATCTCCCCCACAGGACTCCTCTAATATTATTCTGACTAACAGATAATGCATTCTCTATTTGTAGCTCTGGGTAAGTGTCCTGGTGGGGTCTGCTCACAGTACTGTTTCATACTGCACAGCATTTTCCACTAACTTCTCTGAATGTTACAGGACTGAGTGGATTACCTTCTCATGGTTATTATTCTCAGTGTATTTCTTGGAGGGAAGATTTTAGTTTGTCGCTATAACTAGAATTCTTCAAACTGGTCCTCCCTGTTTTCTGATTACTCTCCTAAGCAAATATCATTTAATTAGTATCAATCTAGAAAATCTATTAAGGTTTTCGGTAGAAATCGGATCAATTTAAAGGTACATGGGGTTTTTAAGGACTTCCTTCAGCTAATTTTCTTTTGTAGTAACATACCATAGAACCCACAAATTTAGATCCAAGACCAAACTGGCCTTGTGCTCAGAGGTTATCGTCCTCAGTTCTTGTCTGTTTTTAAACGAGCCCCCGTAGGACAAACAAACTTCAAAATAATTTTTAATACTATGGAGAGAATAGAGATACTCAGGTTAGCTCATGTTTTGTCAATGGGATAGAAAGAACCCTGGTGTTACCTATTTGTTATTCCCTTGCACAAGCTACGTGCAAAACCAAGGTTCTGGTTCTGGGCAAGATGACATGACCGTAGGCAACTCCAACTGTGCCTTTCACATCCTTTTAGCTAGATCTCTCGGCAGCATTTGACATTGCTGGTGACTGGCTCTCTGAATTTAACTCTGGGTCAGCATATCTAGGAACACTATTGCTTCGCAGCCTCTGATAATCCTAAATCAGTGTTTTGTTCACTCTTCAGGAGGGCCAATACTCTTTATTATACAATTTTTTTATTATTATTTTCTTTAACTCACCAACTGTTTTAAAAAGCTTGGTGACTCTCCCAAATATAATACCCATGCCTTACTTGGTCATAAACTTTAGGCTCACATCTAATTTTTAACAGACCACCTGAAGATTTGGTCCCTGATTGCTGGTGCTGTTTTAGAAGGCTGTAGAGCATTAAGAGAGTGGAGTCTTGCTAGAGGAAATGATTCATTGGAGATGCGTGTTTAGATTCCATTGCTGGTTCCCACTTCCTCTCTGCTCTCTGCTGCCTGTTTCTCCAAGATGTGAGATAGCAGGTAGACCTTTCTGTACACTCCTGCTACTATGACGCCACCTGTCACCAAACCTTCCCCAGCTGACAAAAATCACCATGAAGCTGCATGCCACCAGGTCTTCCTTTCAAAAATAAGCTGTACCACCTCAGACTGTACTCCAAAAGATAGATAGATAGATAGATAGATAGATAGATAGATAGATAGATAGACAGACAGACAAATAGATAGATAACTCTGTCTCCTTAAGTTGTTTCTTGTCGGGGATTTGCTTATTAGGAGAAGCGTGAGTTATGCCCTCCTCATCCCTGTTGCTTCTATGTACTTTAAATCTGTTCTTCACTGGCACTTGGATGTTGCTATCTTCCAGAAATACTTCTGCCCAAGATGTTTAAGTGACACCCACCCAGACGGCTTTGTTCAATTTTCATGTACACTGGAACCAGAATAGCAAATAAATTCATGCAATAGTTTCAGATTCAAAAATCCTTTGAGTGTTCCATGTTACTGTTCTGTATGATGAAGTGCAAGTGTCTGCTAATGTCGCCTACGAGACCTTGCCTCTGTCTAGCAAAACCCTTGCCACTTCTTGCTCCTTTGTTGTCTGTTCCCATACACGTAATACCTTGTGTCTTTGTCCAATCATTTACCTTTTCTAGAATGTTCTTGGAAGATGTCTGAGTGTGGTCAATTCTTGCAGCACCGTCCCTGTAAAGGCTCTAGCATCTCTTAAGTAGGGGACATTGTATATCTCAGTACTTAATGTACTCAAATGTTATTTTACTTGTTTTTTTTTTAACCTTGTCTTTTTCTTATTAGAAATGTGAAACCATGGAATATAGGGAATGTAAGACTCTCTAACTAGGTGGTAAAATAAAAAGTAAGATTAGCCTCATACTACCTTTGTTCCCAAACCTCTGTGTTCCGTAACACCACATGCTTACTCTATCTTTGTTGTTCTGAAGTCAACTACAGTTTTGACAATGTCAGAGAGGCTGTGCTTGGCCAAACTTTAGTCAGGTCCTGTGTCTTCCACCAGCTTAACCCATGGACTTCCCTGGACTTCACTTTCAGCACAGACTTCACTTTCAGTAGATGAACCCTACTAAGTCATTTTAGCCAGAAATCCCATCTTTGAAATCTGACAAGATCTCCACGCTTCACCATGCCCAGAGTTCCATTTGATCACCACGGACTCTTTGGCAGGATTCCGCTTAGTTTGGTTTACTAGAAATCTCCCATACCCCTTAGCTTTCCTCCCCTCCCCCACCTACTCCTTACTGTAAATCCCGCCCTATCTATACTGTATTTGGATGAAGCCCACTGTCCCCAGCTGCAAGGACCCACTGCAGTGGTCCCTCTATCTATCATATGGTCCTCAGTAGTGTTTCCCTTTAACAAGTATCGTTGCTTTCTTTTTCTTTAAGAGTAATCTTTCTGAATCTGATTTTTCATAGTGTGAGATGCTATACTTTGGCTAATTGATCTTTTAGGCTTCTTCCTAACATATAATTCTGATTATGTGATTGCATTATCTTCTGGCTCAGTGTGACTCTAAACTGTCTCAGGAAAACATTGTACAGGGCTTGCCAGAAGCTGCCTAAAATTTATTGTTCATGAAGCCAGGCATCCCAATGTATTTATAGAGTTCTTTCTTTGGAATGACTGAATTATGCCCTTTTTTGTTGCCAGAAGAAGTTTATTTATTCTCCTACAACAAGTATCATATTAATATTATATTTTCTCATGTGACAGTCTGAGAAATCTGCTGTTCATATGCACATAAAGGAATTTTTCAACATTGTCTGACTTTGAGGCTTCATAATTTGAGAAACCAAGATAGGATTTCAAGTGTAATGAAAGCTGCTTTCCCTGATTTCTCTCTTACAGTTTCACAGAGCAAAGGTTAGATCTGATACCCTGAGCTGTCAGCCAACTGAAAACACTTATTTATAATAAGAATGGTCCTAAAAATGGCAAGAATTTTACAATGTATTTATGTAAAGTGTGGGTGGGGAGAGGCAAGGGAGGGCTGAGAGTGAGACTGAAAATGGGTGGGGGGGGATCTCTGGGACAAACTGGAGACCTAGGATGGGGAGGTTCTGGGGAGTCTATGAAGGTGACACTAGCTACCAGCAGGAGAAATACAGACTGAAGTGGCCACCTCCTGTTGTCAAATGGGATTTCCAGTGGAGGGAAGGGAACATCAACCCACCCACAAAATCTTCAACCAAAAACTTGTCCTGCCTACCAGATACAAAGGGACAAAGATGGAGCAGCTATTGAGGGAATGGTGAACCAATGACTGTCCTAACTGGAAGCACATCCCATGTAAAATAGTCAATCCCTGACACTGTTAATGATATTCTGCTATGCTTGAAGACAGAAACCTAGCACAACTTTCTCCTGAGAGGCTTCATCTATCTGCTGATGGAAACAGAGATAGAGAACCACAGCTGAACATCAGGTGGTTTTTGGAGGTCTCCTGGATGAGTGGAGGATAAAATTGAGTGAACTGGAGGGGTCAAGGACACCACAAGAAGACCTACAGAGTCAAATAACCTGGACCCATGGGGGCTTACAGAGACTGAACCATCAACCAAAGAGCATGCAGGAGCTGGACCTAGGCCCCCCTACACATTTTTAGTAGATGTGTAGCTTAGTCTTCATTTGGGTCTCCTACAAATTGCAGCAGAGGCTGTCTGACTAGGTTGCCTGCCATTGGATTCTCTTCCCCTACCTAGACTGCCTGGTTGTGTCTCAGTGGGCAAAGATGTACTTAGGCCTTCTGCAATGGGATGTCCTAGGGAGGGATGGTACCCAAGAGGGGCTTCCCTTATTCTGAGGACAAGAAGAGGAGTAATGTGGGGAGGATTTATAAGGATGAGATTGGGAGGAGAGGAGGGATGGAGATATAAAGTGAATGAATGAATGAATGAATAAATAAAAACAAGCAAACAAAGACTTGTTTTAGAATCATACTATCCTGTTGGCTGACGTGTACATATGCGTCCACAGGGGGTGGGAGGAGTAATGTGTGCAAGCATTGTTTCATCAACACACCAGATTAATAGACTGACTCACAAAATAACAGCTATAATTTATAAAAATGATTACTGCCTGTTAAGCCTGGCTTGAAGCAAATTACATGGTCTAATTTGTTTAACTCTTATTCTTACTAGTTAGAACTATTTTTTTCTTCATTTTTATTAGACGGCAGATGTACACTGGGCCATTTGTCTCCTGAGAATTTAAGGATAGCCACCTCATGAGCTCTCTGTTGGCTATATGCAAGTTGTCTCTTCTCCTCTCTTTTGAAGGAGATTATACAGTGATCTACTCCATCTCCAGATCCAGTGACAAAAAATAGTTTGCTGATACTGACTGCTGTTAATCTCACCAGGTGGGAATAAGACCACTACCATAATTTTTGAGTCAATATGAAGCAAGCTTTATTAAATACTGGCCAGAACAATGGACACTGGCCAGGTCCATACCTGGAATTCCAAGAAAATGACTGTGAATTGTTAGTCAAGCACTTACAGAGGCAAACCCAGTAAGACTTCCCACCTTTGTCCAATCGTGGGGAACCTGATCTACTTTCTGCCTACATATTTCCCTACAAGTGATCAAGCTTGTTATCTTGCATGAATAGCCCCCAGCATTCCAGAAAGTCATCTGTCCTTAGGCAGGTGTGGCTGACAGGTTAAAGGCATTTTTGTTTTATGAATCTTGTAAGCATAATAAATTAAAACCTAAAACACAACTTTAGCCCTTAAACTGCCTAGTTACTTTTTCGGGATTTTGTTATATACTACTCCACTCTGTCTCTACATCCAGAGACAAGAATATTTGCCTGATGTTGACCGCCTCATTATATTTGGGGGACGGGGGGAATTGGAGGTCAGAGGATAACTTACAGGAGTCCTGGGTCCAAACTCCCATTGTTAGTATTAAGTAAGCACATTTACCCGATGAGCCATCTCACCACAATCCTTTTATTTTCATACTTACTTTGTGTATTTTGGTGGTTTGACTTCATATGTTTCTATGTAGCACATGTGTGCAGTGTCTGCAGATGCCAGAGGCAACATAGTCCTTGAAATCATGTGGGCGGTAGGAATTGAACCCAGGTCCTCCAGAAATGCAGCAAGTAACTCTTAAACTCTCTCCAGCCCCATCCATCACTTTTTAAAAAGTACTAAGTTTTGCTTTTTGCAGACATAGAGTAGACATAAAGTAGTAAAATAAAAAGAAACCATCACCCCGCCATAATGACTGATAGCAAGCGCTTGGCTTTCTAGCCTTGAGAGGTTTTAATTTCAAATCATGTCAAAATATTATATTTTATTATTAGTTATTGATTTTAATCTCTTATTGATCCAAAATTATAAATTAAATTTATAAATAGATCAGTTAAAAAATGTGGCATATAAAGGGTTTGGGACTATTTGCCAATTCAGGCATTCACCAAAAGTTCTTGAAACACACTCCCTATAGATACAAGGAAAGTACTGAAAAATCATTCTACAAACTAATTTTGGTAGAAATGGAGGTGACTGTAGAGAGAAAAGTAACATTCCAGTTGAAAACTGCATTGAGCTTTTAAATTTTCATTGTTTCTTTGACTTTAAGTTCTTGTCATCTTTCTATAAACTGGACTAGCTGCTCCATTTTTCTAATGGCTAAGATTCTTCAAACCATTTACCTGTCTTCTTACTTCCAGTCACCAACAATAAACACTATGTTGTTTGCAAAGCCCTGTGATCCAAATCTGGATTACTTGATAAATCTGCAGAGAAATCACAGTGGCTCAGACATGAACATGCTACAGACATCGAGAGCAATGCTCAACCTGAAATGTTTCCTAGAACTCAGGATCTGGAAATTTCCATTGGATTTCTTTAACTTGGTTTATACTTTGGTCCAATTCTTAACATGTGTTTTCCCACAAACATCTGTTTCAGGGAGCTACAGAAGAATCTAATAGTCTAGTTTCTGAGCTCTTGAGATCTCTGCCAAGTTTCAGACAAGGGGATGAGGGTGCCTCACAACATACCACCAAAATATTGACCACAGGATGCTAGAATACAGCATCCTAAAATGTGTCTATTTGGTGTAGTCATAATATTTTGGTTACTTTTGTAGAATATCTATTTGTGTGCGTGTGTGTGTGTATGAGTGTAAGTGTGTGTGTATGTGCATGTGAGTGTGTGTCTGTGTATGTGAATGTGTGTATGTATTTGTGAGAATGTGTGTGTGAGTGTGTGGGTATGTATGTGTGTCTGTTTGAGTGTTTGTATGAGAGTATGTGTATGTGTTTGAGAATGTATATGTATTTTTGTGTGTCTGTGTATGAGTGTCTTTGTGCAAGTGTGTGTTTGTGTGAGTATGTGTGCAACTGTACATTTATGTGTGTATGTGTGTGTGTTTGAATGTGTGTGTGTGAGTGTCTGTGTGTCTACACTCTTTGTGTGTGTTTTGAGTGTGTGTGTGAGTATGTATATATGTATGTATGTATGTATATGTCAGTTTTTATGTATGTGAGTGTGTGTATGTTTATTATGAGTTTGTGTGTATTTGACTATGTGTATGTGTGCATGTGTGCAACTGTGTGTGTGTGTGTGTGTGTGTGTGTGTGTCACAGTGCTTGTTTGGGAGTCAGTTCTCTTTTCTACCCCCGTTTCCTTTTTCTTTTTGTAGCTACCTGCTTACCTATGGGGTAGGGATGTTAGTCACTCAACTCTTTTTACCTACTGCTTTACTGTCTTAAAACTAAAAACACAGAGAGGAATAACCATCCCCTCAAAATGGTCAGCTCCCAGGATTGAACATGAGTTATCAAGTTTTCCAAGCAAGCATTTCTGATGAGCAATCTTGCTGGTCCTTCTGAGGTACAACTATTCATATCTGGTTTTTTGGTTTTAAAGAAAGATAAAGCTGCTCAGGTAGAATACCCAAGTGATTAACATAACCTACTACAAAGGTAAACAGGTGTCTCATTACAAAAGCCACAAGTGAAGTGACAAGCTGTATACTACTTTGGATGGTTCATAAGCCCTAATGAAAAATTAATTGTTTTGAGAAATTTTAGGCATATAGGAGTATCTCTGAAAATTTTTCCCTTTGTGAGAGAAATATGTGTGTTCACTAGCCTACTTTGGGCTCCATGTGTCCTCTTTCCACACAGAAATTACCTCACTCTGTTACTTGGGCTGTGCTCCTGTGTTGCTTTGTGGGACCTTGAGATGATCCTTTTCCAACAATCACCCATACTGGCTTGGCTTGGAGAATTTATTTGTTTGTCTGGAAGAGAAATATATCCATGTTTCTGCTACTTCTAACTATGACAGGTTTGAAGTTTTATTTCTTTTGTAATTGGTTTGACAATTTTTTAATGTGTTCCACAGAATATAAGACATGGGAGAACATGGAAGAGAGTAGAAAACATGTTGCTTATCTGGAAATAGACACCTAGAAGCTATTTTGGTTGAAAAAAATGTACAGATACCTAGAAGCTATTTTGATCTGGGAAAACATTTTTAAAGCATCTACAAGGGATGGAAATATTATTGAGAGCCAGAGGTTGTGAATGACTACAAGGAAACAGTGCTATCCAGACACAATGGGGGGAGAAGACAAAGTTCCACACAAGAGAATCAGTTTTCCTTAAGAATGTGGTCCCTAGTAAATCAATGATATTCCCCTGAAAGGCCACCCATTCAAAAGTATATGGACAGCACAAATTGTACTTGATGGGGAAAAAAAAGAGAGGACACAGCATTGGGTGGGTTGTAGAAGTATGGGTGGATCTGGAGGGAGTTAGAGGAGGGTACCAAATATCATCAAATACATTGTACAAAGAACTAATAAGAAATAACGGAAAGGGAGGAGGGGACATTGACTCCTCACCTAGACCCTCCCACAAGGTAAACCAACAGCAGCATTAAAAGCTTGCCACCTCTGCCTTAATTTGGTGTCTTTGCTTTATTTTCCCTGAAGGTAGAGAGGTTAAATCTTTCTTCTTAATCTTTCCTCTTGAATCATTGTGGATTTCCAAAGAAACAGTCAAGGGTCATTCCTTAGAACATAATGCAAGCCTGCGTGACAGAGCAGAATTCATGTTGTGGGATCCAGACTGTCCCCTCAAGTGCATTAGAACTTCTGCAGACCACCTTGCAGAGGAGAGCTAAAACGGTGATCAAGCTGACCATATCTTGACCATTCCTGCTTCATTATGAAAAGGTATTGACCTTTGCCCCGAGTCTTCCTCTGTTTAAAGCCAACCCATCATTCATTTTTCCCAATAAGACCATAGTGAGTCTCCTTTCTCTGCTTTTCACCATTAATTGATGAACTTGGTACCAGTGACCAAGCTGTGCCTACTGGGTTTGCTTTTGCCCTAAAGTTCTAATGTCTATTGCTTTGGGGGGTGGGGGGCAAAGTGATATGACATGCTTGAACATAGCTACGAACATATCTAGTCATATCAAACAGTGATTAAATTCCAAGTAACTACTCTGCCTGGTTAAGTTGGTAATTATGCAACAACAACAAAATTCTATGATAGAGACACACAGTTGAGAAGATGGCCCATTGTTTCCCTTAATCCGACTCTGAAATTCCAGAATTAGCAAGCCAATAAACAATGTTTTCTCTTTTGTTTCTTGTGCTAAGCACCAGAAGAATATAAAAATAAACCTTTGAACGAAATATAAAAATTTTTATAAGAATATAAAAATGGACCTTTGAACGAAACATCTCAGTAGAAAGTTCAGTTGTATAACCTCAGAACCCTCAGTTAGACCTTACAAGAGAGAAGGGTGAATTGTTATTGAGTTCATCTAGTGTCTAAAATGCCAGCCATAGCGAGCATGCCCTGGCTCAGCGCTTGGGCGTCTGCAGCCAGAGGGAGGGCACGCCCTCCTCCCATCCGAGTTACAGTCCCGTGAGTCTCATGGGAAAAAAAAAAGTTTAAAATGCCCGCCTTCTTTCCTTAATTGCTAAGACTATGTTGAAGCCAGCTGAGAAACAGCATATTTTGCACATCTTTTCTAAACTTGGAGGGCTCCTGTATCGTCACAAAGGAGGGATGATGAGCTCAGAGAGGCCTTTGTCAGTGAATGGGTGACATCTTCAGTGGGACTTACTGGTCTTATCTTACTACTGCACTTTAAAGTTAAGTGTTGTATTATCAAGGTTCCTTAATTTCTGTGTATCCCAGTTGCCTCTTTGGTAAAATAAAGACAGCATCGAAGCAGGATTATTACCACCACAAAGAACAGAAGAGTGTATGTGTTCACACAGTATGAATCTTGAAACACATCACTGATTGTGATGTATCCCCCTGTGCTGGTAGGGACCTGAAGACAAACACTGGGCAGTTTCTCTTTGGAAAGCTACTAAGGAATGAAATGTTCTGAGAAATAAAAACTGCTGTTCTTTGTTTTCCAGCAGCCAGTACTATGGATCCTGAATAGAAATCACCATGCTATCATTTTGACTAAGTTGAAGTAACTCTTTATTACATGAATGATAGGAAAACGCAGCTCCTTTCCATCAATGGTGTCCTCAGTGTTTTAAAGGAAAAAATTACTATTGCTATTTTCAGAAATAGCAGAAATTGACCTTTCTAAAAATGACTTACATATATATTTTTAAATCACACATTACTTTAGAATATTAGGTTCTACTTCCTGGTTTATAGCTTTTAATGCTAGCTCCATATTCCCAAGCTTCTATTACCTTGTTTTATAAGGAAACCAGTGAAATTCTCCATTTTCTACAAAGGGCAGAAAAGAACACAGGAGGGAGACAGTCACTGACTGGCCACTCCCCCCACCTATGATATGACTCAAGTTTTCTGTTCCCTGCTGGTCTAAGGATGGAGACACAGTGGAGGGCACAACCTTGTCATTCTCATATGGATAAGGCAGGGCCCTCTATTTTAGAGGCCACTCACCAATCAGGGCCAAGTTCAATGTCACCTTCTCACAGATTCTAGACATGGAGCTAGATATGTTTCTGTCTTGAATATAACTGATCAGAACTCAAGGCTCTGAGACTTTACATCCTTCAGCTGTTCCATCGTACTTAACTTTTATAATGTCTCTAGGTGCTTGAGCCTCAGCTGGGTCGCATAGCATTAAAGCCCTAAAGCAAATCACTGAATTAAAAATGGTGGTGGTAAGCCGGGCGGTGGTGGTGCACGCCTTTAATCCCAGCACTTGGGAGGCAGAGCCAGGCGGATTTCTGAGTTTGAGGTCAGCCTGGTCTACAAAGTGAGTTCAGGACAGCCCAGGGCTACAAAGAGAAACCCTGTCTCGAAAAACCAAAAAAAAGTGAGTGCTGTGCTTAAGCAGTCCATTCCTCCTGTAAGAGTCACAGTCTTACTCCTTAGCATCTATTTTAAGGCTGAAGATGCTCTACCCATTACCAAGTGACAGCTGTGATGACCTCAACAGGATTCATGAATCTCAAGGAAGTTCACACTGGCAGAGGGGAAGGGCATCTTTATCTCACTGCTAGTCCATTTAGGAGCCCTACAGACACAAATTCAGAATTAATAAAACAAAGAAAGAAGCAGTGCAAAAAAATGATACCCAGGTAAACAGCTAAAGACCCTGTCTTCTGGGATAGATAGAACCATACACCTATTCATAGCTGAGAACTCTACTGAGTCACAGCTGTGCTCCAACCAAGTCTACTGACCTTGAGATCAAAGTGTGAGGACAAACAAGGGCACACCTCAAGTTGCTTCCATTGGAATAATCAAACTGCAATCCTGTGGGAATGGCAAGGCAAAGGGCACTTCCTCCTCAGCTGCCAACCTGTTCTATACATTCAGCAAGACACACTGAAGAGAGAAGATGAATAAAGGCAGGTACTAGCAATTTAGTTTTAAATGAAAAATGCCAAGGTAGGGAGGAATACTGTATACAAACACACAATTTAAGGCCTGGTGATTTCGGACTTTGATTTGCCACAGAACATTCTGGGTCACTGAACAACATTTTTTGCTGTTTGTAGCCTATTTTATACAAAGGTCATTGGGGTGGAGTTTGGGGAAAGAGTAAAACCAGGGACACTTGCAGTTATCCAGAATATTACACACACACACACACACACACACACACACACACACACACACACACACGTTTTGTCTGCATGTATCGGGTGTGTGCCTGCAGAGGCCAACAGAGAGCATAAGATCTCCTGAAACTTGAGTTACAGATGACTGAATCCTTATATGGGAACCAAACTTGACTACTTTGGAAAGCAGCAGGTGTTCTTAACCATTAAATTATCCATCCAGATCCCAGAATGAGTCTTTACAACGAATAATCTATCCTGTGACTAAGTGCTTATCATCACTCTGGCTTTCCCAGGTCCTGAGGCCAAGTGTTCTGTTAAATTTATCAAATGCTCAGCATGTGTGAGACTCTGATTCACCTGTTGGCTGCAGCTTTCAGATGGTTTAGTCAGACCACAGATAATCAAGTTGTAGTTCTGAGTTTCCCTTCAAAATGAAGTAAAGGCACAAGTTCCTCTTGGGACCTCTAGTCTGATTGTGAGGGTTTCCAGTTAGGAAGGAAATCTAGGTGTCTTTGGTGTTGAGTAAATCAATGTAAGGAAATTATCTGGACCAAATATTCCAAATATTTACTTCTGATTTTTCTGGTTTTGTTTTTGTTTGTAGTCCAAATAGGTATGAGATTCTTCATTCAAAAGCTCTCCTCTCCTCCTCTGTTGCCCCAGCCCCCATTGCCCTTTCTTTCCATTCATTTTTGTCATTATAGTGCTGGGATGTAACCCTGGCACGATGCTGAACACACATCTACAACTGAGCTACATTCACCTCCTAAACACTATTTCTTTATAAAGACAATTGTGATTATTTTGAAAGTTTACTACCTATTAAGAATACATTCAACACATAAAGTAAGATTCTCTAGTGGCTAAAAGGGACTGAGTAATAAGTAAAATGGTAACTTACCTGGTAACATAGTGAGTCTCCCCTATGTGTCAAAAGTTATTAATAATCTTCAGGCATAACAAGAGCACTGTTAATCTCTTTTACATATGAGGTTAATTGCAGTTCAGACAGGAAATGACATCATGGGGATGTGGCATGTGATTTGAACTCAGGATCTTTTTACATCTACATTGGTGAGTTTCTTTATCATTTTTCCATATATATATATATATATAGATAGATAGATAGATAGATAGATAGATAGATAGATAGAGAGATAGAGAGAGATGTTAAAGACAACACAAATGGCCTGGGGTTTCCTTAGAGGTGGGTAGTTGGGGTGATCTTGATCCTCTCCCTTGTTAGAGTGGTGTGCAATTTCATCATGGATCAAAAAAAAAAAAATCACCAAGTCAAACTCCTTATTCATCAAGACTCCATCCCCTACTCCTTGTGGCTCTGGTCTGGCTCTCTTGGTTGGAACCTGCCTTAGCTTTCCAGTCTTTGCTGCTATCCCTCGCCCACACAGGTCATAGTCAAACTGAATAGCAGCTGTCTTCTGACTTTGCCTTTCCCACCTCCACTCTCAAGCCATGCGCTCTCTGGAGTGACACCCATGCTCTCTTCCTCTTGCTTTTACAGCTCTTAATAGCTTCCTGTGAAGTTACACAGCACTCTCTCCATATATTCCTTACAAAGGAATCCTTTTCACATTGTAAAGTCCTTATTTGTGTGTGAGTTTCATTTGGCTCAGGAGATCACTGGGGTGACACACAGTTTTGTTTTCTAGTATCTACCTTGAAAGGAAAGATGATACGTAAATGAGGACACTGGACTTACAAAGTTTTAGGAATTTATAGTCAAATATTAATTTCAGATACAGAACACATAAGTATAATACTTTGATATTTTACAATTCAAATAACTACATGGAACGTAATTGTGTTGAAAACCTTCATTTCTTTTCTGCAACTGAAATCTCCTCAGTCCTGTATTTTATCTGGCAACACACCTATCATATTTTGAAGAATGCCTTTCAAATGTGTACTTCTGATCTGAGATGCTGGCATCATACCAACGACCAAAGTGATGAGAGCAGTAATTCACTCCAAATTCTCCTTTTAAGATTGATTTTTCTATTTTAAGATTTCCAAAGAATTTCTCCAAATCTCAAGACTAGCTGCTAGTCAATTACACACCACATCAGCACTAGAACTATTACAAAACAGAAGCATGCCAGTGTCCTCACTTCCGTATCAGCTTTCCTTTGGAAGGTAGATACTAGAAAATGAAACTGTGTCTCACCCAGAGATCTCCAGAGCCAAATGAAACTCACACACGAAAAAGGACGTGACTGACCCATTTGGTCACTGCTAAATTTTGCCTACTAAGTGTGACATGAATATTTAAAAGCCCAGTGGTGTGTTGATGAGAAGGGAGGGCAGACTTGGCAAAGGGACCTTGGTCACTGTCTCGATTTTCCACCTCCAGCAGTGCTTTTCTCCCACGACCCCTTCTATTTTCCCAGGATGCTCAGCGAGGGTCTTTTCTCCAACCTCTTCCTTGCAGTGTCTTCTTATTATGTGCCGGGAGCCTGCCTCCTCTGGAATGGGCATGAAGTGGGACACAGAGTAGGACTTTGCTTTAAAGGCGGATGGTCTCTGGCCTTCTGGCTCTCTTAACTATACTGAATGCTTGCTGATAACTTCTAAAAGATTCTAAAACCTTTTTTAACCTTGGTTAAAAAACACTGGCTTCTTTTCTCTTTAACTCTGTGCTTTATTAAACATTATAACTCTCTGTGTTTTATTTAATACTTTATGCTTAAATAAGCGCTAGGGAAACTTAACTCTTACTGTTCTGTGCTTCGTCACTTGCTAAAAACTTAACTCTTTATTACTTGTGCTTTAATAAGTGCTAATATCTGGTAATTAACACATACTGTTAGCAGCAGGGAATTGTGAAAGAATTTATTGTTAGTACTCCTTTTTCTGGCAAGGCAGCCAGAAGTCCTTCATTGATCTGGCTGGTTAACTCTTTGTGAATCAGAGAGGAAGGAAAGGAATGGAATTAAGATGCTGTATACAGACAAACATGCACAGATGCATATACATTCAATCATTCACACACCCACACTCTGACTGGCCAACAGTCTGTAACAATCAATTATACACATATTCACGTATGCTTACACATATACCCTACACATAAACATATAGACAATCAGACATACACATTTGGATGGATGGATGGATGGATGGATGGATGGATGGATGGATGGATGGGACAAGGGTTCCCAAGTCAAACCATTCAACCAACAACCTTATTTCTTTTCTCTGGTCTTTTTGTACCTTCTTAGACAAAAAGTTCTTTAGAAATTACCTCAGAGAGTTAGTCACTTCCTCCTAGGAGCCAGCACACTTCCTAGGCCCCCTACTACAGTACAATGGTTCAGCTGTTTATAATTGCCCACATACACAAAATGCCTCTTTTTGTACTTCTACTGCTAATGCCATTGTAATGTCTAAGAGGAAATAAACATAAATTTTCAAAATAAATGTTTCTGTTAGTTTTACTTACCTAGGAGGATTCCTGGATTTTTAATGTCTAGTGCAACAATTATTTAAGGATTAGAGAGTAAAATACTGGGAGTATTCAATAAGAATATTTTGGATAACAAGTAGCTTCTGACTCTGATAACACTGTGTGTGATGAATCCAGAGTAGTTCATCTCAGCATCCGGATGCTGAAGCAGGAGGAAGGCTAGAGTGGAGACCAACTTGGGCCACATAGTGAATTCCAGGCCTGCTGGAGACTCACAGGCAGACCCTGTCCCTGATTCTAAAAACACTGTGTCTGGCATTTAACTCTGCGATCTCTTCTGAGAATAGAATGATCAGTTTCAGGAATTTGGACAATACACTATGTTACCAACCTTAAGTTGTTTCTTCTAATTACAACCTCCGACTGTGCTACCTTAAAATGCTAACTTGAATTTCTATCATGACATCTTAGATAACGTGGCATTCTGGTCATGTTTAATTGTGAAACACAAGCATGCATATTTTGAAAGAAATGGGGTGTGTGTGTCATGGTACCCATTGCTCTTTTTCAGTCTTTTTCTTTTTTCTGTAAAGTTGGGGGCAAGGAGGAGAAGTATTCAAGGCAGAGCCCACTGTATGAAAACATTCACACACTGTTTTGAAGTGTTAATATTATGAGATTTCAGCATGCAGTGGCTCTCTTCAATTTGGATGGTTCCATTTGCATGGTTCTCTGTAGGAACAGCGTGGTCAGATTCTTGGAGAGATGTTTACTTTTCAAAAGAAGCTCACTCCAACCCTGCCTCCCTCAGAGTCCTGCTGCATGCAGTGCTTTTCTGGAGGGGGCAGGGTCTCTCTCTTGGTCCTGTGGTTTCATGTACTGCATTAGGGATTTTGAATCTTACTCTAAACTGCAAGTATTCATGGGAGGCCTTAGGAATGATTTGTTCTCTTCAAAGTATTTTGTCTTTTCCAATAAACCTCATCACATATTTTAAAGGTAGACAACACAAAGTCCAACTATTCTTTATTTTGATAATTTGAGGCCCTAAGAGTAAGTCATATCAGCTGTTAAGTCCCTGCCTTCAGAGTGTCTAAAGCAGAACAATGCACTTCTCCAAGCTTACAAACTTGCTCTTCTCCCATATTCATTGGGAAACCCTCCTCAGAATCTTCAGCTGTGCTCATCAAGCAGGAACTCTGCAGTGAGCCTGGAGACCTGGAGATGAACAAGGAGTAAGATGACAGGGACATCTTTTGTTGGCATCTCTGCCCATTAAGATTCTCTTGGGTATGCTCCTTGTCTTTGTTTTCAACCATCTGTTCATAACTGTGGATATGGGTTTTCTATCAGTCAGTGCATGGTGCTACAAAACTGAACCATATGGGGCCCTCCTAATGCTGGCATGTAAGCAACTCTGTAACCAATGCTATTAATAGCTGGCTATACATCTTAAATATTGGTATCAATAAGGTAACATGTTATCATCATTTTGAGATTGGGAGCATATTTGTAACTATTTCTAAACTGTTATTCTCTAACTTTCTATTTATATGTTCTCTGTAGAGCTTACAGCCTTAGAGTTCACAGGCACTGATGGTTAAGTAAGTTAGGAAGGGCCTCCATTTCTGTTAGAACCTTTAATGTGCAAGGGCTGAAGTGCCACTAATGCAATTAATATGTGTTTGTTCTCTTTGAACATATCCAGACAGTGTTTTTAAAGAGCTATTTCTAAGAAGCATAAAATGAATCACATGTACTCAGCATGTCAATAAGTAATTAGTACCCAATTAAAGAGGGAGAGATAGATCTACTGCTTTTTCTGAGGGAGGCTGATACATTTGTCCTGCCTTGAACCACCAGGCAATTTAGAGATTCAGCTAAAGACTTCTGATGCTGCAAATCACATTTATGTTCAACATTTATGGGTTGAACTGTGTCTTCCTCCAAGAGACATGTTGGAGGTTGGAGTCCTAACCTTTCAACTTTAATGTGTGCTAATACTTGTCGTTAGGGTCTTTCTGCATAAAGTAAAATGAGGTTATTAGGGTGGTCCATATCTAACATGATTGAGGCCTTTATAAAAGGGGGGATTTAGACAGAGACACACATAATGAGAGAATACCATAAAAAGATGAGGGGAGAAATTGAGGTTGTTTATGTTTTAACAAAAGGGATATCAAAGATTGCCAGGAACTCATGAGAAGTTGACAAACATGGAAAATAGTCATCAGATAGTCCTCAGGAGTTAGCATCACATCTGCTGGTATGAGGTTTCTTAGCTGTGGGACAACAGGTTAATGTTATTTAAGTTGCTTAGATTGATGTTGATGTTATGTCAAGCCTAGAAAACTGGTGCAGCACGGCCAGATGTAAACTTCCCTCATCTCTCCCTCTGTTTCTCAAGTGCTGGGATTGCAGGTATACATCACTAGAATTGGTCCTCCATGTTTTCCAGTTCAATGATTTTGTTTTTCTTCCATTTGGTCCCTTGGAGAGAATGAAAGATACAAAGAACTTAAGAAATTGCTAGAATGTAAAGGAAGGTGAGATGACCTTGGCTTCTAAGGTAAGTGGAGATAATGTCCCAGAATTTGGCACTGAGACTTGGCCAAGAGCTGTGTTCACCACAGCTATGTTTACCAATTGCCCAGTTGGTAAGCCACTTACCACATAAGCATGAGGATGTGAGTTCCACCCCCAACTCACAAGTAAAAAGTCAGGTCTGCTGTTGCTAGGTCATAAACAAAATAAGTAACTCATTGTTAGAGTAGGGACATTTGTAGCATGGTAGGCTTATTCCTATGAAGCTGAATCAAAGTTATTGTGACTGAGCAGGAATTGGAGAGATGTTTGGCAGTAAAGAGAGTGTGCTGCTCTTGAAGGAGATCACAACTCAGTCCCCACCACAGTCAGGCAGCTCACAGCTACATCCCCAGAGGAGATGGCATATGCTTCTGGTTTCTGTGGACACTCACACACTCACAGAGACAGACCCATAAATAAAGATGACATGAAACAAACAAATATAAAGACATCTCTTAAAACAAACAAACAAAAAAAAACCCAAAAAACAAATAAACAAAGAAGCCAAGAATACCTCAGCCAAAGAAAACATGGTTTTCACATGGAAACTCACCCACAAGGTGGAATAAATGCAGTATATGTCTTTGTTTCATATAATTTCAGAGAAAAATCTTTAGAGAGTCTTACTAATGAATAGAGCCAAAAGTAAATAAAACCAACAAGTAGCCAACGTTGTTATATGTTTAAGACAAAAAAAAGAAAGTGAGAGAAGACCATAACTTTATTCTTTCTCTTTAGTGTGTCCTAGAACAGAGGATGCTTTGTTTGACAGTCACAGGGATTTTACATCATGAACTGAGGTACACGATGAATGTCTATTAATGGCACTTAAGATAAACCAAGGAAATCTGGCTCCAAATATAAAATATTCCAGCCCTGCACATCCAAAAAGTTCTAAGCTGGGTGGAGGTCATGTCCATCAGGAGCCAAAGGTCATCCTCTGGTCATAGCAAGTTTAAGGCAGACGTGGAGAACACAGAAAATGAAAGTTAATAATAACAAATATAAAAAGTTATACAGAAAACACCTCAGAAGGCACATAATGTCCTTGAGATGGCAGTCCCACCAAGAAGAAAGGAAATCAGCCCCCTGAACAACACAGGAAGCTGATAAGATCAAGGTGTCGACTTACCCACCTCCCCAAACCTGTAACATTCCCAGAATAAAGAACACTTAAGTTAAAGATTCTATAAGGATGATTAACTGTTTGTAAACCTCTTTATTTTTTAACTTATTTTTTTAAGACATAGTCTCATGCAGCTTAGAATGGCCTCAAAGAAGCTGGGTATCAGAAGTACTATAAACTACCAATCCTACTGCCTAGGCTTCTCAAGGGCTGGAATGACAGCACTCATTGTGAATTTGTGAGCTCCATACCCAGCTTAGAAATTGTTGATTATGCAGAGCTGGGCTCTTTTAGATTCAGAGCCAAATGACCCTGGTTTATCTTAAATACCTTAATCACCATTCATTTTCTACCTCAGTTCAGGACTGAAAATCTTTGTGATTGTCATATAAAACCTTTTAGAATATGTTAACTTTGCATAGCATTCTTTTCCATAAACCCCAAAAGCTAAGAATGTCATAATATGGAGACCCATAGAAGACTTTCCCTGCTTTGCTGAAACCTGCCCATCTGATATTCCCACCAATGTGCATGGAAAATACTTTATGACCTTCTTTTACTCTGTGAGTACAAAACCTTCATGAAACTGCTGCTTCTATGTTGGAATGTGTTATGTGGGACAATGCTGGATCCAGGTCCTCGTACCATTGATCACTCATATTTGACTCAAGAAAAACTCTTTTATTTCCTATGAGGTGAGAGCCATGATTTGCATCAAAACCCTTGATAGGTCTGTGCATTTTGTGTGTATATTATAAGTAGCCTATTGAGGGGAAAAGGCTTATTTTATGAAGATGTATGGATACCATCTGTGAAATATAAAAAGGGAGGGAAAGTAGGAGAAATATTGTCCTAGTTTGCTTTCTATTGTTAGGAAAAAACTCATGACCAAAAGCAACTTGGGGAGTAAAAGGTTTATTTGGCTTGCATGTCTAGATCACAGTCTATCATGAAAAGAAGTCCTAGTAGAAGCTGAAGGCAGGAAGCTGATATAGAGGTCATGGGAAAATCTGTAAAGTGGATTGCTTCTCATGGCTTGCTCAGCATGCTTTCTTACACAACTCAGAACCACCTGCCCAGGGTGGTACCAGTCACCCTGGGCTAAACCCTCCTGCATCAATCACTCAGAACCACCTGCCCAGGGTGGTACCAGTCACCCTGGGCTAAGCCCTCCCACATCAATCATTAATCAAGAAAATGCCCCACAGGTTTGTTTACAGGCCAATCTGATGGGGCATTTTCTCAATTGAGGTTCCTTCTTCCCAGATGACTTCAGCATCTGTCAAGTTGACAAAAAACAACCTAAGTAGCACAAATATTGAAATTGTCAAAATTGAAATGTAGTTGCTTGTATCAACTCTAACAAGGTAAATCCAGGGTGCTGGATATGTTTTGTAATGTAATTGGACATCACATAATACTAGAAACACAGCTTTCCCAAAGGCCAACAAAGCCTGATACAAAAACAAGTACTTCTAAAAAGACATTTCCCTAGCAACTGTCTATTCAATCCTGGAATGATGCCAGTCAGATGAATTATTGTAACCAAAGTTTATTTCTTCAAATATCTGATGGAATCATCTCCATTTTATCTTTAAAGACATCTTCCTGTCTTGGCCTCTTTGAAGCTATCCATGGCCTGCACAGGCTGGAAGCATCAAATTCTCTGGAGCTGGCGTTATAAATGTTGTGAGCCACCCTACATGAACGTGGTATCCAAACCAAGGTCCTCTAGAAGAACAGCAGCAAGTGTTCTTAGCCATCAAGTTACCCTTCCAACCCCCATACATGAAAATATTGCAATGTAACACTATGCAAATATTAATTTTGAATTTACATAGATTTTACCATTACTGTCATTCATATGGTATTTTTCAGGCAAAACTTTTGATTTATGAAACAATAAAATCACACTCAGTATTTAGATAGAAATGCATGCATTCGGTCTTGGTTTTGAGTTATGAAAAGATGCTGAGAACTTGGAAATTATTTTCTTCTAAGGCTATATTTATATTAGAAGATTCAGTTTAGATAAGAGTAGTCATTATCCTAAAATAATCCACGTGAATGGTGACAGCAGGATGACAAGAAGCTCACTGTCCCTTGAGCCAATTCTGATTTCTACTATTATTATTAATTTCATTTTATAACTGTTTTTATGATGTGTCTTCCCCAAATTCATGTTTGAATCCTAATTTCCCAGGTGATCATACAAGGAGATGGGCCCTTTGAAAAGTAATCACCTCCTGATGGTAAAGTCTTCATTATTGAGTTGAGTGGGAAAATCATTTGCCCTTCCATCAAGTAAGTGTAAGACTCTGAGAGCCTTTGTTTACCGGAAGCACTGAGTGAACCACCCGGAGACGAGAATCACTGCAAAAAGAGAGAGGAATTTTAATGTTCCAGCATGCTGGGGCCATCCTGCATCCAAAAGGAGAACCGACCCCGCATAGCTTGTTCAATGAGCTTTTATGCAATCTTTAGGGCAGCAGCCATTAGGCACAACGTGATTGGCAGAACAGTGTGACTTTTTAAACTGATTGGTCTTTGGAGAATGAGGCAGCAAAGACCTCCCTTGTCTGTGCATGGCCAATGGTTGGTCCTGTGGAATCTGTCTAAATGCTCTGGGCCTCCTCCACTCACAGTCGGTCCCCACCTGTGGTCTGAGGAATGTTAATTAGCCTCTGCCTTTTGGAGGGGAAGGATGCCTAAACGTTCTATGACCTTTCCCTTCCAGGAGGGGAAGGGTCTGGTGGAATTTTCCAGAGTTCCTGAGCTGATCTCTTCATGAGCACACCCCTACGAAAGGCCAACCATGAACCAGGGAGCCGCCCACACCAGACATTTTGACCTTAGACTATCTAGCCTCAAGGACCAAGAGGCTTGCCTAGAAGTAAAGAAATGAATTACTCTCACTTATAGTACACATATCCCCTTCCTATAAGACTCCAGATAAGGCACACTCCTAAAATTTACGTTATAACTGACTCCTTTAGTGTTGTTACCTCGACACAGGGTCTCCTAGCACTTGCTGTTGAACATGCTGACCTCAAACTTACAGTGATCCCTGCTTCTACCTTCAGGGTGCGAGGATTATAGGCATGTACAACTAATTCTAACATAAAGAGTTCATTTTAAAGTTAGAACATATTAATTTTTATTCTTTGTTGTTTTGAGAGTCTCACTATATATAGCTCTAGTTGGTCTGGAACTCACCATGTAGATCAGGTTGATACTATATAGACCAGGCTTGGCCTCAAACTCAGAGAGATCTGCATGCCTCTTCCTGTGGAGTACTGACATTAGAGGCGAGCACAGCCAAGGTTTGAAGAACACATTAATTTTAACATTTTTCTGAGAAATCCTTGTCAGCTCCTTTGAAATACTGTAAACACCACAGGCTATCATAAAGTCAGTACTGGAAATTTACTGGAACATAAAATTTGAATTAATAATCACACCGAGCTAATATTTTCACGATATTAAATCTGTTTGACTGATGATTCAGAAGGGTGTCTATATAAACTACATTAAAATAATATAACTTCATGTGCAAGTTGAGGAGAAGTATTCTTAGGGGTTAGGGCACAATGCCAGGTCTGGGCCTCCTTACATTTAGAGTTCATCCCAAACAGCAAACATTATGTATTTTATAGCTTCAGACTAATACTGCATAAAGCATTTCAAATGTATAGCTCAATTTCCAAAATCTCTCCTAAAGATGAACATAGCTGAGGAGGCAAGCAGATTAACAAGCCTAGAATGATTAAAGAGAAAAAAATGCAGACAACTACTTGAATTAAATACTATTTTTCTTCTTGAGCCAGGACTGTAAACATGTATTTTAAAGCCCATAAATTTAGATTTTTTAAAAAAATCCAGAACATTGTGTTCAATGTTTATCATTGTAGTTCGGATTATTTACGTAAAATGAACTGGAATGAGATGCTCAGTAATGTTAAAATCAATACAGCAGCGCCACCCAGTGTATATACTGGATATACAACTACGTTGCCAGAATTTTCCATGTTAAATTGCACTGTATTTTCAATGTGGTCATGTTCCAGCTATTTATATGAAATTATGTTCTATAATATTGGCTCAAGAATATAACAATGAAATATCTTTCCTATTTATTCAAAGTCAAGTAGTAAAGGTACTCAAAGGATATTAAAACACACGTGAGTAGAGAGTTCTGTATATTCTTTGTTACCTGTAATGTCAGCAAGCCACAAATGGCTCACCGATGAGATGAACTAGTGATTCCTCTTATGTTTGGCAAGTGTATAATCATTTTCCTCTACATTTACACTTTTGGATTTATTATCTTATATTGAGTCCTCAAAATGAGTAAATTAAAGATTTAAATTGGATGCCCTTAACAATGTCTATACACCCATTCGCGTCCCCGCCCTCAAGCTTTCATGACGCTTAAGTGAAATGATGTAATGCTTATCAGTGACATTGTTACTATTACTCCTAGATTCTCTATAATGCCTTTGATTAATTTGAGAACAACACATTCTCTATCCCCTGTTATTCTCTGAGCCTAATAGAAGGAGCTAGAAACCGTCTGTCTGCTCGCTAACAGGGAAGCTGAAGGCAAAGTACCAATGTCTAAGACAACTGAGTAAACGCCTCCTGGAGCTCCTCCCCTAGCGACTGCGCTTCCTGGTCCGTTGGAGTCACAATTCCGACTAGAAACTAAGACTCTGAAGAATGGTTCCGCCGACCTCTAGCCCGGCTTGCTGCGCTACTCGTTAAGTCCCACCCACCGTGAGTCTTCTGAGCCTTCCAGGCATCCGTCGCGAAGGAAGCGCGCTGTGCGGAAAGGGGCGGGCCTCATGTAGAAAGGCGGCTGGTTTGAAAAGTGACAACGGTCGGTGGTTTTTGGTTGGTTGCTTGGTTGGTAGCTGCTCTTCCGGGAGCGGCTGGGACTCCAGGTGAGTTCGAGCGGGCGGGCGCGGAAAGACCTAGTGCAGGCCAAAAGTCGGGCCACCTGGGTTCGCTAACTTAAACTTGTGTGTTGATTTGCGACAGGGTCTAATCTATCCCAGGTTGGTCTCAAATGCTCTATGTTCCCGAGGCTAGTCTTGAACTCCTAATCCTACTGGTTTCATCTCCTAAGTGTTGACATTACAGGCGTGAGCCACAAGAGTGATATCTGACTTGTTTGGTTATGATTGCTTGCCGATTTTTATGTATCTCCATTGGGCCACCATCTCTTGATTAAATCAGGAGCCATTTATCGTAATCTAAAAAGTCAGGGAGCTGAATGTACCCCCGTATTTTCAAGGAACGTTTTATCTAATTCATCAGAATTTGGAATTGCTTGCTTAATTTTGCATTTCAAAACCAGTTTTATATAATGTAAGCTGTGCTGTGCTCAGCGTTGAAATGTTAGGAGAATAAAGGAGAAGTGGGGGCTCCTAGAGGTAATTGTCCTATTTGAACTAACATGTCAGAGAGCCGTTTTACTGTATATAAAGTATATAGTAACTCTGTAGTTAGATGGCCTCTTCCTCTGTATACACCACACACGCACACACGAGTTGGAACTGAAATTGTACTATTAACATGAACACAATTTGCTTCTAAGAAGAGGGCCCTGTTTCTTCTAAGTGCAGATGTGAGCCTCTGGGTAGCTTTAGGTTGGGAAACTCGTCCTCGGAAATTCTCAGGCAGGTGTAACAAAACACTGAACGTTTAGGAAAAGCCTCAGAAGATACTAACTTGGACCAGAAAGAGCATGAAATTATTAAAGGCTTTGGAAACTTAAGTGGAAAAGGTTGGGATTTGTGTGGTAGGTAAGCCCTTTGTATGTTTGTAAGGGTTTGATGTTTTGTAAGGATTAGCCTGACAGTAGTATATAACATCAGCAGAGAGATGTGTGTGATTATGACTCTGTAGACCTACTTTTTCTGTTATTAATCTACCTCTAATCTAGATGTAGCTTGTTTTTTCAAGTAACCCCTTTGTAATGTTCTTATACACAGTTTCAAAAACTGAGATGTAAATGAAAAATATTGAATGCTTTTGTTTACTTTTTTCTCCTCCGAAAGCTTGATGTTTAAGAAATAGTTGACCTCAGAATATTGAACAAAACAGCCCAGATTAAATCCATCATACCTACATGATAAAACTTGGGAAAGAAAGAACCCTAAAGGGCTGATTTTGAGGAACTCTGGGATAGCTAGACACCTTGTGGTTCCTGTGTGCAAGTCCCTCCATCCTACGTGGCCCTGGTTGTCTCTTCATCTGGTGTTCATCCTTCATAATGTCTTTTGTGGTAAACCAATAGGTGTTTCCTATGGCTGAGCTTCTCTAGCAGATGAATCAGATCTAAGGAGGGCGTGGTAGGAACTGTGGAATGTAGTAGGTAGGTTGTCAGAAGCATAAGTAAAGCCACCTGTGAGCATCCTGTCAAACAGGAGCAGGATGAGGATTAAAGCCTCAGCCTGTGGGTGCTGACATTGACCTGGAGGTAGTGTTAGAACTTAATGCTGGGACAAAGTATTAGAGCCACACTAGAGTAGAAAGAAATGGCCTTGAGGGTTCCTGGATCTGTGGTGTTCTGAAGGGTTCAAATGGGATCTAGGCGTTGTCTGATTAAGGTGGTGTTTTCCGTTTATTGGGAGGATAGGCAAGCACTTGGCTGGAGCTTCTTTTTAGGCATACTTGTTCTAAGAAACGGTGAGAGCCTAAAGTAGACTTCAGAACTCGTAAGCCATAAGGCATTTTAGTGTGTTTTCAGAACTGAGTCTGTACCTGCTGGGTCTCTGTTCACACTGGGAAGTAATGACCTTTTGGACAGCCAGTGCTGCAGTGAGAGACCACCAACCATTCTGGGGAATTTGACAGAATGCCTGGCCTCTAGCCATTGGACCTTTGTCCTGACAACTAAAACTATCTCTAAACATTGATAGTTGAGCCCTGAGATGTATAAAGGAGATGGAATTGGGACTATGGTAGTATTTTAAGAGGACACCGGTAGGAATAATCTATTATCTGCACACATGAGGGCAATTGGGCTTTTGCTGTTTTATGTGTTATTAAGTTTTTGCTCTGCTGAAAGGGATTTCTGCTTTAAATTAAGGCTGCCCTCTCCCCCTCTTTCTCCACCTCTTCCTCTCTTTTATTTTTTCCAGCTCTCTTCTCTTGCATCTTAAATTATATTAGTCATCTAATACAATGTGTACATTAGTCATCTAATATGAATAGTGTATATTGAGCATAACAGTGCAATCAAATAAAATTCAATTTTATTTTCTACCTTGTATTAGTATTGCTTGTATCTAGCTTCTGCTGCTGATACTGCCTGCCTTGAACTTTGAGAAATAGTTCTTAGCTAAGAATGTTAAATGCCCTGATCCTAGTATACAAAGAGAACAACATAATTTTTCTATTGTATGTCAACTCAAAGCCTCTATCCTTTATGGAAGAAAACATGAGGAAAATTAACAGAAAATGACTGTTACTTTGCTATAAAAGTTATTTGAGGATAAGACACCATCTTTATTTCATTGTGTGTTTGTATGTGTGTATGAATAAAATTCATCTTTTTTTTTGTTTGGTTTTGAGAACAGTGTCATGTAGCCCAAGCTGGCCTAGAATTTTACATATGATTATTACTTGAATTTCCGACCCTCTTACTTCTACATCCTAAGTGTTGGGATCACTGGTGTGCATTTCCATGCCTGGATTAAAATTCCTTACTTTGATCAGATATTTAATGATAACACTACTATGAACATTACAACCATATCTTGTTCATTTTTTTTCTTAAGTATGAGTTTCCAGATAATAAGAACTATTGATTGTGTATGTTTCTTATCTTTATTTTTTTCTTCTTTATTTTTTATTTCTTTCTTTTGTCTAGGAGGAGACTCCCATAATGGAAACTTTGTCATTCCCCAGATACAATGTAGCTGAGATTGTAGTTCATATTCGCAATAAATTATTAACAGGAGCAGATGGCAAAAACCTCTCGAAGAGCGATTTCCTTCCAAACCCAAAGGTAACATGCACTTGTTTTTGCATGTAGTCATTGATGCTGAAGAACACACACTGCTGAGTTTGTAGTGTGGGAGGAGAGGCATGGGCCCTCATTTGTTGCAAGCCAGTCATTTTTAATCTAGAAAAAAATCTCTCACCTGATATAATTTTAAAATAACATTAAGTTTATATGTGGGGCACCTTCTACATTCCCGTTGGGAACTCAGTTCTTTAATATAGTTGTTTCCTTAAAGAATAAAAGAAGGCTTTAAACCATAGATATATTAAAGTATATTAAATTTTTTATTATTGCTGGAGTGGTGGTATGAGGGTATCATTTATTGGGGAGCTTGACAGGATTTATTCCAAATGGTTTCCCGCACAACACATGCATGCTTACAGTCTTCTTTGGAAGTGTGTAGATTAATTTTCTTACATTATACCCCAGGTGGGAATTGACTTATTTTGACAGGTGTTATTCTTTATATGTTTGGTTATTAAATGCAAAAATGAGCTATTTATGTGTCATAGCAAAATCCCAAAGTCTCCCTTCAGTTTCCTACATTGGCCTTGAAGTTATAAAGTAGGAAGACTTCTTTTATATCTAATACAGAATGCAAGCGTGTTTATCTCAGAGTATTTCAGGTCTTCACAGCGGAAGGAATGGCCCAGAGTAAATGTTAGACCCGTAAGGTGCGTCGTACAGTGCTAGGGAACATGACCACACTTTCAGTGTGCCTCAGGCCTTTCTGTTTACCCAATAAGCTTGAGTTCAGATCAGCATTTGAGATCTACTGACTCAGAAGAAGATAAGGTTTTTAAATCAAGTTATTTCTCCATTAACTTTAAGTCAGTATTCCAAGTGTTGCAACTAACCTGAAATCGGAGATGACCTTCCACCTATAGCAGCATCAGGGTAGTCCCCATGATCTTTCTTTAAAAAAATAAAGATAAAATCCTGAGCGTTCCAGCATTTCTATATTCTTGACAGAGTTCTGGAAGATTCATGTGTCTCCCTGCCTGGGGTGGCTGGATTGATTGGGTTGGATTTGGATAGACTAATTCTCATTCAGAAGTAACCATTTCCCTTGGTTATTCACTACATATGAACAAACTGCTATGTACCACAAGGTGCCTTAACATTTGGAGAAGTTATAAAGTATTCTGAGGGAAGCTAGGTGATTTTTCCGCCTTCTTTTTATTGTACTCCCTGACTGTAGCATTGGATGGTGACAAGGGTCATGACAGATCTCTGCATAGGACCTTAACAGTTGTTCTTCTGTTATAGCCTGAAGTCTTGTACATGATTTACATGAGAGCCTTACAGTTAGTGTATGGAGTCCGGCTGGAGCACTTCTACATGGTGAGTTGAGAAGTCAAACAGGGTTTGGCTTGTGTTGTTACAGCAGTTCTGTGCACAGTGCACGCTGCCCAAAAGGATGAGAGTTGCTTGACTTTATTTCCATCTAAAATTGATCTCACTTCCAAAGGACTTTTAGGCAAAGAGTATCATACATGAGAATCTTTAATAAGATAGAAACTATAATGAAAGACCAAACACCACTTGGGAATTACTGATTCTATACAGTGTGTTTGCAGGTATGTAGGTCTGCTTCTGTTTATTAAAGAGACTTTAATAAACACCTGCCAAGACTTCAGAAAAATCTTTTTTTGTAGGACAGTCTCTAAGATGAAAGTGGAAGATAGGCAGTAAGATTAATATAATTGAAATGAGGCAAACCAGACGGTTCTAGTAAGGAATGCCCAAACCAGACGGTTCTAGTAAGGAATGCCATTTTTCTTGGTTGATTATGTTTGTGATGAAATTATCAAGTCATTGTCTGAGGATCCATGAAGATGTAATATCTGTGGGATACCATTGGGATTCTTTTTCCCTTTTCTTTCTTCTTAATTTTTTTTAACAGTTTTGTTAGCATGGGCTGTCCTTGAACTCAGGATCTTCCTTTGGATTGTTATAGATCCTGCTACCACTCTTGGCTTGTGATTAGATTTAAAGATCAAAGAGTTTGCCCTCTGTTTACTGTGGAACTTTGCAAGGGTTTAGTTTCTTTAGGAAATGAGGTGTCCCTTGTCCTCTGAAGCAGGTCATAGAGGTTAAAACAGCAAAATGCAGCCTTACAGCCTTAGGCCTAATGTTTATCCATTCAGTTAAAAGTCTTTATTTATTAAGTGCTCATCTGGAGCCAAACATCATATATCACTGCGAGTCATGTTGTTTCCAGATTTCATGGTAATGAATTGATATCCTTTGATCATATCCTATGATTAAGTTTTCTTATAGCTCAAGGTGCTTCTCATTTTGTCTGACTGACTTGTGACTTAGATTTCATGATTTATCTCATTAGATGCCGATGAACATAGAAGTCTCGTATCCACATATAATGGAGGGCTTCTTACCAGTCAGCAATTTGTTCTTTTACCTGTGAGTAAGGGTGACTTTTTTCATTTTCCGTACTAACACTTCTCAGGGTGCTCTGACATAGGTTCTAAGATGCCCTAAGTCTGCAATTGTTAGCTTTGTGTTCTTGAAGAGTCTTAGTATCATCCAGAATATGTACTGCTGAGTACAGTCTATGGCTGCCTTGACACTGCATGAATATTGCTGTAACATGTAGGAAGAAGCAGGCATGAATGCTAATGCACTATAGAAGGAGATGGCAGTGCTGCAGGACTGTGCACTGTAGTAGGCTTTGACCTTACTTGGCCCTAG
Source organism: Rhabdomys pumilio (assembly GCA_030674055.1). Classification (NCBI taxonomy): domain Eukaryota; kingdom Metazoa; phylum Chordata; class Mammalia; order Rodentia; family Muridae; genus Rhabdomys; species Rhabdomys pumilio. The sequence goes on along the minus strand of JANHMN010000009.1, from coordinate 65,585,896 downwards.
AACACAGAGAAATATCTTCAAAAATATGTTTGAATTCATGAATTCATGGGCTTTAGTATCTAATGTCCCTCTCTCCTCTGTTCTGCATCCTTAAGAGATTCATTTATGCCCATTTGCCGGGTGAATGACTTTGAGATTGCCGATATTATCTATCCAAGTAAGTACATTTCAAATCTTTTACTTTGCCCTTTTCCCTTTCTTCCAATAAATATTTAAAAAATTATATTAAATGCTTCTAAAATTTTGGAAGATTGCTTTCCCTCTGTGTTGATATTGCCATACCAAATGTGATGGATGCTCTTAAGACTCAAGGGACTTTGTCTAAGAAATGTGGGGCTGCAGCATAAGGAGGACAGCTATTTCCTGTCTGCCTGGGGAAAGTGGGGCTCTGATGAGAAGCAGAGTGCTTATAGTGGGCAGACGGAGACTTTCCACAGAAGGCTAAAACTTCAGAGAAAGTTGAGCTGAGGCTCAAGTGTGCAGAGCCCCAGTGGAGGTCTAAAAGAGTGCTGGTTATTAAAAGATGTGAGCAGCGATAAGAAGAAGAGGGGCAAGATGGTCCAGTTCCGAGTGCGTCTTGTTATGAAGACAGTACAATCTCAAGGTCACATTCAAAAACTGGGAGTCCAGATACAAATGAAGTGCAGGTGCGATGTTGAATCGGGAGTGAATCTGGCCAAAATGATCAAATTAACAATAACTCTTTACAGTGAAAAGCTTATTTTGAACCATTGACAGTACATTGCTTATGTAACATAGTAATTGTATACGACATTTCCACGGGTTGCAGACGTTTCCTATGTCCCTTTGCAGTCAGTCCCTATGGCCACCACTGACAACGCTGATGTATATCTTCTGTCACTTTGGCGTCTCATCAGATTTAGCATAATAAAGTCATATAGTGCAGTCTTTTCTGTCTGGCTTTTTTAAGCAGTGCTTTTGAAATGTATTCTTATTAACTAAATTTATTAGTCCTGTTTTTCTTTTTCTTTTGCAGTATTCTCATGTAAGTGTATGGCACAATTTATCACAGGCATTTGAATTGTTTTTACTGTTTGGACAGTACTGGCAAAGAAAGCAACTGTGAATGTTCATATTTCTAGGTCTGTTTGGGTGTAATTTCATGTCTTTGTATAAATACTGAGGAGTAGAGATTGTGGTTTGTGTGATAAGTGCATGCCTAGCTTTTTAAGAAATTACAGAACTCTTTTCCAAAGTGGCTATGTCCCCAGTAGCAGTATATGGTAGTTTCCATGGTTCCGGGTCCACGTTGGCTTGAGCATTGTTTTAATTTTCACCATTCTGCAGGGTGTGTAGTGGTTTTAGTTTATAGTTCTGTGATGACCAATACAACTGAGCATAGGTTCCTATACTTACTTACTATGATATGTCTTTCTTAGTATAGTTATGTTGGACTGTTTAGGTCATTTGCGTTAAATGTTACTGATATGATTGAGCTTAAATTTACCTTTAATCTTTTTGTTTCTTTCTTACAGTGTTTATCTATTTCCACTTTTTCCATCTTGCCTTATTTTGGCTACTGGATTTTTTTTTTTCTTTTTAAAAAAACAGCTTTGAAAAAAGGCTGACTTATTTTTATGTGTGTCAGTATGGGAGTGTTTTGCCTTTGTGTACTCTATATATCACGTGTATGCATAATGCCTGTGTAGGTCAGCAGACGTCGTTGGATCCCTGGAGCTGGAGTTACATGTGGTTGGGAGTACCATGTGGGTGTTGGGAACCTGACTCGGTCCTCTGCAAGAGCAGCAAGTGCTCTTAGCCTCTGAGCCATCTCTCTGGCTGTTTTTTAGTCAGGGTCTTACTGTGTATCCCAGGCTCACCTAGAAATTGAAGTCCTCTGGCCTCAGTACCTTGATTGTTGGATTCCTAATGTGTCCTGCCGTGTCTGCTTCATGTTCAGTGTTCAAATCTAATTTTCTCAAGTATGGCAGTCTAGGTTGGCTGCTTCCTTCCTAGAGCCTGAAAGGTGTGCTTACGTTGTTGAAGACAGCATCTACAAGGAGGACTAGTAATAAAACCCTTGATACAGGGAGGGAGAAATTTATTGCTGCATTATATTCTGGCTCCCTTATTTCTGAAAAGAAACCAACTCTTATTCTTTATCTTTATTCCATTTAGTGTGTCTGTTTTATTTTCTTGTCTTTGCTTTTAAATTTTATTACAACTTCTTTGCTACTTGAATGAATGTACTGTGGGCTTCTGGGGAATTTTTGTCATTGTTAGTTTTCCATACTTTTTATGGTTTTTATAAGATCAGGACATTACTCTCCTGTCAGATAAAAGTAGTTAGTGTTCCTCCTTTTCGTGGGATTTCATCATAGACTTGGGGTACTTTTGATCCGCCTCTGCTCACAGGTGGCTGGGCTGCTCCCCCTGCTGGCCTCTGCGCTGCGCTGCTCTCCCTGCTGCTGGGTTCCATTCTACTGGCCTCTCTTCCATTCCATGACCCTCTCATCTCTAGGTCCAATGTGCTATTGTTATCCTTTCTGGCATAAGTTTTATTTAGATACTTTCTTTTTCAGCTTTTAGGGTTGGATTTGGGTATTTTAAGGAACTGTCTTTTACCTTCATAAGACTTGATGTTCTTGAGCAGATGGGACATTTTCATGACCTGATTTACAATACTTGCCATTGATGCTATTTCAAGATATTTTGATATTGTTTTCTTTTTATAAATCACATTGTTCTAGTTTTGCTTTTTATTTTTCTTCGGTTGCAAATTTTATGCTATTTAATACTGGATGCTTTTGTTTATTGCTTTAAATATTTCTGGTTATTGTCTTTGCCTTAGTAGTTTCTTTGTGTCCACATACTGATTAGAACCAGTTTCTTGGAGACTTCCAGAACGTACCCTGGGAATTCTTAGTCTCACTAATTCTAGTTGCTCTGGCCTCTCCAACTCCAAAATGTCATTTTCTTGATTTCATAAGACCCAGGAATTCTGTTGGTGTTCTCTGGTTAGGGCAGGAGCTTTCACAGGGCTCCCGTCTTCAGCTCTGAAGGCAGTTTCTGTTATATATTGCATGTCCTCTGCTGTCCAAAATTTTTGCTTTACTTATATTTGTTTTTTTTTTTTTCTGTTTTAAGTTTAGATGGTCATGGTCTTTGCACTTCTGTATAACCAAACCTAGTTTGCTTTCCCTGCCCCTTCTCTCTTTCCCCCCCCCCCCCCCCGCTTTCTAAATACAGAGGTAATTCCAGTCTCCGTCACACAGAGAGACTGCACTTTGGTGAAGCATACAGGTTTACGTGCTTTAAGCAATGTCTTAAGGAAGAAATAGTTTACATCTGTTGTTTCAGTGGTTTACAGTTTTATTTTCTATTTTAGAAGCAAACCGGACAAGTCGCTTTTTAAGTGGCATTATCAACTTTATTCACTTCAGAGAATCATGCCTGGAGAAGTATGAAGAATTTCTTTTGCAAAATGTAAGATTTAAGTCTATTTGTGAGATACACATCAGATCAACAATCCCATATATGAATTATTAATTTGCTCTGAAAATTTGTCACAGATCCAATTGTTACATGCTTGTTACAATTTAATTTGGTTTTATATTTATATAAGGTAGACTTTAGTTTGGGGGTGATCCTTTGGAATCATATTCTTTTTTCTTTTTCTTTTTTTTGGGGTTTTTTTTTTTTTTGGTTTTTTGAGACAGGGTTTCTCTGTAGTTCTGGCTGTCCTGGAACTCACTCTATAGACCAGGCTGGCCTCGAACTCAGAAATCCGCCTGCCTCTGCCTCCCAAGTGCTGGGATTAAAGGCGTGCACCACCACCGCCTGGCAGAATCATATATTCTTGATAACAGAGAAGATAAAAGTTTTATTTTAATGTTGTAGTTGAGACATTACTCCTTGCATTAGGAAATAGTTTTTTCCCTCCCAAATGGTTACATGATGCCTAGTGTTCTTCAAATAACTGAGACATTTGAAATTCGTTTACCTTTTAAGCAAGGCACAGTTGGACTATCTGTTATGCTTTCTGCCTAGCTTCCAAGTAGAAGATGCAGTCCACTGCTGTCATGTTAGCAGGCCTTTTTTCACTGTACAGTGTACAGACTTTGTGAAGGTTGGGAGCTGTTGTTAGGGGCTTCATGCCCATTGCTCTTACTGTACAGGCACTACGCTCTGAGAAAGTACCAGGGCAACATCAGATGGTCTGACTTAAGATGCAACCACGTGGAACGGGTAAAGACTTCTTAGTTCAAATCAGGCTAAGCTTACTTTTCTGAACCTCACACATTCCAAAGCTTACGTACACACAAACACACACACACTCATTCTCTCTCTCTCTCTCTCTCTCTCTCACTCTCTCTCTCTCTCTTTCTTCTCTCTCAGACTTTTATTTGTCTGCTTACTCTCATTTAAAAGACACAACACAGCCATTTTCTTTCTGAGAAGCCTGAGAGCCGCAGTGTTGGTGTGCGTGTCATGGTCTCTGCCTGTTACACTCAGTGCTTCATTAAGTTGTTTCTCAGCCTTTCAGTCATGACTCATGGCTCAAAGAGATCGAACTATGTATGTTCAGGACCAAAAAGACTCTTTTCTTGAGACTTGTCAGCATTTAGCACAGCGTTTAGCCATTCTAGAACTCAGCATTTGTGTCAGCTAAAGAAACCTAACATGCACAAGGGGAGTTTATCCTCCAGCGTTTTACAAAAGAGAAAACCATTCTCAACTCATTTGTCCTAACTGCCTGACTACTTAAACTTACTTTTGTTATTATTATGTGTGTTGAGTAGGGGTTCTTTGTGTGTGGTACGTGCACTTGAGTGTGTGGGTGCGTGCCTGTGTGGGTGCATCCTGTGTGGGCAGAGGCAGAGCAAGGACAGCAGATGGCCTTCTCAGTCATCATACTGCCATCTGTTTCACCTTGTTGCCCTGATACAGGTCTTTGGGACAAAAGCTTGCTATGTTGACTACTCTGGCTGACCAGAGGGCTCTCTGGACTCCCCTGTGGATGCTCAACAGTGCTGGTGTTATAGGCACCTGCATCACACCCAGCTTTTTATGTGGGTGCTGGGAATGCAGACTCAAGCTCTTAAAGTTGCAGAGCAAATAGTTCTAGGGGCCTGGCCCTAAACTTACTATTTTTGATGGTAAGTAAATATTTTGCAATCTGTGTTTGGATTTTAATGCATTGTCTGTTTAAACATGCTAATGTGAGATTAAATTGTATTCATAGAAATCCTCTATGGACAAAATGCAGCAGTTAAGCAATGCACACCAGGAAGCGTTGATGAAACTGGAAAAACTCAAGTAAGTGGGAACTTTACAGGTGAGCTGAACACACAAGGGCCATGGGTGAACCAAGGGCCAGGGGCAAGCCAAGTTGTAAGTCATAGATGACAGTGCCACTGTCCTCACCAAGTCTCGCCGTCTTCCTGGAAAAAATGGCAGGGTATTTCAGTCCTCGTTTCTAAAGGCAAAACTAGGGTTTCCCTCCCTAGTCCTGCATTGGTTCTCAGTGGTTCTTTCTCATTGGTGTCCCAGGAAATATGCTGTCACAGCAGAACTTCGTCCTGTGGGGAGGGATTGTTCCCTCTCTCACTAGGGACTACAGCCTAGGCCCCAGCATTATCCCCATCACTCACTTTTTAAAAGATCAAAATTTGCAGTTCAGTTTCTACTGTTTTGTGCTGTAGTGATTAAATTGCTCTGTGGAGCCCTCATAGATTGAGGAGTGTCTGCACTGATTTTGAACAGTCAGATTCTGTTTGTCTGATACTACTCTGTTGATGTCTTTGAGGTTGTCTGTTTAAGGTCTCTGGTAAAATTGCCTCTGTAGGCAACAGTAAGCGAAGAGACTGATAGCGAGACACATACTATAATTTACCATGGTAGAAAACAATCACAAACTAAATCACAAGAAAATGACAGCTGGGAGTGACTGTCTGCCGTGTGTGATGCGAAGCATTGCGGTGCTGCTGACAGAACTTACGTGGGGGTCCCAGTGTGTGAGAAATTCTTACAGACAAAGGCAGGATCAAAATGGCTAATATCTTAGATAGTCTAAAGTAAAACTTCAACCTTCGTGTGAAAGAGAAGTAGCTATGTAGGTACTGATGGGAAGGATGGTATCGGAGAGTAGCTGACCCGGACTGGGAGGTGTACGTTGTGAGAGCCAGGACCAAGTTAGGGAAGTTAGCACGGGACAAGAGAAGAATGTTGTGGTCATTCTAGAGTGACAGTGGGTGGGGTGTGTGCATGGCCCTCATTACGTGGTAGAAAATTGAATGCTTTCATCTGGTTAGTTTCCTTTTAGTAGAAGATTGGGGTCGTCTTTTAAATGGTTGTTTTGAAAGTGTGTAATTCAGAAACAAGGAGTCAGACCCTTCACTTAATGTGCAGAGGCATAGACTTTACCTTTCAAAATTAGGAATTAACCAAGTCTTTCGGCCTGTTGTGTTGTGTTTAGTTCGGTTCCAGTTGAAGAGCAAGAAGAGTTCAAACAGCTTATGGATGACATTCAGGAGCTGCAGCACCTGCTGAATCAAGATTTTAGACAGAAAACGGTAGCCGTGGGACTTTTAACATGCTCTGTGCTGGTGCACCCAGCTGGGAGAACGTGACTTTCAGTTGCTGAAGAAACAATATGTTGCTGTGCCTGTTATGTTCCCAGTGCTCTGTGCATTCTGGATGCATAGAATTCTAGAGTAGTTTCTGGTGTTTGGTTCTGCTGTGAGGCTGTGGCACCCTGGGCACTGGAGCAGACCTTCAAGGGGCAGTGGGTCAGTTTCCATAGTGATAGGAAGTACAGTAGTGGCCAGCATTAACCTGCACTGGTTAGGACACCTAGTCCCCAGCTTCACTGTTAGCTCGTGGGGCTTTCCCTGTGAAGCTGTGAGGCTAGAGTTTGACAGTTTGTTATTTTAAAAAGTGCGTATCAATAATAGGAAATAATTTTCAGGTCTCAGCTGACTCCAAGATGTCTGAGCTTTTATGCTGTTTAGTAGATACTACACACAGACATAATGCGTTAATGGTTATTATTTAAGAAAAAACTTTTTTTTTAATTTTCTAGTAATGCTCCAGTGGTATTAGGACAGATTATGCAGGGAGTTTTTGTATTATGTTTTGATATTTCATTACCATTACTAACGTATTGGCATAAACAAGGGGCAGGCTGATTTTGGCTCATGGTTACAAAGGGCTCAGGCCACCATGGGGGTTGGGGGGGTGAAGCATCGCAGGGCAGCTTATATAGTGGGGACAGAAAGCTGGAAGATGAGCTCTCTAAGTGCAAGGCAGTGCACATCCTCCCAGGCCCTGCTTCCTCAGGCAGGAAGAGCTGCTGCCTCCTAAGAATGCATTCGGGTTTGGTCCATCAGAGGGTTGACTGTCTGTCTGTTAGGTCAGAGTCTCTGGTGAGCTAGTTGCCTCCAGAATACTCACAGGTACATGGACAGGTGTCCTTCACCATCCAAGGTGTTCTTAATCTATTTACACTTAATGAGACTCACCACCAGGACGAGGAAAGGGACTCTTAGACTCTTTTACTGAGAAAAGAAATTCCTCTTCTCTTTATCATATGAGGAAGTAGCTAGTGGTTTAATTCTAATGTTTTGAATCATTAAAGCACAGTTGTCTTTTCTCTTAGACGCTGCTGCAGGAGGGATATGCCAAAATGAAATCAGATATTTCAGAGAAAACCAAACATTTTGTAAGTATCTTCTCTGTTCCCTTGCATTTAGTGTCTGAGTGTTCTGCAGTGTCTTAGCTGTGTGCAGACAGTCATGTGCAGTTCTCTGTCAGCTTTCCCCTCAAAAAGGATAGTTTTAACTTTTTTTTTCAACTTAAATACAGAAACTATTTTGAAAGAAAACAACAAGATTGACATTCAGAAATATATGAAGAAAGCAGAAAGGACTCAGAGTTAACCATATGATTGGATACATCGGATACATACCTATGTGTATATATATATATATATGTATGTAGGTGTAGATAGATAAATAGATATAGATATGTATACATATAGTGGATCATTTTTCTGCTGTACACATATCTGTGCAATTTTACACAAATATTATCCTCAGTGAATCTCAACCTCACACATACCTTTAATATTGTAGTATAGATAGTTATCAGGAACTTCAAAATAGCTGCATCGTATCAACGGCTGCATAATATAGTTGGATGTGTATATATGATTTCTTCTATCCATCTTTTTCCTCTGCTTTTTCTGTATTGCTTCTAACTTTTGTAGCTATTATATGCTGTAAATGTGTACATTTGTCTGTCAGCCTATACTAAAATGCTACCTCAGAATCTGAGGGTTAGAGGAAAATGAACACTTGTTGTTGGCTCTTGTTGCCAAACTCACATTTAGGGTTCTAATTTCTATTTTTAGCAACAAAATGCAGGTATGTCCATTTTTCTACACTCTTTCTAAAAATAAATGTTTTTGGTTTTTATATTTTTAAAACTTTTCTCTCTATTCTATGGGGAAAATCTCCTTTTAACTTGACTTTTAATCTAGTGATTTTTGAGCATCTTTGCAATTCTTATTTTGTAAATTAAGCTGTTTGTAGGCTTACTGTTTTTAAGTGTGTATTTTTAAATTTTTAGATTGTCCAGTCAGTTTTAATGTTACTGTTCTCTTGGGTGTTGGGTGTGCTGTTTGTTCAGGGAGGCAGTGAAGATGTCGTGTTGGAGAGAACTTGAGTTTTCTTCCTTTCATGTAGGTAGACACCTAAGGTATACACCTTAGGTACTCTGGGTACCAAGGCAAGAAAAGTATCTTTTTAGAACTCCAGCCAGGTCACATGGTTAATATAAAACACATCAAACATATAATTTTAGTGTTGCATATACTTGTGTTGCTTACGAAGGGACGTAGAGGAAATGGGAGGATAGTTTTCAGGGGTCTGTGGATGTTCTTAGGAATGGGATGCCGCAGCATCTTAGGAGGACCGTAATGATCCCGGAAATGCCACTGAGGGCATTAAGTGTCACTCTTAGGAATGAAGCTGGCCATGGTGAGCAGAAGTCAGTTTACCTTGTTACAACAGACATGAGCTTAAGTTCTATTATTGAAATGGTAATTTTGTTGTCTTATCTGATTGGTGAAAACATTTTTCAACAGAATGAACTAAAGTTGTCAGTAGTTTCTTTGAAAGAAGTTCAAGACAATTTGAAAAGCAAAATTGTGGACTCTCCAGAGAAGCTGAAGAACTATAAAGAGAAGATGAAAGACACTGTCCAGAAGCTCCGCAATGCCAGGGTCAGTTGCCTTTGCCATGTGGTACTTTCTGAATTACTTAGGATCTATACAGACTTTTCTCTTGAATTCCTATGCTCATCTCTGATGTGTGTGGGGTAGAGAGGAAGAATGCAGGTGCAGGACAGCCATAGAATCTACTGCGACTCTGAGGCTTTGGCCTGGCGGATCTAGAGGAAATGCCATGTTTGTGTAAGACTTTACCACACAAGTGTTAGAGGAGAAAGGTATCACACATAATACACAAATTTACAAAGAATAACTAAAAATACAGTGTGAACTATGAATTCATAAAGTGTGTTGGTGACCACAGGACACATATGAAAAACCTTTTTTTCTCCTGATGGGTTTTGTTTTAAATATAAAAACCACTATAGAGAAGTTAAATCTGTTTTAAAAATAGCATTAAAAAAATAGAGGATGGTTTGGAATAACAAAACGAGAGAATTCAGTTTATATTTGGAGGAATCAGATAGGAGAGGGCAGTGAAAATTTGTCTTAGTATCTAATCATTCAAGGCAGAAGAGATGTGTTCCAGGCCAGGGGCTGCTTCAAGGGGTGGACTGAGATGGGGCAGGACAAAATTAGATGAAGTGGGCAGACAGCTTGGCTTCTCTTTTCAAACAAGGTATTAAACCTATCAGTAAAATGAAATTCTACCCTTGTTATCCAGGTAATTCCCAATAATAAAATTTGTCGCTAATAATAGAGAAAAAAATCACCAGAACCAAATGGGGAGTACAGAAAGAGATTGGAGAATTTATGGGGAATGGCTGGCTTATTTAAAAACAGTTCTGTTGGGCCTGCCTGAGTGTTTACCTAAGCGGTAGAATGCTTGCTCAGCATGATGAGGCCCTGGGTCTGAACCTACCCTCCATTAAGAAGGATTTTGTTTAGTTAAATGTTCCTCTAGGAGAAAAAGCTGGGCTGTTTCTTAAAAGAAATCCTTATGTGACTCAGACACTTAAAATCTTCACAGATTTAGACCATTTATATAATTTTTGACCAAATGGAGTACACATACCCCACCCCTACAGTCTGACTTTGCAGCCTAGACTAACCTGGAACTCCTGATTCTCCTGTCTCAGCCTCCTGAGGGCTTAGATTACAGGGAAAATGTCTTTACATTAACATGGAAACCCAAAGCTTAGAGAGAAAAGACCTACTAAAACACATTTTCTGTGCCTATGATGCGCTCTGGTTGGTTTGTGTCAATTTGCCATTATTCTAGACATATCTAGGAAGAGAGAATCTCAACTGAAGACTTGGCCTCCATCAGATTGGCATGCAGGCAAGTCTATGAGACATTTCTTGATTATAACTTATATGGGAGGGCCCAACTCACTGTATGCTATGCCACCCTGGACAGGTGGCTCTGGGTTTTTATAAGAGAGCAGCCTAAGTAAGCAGTGCTCCATGGCCTCTGCTTCAGTTCCTGTCTCCAGGTTCCTGACTTGAGTTTCTGCCCTGGCTTCCCCTCATGTTTGGTTGTAAGATGTAAGCTAAAATAAACCCTTTCTTTCCTATGTTGCTTTTAATTTTATCTATTTTTGTTTTATGTGTGAATGTTTTGCTTGCATGTATGTCTGTGTACCATGTGGGGCTAGTACCTTTGGAAGTCAAAAGAGTGTATCAGATCCCTTGGGATTGAAATTACCAACAGTTTTGAATCACCGTGTGGATACTGAGAATTAAACCTGGGTCCTGGAAGAGCTCGTGTTCTTAAACACTGAGCCATCTCTTCCGACAACTCAGCTTGGCTTTTGGTTATAGTTTTCATCACAGCAACAGGAAGCAAATGAAGACCTGAAGACAAAGGGATTTGATCCATTTTGTTCAAAGGGTGTTTGTGAGTTCATTGGAAAAAGAGAGAAACAAATGAAAATCGAGCAATATGATTAGGTCTTTGATGAGAAATGTAACTGTTTCATTGTAAGATAAAGCAGGCAGTAGCCTAGTCGGGAGAAGGAAAAATGTCTGCATTGGGGTGTGATTGTAGTGAATATATATTTCTTCTATAATTTTAAAAGTTTAACTTTTTAAAGAAACAGATGTCAATAATAGTTATTATTAAACAAACAAATATTATAATAGATAATATGACTTCCCTGTAGTATTTAGAAGTAGTTTGAGAATTAACAGAACAAACCTTTGGGTTGTTTTGGTGATGCTGAAACTCAAACCATAGGGTGTTATAGGCACTAGAAGAGCATTTGCAAGCTAAGCTTTACCCAGCCACAGTGAACCCCTCCACATGAAGAATCTTTGAAAAAATAACAGTGAATTAGCTGGTGAAGTAGTGGAAGCTTTTTGTTAAGGATATTTTGAGTTTGAAAAGCATAATTGAGAGAGGGCTCAAAAGTTAAGAGCGCTGGCTGCTCTTCAAGAGGCGATGGGTTCTGTCCTCAGAGCTCGCATGGTGGCTCACAGCTGCCTGTAACTCCAGTCTAGAGGATCCGATCCCCTTGTCTAGTCCCTTGCACCAAGTCTGTACATGATGTACATGACAACAAAGCATACATGCACATTAAATACATAAGTAAGCGTGTCATATGTTTGACATGTGTCAGTAGTGGCGCCTTGCTACTGACCTAGGAACTTAACTGTTGTGTGTTCTTGAGCTTTCAGTAGCAAATGCAGAAGTTATTGAAGAACAAATGAATTGACCGTGTGGTTTCATAAAAGAGAGTGTTAAAGTGCTCTTTTTTCCCTCCCAAAGGAAGAAGTGATGGAGAAGTATGATATCTATAGAGATTCTGTGGATTGCCTGCCCTCCTGTCAGCTGGAGGTGCAGTTATATCAAAAGAAATCCCAGGACCTTGCAGATAACAGGGAGAAACTCAGCAGTATCTTAAAGGAGGTTTGTATCGGACGGTTCTGCATTTTTGGTGGGCTGTTACAGTGAATTGGATTCACTTTCATCGTTTGTTTACTGTCTTCTGAAGAAAAACTAAAGTTGTTCTGTAGTAGTGTATTCTGAGGGGTTGGGCCTCTCTCCCAAGCATCGGATGTCAAGACATACTGTAACCTTCAGATGAAGTGAATAATAGATTAACATAACACATGGTGGTATTTTTTTAAATTTAATAATGAGTATTTTAGCCCATCCTAACCGATGTGATTACTTGTCACCAGTGGTATAAAGTCCCAGTTTAGTTCCCCACATTGCACCTAGGGTTGACAGAGACGTCAAGCTTAGAGCAGAGTCTCCTCTGGGTATGAGAGGTAGCACTGTCATTTCGATGTCTCAGATGCTTGAATCATTTTCAGGTCTTAATCCAGGGCACTCCCAGCATCACTAACATTACAGCAGAAGTTTGTTGTTCTTGAGGGGAGTGGAGGAGCTGTTGTGTGCCTGTCATTTGTCAGTCCTGGTAGACCAGCAGGGGAAGCTTCTTTATGCTGACTGGGCTCTTTTCCCTGGTACAGTTGTGTTTCTCTCCTGAGCCTTCAGAGCCTGAAGACTTAACTCCATTTCACAACTGTGTTTTACTGTAGCTCACCTGGAAACCCTTTCTTACTTACTTTCTATCTATCTATCTTTCTTTTTTTTTTTTAAATAATAAATCCTGTTTGGTTGTGTTTACTTTAAATATTCATAAAACACAGAGCTTGAACTTGGAGGACCAGATTGAAAGTGATTCATCGGAACTAAAGAAACTGAAGACTGAAGAAAATTCCCTCATAAGACTGATGACGATAAAGAAGGAGAAGCTTGCCACCACGCAGTTCAAAATAAACAAGAAGCAGGAGGATGTGAAGCAGTACAAGCGGACCATGATTGAGTACGAGCCATTCCAGTGCCGGGGCGGGGTGCACCCAGGACAAGCTCACAGGCTCTCAAAACCACGGCTTGCTTTTATCAGCTGTCTGTCTGTCTGTCTGTCTGTCTGTCTGTCTGTCTGTCTGTCTGTCTATCTATCTATCTATCTGTCTATCTGTTTATCTGTTTATTTTCATTCTAGATAGTTGTTTTTATTACCAATACTTGTTTTTATTGCTTTCCACAATTGTCACAAAATGATTGCACTGTCAAGCCAAGCTCTGGTCTGGATGCACAGCTATGTTCAAATGATTTTTCTAGGAAACATGAACTTGATGTTTGCCTGACAGTCTCATACTTAAGCCAACATGGAAGAGGAATAATTCTGTCCGACTTAAAAGTCACTATTCTGTTTTGTTTCGTTTTTTTTCAATTTTCTTTTTTTCCTAAAAGGAATTCTGCCTCTAGTAACTGAGATACGTATAATTCTGTCTATATGTAGAAATGGGACCACAAGTTTTTTCATTTATCTGTTTATTGATTGATTGATGTTTGCTTGTTTGCTGCCTTTTGAGACAGACAGTTTCCATTGCTTTATGTTAATCTTTAAAGGTGTTTATTTTGGTGCACTTGAGACATAGTGACTTAGGAAAAAGAAGTGCATTAGAAAAATAATCTTGGTATTATTCAGGTAAAAATGAATGCATGGCTAAGTTCTGATGTATGTAAAATATTTCACCAGTAGTCTCCTTGTCAGTCCTTGGAATGTGCCTTTAGGATACATGCCACAAATATGTCTAGGATGGCGGTCCTTTAGTCCTTAAGTGTGGCATTGGAACTATCAAGTATTTTCATGATATGAAGGGAAAAGACAGTACCCAGGTATTCTCTATTTCTTGCCAAATCTACTGAAAAGTTGTACTAATGCACTTTCCCACTAACAGTGTCTAGCTATACACACTGAGGCACTGGAGCTAAGCCTTCATTTTAAAGAGTAGGTTTTGAGGGCTGGAGTGTAACTTAGTAGTTGATCATTTGCCCAGCATGTGCCAGGCTCTGCTTTGATCTTCAGCTCTTCAAAACAAGGAAAGAAAAAGAATCACTCTAGAATGAAGTAGTTCCACATGCCATGATGCACCTGCAGTGTGCCACGGCTTCTGGGACTTCATGGCTTTTGTCTGCTTGCTTTTATATCTGGAAGGGTTCTGAGCTTGATGAGCAAGTACTGACACATGATGGCTCTGGGTTCACAGTTAGTCTTTGGCTTTTAAATGCTTAAGAGAGGTTATGCCAGATGTCTCTGTTCCCTTTTAGAGATTGCAATAAAGTTCAAGAAAAAAGAGATGCTGTCTGTGAGCAAGTAACCACCATTAATCAAGACATCCACAAGATTAAATCTGGGATTCAGCAACTGAGAGATGCTGCAAAAAGGGAGAAACTGAAGTCTCAGGTGGGTTCTCCTAAAAGATAGAGCCCGTGAGGTTAAAACGTAGATGACATTACCTGTGACAGGGTTTTGAGTTTTCCGGAGTAGAACGTGACCTCACAGGTCCTTTACTTTTATTTCCATGTCTAGTGCCGCTCTGAATACCCTTTACTAGTCTGCCGATATGCATCTTCTGTGTTTTCCCTTACTGGCCTCTTAGCACATCACAGAATATCATTCTTTAAAGTAAACACAGTTGCTTAGTAAAGGTTCTGAAGTCATTAGGTAGGTGGTCTTTACTCATGATGTTTAAATAATATCTCTCAAAACATTTTACCAAAAGCTACTAAAAATAGGCACACCCTTTGTTCAGCATTCTTAGGCCTCTTCTTCATTGTCCTGTTTCTGAGATTGCCTGCTGTGTGATAGCTGCGCTCTCGCTGCCACTGTCTCTCACTGTCCACACACAGTCTGAAGCTCTAAGACAAAGGAGACCTGAGATACTCCGTCCTACATTCCTAAATAAACCAGATGTGTTGCTGCTTGTTCTGGGTGTAGTTGTTGAACTGATTCTTAGCAGATTCAAACTGATAACTAGCTTGAATTTGAGCTGTCTTTGTTAATCATAAAGATGCCCAAGCTACCTCATATTCCTGTTAGCTCTGTGCACATGTGTCTCACCAGTAATATTAGACCTTCCCTGGCAACACCAGCCATACTTTAAAACTCAGCACGGCATGTGAGATCATTCCTAGAATGGCCTTGGGTATAGTCTACTTTGCAGAAGTATTTATAGAGTTGAAAGGGCACTGATCACTGTGTCTTTGGCTGTGTGTCGCAGTTCAGTGAGGAATTTTGAAATGAGCAAGCCCCTCCCAAATACAGTGAATTAGATTCAAAACAATAGGTCCCACTGCTTAACTGAGTTGTCTGCTTATCTCTAGAATAGGTTGGCGTTTGAGAGCCGCTGATGGGCTCTTGTAATTGTTTTCTGTGGATGGAGCTCATAACCACACAAGCTGTTCTGCTACAGCTGTAGCTGTTAAAATGTTATTCCTCATTCTGAATTTAA
The DNA here is from genome assembly GCA_030674055.1 of Rhabdomys pumilio. Taxonomy (NCBI): domain Eukaryota; kingdom Metazoa; phylum Chordata; class Mammalia; order Rodentia; family Muridae; genus Rhabdomys; species Rhabdomys pumilio. The sequence continues at coordinate 65,570,391 of JANHMN010000009.1, read as the reverse complement.
AATAGTCAATGTCTGTACTCTGGTGGACTCAGGTCTTCTGTCTGGAATAACCTATACCCTGTTCTATGGAGTGACCCATAAGATAATGGTCCCATCTTCCTTCAGTTGTCTCCATTGGGTTTAATAGCCCAGGTGTCCAGCCACTCCTTAGATGCTTAATTTTCAGATTTATTGTTGTCCTGACTATCGTTAGTGCTTCTTACCTGTCATTATTTACTTTGTAGAACGTAGTACTCACCACAGTCTTCCCAAGTACTGTTGTGTCCCCAGAAGCACAGAGCTGTTTCAGAGGCTGGGTTGTCAGCAACAGTGTCTCACCTTCTGTTCATGTTCACTTATGACCAGTTAAAGACTGCATCTTCTTCATGGACGGCTCTGCCAACTTGGTTTTTCACCATACCATACTGTGGTGAAATGTTTGCTCTCAACTCAAGATCTTAGTATAATGTCTTGCAGGCCTAATTGTATTTCTTTCAACCTAGATTCTCAAAATGCCAAGATGAGTTTAAATCTCACCTACACTAATTATTTCCCATTGTGTGGTGTCAGTGGACCCTGGCTGTGCTGCAGCACACCCCAGAGCACAAAGTGTGTTGTCAGAGCTTAGGCCAGTAGTGCAGCTTGCAGTGTCCTTCCGTCACCCAGCCTGCCCCTGTCCATTAGCTCCTCGGCAGCCTGAGAATAGCTGTACGTGCGAGGGCGACTCAAGTGCATTAGGTACAGATTGTCAGAGCGCTCTTCACACAGACTGCCGGACCCAGGGCACCACTGCCCTGCTTTAAATTTTTTCTCATGTAGATCCTGCATCTAGCTTCAGGTTCCTCTTCTCTTTGGACAGCATTAAAGAGTTGTTTCCTGTTCCAGCCAGTAACAACAAAAATTACATAAGGTTCACAATCTTCCCTGTCTTCCCTCTTCTTCATCCGTCTTCCCATTTAACTTCTTCCATTCAGGGTCTTCATGAATTTCTTTTAGACTATTTGATATATTTCTAGGATGACATAATTTTTAATATTTTTTCATTATCATTTTATAACACAAGGGATTGACATTTTAGACTTGCTGGAGATAAACCTGGCTGTCAGACTTACAAAGTTAATTTTATGATTTCTTTGTCCTCAGTGATACTATTCATGACCGACCCATTTTATTCCCACATTCATAACATAATTTTGTAAGTCTCATGAACTGTAGCAACATGCTTTCTTCTTTGACTCCACTTTACTGTTTTAAATCCCTGCATTGAATACTAAGCAGTGCCTGTGTCATCTCTCTGAAGTAATGGTTAAATAGTTCATTTTCTTGTTTAAATCAGGGCCTCCTTATTTTCTTGCAGTTTATAGAGTCATTCATAATGAATGGATTACCTGAAATTTATAGTCAGTATTTCAGCAGTAGTGTGCACACCCCTGGGTTTCAGGGTCCCAGTGGGCTCAGGAGTCAAACTGAAGACAAGCACGTTGTCCCTGCCTCTAAGACTTTTTAGGTGAGCAGATCATTTCCATCATTTCAGGTCCAATAGAAGGTATTACATAGCTGGGCAGTGGTGGCGCACGCCTTTAATCACTTGGGAGGCAGAGGCAGGAGGATCTCTTAAGTTCGAGGCCAGCCTGGTCTACAGAGCGAGTTCTAGTACAACTAGGGCTACACAGAGAAACCCTGTCTCCAAAAAAAAGAAGGTATACCTGACTTCATGTTACACTACAGAAGCAGAAACAAAACCAGTGTGGCACTGTCACAAACACAGAGCAGTAGGCAAAGCAGAAGCTAGACAGAAGAGCTCGTAGCTAGAGCAAGCTGGGGTTTTTTGTTTTGTTTTTGTTTTTTTACAAAAATGCCACAAATAGTCACTGAAGAAAAGTCAGCTACATTAACAAAGTTGCACAGGAAACGGGATATCCACATGTAGAAAACATAAATAAGTCCCTTACTTCTCACCCGGCACTAAAAACAAACTCCAAAGACTAGAGCCTGAGACATGGAGTTCTGAAACTGTTAGAGGGTAAACTCAAGGAAATCCTCCAAGATACACACATAGGTAAGGCCTTTTTTCATATTATTTTGCTGGCTCACTGACTGTCCACAAATATCACCTTGTGGGATCAGAAACCTTCACAGAGCAGGGGGAGTTGTCCACCAAACAAATCACAGCTCACAGAAGGGAGGAAAACCTGCTAGCCGTACACCTGATAGACTGGTACCTAGAGCATAGGAGGAATTCCAAACACTGGACAAGAAAACAAAGGTCTATAGGCCAGGAAGCAGAACAGAGCTCTCAAAAGAAGAAATGCAAATCACCAATAAATGTTTTTAAAGTGCTCAACATCCTTAACTGTCAGAGAAATGCAAATTAAAACTGTAATCCATCTTACCCCAGTCAGAATGACTAGCTTTAAGAAAATAATTGATACCAAAAACTGGCAAGAGTTTGGGTGGAAGAAAGCCTTTAAGAATTTATTTATTTGTGTATGTAAGCTTATCCCTGGAGATGAGAGGACAACTTTGTGGAGTTGGCTCCCCCTTCCAGTATGCCATGTGTTTTGGAGATCAAGCTCAGATCCCAGGCTTACACAGCATCACTTTCCTATTGTACTGGTCTGAAGGACCCTTGGTCACTGCTCACGGGACTGTAAGGTGATGCGACCACTATGAAGCTGGTGTGGGGTGCTTTGGCCAAAAATAGAACTGCTGTATGTCCCAGCTCTCTACTCTTGGTCATGTGTAAAACAGGCCGTTACTGTGGCTGATGTTTGCTTACTTATGCTCATGATTGCTCTGTTGAAGTTACCAACACTCATCCTAGATGTCCACCTACAAAGTACTGGAGAGTAAAAATGTAGTGTGCGTACACAGTGAAGTGTTACGTGTCCATAAATAAGCTGAAACTTGTAAGAATATAGATGTTAGTGGAAAATACTATATTGAGTGAAGTGACCCAGGCCCAGAAAGACAAAAACCACGTTCTAAGTGTCATATGTGTGTACTTATGTAGAGTGAGTGTGTGTGGCTAGCAGGAACTAAACAAGAGTCTGGGATTGGGAAAGAGGATGCTTTAAGGGAGAGGACTGGTAGAGTAATAGGAAACAAGTGATACCAGAACGGAAGGAGAAATGCCAACAGTGTATTTGAGACATGATTTCTCTGTGTAGCCCTGGCTGTCCTGGAACTTACTCTGTAGACTAGGCTGGCCTCCAGTTCACAGAGATTCAGATCTGGGGTTAAAGGTGTGTGTCACCATGGCTGGCTTCCAGCAATATATTTTTGATCTATGAATTAAAATACTTCTGGAAAAATACTTCTGGAATCAATGGATGGTGTTGGGTGTAAAAGTCCATGGATATTGTAAAATTTTAAATCTCTCAAATTTCAAATATGAGATCATCAGACCAACACGCACATGAAACATTGCTGGACTCCTGTGTTATGTCTTTCCCTTCTGAAGCTTCTGGCTAGGTAGGCACTATGCCCTGAGCCCTTGACATGTCTAGTATACCAGAGGGGCTAATGGCATTAGGAATATAATCTAAATTTTGTACTTTTAAATGCTCCATATGGCTAGCACTTCCATAGTGAACAGCACTGGCCTATGCCTGGGTTTTCTTTCCATCCCAGCTGTCTGCTTTGACTTTAGAAAAATATGATTTCACATAAGACTTTATGTATGCCAGCTCTCATGAACTCTTATAAACTTACACTTGTGTGTAGAAATTTACATGGATATTCTAAAATATATAGTCTTGAGAAGGCTATATCCCATCTCCTTTAACACCTAAGAGTGTGCTCAGGGTGATGGCCACATGTTTGTTCTGGTAGTTTGCTGCTATTCAGGCTTCCTAATCCATTTATTGTGCCGCTGTCTGTGTGACTCGTTCTTCCTTGGAAGTGTGTTTATTCTCAGGAGAAAACCATTGCTTTGCTGTACTGAAATGCTTGGTGTGTATTTGCAGATTATATTTCCTTTTTTAGCCGCACTTGGTTTTGATGGTTTCTCGAAAGTGATCTCTTTCTGCCTGACTTATTTAGCTTTCCTGTTTGTGGGAATAAGCACATAGCCTAGGAGAACCAGGAGCTTAAATTGATCTATAGCCTTTAAACATGCTGATTGCTTAAAATAGCATTCACACAAGCCAGTCGCTGATACGTCTGATTGTTCTTACAAGATTTAAGAAATAAAGCTTTCAGAAACTTGTTTTCTTGGTGGTTCATCGTTTATCTCAGCTGTAGTCTTGTTCCTGTGAGGAAAGGATCTTAAAACTCTTCTAGCCTTATAGTAGAACTAATATGAATGGCCGATTGGAATATTTTCAACTTGGGGTAGGCCTGACTGTCACACGGAGTGACTCTGCCATCATTTGTCCTTAGGAAATCTTTGTAAACTTGAAAAGTGCTCTGGAGAAGTACCATGAGGGCATTGAGAAGGCGACAGAGGAGTGCTGCACTAAAATAGAAGAGAAGACTGCCGAGCTGAAGAAGAGGATGTTCAGAATGCCGCCCTGATCCGCAGCCAGCCCTCCTGTAAACAACCTGCTGCCTTTCAGTTTCTGTTTGGCATAGTTATATTAAAGCTAATAGAAGTACCAGCAGTATCAGCTAACTACATGGGTACCACTGATTCCTGTTTGTCTTTGGTGTCCCTTTATATGACGGTGTGCTTCTTGTGGTTTTTTTCTTGGCAATGAGGTTACAACTCAGGGCCTTACAGGCTATACTGACTTGCTTTCCCAGGCTCTGGCATGCCATGTGTTATATAGGCTTTTGCTACAATTAAATAACATGTACAGCTTTTGTGTTCCCACTCTGTCTCTTTTTGTATGTACTGGTTGGAATAAACAAATAGTTAACTGAAGTCTGTGGGTTTTACTACTGTTATCCTGGATGTTGTTTCTTTGTTGACGTTGGACTGCCACATCCTGAGCCTGATTGTGCCCTCCACATCTTGATTGCATGCTCATTTGATTGTTATTCATTCCGCCCTCCCTAGATATTTGGTTGCTGTTGTGTAGGTGGAGAATTAGGATGATCTCTGAAGACTTACATAGCAAAAATTTGAACTGCCACCAAAATTGGAATAGTCCTGATATGCCACACTTTCTAATGTAAGTATTTGAAAGAGTAAGTTTGTAGAGTTCATTTCTTCATTAATGCAACTGGCATGTTTTTGGTAGAAATAAGATGGTTGTGGACAGAAAATTCAAAGTGAACCAAAACAGCTCTTCCTTCTTTATGACTTTCTTATCCTGAGGGCTTTGTTACAGGAGCACAAGGATGCTTAGCCACACTGTGGCCTTCTGCAGTATATCTCGGCTTCTCAAACTGTCCTTGCAGAATGTCATAGAGAACTCTCAGGAACCAAGGACTGTGGTAAACACAGTGAAAGAAACGCAGTGGCCCTTGCTGGCTAGCACCCATCATTGAAAACTGCCAGCTCAGAGGGTTCACATTTGGAGTGTTCCGCTGCATACCAGTCATTCCAGTGGTCTGTCCTTATGAACTTAGTTGGGAACAGAGGACATACATGAATATGTGCATGTAAGTACAGGTGCCTGCAGAGATCAGGGGTACGCAATACCCTGAAACTGGAGTTACAGGTGGTTGTGAGCTGCCAGTGTGGCTGCCAGGAACTAAATTCAGGTCCTCTGTAAGAACTGTAAGGTCTCTCATCCACTGAGCCATCTCCGCAGCCCCTAAAATTTTAATAACATTTATTCACTTGTGTATGAGTGGAAGGGGGTCGTGCGTGTGCCACAGTGCACATGTGAAGGACAGAGAACAACTTTCTGGAGTTGATTCTTTCCTCCTGAACCTTGGGAGACCAAGGAAACAAACTCAGGTCATCAGGCTTGGTGACTTGCAGAGCAATCCGACTTGCTCACTTTGGTTTTTGTAACTTAGTTTTTCGATTTTTGCTATCATTTGTATTGTTTCATGTAGTTTCTTAGACACATTTTCAACATGGCTACACACTGTTCTAGAGGCCTGGGACTTCTGTTTTAGCATTTTAAATTTAGCATCATACTGTTTATTGTACATGCTCATTACTTGAGTATTTAAAGAATCTGTTTTCTAAACTAAATAATCCAGCCACAGAAGCAGACTCATCAGTTTAGCAGGCAACACTGACATTTCTTCCTATCAAATACATTTCCTGGTGACTATCTTTAATCATTCCTTTCTGCCTCCAAATAGTTAAAATTTAATCAGAGGCCCTCAGCATAATCTACTCAAATCCATTTGGCTCTTCTGACTGAAGAATAAATTCTAAAATTTAGAGACTTTCCTGGAGCCGTCTTGAAAATGACATTGTTCGTGCCCAACTGGTTTTGTAATACAGGGAATTGCATACCCTGCAGAAGCAGGTGCCATCATGTGTCTGTGGCACGTGCCACCCCGATGGCAGAGGAAAGGAAGGCTGTGCTGCCAGACTGCAGCCCTCAGCTGTGAGCTCAGCTCCTTAGCTGGATGGAGCAAATATTTAATTTCACGTTAAACTGACATATTTCAAGAAGCTAATCCATTTTGTGACAAAGCCAGGGGAGTTGAAATATGCACCTCGCAGGCTGGAGTTAATACATCGGATTTGAGTTTCTCGGGATGTTTCCTATTTTTAGTAGGAACCGAAAAGTTTGATATGAAATTCCATTTCAAATTCAGGCCTGCCACCTTTTTCAATTAAGTCGGCACGCTCTCCCTGATTGAAATATGCTTCTCATCTTCCTATCCAGATTGCCACCAGGGGGCACAACATGGCTTGCATAACCAAGGCAAAAATAGCTGTGAATTTTCAGGTTGGAAATGCAAGAGCCGGAAGTTTTAAAGTGACAGTGACAACTGGAAATCAAAAAGTGGCAGAGGGAACCTAGACTCTGCCTAGTTAAAATAAGTTCTAAATAATAGCTGAGGATTTGAAGGTTTTGCTAAAAGGATAACTTTTACCATGAGATATTAATTTTGACCCTAGTGTTTAACTCTAAAATTACTTAAGTGATGGTAGGTGGCTCAGAGTTTCTAACTCAGATTTCATGCAACTCTAAAAACTGAATTTTCCTGAGAGAACTTGAAACTCCATGCAATGGCCTTAGGGACCGAATATAGACAGACCACCACCTGATATCCATAGCTCAGTCTGATATCTTTGTTGGGGTTTGATTTTTTTTTTCTGGTAATACCATCAACCTTCATCACCAAGAACTTCTTTAAATCCACTCTTTCTGACAACACAAAATGTCTCTAAAATACTTGATCTTCTACAAATTTTTGATGCTAAGACATTTCAAGACCAGAGCCATACTCATTTAAAGAACAGTAGTCTGTGGCAGTACAGCCTGGTAATGCCATAGTTTCCAAACCGAGGGTGTGCAAAATCAGTTTGAAGTAGTTGTTAAAGTTGCCATCCCTCCAGGTGCTGCTCTCTGGGTTCTATAGGATCTATAGGGTTCTCCGGGTTCTATAGGGCCTAGCTCCCCATTGAAAGCAAGTTTATTCTATAGCTAAAGCAAAGTGATTTTATTTTGTGTGTGTGTGGGGGTGGGTGGTGTTCATGTGATGGCAAATCTGTGTGCATGCACATATTTACATGTTTGTTCAGGTGTGTGTTCACATGTGCATTTGGGAGCCAGAGGTCATCTGCAAGTGTCACTCCTCAGGAGCTGAGCACCATGGCTCTGCCTCCCTGGCAGAAAACCAAAACAAAACAAAACAAAACAAAACAAAACAAACCTCATAGGCTCTAGAGATCCAAATTCATATTCGCACTGTGGACATTTTAATGACTGAGCCATTACCCACAACCCCAGAGTGGCTTGAACAATTATTCTTAGGCATTGCTTTAAAAAAGAAGTTCCTATATGGTTAGAGCATAAACTACAATCTTCGCACTCCTTTTTAATGAGATGGTAATTGCAAATCTGTCTCAAGAAGGCAAGGGTTGAGGAGGATTTAGGGATATAACTGTCACACACTAACACCCAATGAACAGCCAGTTCTGTTAGGATCAAACTTACTAGGTATCGTTGCATATGGCACTACCTCTACCACAGTCCATTTACGCCTGACCCTAGATGAATAAGTAAATAGGTGCTTAAAGAATCTAGTTTGCAACCACCCACATTGACACAAGATTCCAAAGCAGTTAATTCTTGGGTGTGAGGGGTAGCTTTGAATTTTTAATACAAAGAGCAGAAGACAGGTGGTTTGATTTCACCATGGCAAGTAAGCTCACGGGGCAGCAAACTGCTTGGCTCCACAGGATAGGATATCACTGCGGACTTTTTCTCAGGTGAGCCGAGATGTGAGGATTGCCTGGCCCTACAGTCTGAATCTTCAAACCTTAGAATTCCTTAGAATCACCTGAAGATAGACCCAGTGTGTCAGAGTCCTTAGGTTTGGGTGGAATACTTTCTGGGTTTGTGTGTCAAGTTGACACAAGCTGGTCATTGGTGAGAAAGCAGCCTCAGTTGAGCAAGTGCCTCCATGAGATCCAGCTCTAAGGTCCTTTCCTCAAATAAGACCAGTGGGGGGAGGGCCCAGCCCATGGTGAGTGGTGCTATCCCCAGGCTTCTGTAAGAAGGCAGGCTGAGCAAGCCAGGGGAAACAAGCCAGTAAACAGCACACTCCATGGGCTGTGCATCAGCTCCTGCCTCCAGGTTCCAGCCCTGCTTGAGTTCCTGTCCTGACTTCCTCCAATGACAGAAGTGTAAGCCAAATAACTTCCCCAACTTGCCTTTTGGTCATGGTGTTTCATTGCAGCAATAGAAGCCCTAACTGAGACAAGTTGTCTCCACAGATTTATGACAGGAATCCTAAAACTCTGGTGTGCTTCCAAGTCACCTGACGATCTTGTCAACCTAGAATCTGGGAGCCTCCATTTCTAAAATATTCTTCATGCTGCTACAAGATATCTAGGTCTTGCAGAAGCAAGGCGTGGCCCTCATTATCTCCCACCATTGACCCTGTCTTTGCATCTTCAAGTTCTTGGCCCTGTAAGACAAAGGATGCCTGTAAAATGTACCGCACGGCATTCTGAACCTTCACAGGAGCAATTGTTATGAAGTGTTTAGTACAGCGGTGAAGAGTGAGCTTTTGAGAGACACTCCTGCATTTCCATTTCAACAGCTAGCCTCATGAACTGAGGCCCAAACATGCTACTCAGGTCTTTTTCCAGTTGCCGCTTTACCAGGCTTTTGCAGAGGATAAATCAGATGATAAACTCCTTAGCACTCTGTAAATGGCGGCTATTGCTAGCAGAACCCAAGAAACAGAGGTGACAAGAACAGCTGTGGCAGATGTTATCTGAGCTCTTGCAGTCTGAAAGAAAAAGAATCTAACCAGAAAAAAAAAATTATATGCTAGCTGTGATCGTGACTCTCCTATAGGGTCTCTAATGCTCATTTATTGCTGTCTGGGGTATCACCGAGCAAAGAAGGGAGGACTGCAGAGATATTGCAATGCTTACAGCCACCTTTTAAGGCTATTACTGTAGGGAAAGCTACAGAGGCATTACCTTTACAAACGTTCTCAGAGAACAGTTGTATTTCATAGGAAGTCAAATTCTTCCTTCTGTGATGAAGGTGAGTTCATCTGTCAAGATGGTGGGACTTAGCATGTAATAGAAGCAAGATGCAAAGCAGGTAACACATAGGGAAAGCTTTCATGCTCTAATGTGTATTAGGTGGCCCTCTCAGGGCTTTCCCATCCTTTTCTCTGTTTTTCTTTAATAGATTTCTCTTCTTTTCTCACAGCCCTGACTTTTTAGCCCTGAGTGTTTCCCTCTTCAGGAAACCCTTTCCTTCAGACAGTGAGAACCAGAACTACTGTTCTTTTTAGGTATATACCTTATACAAAGCTGCATGTTGATCCACTCTTTCCCAGGCCCATGGTTGGGCTTCCTTTACTCCTTTGTCAGATTTAGGCCTGTTCTTCTCCACTCAACAACTCAGTGAACATTTACTAAGATGTTACTATGCACAGGGTCAGGCCTAATACAATAGAAATTGAGGCCAAAAGATAATTCCTGGGACTGGAGAGATGGCTCAGCCATTAAGAGTGCAGTTTGAATCTCAACACCATGGACAAGATCCCATGTGGACCTGTAATCTCAGTACTGGGTAAGGTAGAGATAGGATTGCTGGAGTTTGATGGTTACCTGCTTAAAACAAAATCAACCCAAGATTTTGGTAGAGACATTTAATCAAAGGAATAATAAGGGCAGGGCTAGTAGTAGATTCAGTATCTCGTGTGGAACAGATGGGAAACTGGCTCAGAGGGGCTCTTGGCGGTAACTAAGTGATAGAAGACTCTTGACGTCCTGCTTTGAGCCTCAGATCAGGCGCAGGGTGTGCCCACATACATACACAGGACATACATACACAGGTAAGCATATACTATGCATACTATGCATACATGCGTCCCACACAGATATGTGCATACTAGATAGATGGATAGATTGATGGATGAATAGATAGATAGATAGATAGATAGATAGATAGATAGATAGATAGATA
>JANHMN010000009.1:65524778-65559882 GCA_030674055.1 Rhabdomys pumilio | reverse complement strand
ATAGATAGATAGATAGATAGATAGATAGATAGATAGATAGATAGATAGATAGGCATAGATAATATGATATCCTTGCTGCCAATAAATATCTATGGACATTATTAACATTTCAAAGACTCTATGAATCCAATTATCATTGGTCTTCATTTCTGCCCAAATCCCTGTATTAGTAATTCCAGTTCTGTATAACAAACCATTCCAATTCTTAGTTGCTTAAAACAAAAATGTATTTACTGTTGCACAGAACTCTCCAGGAAAAAAGAATCCATAAGCAGTTTCATGGGATGGCTACTGGCCTAAGGGTTTTCATGAGATGGTAGCCACTCTGTCTGCCAGGTTTCAAGTCCCTCATAGCTTGCTGAGGGAAGGGGCCTCTGCTTCAGAGATGCTGTTTTTGGCACGAGGTCTCCGCTCCTGAGATTGCTATTGAGTAGCTTGGTTCCTTACCACCCAGACTTCCTCAGGGAGCTGGACATGGCTGCTGTCTGCCCCTTGAGAAAAATGGCTGGATATGTATGAGATAGAGAGATACAAAACGGGGTAGAAAAACAAGAGGAAGAGTGGTGGGGGGTGGCAGGATGAAGCTACACCATTTATAACCTGATCTTAGAAGTGATATGCCATTACTTCCACAATGCCTTGTGGATCACATACCCATCCCTCATGCAACGTGGGAGGGAACCGTGAAAAGGCATGGAGTTCTGCATTGCTCCATTTTTGTTAATTGTTGCTGTAACAAAATATACAAGGGTAGGTAAATTATAAAGAAAAGAGGTTTAATTTTGCACATAGTCCTGGGAGTTCTGATAGCGCAGCATCAGCATTTGCTTGGCTTCAGCTGAAGGCCTCATGGTAGACTGTGTCACAGTGGCAGACACACGTGCATAAGAAGGCACATGGTAAGTTACGAAACCTGAGTGTGCAGAGGGACCAGTCAAACAGATTGCCACTTTTAACATCACACTCAGAACTAACTAGGATGGTTCCCCTCCCAAAAACTGTGTTGATCCCTTCCAAAGTTGGCACCCCAAATAACCTAATCACCTTACATCTGTCAATATTGCCATACTGGGGACCACAGTTCTAGGATGGCTACTTAGAGGGGCACAATCAAACCACATCTTAACCATGGCCATTATGAAGAGGTTAAATCCCTTAGAAGTGCCTGTGGGGTTGCCCACCATCTTCCCAACCGCTGTATTGGATAGTTCAGATGAACACAGCTTGGCCACAGTGAGTCAGGGGTCTTGGTCCTTTGATTGGCTATTTACATGAGCACTCCAAGGCTCTGTGTCCTGCTCATGTCAAGGCACCATGTATTCCCTGCCACCTGCCTCTTCCCTGAATGGAATGTTATACCTCTGTGCTCCAGTTACAGTGGAGAAGAAGAGTAGAAGACTTGTTATCTCTGGTGGAACAGATGGGAAATGTTGGCTCTTAGAAGCTCTTAGTGGTGCCCAGTTTATTTACTTGTCTGAGAAAATAAGACAATCGCCAGTGCCGTGGCTAATTCCACTCTGAACTACATAGCTGATGATCAAGCCTTCTTAAAACTGGACCTTACCACCTTGGAAGAGATGGTTTTTATCATTGGTTCAAGCATTTCGTAGAATCCTATGAGTTGCTTCTAAACAAGATCTTTCTTTTGATTTTTAATAAAAAGCAAACAGACATTTGCTGACCACACTTTGAGGATTTAGGAGCCCATTGCCTGAACAGTGAACCCTGAATAACTCCAGAAATATAAATCTGAAAATTTTTTGGAAAGTCCAGTTTGACTGCTGTGCTTTGGCTCCTGCATGAGAATAAATGTGGGTCTTTCCCACTTTCATTTCTATTGTGGCTTTCTGGGAATTACTACCAATCTCCTTGCCCAATATATCTTGGCTCTCTGCAATTTTTTTTTCAAGGAATCAAGACTAATATACAGTAGTTCCAATGATTTAATATCTGTGGGGCTATATTCACAACAGTTGACTTTCCTCTCAAAGGTGACTACAGTCATAAAGAAGTTGACCGTACAAGATAGTCCTGCTTCCATCGACATAGGAGACACACACAGCCTCAGTCTTTGTAGCAGTTCATTGTCCTGTGAGGCTGGACCTTGTAGTAGTGGAAGAGGGCTGCATAACACAGCCCAGACTTCTATGTACTTAACGATGAGGTTTTCCCAAGTACTTCCAGCTGTAGTAATTCCTTCCTCTCCATTTGTCCAGAGGGTATCCATATATATATTTATCTGGTGAGAGGACTTCTAGAGAATTTTAAGCATGGTGCATAGCATTCTTGTCCAGAAATCCCAACAATCTAACTAAAAGCTGCACTTGAACTGATATTCAAGCACACCGCTGTCACCAGCATGAGTTTGAGAGCAATAAAAACTGTGTAATATATTTAACCTGAGGTAGGTTAGTTAAATATTTCTCCTGGAAGTAAATATTCAGAATGACAACCAGACTCTCTAGTTTGATTTTTCTACATTTGGTTGACATACATAGTGACGAAAATCTATACAAAATGATTGAATGAAAAGATTTTTTTTTATTTTTCTTCACGAATACAAATTTCCTTTACAAATTTCTACTACAAATATAGTGACTCACATCCTATTATTTAACGTATGAAGGAATACATGGAGCCAACAAGATGGCTCATTGGTTTAAGGTGCTTGCAGTAAAGAACTATAGTTCAGTCCCCAGGATGCACATGGTGGAAGGGGAGAATCAACCCCTAAATGCTGTCATACACCCTCACACTGTGACACACATGTGCCTGCAGACACACAAACATATACACGCACACCAGCACACGCATACTTAGAGGTACATGCACACACACACACAGGCATGCACTGTTAAAAGCATTCTAATCCACTGGATTGTGAGCTCCATTAGACAAATTATTTGTCATTAGGAGCTCATGCCATATGTTGCATTTCCTGGGCTCTTAAAATCGTCGTTTTACTTTTACCTTCCCTTTCTGAGTCTCTCCTCTTCAGGAAACATAAAGGCTGGTAGAGGTAAATACGGAAGCTGATAAACTGCATACCATGGCCGAACAGCCTGGTGCCTACTTTACAAATAAAGTTTTATTTGAACACTGGCATATTCATTTGCTTATATTTTTCATCTGTGGTAGTAATTGTGCCACAAGGGTATAGTTGAATAATTGTGACAGAACCATATGTCCTATAAGTGGGGAAGTATTTACTGCTCTGCCCTTTATCACCCACCTTTATGATTAATTGTAGGTAATAAAGCCTAGTGGGAAGCACACTGTGGTGGTTTGAATAAAAAGGGACCTCATAAGTTCATAGGGAGTGGCACTATTAGGAGGTGTGACCTTGTTAGAGGAAGTGCATCACTAGGAGGGAGGACTTTGAGATCTCAGAAGCTTAAACCCAGTCTGGTGGTTCACAGATCTTTTCTTGCTGCCTGTAGACCCAGATGAAAAACTCTCAGCTACCTCTTCAGCATCATGTCTGCCTGCATGCCACCATGATGATAATGGACTAATCCTCTGAACTGTAAGGCAGCTCCAATCAAAGGTTTCCCTTATGAGAGCTGCTATGGTCATGGTGTCTCTTTATAACAATAGAAACCCTAAGACACACATCATGTGAAAAAGATTATTAGAAAAAAAATTTATCAAGCTTCTCCTCAGCTACTGTTTTGACATTTGCCATTCATTTTATAGACCCTTGCCTAATTCTATCAAAAAAGAACAAATCACAAAATCCACAGGGCAATTTTTAAAAAAAGCAACTTGAATTAATTCAGGCTACACACACTACCACAAGTCCCCCAACGGTCATCATTCTGTCTTTAATTCACAAATAAAGAAATGGAGCTAATTTTTATAAGACTTTTCTATCCAAATAGTCCCCTGAATCTTCAAACACTTGAACTGTCTCTGAATTCCTTTATGACTTTCCTTGCACCTTTCTTACTCAGTCTCGTCACTCTGTAAGTTTTGATGTAGGGCTTCAGATAATACAGTATGTTCTTTTTTTGATTGGACTTTGTAGGAAATAACTGGGACAGACAGAGAGGGACTAGAGGTGTGGGAAGAGGCTTTGGTGTAGGCTAAGGAGGAGGGGAAACTAATAAGACGACCCTGCAAGCATTGGCTAATTTATAACTCCTGGGGCTGCTGAAATGGCTTTTGAGTTTTGCACTCTTGACATTTTTGCAATTTTTCCATGTTCCTGCTGCTGTCCCAGCACCATAGATAAGGAACCCTCAAATCTTGCTCTGTTCTGGAATAATGAGATTGGAAAAGAAAAGATCTTTTCCATCTTTTTAACATTAAGAGGAGGGGGAAAGGCACCAGCTAGTCAAAAAAAAAAAACCCAGCAGTTCAACAAATATTACTCATGTCGTTGGCAAAAAAGAAAAGGAGATTTTTGAATAGAAAAATGGAAAAGATGAACACAAGAGGCATTGTTTGCATATCGGAAAAATTAATCTACACAGCAAAGTGTAAGAGCCTGCAATTCAGAAAGCAAAGAATTAGGACAGCCCAGCTGAGAATAATTTTCTAGCCAGTTAATTTAATTGCATAAATCATTCCTTTGTTAGCAATAAAGAGATATAATTAAAATGAGATTGCCTCTAGTTTCTATTCTCTGGAAGCTAAAGGAATTGATTTCGGGCAAAGCCTTCTGCTAAATACCAGATCGGCAAATTACATTTACCTTTTTTAGAAAAAGCTAAATTATTTTGTGATAATATCATGGTGAGTTTAATTAATTATAGATCTGCCATATGATCTTAAAGAAATAATTTATTTAGTGCCCTTAGAACAGAAGTTTGCAATCATGTGAGCATCCCCTTTGGTAGATGGTTGTGCAGATTTTCACAAACAGGTCAGAAGTTTAACAGGAGGCTGTCAGGAGGAATTTGAGGCAGCTTAACGATTGTTTGGGGTTTTGGTTAGCTGTCCTTATTTAAAAAAAATTTAAAGCCACTATTTGATGTTGTATAATTTAACTGAACTCATTTAGATTGGCTTTATCCTAAAATTGCTACTGGTGATTATTTGCTATCTCTAAACCTTTGGAATTTAAAGAGCCTGTAATTGTCTATTAAATAGGGGGACATCAGATCAAAGAGGAATTTGAACATCTCCTGCTACATAACACAGGTCTGCTGATCCATCAGTTAGTTGAGTGTCAAGGAGAATTGCAGGCTGTGACAGAGGGGAGGCTCATTTTTATGGTAATGAATTTGAATTTTCTAAAAAAATGTACTAAACCCCATTTACTTGCTCCAGATATTTGAAGTTCACTGGCATTACTTAGTAACAAGGATTTGTACAGTGATGGGAGGGATCCTGCCAGCTTTCAAAAGGTCTGGGCTAGGGGGAAATCCTGCCCTCAGTGTGTTTGTATGGCTTCAGCACTTACGCAACATGTGAACCTTAGAGGGGCTAGTGGAACCCCCCTCAACCCTGATTTAGAAAGAAACCGTAAGATCTTCAGAGCCATTTTTGTAGTAGATAAAATGTGCAGTTAGCCTGTTGCTTAACGTCTTAAAACAAGAAGTGTTAGCCACCAGTTATGTACAGAATGTACAAGAAGTGTTAGCCACCAGTTATGTACAAGATGGCTTAAAAAATAGGCCTAGGACTTGGGAGGAATTGAAATGATTTCCATTGCTTGGTTTGGATCTCATAGCAAATGAACAAGGTACTGACAGATGCCCCCTCCTCCCTAGGACTCTGAGATTAGTAGAAGTCAGTGGAAAGTGCTAGTTTCTGCTGGGCAGTTATAGTTATAGGACTGTCACAGCAGGGATCAGCCTTCAAAGCTGTGTCCTGCAGAATGTATGCCTGTTGCTTCCCCATAGAAACAGCTACCCAGCCACTGATCATGGACTGAAACTGGAGCCAGAATAGATCTTTCTCCCTTTTAAATTATTTCTCCCAACTATCCATCAAGGGGCAAAAAGTCTAATGCATTTAGGTCTCCGCTATCTCCTTAAATATCTATCCACATATCTGAGATTTGGTATTATTTTTCTTATGATGCCAGCATTATCCATGAACTTCTTAGATTCAGGAAAGAAAGCTCATTCACAATTTGCTCCCCAACATCTGGCTAACACCTGCCATTAAGCCATTATCCTTTAATCGCTATGTGAGGAAAACATGTATCCCTGGCTTCTCTGACACCATTCACGCCTTTGGTTCTTATACAAAACACACATCAAAAACTATGCATATGTATTTTACCCTGTGCTAACAAAGGACATGTTTGTGCTTGTAGTCAGTAACTCTTACAGGATGAATGCCATCATGCATTGTTACAGGGGTATTTAGAGCAGTAGTTATAAACATGTGAGTTACAACCCCTTTGGCATCATGTATCAGGTATCTGCATATCAGATATTTACATTACAATGCATAACAGTAGCAAAATTACAGTTATGAAGTAACAACAAAATCATTTTATGGTTGGGAGTCACTACAATATGAGGAGCTGTATTAAAGGGTTGTAGCATTAGGGAGGTTGTGAATCACTGGTTTGGAGGATGCCTAGTGGGCACAATGTTGGGCATAGGAAACTTCCCCCAATTAACTGCAGACAATCATTCCTCAGGCCCATATCCAAGGGCCTGTTTATATGATTCACACTTTCCCTGGACTTCAGTTATCTGTACTGAGAATTCCCAAGTCTAAATACCCAAACCAGACGTCTCTCCTGAGATGCAGACTTCTGCCTCTGGCTTTTTTTCTAGAAGCACCACTTGAAGAACCATTGATATCTCCAACCCACCGCATCTGAGAAAGAGAAAGAGCTTACCCACCTCCTGATATACAAGCTAGGATAAAAAAAGCTTTTCCTGTGCCCCCTCTCTTTCTCATCCCCTCCACATTTCAACCAACAAGCACCTCAGCTCTGCTTTTCAAGAGTTTTCAGAACCAAACACTTCCTCATCACTGAGATCCACCCAGTACACTGTGTCTTATAGTAAAACAAACAAACAAACAAACAAAAACAAAAAAGAAAACAACAACAACAACAAAAACCAACCAACCAACCAAAACCAAAACCAATCATTTCTACAATAAGACATTCAAGAATACACCTTCCTAAAGTCTCCACAATTATCCTACCATTGTAGCTCCGGCCTGAACTCCTAAGCCCTGTCAAAGCTCATGGTGACATATTTGTGCCCTATTCCTGCTCTCCCAAACCTTCAAGAAGCTGCTGTTCTCAGTTTATACACCTCAGCACAAATAGTACTTCAGAAAGAAGCTTCTTGATGAGACGGGTTGATCAGCTCTGCTCTTCAACTGCATAGTCTCTGCTCTAAAACCGAACACACCAACATACACCTTAGATTACCTTAGTGCATCTCTTTTTGTCATGGGTCCCCACTAGAACTACATGTGTGTCATACTCAAAGTTTTCTCAAGGCTAGAGAACAGTCTTGGCATAGAACAGGAACCCCAGTGTATGTGTGAATCAGTGGAAGCCTCTTTTATGCTATGGACATCTCCACAAATAATTTATGTTCTTTCTTATTTAAGGCCTTTGTACATGTTGTTTCTTCTGTACACAGATGCTTACACACATATATACATTGTTAGACGTCTGGTGTTAGATGTCCGCGTGCAGCTTAGAACAGACCACTTCAGACTAAATGGTTTGGGGGGGGGGTGGTTATTCAGGAGATAGGGCAGAGGTGGGGGAAGAAGATGGAAGAAGAGAGAAGAAGAGAAGTAGAGGCCGGCCATGACTACATGGAGAGAGAGGGGAAGTGGCGAGGGGGACAGAGAAGCTAGAGGCAAGAGATCAAGAGATCAAGAGGAGAGGGCAAGCAGCCCCTTTTATAGTAGACCAGGCCTACCTGGCTGTTGCCAGGTAACTGTGGGGAGGAGCATACCTGGCTGCTGCCAGGTAACTGTAGAGGTGGAGTTTAGACAGAATACTAACATACATATATGCACACATACATACATATCACAAGCACATACATATCCACATATCTATATGCACATATAAACATATATACACAGATTCATATATACCACATACACATTCACTCCCACACATATGCCTCCATATTTGTGAATATACATACATACATGTACTCACTACACACACATGCACATATAAATATATATATATACACACACACACACACACACACATTAACATGTGCACATGCACACACATGCACACACACACTGCACTCACTTTTCTTTCTTGCTCACTACTCTGTAGTTTAAGTATGATTTCTCTAGAAGCCGTCTCTATGCTAATCGATGCTGGCTGACTGTGATGTCATCACATAGCCTTAACCACACCTCCCATTGTCCTACAGGACTGGATTTGCTGAACAAGTAAGTAGCTTCCACAGGAGCCAAATCTTTGGTTTGGCCTTATATTCCCAGAGCCAAATCTGGTGCCTGACATATCATAGGAGCTTGGGAATGATTTGTGGAAGAAAGAAAAAAACTGAAGAGAGTTTCAATGCTGTGTGAGGAATTTATTTTCCAGTCCAATTCCAATAAGCATATCTTCTTGAGAGAATGGCTAAATGCCCTGCTGTCGCCTGAGCATGGAGACAATCCAGCAAGGCTGAGCTGTGGCACCAAACAGACAAACAGAGAGGCTCTTCCTAGGGTGGGAGGTAATTAGCACACATTTGGCAGAATGCACTGGAAGGAAGCGATGTCCTGAGGGGTACTCTTGGAACACACTCAGGGAGGAAAGCTCACACACTAGGAACAGTTTTTGATGGGCTCTAAGAAGATTTTAACATAGTAACAGTGACTCTGGTGCACAGGATCAGCATTCTAAGCAGGCAATGGGAAAGTCTGTGTGCCTCATAATGAGTGAGCAGTTGGCTAAGATTAGACAGGACTTGACAGAAGAGAGAACATCTAGCTGCCTCTACAAAGAGACTTCGCTCTCTTGGCCTCTCCAAGCTTAAGACTGTCCTCTCTAGTTTCTTAATGAGAAGGCACTGACGTTGAGTTACCAAATTCTATTTCTATGGTCACTCCAGTTGATATATCGGGGCTTTGGAAATAAACTTTATTTCTGTAAGTCATTTTCTTATACTTTCTAATTCTTTAAAGAAACCCTGATACATTTGGACTGGGTAGCTGCAGACAGCCCAAGTGTGTTGATTAGCAAATTAAATTATCTTATTCCTCTCTGCTTTTGCTACATACAACTCCATAAAACCACTGAGAAGATAATGACATTCATCTAGTGACTTCCCAACCCTATGCATGCTGGGATAGCGAGGAAAGACACTCCAGCTGGGGCTCGGGAGAGCTTGAATTCTGTCTTTTCTCTGATATAACTCTGTCTACTGCAGGCACATGTCTTCACCTTCTCCTTTGCCTCCTAATCATCCCATGCTCTTTCTAAAAATGGGCTTCATAAGCTGGCCATGTGGCACACATCTGGAATCCTGGCTCTTGAAAAGTGGAGGCAGGAAAAAGATCAGGAGTTCAAGGCCAGCCTTGGCTACACACTACCTTTGAGGCCAGCTACATGAGGTTTTGTCTCAAAGAATGAAATAAAAATAAAATGAGAGAATGGAAGGAAGAAAGAAGAAAGAGACCCTATAATCCTCGAAAAGACTTCAAATGATGCTTACCAGGTAAAATACAGACTGGATACATGCATGTCTTTCCTACTCCTTCAGCTTGTCTTTTCTCATAATTATATAACGCCACAGACAGCTGGGGAAGGAAATAAGTGTAGGCTCCCTCAGCTCTTCCTGAGTGTCCGTTGCTTTTCCATTCAACATAAACATTAAGTGGAAAAGCCTTCTTAAGGAAGGAGGAACACTGAGAAACTGGTGGGCTAGAGGAAAGCCCCACCCCTAAGCTGGTGACTGGATTCCCGCCATGATCTTTTCTCATTGTGTCTCCATTGAGTGGCAGATGGCTGTGACTTCTGTCTCTTTGACATAGGCTGGTCCAGATGAGGCTGTGAACTCAATTCAGAATAGGATACCTTCCTTTGGTTAGGGACCACAAACTATATCCTATACCAGAATCGTCTTGGGACAAAAGGGACCTTTGATAAGTCATAAACAACCAGCTGATTGATTGATTCTAGGAATTTACATATCTAGGCATTCATTTTAATTAAGCACCTCATTGGAAAACACATAACACAGGCAAGAGTCGGTGCAACTGTGACAGCTATATTGCCCCTTTATGGCCCCCAGTGTAATCATCAGGAGCTGATCAATCCCATTCCGAAAGTCCTCCATGGCACAACACTTGCCCAGCTTCTCTAGGTTTCTAAACAGGAAGGGAAGTGCTGGGGTGGCAGAGAAACCAGACTCACAGCCTTTTACTATTGTGCTTTAGTTTTTTTGGCGTTTTCCCTCAGCTAAAAGCCAGATCCCCTCTACACTACTGTCCACAAGTTAGAACGTATGAAAGAGAGTCTCTTCAAAATAACCCAGCTCTGAGTAAGGGACTGGGTTTGACTGTGTGTATGTGTGTGGGGGGAGTGTTGTGTAGGTGTGAGAGCATGCATGTACATGTGTGTGTGTGTGTGTGTGTGTGTGTGTGTGTGTGTGTGTGTACTGGTGCCTGTTCATATGTGTGTATATTTACATATAATCATGTGAAGGGTGCACTTGGGTGTGTGGTACATATGAAAGCCTGAAGTCAACTTTAGTATTATTCATCAGAAGTCATCTGAGACAAGATCTATCAACGGGACTCAGGGCTATTAGATTTTGCTAGTCTAACTGGCCAGTGAGTCCCAGTGGTCTACCTGCCTCTGCCTTTCCAAGACTGGGAATGACCAGTACAAGCACTTTATGGACTGGACAGTTTTCCCAGCCTCGGGTTAAAATTTTTGTTGCTCACTCTCCACCAGTAAAACCAAAGTTCCATCCGAGGTGCCATTCCTTTTGGAATTCTTCCTAAGATTGCCCATGATTTCTCTGTTCAACCTATTCTGCAGTCCCGCCCTGCCTCCCTTCCTCTTGGCTGTTCACTTTGCTCTCGCTACAGTCTTCTGATTTTACTAAAAACCATACTGTCTCCCACACTCTTGTTCTTCTAGAATGTTCTTACAGTCCCTAGTCCAGTTCTCCCCATGCACCTTTGGCACCCAGATCAAATGACACCCAGCTAGTCTCCTCTTTTCCTAACCAGACTGGACCAAAGTCCCTTTCTCTGGGGCTCCAAACTACTCTGGTGTGTCTGTATTACTAAGTGTATGCATTGTAAAATATTTATTTTTACCTGATAATAAAAGGAAAGGTTCTTTTTTGTAGGTGAGGTAAAAAAAATGAAAAAATATAACATTAAAAATCAGTAATTCAATACCATATGAATATTTTGGTACTTCCCTAATTTTTTTCTATGTATACCATGGGCAGTTTATCATAAACATTATTCTAATTTTCTTACCATTTGTGATATTATCGTGGGTGCTCATTCACCCAGAATTGAGTTTTTAATTTCCCTTTCATTTAATATGAGTTGGTTTCATGAATCAATTTGGAAAACAGAATAGAGTAAGTGATAGGGTGGTAGTTTTGAGCCTTATAGGTTCCCGTCTTTCTCTCTCTTCCGATATATCATAAAAAGAAACAAGCCTGGATTTGCCTGATGAATAATAAAAGATTAAGTGGAGACTAGCTAAGTTATAACAATCAAAGCCATGCTTACTCATCCTGGCTAAACAGAGTCCCTTTGCAAATCCAACCCGGTGCAAGTAAATGAGAAACCCTGCCCAGCTGAGCTCAGCCCAGAAAAGTTGAGCTTTTCCTGTAGAATTATGAGATTAATAAATGGTTGCTGTATGCTAATACGTTTTGAGCAATTCTTTGTTATATAAACTAGCTTACCGTTACAAGTGTATTTTCATATAATAGAGATTCTGTCAATCATGTAAGTTTGTTTCCTGTTTCTTCCTTAATGGTTTGATCATAGCCAAAGTGTTTAAAGAATTATTGATGAGCACTGTCTATAACTTTATGGTAAGTTAAACTATTGATACAGCATAAAACTACCTTCTTTTCAATATCTGCATTATTTATAATGACTTTTTAAAGGAGGAACTACCGCTTCGTGAGCTTCTTAAAACTTGAAGGATAATCACCGGGCCAAAGTCTATGTCAACATTTCGAAGGCTTTCGATAAACGTTGACATTTTCTTTTTCCAGAAAGACTACCTGTGATCTAAGATGTTTCATTTTCCTAATGTCTTTCTACAGTTAATTAATTATTAATTATGGATAAGTCATAAAGTTGGTGATCAAGAAATGCATCTTATTCTATTTTTTATTCATGTAAGTGAAGTTGGGCTGGTACCTTTTGCATTTACTCTTGAACCAAGGGTTTTTTTTCATTCACAATGGTCATTGTTCTTCCTTTTTATTTAGAAGTGCATTAGTGATTAGCATATATTAAGAATATACGCCACTGATAGCTTCTATTTCTTTAATGACGACCACAAACAAACATCTCATTAAAGTACCTCCTGTAAATTGTCACAGCAGTTTTTCAAGGCAAGTTCTGTATTGTTGGAGAGCTGAAGGATACATATGTATAATGATTATATCATCTCTCCTCTTTTCTTAATCTAAGCCTATCATGTATCCTTCTTCTCTCTTTCAAATTCGTGACATCTTTTTCTTCAGTAGCTGTTGAATGTGTGTGTGAACAAGGGCAACACCAACAGACACACTAATGTGAACAGAGGAAATCTCATGAGGCCTCAACCTTAGACAGAGAACTGTAAGCAACTAAGGAACGGCTTAGAGCGAGACCAATAGTCTTCCCCAGGGAGGAAGGAACACTCCAATTGCTTATCCAATATCAAGTGGTCAACCCTAAAAACATACAGTCTGAATTCTTTACTGTCATGTTTATACTAACATCTTGGTAGATGACATCTCTGACTGTAATGAGTAATGGCATTACCCATTCCCTAATTTGATACTAAAAAGAACCAGGCTAAATTCATTCAATTATTTTACTTTGTCAAATTGTTTTTCTCAGAATCAGCCAAGAACTTGAAGAACTGCTGCCAGGGCCACTGTGTTTAACAATGATTTAGAACAAGCCCTGAGTTCTATTGCCCCTCAGTGACTAAGATCCCTCACCACCCAAGACAGAAGAACACAGTCCTGTCCAATCTTACAACACATACCTGGAATTTGGCCAAAAGCACACTGGTGATTCCTTTCCCCCACCACACACACACATTAAGAATTTTTTTTGCTGATTAATGCAACTCTTCCTTCAAAATCTTTCTCAAATGTGTATGGAGGGGACATGAAAGGAGCAGAACGGCAAGGTGAACTGGTGTTACATTTTCAAGAGCTAGCTATGAAGAGGTGTAGTATTCCTTGCTTTGAGATTGCTCTGGGATAGAAGAGGTTGTAACTCGGTAGTTGAGCACTTGCCTGGTGTGCTCAAGGTCCTGGCTTTGATTTCCAGTCCTAACAAATGAATAAATTCTCTCTAACTTGCTTCAGTTTTAAGCTTTTAACATTTTCTGACTGCCAAATTGTACCTGTCCTCCTTTGGAAGAGACTCCAAATCTTTGATCAAAACAGAAATAGTTCTAATCGTATTTATAAACAGAAATCTTTCTTGTATGCATGCATTTTTTCGACGTGGGATGTACCTCTATCTCCTTGGAAACAGGAAAGATGATGTCCTAATATATTTGCAAAGTGAAATAGTGACTAGGTTAGCAGCCTCGTTCTCACAGACGCTTACGAAAATGTGTGTATGTGCACTCTAAAGCAAATCGAAATTAAATTAGCAAGACTCTTTCTTTTCCTGGTGGGACTTGTAGCTACCTTGGGGACAGACTGACAGAACTGCTAGCTTCAGCCTAGGGAGGGGCTGGAAGAGCCTAAAAACGCTGAGTGGGGTCTTTGCAGGGATGTAGCACCTGGCACTGGTATTTTAAAACCCTCTAGAGTCACCCTCTGGTTTTTTGTTGGTTTTTTTTGTTTTGTTTTTTTAAGCCAAACAACAACTTGCTGGGCTCCAATCTAGGTCAGTGAACATGGAAGAGTGAAGCTTTTTTGTAAGATCAAGTGCTCCTTATTTTTAATAACAGTTTCAAAAACAAGGCAGGCAGTGGGCATGCTAGCAGCAAAGGAATCTTTCTTACAGGCATCTACACAGGATTTCTCTGGTGGAGACCATCTGGCTTCAAAAACTTGAACTGTGTTGAATGGTATCCTATAATTTATCCTTTGTGTTTCCTAATAGGATTCACCTGCCGGTAGATTGGAATCTTGTAAAAAATATTTTCTTTTAAAAATGAATATTTAACTGGGCAGTAGTGGTACAGGCCTTTAATCCCAGTACGTGGGAGGCAGAGGCAGGTGGATTTCTGAGTTTGAGGCCAGCCTGGTCTATACAGTGAGTTCCAGGACAGCCAGGGCTATACAGAGAAACCCTGTCTTGAAAAACAAAAAAACAAAAAACAAAAATGAATATTTATATCAACTTATAAGTAAAGAAATAGAGCATAAACAAATTCATAAAATATTCAGATTTATTGTCTGATAAACCTGGTATTTCAAAATGGGAAGAAATGACTGGAGAGATGGTTCAGCAGTTCAGAGGACAAGGGCTGGCCACTCTTTCCTAGCTTCAAGAATTTAATTCTCAGCACCCAGATCAGGCAGCTCACAACTCTTTCCCTCTCCCTCTCCAGCTCCCTTTCCCTCTCCCTCTCTCTTTCCTTTTCTCCACCCCCCTTTCTCTCACACATATACAAGTAAAAATAAATAAATCTTTTTAAAACTCTGATATGGAATAGGTAATGGGGACACTGGGATCTGCTTGACTATTTTGAGAGGACAAAAGGCAGAGTCCCATCTAGGACCTTACATAATAATAAATGTTGAGAGAAGTAAGTATAAATATCAAAAAGACAAAGATCTAGTATGTGGTCTTACAGTTTTCCTTGGTCTTGCACATTTTCTACAAATTTTCCTGGATACTGGATGTGGATCAGCTGGTTGTTTCCCCCTTAGAGATTTGGTAATCTTATTTGATTTTTTTTTCAAAGAAACAACTTTTGGTTTGATTTGTTCTATGCACTATTCTTTTCGTCTTCAGATAGCCAACATCATTAAATGCAGGAAGACTCAAAACATTTTTTCCTAAAATGAGGAATAAGACAAGGGTATAAATTCTCTCCACTTCTGTTTATTATAGAGCTTGAAGTCTTATTTCAAACAATAAGATATAGAAATGAAAGAGAAACAAACAGGAAAAAAAGATGGAGATGACCTTCTATGTTACAAAGAGGACCATCCATGTCTGTCATTGAAGGAGGTGGGCTTCCATGTATGTCAGTGATGGAGATGAGCTTCCGTGTATATCAGTGATGGAGGTAGACTTCCGTGTATGTCAGTGATGGAGGGAGGAGCTTCTGTGTATGTCAGTGATGGGGGTGGGCTTCCATGTATGTCAGTGATGAAGATGAGTTTCCATGTATATCAGTGAGGGAGGTGGGCTTCAATGTATGTCAGTAATGGAGAGGACCTTCTGTGTCAGTAACAGAGAGGACCTTCCATGTATGTCATGAAAAATATAGAATCAACCCAAAAGTTGTTATTTTGAAAAAGAAAATCAAATAAGATTAGCAAACCTCTAGTAAAACAAAAAATACCCAAGCAATGCACATCAACAGAAATAAACAGAAAAATTTGTAGAAAATGTGCAAGACCAAGGAAAAAATGTAAGACCACATACTAGATCTTTGTCATTTTGATATTTATACTTACTTCTCTCAACATTTATTATGATGTAAGGCCCTAGATGGGACTCTGCCTTTTGTCCTCTCAAAATAGGTAAGCAGATCCCAGTATCCACATTGCCTCTTCCATATCACTTGATGGAGATGAACGTCTGTGAATGGAAGCAGTGCTGGTGACAGAGATGGGCTTTCGGAAATGGAGGAAGCATTGGTGATGGGAATGAGATAGTAGCATCTATCCCAATAGGACAATGGCACAGTGGCAAGCAGGACACCTATCATCCACTTCCTCTTCAAAGGTTGGTGCTCACTAAATTGAGGTGCTATGTGCTGTGGAAACTTCCTAGGAGCTGTTGCTGTCTACTCCAATTTATTGTGTACTTTTCTGGAAGGCAAATCTCATTTCAGGGGATGTGTGGGGGTACAACTGCTCTGAATTTGGCACGCAGAGCACACATCGTGTGTATTAAGTTGACAGGAACTTACCAACCCCCTTCTTTCATTCAGAAATTCAGCTCATCTGCCTGACATTGAATAGTGTTTTCCTCCTATCATGTTTCTTAGAGATAGTCTTGCTATGTAGCCCAGACTGGCTTGGAACTTGTTATATAGTTCAAGTTGGCCTCAACTACCAAGGCAAACCCTCTACCATCCCAGAGCCATTTAAAAGCAGAGAATACTATATGTCTTCATGACTGGTACTTGAAAATATATCACCAGTTCACCCTGCCGTTCTGTTCTTTTCATGTCCGGGTGGGAGAGGAAATGAGGAGGGGTTTAGGGAAGGTGATCAGAGATTTCTTTTTATGCCCAGATACCACAGGTATGTCTCTAACCTGATTAGGCAGTCACATGATTATAATAAATTACGTTGCACATTGAGATGTTTGGGGTTCTGACAGAGATGATAGCATTGCAGAAGAGAAGTTTTCCGTGGTTCTTTTTGTCTGGAGGCATGCTTCTGTTGGGTGTCTCAAGATGAAAAACCCATGACAAGCTGCCGGTGACTGGGCTATGAGGAGAACACAAGTTCACTGCAATGACAGACAAACGATCAAATCTTTTCACTCTTCTCTGTCTACAGCGGTAGACAGAAGAATATAAACGTTTCCTTTTTCTTTTTCTTTTTTTTTATTGGATATTTTATTTACATTTCAGATGCCAATCCCTTTCCCTATTTCCTCTCCCTAGAAAACCCCTATCCCGTGCCCCCCCTTTCCATTTGGCTTTTATACAATTTTTTATAATGTTAATCAAGGGCTTTATAAGTATGGTAATGCTCAATCAGAAATGTAACCTAATATCCAACCTAGCTATGTAAACTATCTTTGACTAGTGGAGATACATGAACTTCTGCCTCCATGCCCCCTCTCTCTTTCTCTCTCTTTTTCTCTCTCATTACCTAGCTTCTCATCTACTTCATCTTCTCCTCTCCTTACTCCATCTTTTCCTCTCGGTGCTCCTTCCCCCTTAGCTCCTCCTACATATTACCCTTCCTGTTAAAATAAAGCTTTTCTCTCAGAATACAATTAACCCTTTTGCTTTTTCAACAGAAAGATCTATATTGGCACCTTGGTTATGATGTTATGATCAGAATGATCTCAGTATGAAAAACTACCCTCATCTGAGAAGCTGATGGATTTGTTGAAGTGCTTGGTCTTGATGGATTGTAGAGGCACCATCAAGGATCCCTTAGGGTCAGCCTCAATGGTAACAGTTTGGTTTCCCCTCTTACGCTCACGCTGCTGGTCTATTTCCTTAATGTGGACACTCAGGGATGTTGTTATAATTTTTGCTCTTACAATCCAGACTTTGTAATTCTTTCTATTTTGTCACTGCTAATATTTATATGACACCCAGTAAGTGATTGATCTTCTATAGGGCCCTATGGTTACTCGCACTTTCTTATCATCTGTACATAGGGACCAATCCACAGATTTATGGTGGTCGTAAATATTGTTACCAGAAGTATGACTTCTTTTTTCTCCCCTGTGGGCTAATTTCTAATAACTCTTGTGCATGAGAGCAATTACTGACAAAAGTCAGCCTGTGTTAATAGAGTTTATCACACTTCATCATATATCCTTTATCGTTGGAAGCATTTTGACAAGCCCAGGGTTAATTAAAACCAAGAAGACAATAAAATACAGCTAATCAAACATAACAGGTACAGAAATCAATTAGCAGATTTATAGCACTTTGGAGGTTTCCATAATGTATAAAATTCAAAGAAACTGTCGTTCCCATTTCCTCAAGACAGTGTAATTAAATTTCTAATTGAAACTATTTTTCAGTAGGTAATGTACAATCTACTCAAGTTTCATTTGCATTAAAGCAGGGTCTATAGAGGTTGAAAGAGCTTAGGAAATTAAAAAAGATCATTGAGTTATTTCCACCATTGATATTTAGTCTAACTAAAAATTGAGGGAAAGTTACACAATACAAAACAGCAGAGGACGGAAAGGCGGTGATTTTTATGATGAGAAGAGTAGGTGCAGTTTTTCTATATGTTGAGAGATCCTGTGTCCTGATACAGTATAATAGTTGCCAAGGGTGTGTGCATTAATACAACAATTCCCTAGGTTTGTAAGCATCCATTAATCATTTATTTATTTGCTTTCTTAATTTGCATACTTCCTTTGATTAGATCGATTGTGATGGTCCCTCAATTTGGTAGCATGGTAGTGGCTTTGCACAAACCATTGTTTTGTTTTGTTATGTTTTGTTTTTGCAGATTATGTAAGTGCCAATCTGTGCTGGTTTATTCTATTTTTGTTTTTGTGCATATGTGCCTGAGTCTGCATGTATATGTGTGTGTGTATGTGTGTGTGTGTGTGTGTGTGTGTGTGCATGTGAGTCTATCTCTCTTTTTGTGTGTGTATATGCATTTGTGTCTGTCTCTCTGTGTGTGTGTGCACATTCATGTGTGTGTGTGTGTGCGTGTGTGTGTATGTGTGGTGTGTGTGTTATACATGTAAGTGTATGGGAGGTCAGAGGAAGTGTTGGGGTGTTTTCCTCTGCTTTTGATTTTGTTATTGCCTTGATATAGGGCTTCTCACTGAACTGGAAGCTTGCTGTTTTAGATAGGCTGATTGTCCATCAAGATCTCAGGATTCCCTTCTTCCTCTTAATGCTGAGGTTACAGGTTCATGCATATATGCCTGCTTTAACGCACATAGTAGGGATCCAAACATAGGTCTTCATGCTTTCAGAGCAAGCAATCTTTCTCACTAAATCATCCCCACAGGTCCTGATGGTTAATTTTGGCTGTCAACTTGACAGAATTTAGGATCACCTAGGAAACAAGCCTGTGGATGCCCCTGTGAGAATCTTTTCAGAGAGTTTTAACTGAGGTGGGAAGACCCAAGCCTAAGGTGGACTCTGTGGCCTGGGGTCTCAAACTGAAGGAGGTAGAGGAAGCTTGCCGGGCACCAGCAGTTCCCTCTGGCATGCTGCCTGCAGGTGCAATGTGGCTACCAGGTTCAAGTTCCTATCCCCATGCTTTCTTTACTATGGTAGTCTGGACCACCAAAGTGCAAACCAAAATTAACCATTCTTTCCTTCGATTGCTTGTGTTAGATACTCTGTGACAGCAATTTAACAAATAACTAAAACACTACCCAAGTAAAATGTGACACTAAATTCCTGGAGCAAGTTCTAGTGGGACAAGGGCTGGAGGATCAAGCAGGCTCAAAGCACTCTGCTGAGCTGCAAGGCCAGGTCCCCACTGCCCTTGGGGCCCTGTAATTCCTTAATTCCTGCTCTTCCCCTAGATTCTGAATACCTTTGATTGATATTTTCTGAACTATGAACAGAATCTCATATTGTTATTCAGATATAAAAATGATTACATTTTTCACTCCTCTCCCAAAATATCCTTTAAAAAATTTTTTTTGTTGTTGACATTGGATAGGAAGATAATTTTTTTTGTTTGTATTGCCTTATTTCCCCTTCTGGTAAGTACTCCCCTAACATAACAATCAATAATAGCAACAGAATGAGTCGTTTTCCTAAACCTATAATTAAGCCACACCCACAGCTGAGCTGCTTCTTTAAAACCGTGAGCAAAGCACACTCTAGTGCTATAGAAGGGTTGAGTTGGAGATAATGCTTCTAGCATGTGGGGCCACCTTTGATGTTTCACCCATACAATGCCAGTGGAGGCTAGATTCTTAGAAACAGCCAAACGCATTGTTGGTACTTCCATAGACATTAGTGAAGACTGGCAGGTAATCACATTGTGCTGTTTTGGGAAAGATATCCTGGTGGCCAAGTAAAAAAAAAAATGAAAGCTACAAATAAAGATAAAGCAATTTGTAAATAACATTCAAACAGACAAGGTGATGTTCCCTGTTTTCTGGGAAATCTCATTTGTACATTTCTGGGTGTTAAAGGACTAGTAAGTGGTTAAGCAGCTCAGCAGTCGTGTCTGGCTTTCAGTGCAGCAAGTCCCTAGGTCAGGAAGGATGCTGGCACCTTAACTCTCTCTGAGTGGACCAGTAGAAGATGCTCCAAGAATTAAGAAATGATGTTTTATATTTGAACTTCGTTCATTTCCTGCATCCCTGAATCTTCTCTCTCAATTCATCACTAACTTTCCTTCCTTTCTCTAGTATTTTCCATGAGGCTCAATCCTCAACTCTTAGGTTCTTACCATCTATTGATCTGAGAACTTGTCTGTTCCACAGAATTAGCACACTAATTTGCAAAGAACAAATCTGTCTTCCTTACTGAGTTCTCTCCTCATGCTGTTAGACTTAGCTCCAAAATGAACATTTTTTTTTCTGACTCGGTATCTCCTTATTTTGTTGTTAGTGAGGTAGCGAGGACACTGTTTTCAAAGCCATGGTAAAGTAGTCTGATTCTTAAAATAAGTGGACAATACATAATGATTCACACTCAGTAGAGTTTTGCTTTTTATTTTCATAGTAACATAGAGTCGGAGGGGCTGCACTGTGGCCCTTCTCAAAGATGCTACTTTGGGAACTTGAAAGATGGTGCAAAGAGAATGGAGTGTGCGTGTAGGAGGTTTTATGTCCATGCCCGAGAATGTTCACAGCTTCTGTGCACCGTCTTTGGCTAGATCAGGGTTTTGATAACCCTTTCTGCCTATATGCTTTTTTATATAAGAAATTTTCATAGACTTTAGATAGACTGGTTTACAATTAGGCATACAAATAAAACATTCACTGAAAATAAATCACAAATACATTTGCCTTAAAACAATTATTTGGTGTATTTTTATTTAGGCATACAAATCAAACATTTACTGAAAATAAATCACAGATACATTTGCCTTAAAACAATTACTTGGTATATATTTATTATCTCTTATTAATGAGAGAAGAAAATTTGCTGATGTTTATACACTTAAATGCTTCATGAGCAGTTAGTGGAACTGTTTGGGAAGGTCAAGGAGGTATGTCCTTGCTGGATACAGTATGTCACTGAAGCTGGGGCTTGAAGGTTTTAAAAGACTCATTCACAGTGTGCTCTCTCTGCCTTCTGCTTGTGGATCAAAATGTGGACTCTCAACTATCCCTACAGCTACACCTTTTCTCTGGCACCAAAAACTCTAGCCCTTCGAACTATAAGCCTAATTAAGTGCTTTCTTTTATAAGTTGCCTTGGTCATGATGTCTTATCACAGCAATAAAAAAATAATTAATACATACTAATGATATGAGTATGCTTAGAAATTTTTACACAAGACATTAAACCTTAGCTGAAAACTTGCTATTGTGGGGCATAGTGTCTTTGACATCTTTCAGAGTTGATCAAATTTTGATTTTACAATCATTAACGCTTCACATAATGCTTCACATAATCCATAGCACACAATGCAGAAATTTAAAGTCGTTTCAGAAATTGTTGGATTTCAGTCCTAATCCCTGACCAAAATTCGTTTAATGGCTTTTCTGAAATTCAAGTCAGTAATCCAAACAGAGATGTTTTAAAAGCTTCTAACATGATGCAACCCAAAGTTATAGCAATTTGTTCTTTTTGTGCCGAGGAATGACAGTAGAGAATGGTAAAATGATCTTTGTCTTGTGTGATTAGTTCATTCTGTTTCTCAGAAAGCGGAAAACTTTATGTGTACAGTGAAAGCACCGCAAGCCTTCACATGCAGTTGTCTCATATCTGAGCTAAGATATTCCAGGAAGTATGTGTCGCTGTTGTGAGATAGCACACCAATGCAAAATGCATGTCTAGCATCAAGGCTTCAGTGAAATCTTGGGATGTAATGCTGACGAGTACGTTAAGAAAGGCTGTGGGTTCATGAGATGTTTGGATTTCAATTAACATTTTATTATTGTGCAACTATAAACCCTTTTCTATTGCCAATTTTATTTTAAAAAGAAAACTTTGCTTCATTTACATGATCCTAAACATTTAGGGTCATGGCACAGAGGCTGAGAAGCTCTAGGCCCCGGTAGCTAAGCCACATGCAATTGCAACAAAAGCTGAGAGACACCATCCAGCTGTTTCTCCAGAAAGGAAACAGTATTGAATTTTGAAGTACAACTATCAATCTCTATCGCAGCCCTCTAAATTAAAAACTATAGACTTCAACTGTTAAAATAAAATAAGTATAGATTTTGACTTTGTTTTTGTATCCTTATTGGTCAAATCCTGGGTCAATCATGATTACTATTTAAAGTGTGTCTTAGTGAATCTTCATTCTGGTCCTAATACTGGTGTGTGGTTCAAGCCTCCACCATCTCAGATTCCTGGATGATGTCTGACACCTCAGCATCTTCTCCATCTTGTAGTAACTGTTCCCACTCAGGCTCCTTGCATGTGGCTTTCATGGCTCCCCATCACAGATCGAAGCCTTCCAGAACCCATTTCCAACAGATGAAATTTAATCTCTCTGACTTAGGAGCTAACATACTACCACACAGTTCAGAACTGACCTGACTCCTTTTCTTACTTCAGGCAATCTTGATCTCTAACTCCCAAGTTTCTGCACTGCATTTCTCCATCCCTCGGGTTAGCTGAAGACATCACTAATCCTGTCTTATATTGTGTAATACTCATTCACTTGTTTTATAGCTTTCTCCAATGCTATGTTGTGAGCTTCTTGGGAAAAAAGATGATGTCTAGCTTTGTACTCCATAAAATCTCAGAGGTTGTTCGGTTCACACGAGGTTGTTAACCCATAAATTCTTGGTGAATAGGCTATCTTGGAGACAGAATTAGTCATTATGCTGACTTTATATAATTTCACTTCCTAAAAGTGTCAGTCATATTGACAAATCATTGCTGCAAACTACCTTTTATTTATGGAGGCCTATGCTTAATTACAGTTTATGTCAGAAGTGTCTCAACATAAACTGATATAAACTAGAGACACTTAAAGCTTGGAAACTCGTTTCCATTAGTTGTTTCATTAATTTAGTTCTGATCCATGCCATGGAGAAGCTCGATGATTTGAAGAGAAGTTAAAATAAACACGCATTGTGATAGCCAGAATTTTAAAGAGGGTATGAAGAGTTCTGCCCTGTGCTGTACTTGCTCTGTGTGTCTCTTCTGGATGTATGTCTGGAGCCTGTAAATACTATGGTCTATCACTCCCACAAATGAATACCTTATATAACAAAAGGAATTGAGCTAAGTCCCTGAGGAAACCGAGTTAATCCCATGGCAGACTACCTTTGGTGGGCTCCTCACCTAGGCAGGCGTGTCCTGAGACAACAAAGTAAGCAGCTTGTAGAATAAGGCTGGAGAAAAAAAAGGAAAAGCTGTAACCAGAAGCAGCTACAGAGGGGGGCATCTGGCGAGGTTCTGAGGACAGTCTGTGACAGGCAGGATGCACACATCCAAGGACTCAAAGCTAACATTCCCAGATGAGCAAGCATGTGATGTGCTTGCAACAGCAAGAGCAACAACACAACAACAACAACACAACACAACAACAACAGCAACAGCAACAGCAACAGCAACAACAACAACAACAACACAACAACAACAACACGACAATACAACAACAACAACAACACAACAACAACAACACAACAACAACACAACAACAACAACACAACAACAACAACAGCAACAGCAAGAGCAACAACACAACACAACAACAACAACAACAACACAACAACAACAACAACAACAACAAATTTGGGATTTGAAGGTACCAATGCCATTTCATTTCCTTCCTTTTCCCAAAGCCAAAGAAGGCAAAGGCTGGCATCACCTCATCTATTTGCAGAGATCTGTATAGGAGATCATTTAACACAATCACTGGCGTTTGTTAGAAGGTCATGCTTCTTTGTTCTACATGGTAGCAAGCTTAATTCATAGACGAATTTTTTTTGGACACCCCACTGCGTTACTTTTGGAGGAGAGCCAAGCAGATTTCCTTCTCTTTAAAGAGAAAATGGCTCAAAGGAAGTTGGTGCTTAGCAAATCCATGACACCATGGCATACCAGGCTTGATTGATATATATTAGTACTGTTTATATATATAAAAATATATATAATATGTTTATATATATTATATTTATTATATATAATATATATGTTTATATATTATATATAATATATATGTTTATATATTATATATAATATGTTTATATATATAATAAATATTTATATATAAATAGATATTTATATATATAAACATTATATATAGTACTGTGTGTATATATATATATATACATATATACACACACACAGTACTGTTGAGAAAACTACTCTTGGAGTGAAAACAGAGAAAATGAAGAAATCATGTCCTAAGGAGCATCTTGGTGAGGTGAGAAGTCCTGGAATGTGATCAGTGGTGTGACTTCTGCTGGCCCTGGGGTGAGGAAGGGGACCCTAGGGCTTGCTAAGTGTCAGTTTCCTTACCAACAATTGGGAGATTGAAATAAAGGAGTCTCAGTTCCCTTTAGACTTTGGTATCAGTGATCCACCTGTCCAAAGATGAGATGATGAAGAGAAGAAATGAAGGGACTTACTTGAGATAAACAATAGGATTTAATAGTAGACAATGATGCTGCTGCTGAAGGTGATTTTGGTAGAAAGGGTAGTGGTGACGATGTGATTTCTGTGCCTAAGTCTGTTGTGTGTTATCCATTTGTTGGACTATGTTGAAAGAATCTTGCATCCCTGGGATGAAATCAACTTGATTATAGTATATGATCTTAATGTGGTTTTAAACTTAATTTGCAAACATTTTATTGAGAGGTTTTACATTTATTTCTATCAGGGAAAGTAGTCTATGGTGTTCTTTGTTGACTCTTTATTATCTACTTGCAGTGCTTTCCCATCTGTAGTTTCCAAGCTGGGTACCTTCAGAACTTTTCCATTCTCCTTGTATTTAAGTTGGAGCTGGGACTGAGCCTAAAATTTTGGGGAAAAAAATTTTTTACAACTAAAAAAAATTTTAGTTGTAAGTAGCTAAAGGATTGTAAAGGCTTATAAATGGAAAATCTAAAGAAATGAAAAACCTGTGCAAAGAACAAAATTGGAGGGTTGGAAGAAACACGGATAGAATATCGTCAAAGTAATTACGTGACTAGGGGCTGTATTGACTCCTTGTCTATGACAACTTATTTCACCGCTGTAATAGCAAAGACCAATGAAACATTAGTTCTCAAATCTCAGAGTTGACCAATTATAAAAATGAACTTGCCACTAGAGACTGACTAAAGAGACGACATCATCTTTTCTGGATGATATTGCATTACTCAATGCAGGAATGGGGCAAAGGAGTGGTGTTTTTGAAGCCAGAGGGACACACAGAAGATCACCTTCCTAGTCGTAAAGTTAAAGCAGAAAACTTGGGCTAGAAACCAAATTGAGGGAAAACAACCCAGGAGGCCAGAAGAGCTTAATTCAGTCACACTTCTCACAGTGAGACACAGGAGAGCCGATGCTATGAGATCAAACACACACTTACATAGGAGTCATGCATGAGCCTGGAGGTTGAACAAAATAAAAAAAGAGTCAGAAAGATACTACAGTAGTTTTGTTTGTTCATTTGTTCATCCACTCTCTCTGCTGTGCTGTGAGGGGAATTGAGCTAAAATGCTTACATGTTCCCATTTCCATTTTTCCCAGTTGGCGTGAGTTTCTGGGCAGTGGTACTTGTCTGGGCATAGTGCCCTGAGTGCTCCCCACTTGTCTTTTCTCATCCCTCCCACCAGGAGTGATATTTCTCACTTCTGAAAGTCAAGAGTAGTCACGTGTTGGTGATCATTTCAGGTATCTGATGTTTTCCTAGTGTGTGTGGCATAGCTCATCACAGCATCTCTATGATGCCTGAAGTTTAAATGATGTCACTTTTTCCTCGAGATCAAGAGACTGGAAGGAAAGTAAAGAAAGGGGGTTTTTGCATGTGCATTTGCTTATGCACAATGGCTGCTAGACTATGCAAAAAATACAGGTAAAATACGTACATGTTTTCTATTTTTGAGAAATTTGGGGTGTCAGTAAAATGTAATAATCAGATAGATTTGACAGTAAAATCAAATGACCAGGAGAGTAAATAAAGTAGAGAAATTATATGTTAAAACCAGGTAGGGGAGAAGGCAGGGTAGAATGAATGGGAGATAGGATGAGTGGTTTCACAAGCATAAAGAGGGATTAGAGGTCACATCTTCTTTCCTACAGCACAGAACTTTGCACAATATGTTAACACCGTTGCATAGGGTGTCTCTAGAGCCATAAGGCAATTTGCCTGAGAATGCGCTTCCATGCATAAAACAGAGGTCTAAGGACTGGTGTTTCCTCAAAGTTGGCACATTTTTTAAGGCAGGCTGTAGAGTCTGAATGATTGGTTTCCAACCATGGCCTTATGGTTTATCTTTGAAAGCTCTTCTGACAGTCACTTGCCCTGCCAGTTTTGTAATGTCCTTATCTTTAAAATGTCAGTAGTTATGAGGTAACCCAGCTACAAGAAATGGCAATTACTTAACATAGGCAAAGCACTGTGAGTGACTCCTGGCACTTTGTTAAGTAATCTAAAACATGCCGATTACTATTATCACAGACCAAGTAGCAAGTAGCATTCATTGGAAACACTTGGGACCAGAAATGCTGTAGATTTCAGTTTTTCAAATTTGGGGATTAAATAAAGACCATCATATTTTTTTATTTTGTGTGCAGGTGTGGTCATTTCACGGAGGTTAGTGTCCATGTAGAGACCAGATGACAACTTTGGGAAGTCAGTTCTCTCCTGTCATGTGAGTCCTTGGGAACAGAACCCAGACTGTCAGGCTTGGTGGCAAGTGCCTTTATCTGTTTACCCATCTCACTGGCTAAACTTTTGGCACATTTTATATAGACTTTACTGGTTGAGTTTTCCAATCTCAAAAATCACCCCCCAACCCCCCAGATTTTGAGTATCTCATATGATACTCAAGAAGTTTCAGATTTGTGCTATCTTTTGATTTGGGATTTTTGGGTTCTTCAGCCTGTGCTTTTAAAGGCTATTCATTGAACGTTAGCTTGAGGTGCTCATTAAACTTTGAGAGTGACTTTGACTCTTATCCACGTTCATCTCTGTGTCTTCAGGCATTCCTCTGCCTTAGCTCATTCCCGAAAAAGAACAAAGAGAGAACTTAAAACACAAGGAGACAAGAAGGCTCACGTGAGCTCCCATGCCCTTCTCTGCAGGTACGTGGAACATCTTTAAGCAAGAGTGCACCGAGATGGAAGGAATCCTAATGCAAACTTTCAAGTCTTCTTACTCCTGAGCTGTTGTAGTTCTAAAAACACTTGGGAGCTGCTCTCCAGCACCTCTGTTTTTCCTCATGAAGAAAAATAATTCTGTTCTGTCCTCAGTATCCTGGACTCCAAGTATTCTTTTCTTTCTTTTTTTCTTTTCATTTTTTTTTTAAATGAAAGCAAAGCTCCCAGGCTACATCTCGTGCAACTCTAGCAATGCAAGCCATCTTTTGTTCTTAGCTTTGGCAGCTTTGCCCCTTGTTTGTTTCCTTGCCTGTCTGTGGGTCTCAGAGCTGCTCTGCAGTCGGAGATTGCAGGAAGCTGGTGGACTCAAGCCACCAGCTTCTTTTATGAGCCAAACATAGAGAAAGGAGCCTTTCATTGGCTTCAGTCTCACAGTCAGGTACTCCCTAGTGGGTTCTGCACAAAGCTGAGGCTCTGATGCTGTTCCCTGGAGTTTGCCTTTGTTTCTTCACAGGCCACATTCCTAGCCATGGGTAGGTGAAATGGCAGCCCAAGTCCCCAGCTCTTTGCAGCTACTGCAAGCTGGTTCCATGCTTAGACCTCAGAAGTCTCTGGTTTGACCCAGTCCTCCCAAAAGCCAGGCTGAGTTCTTCATTAGTGAACATGAAAAATGCTCCAATCATAGCACCAGATGGTACCCAAACCAATTTGGGTTGTCAGCTGTGGCCT
This sequence comes from Rhabdomys pumilio, assembly GCA_030674055.1. NCBI lineage: Eukaryota > Metazoa > Chordata > Mammalia > Rodentia > Muridae > Rhabdomys > Rhabdomys pumilio. The sequence continues at coordinate 65,531,778 of JANHMN010000009.1, read as the reverse complement.
ACTCATTTCCAAGGACTTTGTCTAACATCAGTGCTCTTTCCCTCAGTGCCTATCTAGCTTTAAGAGGTGATCTTGCTCAGATGATTTCGATGAGAAATAATATTTTCCTTCACCTAGCACCACAGTCGTTCCAGCTTTCCAGCTTTATTAATTCACTCAACAAGCTTTTATTGAATGCCTGCTGTGTGCACTTGGCATTTTAGTGTGTGCCAAGGAGGAATTCATTTCCGCTTGATAAATATTTGCTGAGAATCTACTAGATACGTGACAGGCACTTTGAAAGATACGAACACGTGCTATCGTTGAGGTGATACAGCGGCCTTTAAAACACTCACAGTTGTAGAGAGGAGGACATGGCCACTCAGGAAATATCAATATGAGGTATGTGACCTTTTCCGTGTCTGCTATTTGATGCCCAGATTTCTGTCTTCTAAAGAGTCAGCATCATTAGTACATTGTCCCTGAGGGCCACTAGCATATAAGTTGATCCCAGGGAAGGATTTGGGGAAAAGTCAATGGGTGTATATTCGACTGTCCTCCCTCTCAGAGAGTGGCTGTTCAAGTATCTCTGAGGCGCTTCTTAGAAAGTCAGTCCCACCCAAAACCAAGTGGCTTAGAATGTACAGTTTTACTAGGTTGCACAGGTGATCTGTGTATCTATCAATTAATGTTTGAGAGGCATCACTCTGTTAGTTATATTCTTTTCCCAGTGATCCAACTATGTTAGTGGGCTCGTTGATTGTTCTGGTGAATATTAGTTGTACATCAATAACTCAGAACTTTCTAGTTACACAGTATAGCTGCTCTTCCCAGAGCTTTGGAGATGTCATGTGACATAGGAGCCAAAGGGGATTGGATGGGGATCTTATTTTGAGTCCCAAGTAGCCACTGAAAAGCAAATGACCTTTGAGACAAGAGAACACTGTCCAAGAGGGAGGCTTTATATGGCACCAGCCAAGGACCACACTAGAGGAGTTTCCACTGGGAACTCCATGGGTATTCAGAATTCTCATTCGTCTCAGGAGTAGAGAGACACAAGAAGAAGCAAACCAGAGCTACACAAACATGAGACTGGGCAGGTGGGGAAGGGCATAGCAACCTCATTGCTTCATTGCTTTCGTCTCCATGTAGGAAAGTATTGGAAACTTCATGTAAATGTCCTGTAACCTTTACTACACCACCGAACAGCAAATGCCACCACTGTATTCTTCAAATGGACTACAAGAACAACAACAACAACAACAACAACAACAACAACAACAACAAAAAAGTAACAGTTACCCATGAACACCCAACTAGCAAACTAAAGCCAGGGTCTGAATTAGGTTTGGACATATTTCAAAGCTCAGATGTGGCAATTTTCAAATCAGCCTCTGTCCCCCCTCAACCCCCAGCTTATTGTTTCTGTTTTGTTCTACTCTTAACATCAGGATATTCCAGAACTTCTTGGTTTAATAATGGACACATACAGCTCTTCAGAATCACATAAAGGAAGAGAGGTGCTTAGTGTTCCTTGGTGACCCAGGAGAGCTGATTCCTCACACAAAACCCGGTGGGGGCAATGTAGGATTGGAGACAGGAGTCCTGATCTGTTCCCGTTTCTTCAAGGAATTTATATCTTTCTGGTAAAAGAAGAAATTAAACTACTTTTAGAAAAAGGATTCAGATAAATTAATTGATTCAGCATGAGTAAGTAGGTGTGAGCATTCAGAAACTTGATGTCGGACTTGAGGACAGAGGGAGAGGATAAAGAATACCATTTTAGGCTGGGGGAACAGTGTGAACAAATGCCAGAGATGAGTCTGTTGAGGTGTAGGAAGGGAAACTGAGTCCTCTGCTCTCTATCCCCAATGGCACCTAGTTCAGGGTGGCCAATGTATGCTATATGTAAAATCCTGTAAGTAACCTGTAGATCCAGTGGGTAACTGGAGGAAGATTCTTAGGGTACAAGGGACACCTCAATTTAACCCATAAGAAAAGAATGCCTTCATGGGAATAGCCTGACAGAAGGTGTATGTTTGTAGGGGACGTGCTCAGTAGCTTGTCACTCAGAGAATGTGCGGGCTAGGAAAAAGGATGCCCAAGGTCTCTCCCTCACCCACTATTGCTAGGATATCGAGGACCTAGAAGCTAATCACACCATAGATATTTTCCCCTTTGAGAAAGCCCAAGTTTTAACATTTCTTTTGCTTCAGTCTCCATAATCAAGCACTCACTATTAGTTCTCTGCTGATATCCATGTATTTTCCTCCCCCCCTCTCTCTCCCTCTCTCCCTCTCTCTGTTAAGAGGTGCTTGCTGTTTGCTCAGTGGGATGAAGCAGAGACTACTTAATACATTCAGGGCCTGGCTCTTGATATCCTAATTCTCCAGCCCTCTCTTGATCTTCTGTAATGATCTGAAGGTCAGCCAGAGAGGGTAGCTGTGGGTGAAGAAGATTGGACTCATGGGAAGTGGACTTGGCATATTCTTGTTGAGTCGCTTAAAGTCTGGGGTTTGTTGGTCCAGCATTCTCAGACTTACACGTCATACATTTATTTTTTATATTTATTTTCTATGGTTCCTCTCCGACACTAGCTAACAAACGCTTCTAGTTTTGCTCATCAGTACATTCCTAACGATCGCTCAACAAGTAGCAGACACTCAAGAATTTTCACTGACTGACAGTGTGAATAATTGCCTTAGTTCTTGAGACCCAGATTGGATTTGATGTTATTTTTAATCTGAATTTCTTATTCTCAACAAGTACCAGTTACCTTTGAAGGTCACTCTTTCCCTTTCAAGGTTGCTGGTGTCATCCAAGATGAAGCTGGGAAGAGTGTATGGATAGAGCGATTTTTTTTTCTCTCACTTTGTCGCTGTTAGAGATCATTTTGGGGAAAGGTCTCATCTTTGGGGGCTGCCCTGTGAAGTAAATGAACCCCATCGATCAACCGAAAGTTCAGAGCCGACATTTTCTGTGGTGCTTCCCCTTGTCTACTTAAAGACTGCAAATTCAGCAAGAGCTTCAGAAGGCTCTGGCAAAGCCCTGGAGCCCACTTGCCACTCTGCTTAACGTTTTCCACCCAGTCATGTCAAACTTCCCAGGACCTAGAGGGATGAGTTCCACACCAAACACTCCTGCTGAGCGTCAGGCTCCAATTTGTGCAGAAACTGAAGAACCAAACACTTTGGCTGGGATTCAGGGCAGAGAAAGGGGCTCCCGCTGGCTGACCCCCTTTTCTCTTTTTCTACATGTAAATTTTGCTCACTTAGCTCTTCAGTTGGAACAAGATGAGGATTTGTTTGCTTTACAATTAACTCCTGAGTGAAGCTTGGTGGAACTGGAGGCTTTGGGGACCCATGTTTCCCCACCAGGCCCCTGCCCCCTTTTTTTCTTGTTTCTGCTAAATATTGCTAACCTCCTGGGTTCCTAATGTGTTGGGTGATCTGGCCTCTAGGAGTCTATATGTAATCAATGACCTATTTTTTTTAAAATAAACTTTGATATGATAATATAAGAGGAACAGCTTGGATATTTGTAGGGAAATATTTTGGCATCATTGAGCTCATCCAAGATAAAACTGTACCATTTGATAATTGATATGCCCAGAGAGGAATAATTTTACCAACGTTTAATAATTTATTCCAAAATCCATTCAGAATGATTCCATAATGTTCAAGATACAGAAAGCTGTTTACCACACATGAATATCTGAGCCACTTTTTTTTTCCCTGAAATTTGGAGCTACTGACTTATTGTTAAGGGGCAATGAAAACCAGCAGATTTACAAAAGCATCAAACAAAATGGGTGGTTACTGTTAGAGGAAGTGCCAGGTTCTGAATCATGTCATCATGCTGCCACTCACCAGCAAGGTGACTTTCTCCAAATCCCATACATTTTTATTTTAATTAAATTTATTTTTCCTTCACTTTACAACCCATTATCAGCCCTTCCTCTCCTCCCAGTATCCCCTCAAGAGAAGGGGAAGCCTTACTCTGGGTGTCAACCCCCACCCACCCACCAATGACCAGCTTCAAACTCCTTTCCAGTTTGAACTATTGAATGTTTTCTGGAGAGCTTCAGAATTCAGAGACAGTATGATAGTATGGTAGAAGAGAAGGGTGACCGGCTGTACGGGCCTGTGTGTGGTGCTGCGCCTGTGACTGTGCGTTCAGAGGCCAGAGGAGGGTGTGGGGTGTTTTCTCTGTTTTATTGGCTAGCCTGACTGGCCACCATATTCCAGACACCCTCTGTAAAATGTTGTGGTCACAGACAATGGCCACACCTGGCCTTTATTGTGGGTTCAAAACTCAGGTTTTCACGTTTGCATTACAAGCCCTCTAACTCATTAAACTATCTGTCCACCCCTAAGAACTATCTTAATTTAACTCAGCCTCACTCCAAATTTTAAGACAAAGTATACAAATGGTGCCAGACTGCCATATTATATATATATATATTACATATATTATATATATTATATTATATTTATTATATATTATATATTATTATAATATATTATAATATATTATATATTATTATTATATATTATAATAATATACAATGTATTATATATTATTATAATATATAATAATAATATAATAATATTTTATATATATATATATATATATTTTTTTTTTTTTTTTTTGTTGTTGTTGTTGTTGTTGCCAACTTTAGGTTTAATTTTGATTATCTCATGGTGCCTTAACAAGGGCCCACAAAGATAACACAATCAGACCCTGGCTTTCTTCTCCAGATTTCACTTGTGACAATGTCAATTATCAAAAACACCTGGCCCAAGAAAGGTAAGAAAGAGTGCTTACAGGTCTGGTTGGCTTAGATAGAATAGGTAAACTCTCGGTTGCGTGTAGACTCAAGGATGAGAGGCCAGCGTTCCTCTGGCTTCATCAGCACCGTGAATTCCAATTTTCATTTAAACTCACGGCTGTGAAGTAGATCCACTCTCCACCCCGAGGCCTACTTGCCTCATCACCAGTCCCTAGAGTGGGAGTAGCGCGTCTGGTTCCCTTCCACCCACTGGGAAGGTTTGCCACAGAAATCATCCTGAACGTGTGGGAAACGCAGCCAAGTGGCACCGCATGTGGCAGAGTCTGTTCCTGCTTTTCTGCACAGTGGGGGTTTAAACTTTTTTGAGGGGGAGGCTTATGTCTACAGCCCGGTTCTCCCCCCCAACCCCCGCCTTCTCACAGAACAGTTAGGCAGTGAGAGGCAAGCGGGTCAACCAAATCTCAGCCTGTATTGATTGTATCGTTCAAAACCTTATTTCTTTTTTCTTTTTTCTTTTGGCTTACATATAGTGTCATGAATACACAGCTGCAGGGGCCGTGCCAAGCAGCTCAGCAGGCTTGTACACACTGCCATCAGTGGAAAACCGTTTTTCTTTTTTTTTTTCCTGCTTGAGGTGTTATCATCGGGCACCATGTGGATGCTCCCCGGGCCAAGCCGCCATCTCTCTAGCAGGTTCACAAAAGCCGCTGCTGTGGGGTGAGATCTGCCGGGAATAGGGGGATCCCAGTGGGGACTTGGAGCTGGTAAGAAGAGGAAGGCAAGAATGCTGCGGCGCCTCCTCCACTGAGCACTCAGAGAATAGCTTAAGAAATAAACGCTGTGGTCCTGTTCCCAGGCTGTGGACAACACTTACGTCCCAGATACACACAGTTTTTTATTCCATTCATAAAAAATGTTCTCAGGTCTATGCCAGTACTCTGAATGGACGCAAGTTTCTAACTTCCTCTGTTGCTCACTTGGAGACCATGACATACACAACAGATACATTTAAAATCGTCATACATATCATGAAATAATTCAACGGAGATACTAGGAAATAAACGATGATATCACACACATACACTTCACACTGTCTGTTGTTTGCTGTTTTGTAAAGAATGCATTCCTGGGTTGGAGAGATAGCTAATTGGGGGAGGTGGTAGCAGTGCAAGCCGAGGCCCCTGAAACTATGATCCATGGCTGTAGAAAGCAATCTGTAACCCCAGCCCTGGTGGGTAGAGACAATTGGATCCTGGGAGCCAGTAGTTAGCCTGTCAGTCTAAGAGAAACGATGAGTTTTGGGTTCATTGAGAGATCTTCTCTCAAAAATAAGGTAGAGAAATGACCCAGGAAGGGACTTGATCTCTGGTCACATTAATCTTCATGTTAAGGCTCTGCCCCTCTCCCGGAGTTGTGTCCTCCCAAAGCCCAGACTCTACAGCAATGGTTCTCAACCTGTGGGTTTTGACCCCTTTTAGGGGGTGTTGAACAACCCCTTCCCAGAGATCACCTAAGATGATTGGAAAACACAGATTAGGATTCATAATGGTAACAAAATTACAGTTATGAGGTAGCAACAAAATAGTTCTATGGTTGGGGCCACTACTGTATTAAAGGGGCACAGCATTAGGAAGGTTGAGAACTAATGCCCTCTACTCTTCTTTTTCTGCTTTTACATATGTGTTCTTGTTCACACACACAGAATTGCTTGCTCCTCCCTAGACCAGCCAACACGGGACTGTCTCTCAGTTATCAAGCATGTTTTCCCTCCACCAAGGATGCCCAGTGCTTGCTTTTCCACTCAGGGGACCCCCACTCATCCTCCATGGCAAGACTTTAATGTGGTTTTCTTTTGCCCAGTCCTCTAGTAAAACTTTTTTTCTTTTGCTTAACCTCTAACAAAGCTGACATTCTGTGTCTATGAGCTCCCCTGGATTTGACTCCTAAGTTCGTAGCTCTTTGCCTCCTCCTGGTTCAGTCTTCTGTTGTGTTTTCTCCCAGGTATTAATTCTGTGGAAAGCCGAGACCACCCTGGAGCCCTCCTAGCAATTAGATCAATGCTTGGCAAGTTAAGGCTTGTTGATTTATTCAAAAAGTGCTTTTCTTCTAAAATCAAAAAGTATACACAGACAGAATGGGAAAAGGTTAAAAAACAAAACAAAACAGAATGCTTAAAAAGTGGAAATTCCTGACCATCCCTGTCCATTGTAACTGTGTGTGTAGATGTGT
>JANHMN010000009.1:65508051-65519778 GCA_030674055.1 Rhabdomys pumilio | reverse complement strand
TTTTTTTTACTGAAACTTCCCATGACAAAGCAGTCCATTGGCAAGTGTGTTCAGTTAAAACCTTCTTCACCGTCACTGGACTAAACCTGCCTGAACGATAGGATGGTGGATACTCAGTCTGAAGAGGAAGTGCATGGGATCCTCTCCCTTCCAAGCTATCTAAAGCTGGAGGGTCACCTCTGTTGAAACTTCTTTTGTTTGATTTCTCCTGCATGTGGGGCTCCTGCCTCTAGAGGGCACTGTTGACTTTGAAATGAAGTTCCTAAGTTTCAGTCGCCTTTCCCTCTGGGATCTATTGTTTTTGCTGCACAGTTGTACTCCTTCTCTCAGGAGGGTTTCTCTTCCTTTTGTGCCCGTGTATTTGTGTGACTTGTGTGCGTGTGTGTGTGTCCTTTAAAAGTGAATTCAATGCTTCTGAACATGGTAGATAATTACTCTGACCAAAGCCTGTCATTGTCTAGACAGGTCTTTTGAAAGCTCTTCCTCACCCCCCCCCCCCCCCCTTTTTCTTCCACTACCCCTTAGTCTGACCTATGGTGCACCTCCCCCAACCCCAATTATTTCAGTCTAGGGGTCACCGTCACAGCTCAGCCAATGCATCTCAATCCTGCCTCACAGCTGCCTGGCCTAGTCCAGCCTGGGCTCCCACTCAGGGCAACTGAACCTTGATTTATGACACCCCTTTCCACTGGTCCTGGACTCTCCTGGGGCGAAACTGCTGATCATGCCACATTTTCAAATTGGTTCTGCACTGCAAACCAATGTCATGAGGGATATAATTTGGTCCTGAAGCCCATTTTCGACAGTGACCTCCCTCGTTCAGAGGCTGACCTCTGCTCTCTGGATATGAAGGATACCTGATTGTCTTTTTTTTCGGTTGAAAAGGGGAGTATGTGAGTGCTGCTTCTCTGTTGCCTCTGCCTGAGATGATCTGTTTGTCTTTCTCTTTCTTCCTCAAGTCATTATGTGCAGTGATACACGGCACTGGGAGTTCTAGCACTTTGCACGATGGTGCGCCTGCACACTCCTCTTCTCTTTCCACTTGCCAGAAAGGCCACATTGCTTTTGCACACATGGGGAGCAGAAAAATGAGTGTCAGTAACTGGTGGGAAGAGAGCGGTCCATGATGGATGTGGGCATCTAGGAACAAGGAGGAATACTTCTTAGTGAGGCAAAGGGGGCATGTGTAGTGTCTCGAGGAGGACACAGAGCATAGCCACCTTTCCAGGAGTGGGCCTCCTAATTGGAAGGGTATCATCTTGGTAACACATTGTGGAAGTGACAGAGTTGGGGTTTGTGACCTCTTGGATTCTTCTCTCTCTCTCTCTCTCTCTCTCTCTCTCTCTCTCTCTCTCTCTCTCCCATCTTGATGTCTTCTAGTCCATTCTATCAGGAAGAAGTGCCATCAGCATATGATGATGCTGTTTAGAAGGATCAAAGATACTGGACAGGTGAACACCTGGAGTTCATCCTATGGCAGAAGAGATGCTAACAACTGAGGCTATCACCTAGCTGTTTGCTATTTCCTCCTCTGAGAACAACTTTTAATGCATTAATGTGTTTGTTTATGAGGATAGTGTTGGTAATATAATGACACTGTTTCATAAATATGAAAATTAATAAGCAGAGCACATAGTTTTTATACATTCAATAAAAGAGTCATTGAATGGTAGAACAATCCAATACGAACTCTCAGCCTCCCATACCACATTTAACTGTATATTTTAAAAATTGTATGACTTATCAATTATATGTGTGTGTTTGTGTATGTCTGCGTGTGTATGCACTCAGTACTTTATGTATATTATTAAAATTCTTTACAACAACTCTGTCACGTGTCTAACACTCCCATTATACAGACCAACATCTGGTCTGTATAATATATAAAGTTGTTTAAATGCTTGCCTTGAAAGCACAAGGGCCTGGCTTTGGTCCACCAGAACACAGATTGAAAAAGGCCAGGGCATAATTGCTTAGTTGTGAGAGCCTATGGCCAGGGAGAGAAAGACAGACAGATATTTCCCATGCCTATGGGGAGATTGTGCCCCCTCCCCCATAAAAGCAGATAGCACTTGAGAAAGGACAGCTGAAGCTGTCTTATGGGCACCAAATGGACATGCATGAATACATGTGCATGTGTGTGCAACTAAATGAAACTGTACATGTACACACAAACATTGAATAGCTTTATATGAATACGCTAGGTGTTTTAGGACTCAGAGTTTAAGTTAGTTACATTTATTGCAGGGTCCTCAGAGGTGACAATGATATCCCAGAATACTTAGAGCTTAAACTGAATGCCTGGGGAAAAGCTACATTTATTCAAAAGCATTACTCTGTAGTAGTAGTAGACTGACAGAAATAGCAATGGGAAAGTTATAGAAAATTAACATCTAGAGGATGATTTTGAGAAAAGATTTGAGTCTGTAGCTCCTGATCACCTGACCCTCTGTAGCACTTGTTACCCCAAACTCGTGACAATCCTCTTGCCTCAGTCTCACAAATACTGAGGCTACAGGTGTGAGCTACCACACTGACTTTGGGAATTATCTTGAGAAGTATGTACTCATGTTTTTAGACAGCTGTCCACTCTGCAACGCTCTGTAAGGGGAACACAGGGTACTAGAGAACACACAGGACACAGACAAGAGCTGGGATCCAGCCAGGCTTCTATCACTTTCTATCTGTGGGCAAATTTTATGGGCAATTTAACCACGAGTGAGTTTTGTCTTCTTATTTGTAAAGAAGACAAACGCTGGCTCTGCCTATCTCACAGGAGGTCGGAATAGTGAGGACACCAAACATTTATGATTACTGTTGATAATCTGGGAGGTGGGACCAGGAGCTAAAAGAAAGAGATCAGTGTTCTCTACACAACATCCTGGGGGTTGGAGATGAGAAGAGTGAGGGGCCGTCTTTAGAGGTTGAGGGGGTGTCAGTTACTTTTCCTGTGGTTATGGCAAAAGCAACTTAAGAAAGGAGTGGCTTATTTTGATTTATGGTTCAGGGGAACAGTTATCATCATGGCAGAAGCATGAGGCAGCTGGTCATGCTGCAACTTCAGTCACAGAGCAGAGGCAGGGCAGCCCATGGGATGGCATTGCCCGTGTTTATGATTGGTCTCTCTGTAGTTCAGTGTTTCTGGAGGTACCTTCAAAGACACACTCAGAAGTATGTTTCCATGGTGAGTCTAATTCTCATCCAGCTGACAGTCCTAATCAACTATCTAATAGGGAGTCAATTAGCTTCACCTTGGGGAGGGCTAGCTAGTCAGGATGGGCTGGTGCTGACTAAGACTTAGAAGCATCCCTGGACAAAAAGCACAGACATGATGCCCAGTGGGGTGATAAAGAACACTGAGATACAGACATCTCTCACATGGGAAAACATACCTAGGAGACAAGATCCGATGGATTAATCTATGGATTGTAACAGACACATACTAATTTCTATTTGTTCTGTGAGAGCTGCTTTCTATCTTAAAGATAATTTGCACAAAGGACTCTCTTCTTTGTAGTTCAGCTGATGAAGCCATGCTCACTGGGCAATGACCACCCATTCATATGATTTTTAAATGAACCATCAGTTCTAGTAACAGTAATCTGAAATTGGTAAAGCTTTCTTCTGACTTATTGAGGACTCAGACCAAATAATTGCCGCATACAAGGCACCTGATGCATCTGTGTGGCGTGGAGGCAGTGAGGAGGTACAAGCTCAGCCAAATGCTTGAGTGAATTGGCAAGGTCACACACGTGACCAGGAGTGGGAGTGGCAAGGAGACACCCTTACCTGCTCTAAGTCTGTTCCAACAGTACATGACTGAGGAGAATCACGGAGTCAAGAAACATTGCAATGTCTTGTATTTTTTTTTTCTTGCTGGGTCTAATTGGTCTGCCATGTCTGTTGCTAAGGCTGCAGTTTGATGAATACATGAGTTCAGGAAGTACCTCTACCCCACATTCTGTGGCCTAAACTAATACCAGTTTTGGATTTGGGTTCTATCCTTGGCAACATTTTCTAGCTTTAATATATGTGTGTATGATATATATATATATATATATATATATATATATATATATATATATGATCTTGATTTTATGATTTGGTTAGTGAATAATGGATGCCTCACATGATATTGCTAATCTCAGATTTTTCTTGAATATGTTTGTCATTCTAGACTCAAATCAATGTACAAGGAAAACCAAACAAGAAGTTATACATGTAATGAGGCAATATGAATGCCAGGGAGGGCAGCCATATGTCCCCTGTGTCACACCATGATGTCTTCTGGGAAATCCTCATATATTAACACATATGCTCCTTTTAAAAAATTAAGCTTGGCTTTGTTTTCTTTCTTCCCTTTAAAACTCTTACTGCATTTGACGGTGTCTCTTTTATGAAGTTTATCATATACTGTTCCCTTTTTATAATTTTTGGGACACATCTAATTGACAGTAATTTTTGTGGGGAGAATGGATATATTTATAAATTTCTGTTTCTACATTTTCTTATTTCAAACACCGGAAATGCTCAAACACTTTTGAGGGACTAGAGAGATGGCTCAGCGGTTAAGAGCACTGACTGCTCTTCCAGAGGTCCTGAGTTCAATTCACAGCAACCACATGGCGGCTCACAACCATCTGTAATGGGATCCAATGGCCTCTTCTGGTGTGTCTGAAGAAAACAACAGTGTACTCATATAAATAAAATAAATAAATCTTTAAAAAAAACCACTTTTGAATACAAAAATGAATTGCTACTTTGCTAAATGGTCATACTATCAAATTGCCTTCTAAGTATTTATGTTAATATGTGTGGACCTAGGTAGGCTTCGCTCAGTCTTGCTTAGGGAGGCTCCATTTTGCAGTGGGCCACAGGCAATGGAGATATGCATAAGTGTTCACAGTGCTGAGGATAAGAGACCTGATGCTCCGGTGTAAACTAGACATCTATATCAATACCACCCTCACAAAACAAAACAAAATTCTACAGCCAGCAGTCTCAGAGAGCATCTTGGGAGAAGTGGAAAGAATGTAAGAGCCAGAGGACACGGGGGAGTGCTGTGACATGCTGTTTCATGGACATGACGTGGCAGTTGCACTCATGAATGCACAGCAACTATGGTTTCTGTCACAAGGCTACACAGTATCGAGCCAGCCAGAAATTCCAGCATAGATGAGGTAGATGATCTCTAGGCCAATCCCTACTTCGAAGCCATTGGCAGTTGATAGTTTCGAGTTGGCAGTTAGTAGGATGTGGCCCCTGGTAGGATTCTCATGTTCTAGGGGATGGCCCCATATCATGCATGTATGGGCGACAGATTTAGTGGGTTATCAAAGCAAAACTACAATAAAAGCATCAACAGCAATAACCCAAAAAATTGGGAGGAGAAATGCTGGGGGCAGTTATGAGTGATGGTCCTCTGAGTTAAGCAACTATCTTCTTAGGGCATTTAGCTATGCCCTCTTGCAAAAGAGTGTCTAAGCTTGGTTTATTGGTGGTTTACACCACATTCTTTCCACAGAAGAGCCAAGTAGGGTACAATATATTTTCCTGAGTATCCAGCTGCTCCCTACCACCTGGCAGCTCTTCACAAGACTTTCAGAACTGCAAAAATGCATAGAAGGCTTAGAGTAAGGGTTTCAGTTAGGTGGTCACAGGGAAGCCTTCATCTCTGCTAAATAAGGCTTTTTAGGTATGGCTGGTTGAGGAAGGAGTAACCCCATTTTCTAACTCTTCACCTATGCTCTATAAGGAACAAACTTATTGGCTCCCCAGAGCAAACTTTGGTGGACTCATGCCTGAGTTGGTCATTGGAACTTTAGAAGAATGGGTAAGCATTCCTTATAACCCTACAAAGAAATGTTTAACAAGATGAAGAGTTAAAGAGGGAAGTAGGAGGTAGATATAATCATATTTCTTTGTGCATTTGTGCAAAATTCTCAAGAACATAGCACATACTATTTAATGAATGAGAGAGCAGGGCCATAGCATCTCCATCAATTCTCTTTTTTCTTTGCTCCAGCACTCCAGTTTTCCTCTTTATTAGTTAATATCCATTTACATGCAAGCATTCTTTAGCCCACTCCACCCATACCCAAAAGAGATAGGGTGTTAAGGTGTCCTTTTGACCCTCCATCTTTCTCTAGTCAAAGTCTCCTGTTGCCCATGATACAAATCTCAGAATTGTTCCTATTATCTGTACAACCCACATTCCCATCAGACTTTTGCCTACACTTCTTTACTAAAGTGCATCAGAGGAACACACCCAGAACTGCCCTCTGTGAAGTTCAATGCCATTTCTAGTTTTTCCCCTGTCCTTCCCAGGGTAGCATTTGACATGATCACTCACCACCCTTGTTCAGTTTGCTTCCTGAATGCCACACACCTCACTTTCTGGTGTGCTTGTTGATTTGCTGGAGATTGTTCTGTCCCCTTCTCTGGTTCACTCTCACATGTCTTTAAACTTTACACTAATCCATGGGACAATGCTCAGGCCTTCTCTATTATGTTCTTTTCTAACTGTTAAGTGGCAGCCTCCAGCCTCACGTTTCATGGGCTAGAAACCACTTGACTCTAAGTGAAACCCTGAGCTTTGCTCAGTTCAGCTGCCTGGCCGTCATCATTCTATCTCTGGTGTTGTAAGACATCTCAGACTTTGGTCTCAGTTCTTGTTGTCCCTTCCCACTTGCTTTCCCTCTATTCCTCCCAGTCTGATAAATGGCATTTTTTATTTTTATTTGAGTATGTAGGGTGTGTGTATTGTTGTTGTGGTTGTTTATGGTATATACATGGGAGTATCCAGATGCACGTGACTGTGTGCATGCATGGAGAGACCAGAGCAGGATGTCAGATGTCTTTCCCAATTGTTTTTTGCTGTACTTGTCTGGAAATAGAGTTTCTCACTGAATCATAAACTCAGCATTTCAGCTAGGCCAACTGATGAGCAAACTCTAGGGATTTGTCTGACTTCACTCTCCAGTGCTGGGTGACAGGCACATGAAGCCATGCTTGGCTTTTTACATGACTGCTAGGGGATTCAAACTCAGATCTTCTTACCCACTGAATTACCATCCTAGGCTCCATTTCTATATTTTCCTATGAATTAAAAACTCCAGTCCCCATCCTTGAATTTATTTCATATTGACAATTATGTTATATTCTCTAACTCAATAACCAATTCACTATTCAATTGTATCTGAATTGTTCCTTCAAAGTGCACCCTGACTCTGGTCATTTCTTGCCCCTTTTGACTCTGTGCTGTTTTAAAGCAGCAGATACATACACCCTGTCTCCCTACAGTGGAGCCTTTGGCTAATCATCAAAATGAATCCTTTGAAAACATCGAGTAAATCTATGATTCTCAGCCAGTGATGGCAGAGATAACAGATTCTCTACAACTTATCCATTACTGAGGCTGAATCTCCAGGAAGAGGATGTGGAAGGAGGCAGACCCCATCCCAAAGTCTGTGGGAGTTTGGTTGGAGGGTGAGGTACAATAGGCATTGTCATTAGGCAGAACTCACAAAGGAGAGTAGACTCCTGATGCTACTGTCCAAGCCTGGGATTAGTGTCAGAAAGGAGGTTTTGTTGGGAGGTAAGCAGCTCCCAACCTGGAAAGGCATGCGGTTGAAATTATAGAAGAAAGACAAAAATGTTGAAGAAAGCTACTGGATGGAAGGCTGGGATGATTCTTGTGAGGATTAGGGAGCCCCTGTGTGTGCCCGCATATACGTTGGTTCTCATTTATCAGAGTAAGTACTTGCCTGGCCACATGGTTAGAATGTTCTGACAAAACATGCCAGATGTTACCAATAAAGAGAGCCCTTCTTTTTTACATACCGTTATTGGTGCAATATTTTGTCTGTTTGCAGCTCTTGTGGAGGCATTGTTGACAGTTTGATGGACTAAGGACTCACTCTGGGTCTGATTGCATCTCAGTCACCAAAACCCCAAACTGAAAGGAGGGAAGAGCTAGCTATCTGTCTTGACTGAAAAAAATGTAATAATAGCAACTCGGATAGGATACCCTAAGTAAAAAATGGTTTCACATGAGAATAGTCCCAGAGGCTGCTGTATAAGCCCTAGTAGTTGGCTTCCAGAGTTAGAGGATATGAGAGGTAGATTATGTGTTCTCTGCTGAAGATGGACTACAATGAGGAAAGACAAGGAGAGCAGAGGGAAAGCTGGCGTTAACTAGCAATGTGGAATATACACAAATCCATCTCTAAGAACACGATCATTTGTACATGTTCAAAACCATCTTGGTAACAATGATAAAATGTAAGAACTACCATTTGTTTAATGAATGTTTTTTGCTAGATACTCATGTCTATATTATTATACATATTGTACATAAAAGATATATGTCCATACATTATTCTACATTATATATGAAACACGTTTTATAGGTGGAGAGATATATAACAGATGGTTAGATAGCTACATGGAGGACAGCTTTTTTCCATGAACTCACAAGACAGACATTAATACCCCCTTTCATTTGCTTTACAGAATTCCATGGACTTCTTCCTCCAACCCTCTCCCTTTGTTTTCCTTCTCCTCTTCAGGCATTCTAAGCAACACATTTATGCCATCTACAGAATATTTTGCTCAGGAGAGTGAGAAGCAAGACTAAATGCCAGAGCATACTTTGGTCATTGCTATGAAGACTTTTTTTTCATTATCCTGAGGGTAGACATTAAGAACTTGAAGCCTTCCGAGTCTTCTCTCCTTTGCAGACTGAATTTGGCTTGGAATGGTTGCAAAACCAAAGCTAGAAACAAAACCCCTAACAAGAACAAAGACTTTCTTTTTATTGGCATGCATCCATTCTGTAGAATGTATGCTTCATGAGGGCATTTTTATGAGGACATTTTCACACAAGTATATATTGTACTCTGGTCACACCCCCTTTCCTTCGCTCTTCTTTTTCCTGCCCACTATTCTCCTTTGTTCCTCAAGATGCCCTTACATCTACCAACACTCTTATGTACATCCAAGTGAAATACTTATTCTGCTAATATCATAATTTGTGATGGTGAAACTCTTTTCCAGAGGAGTGAGGTATGTAAGGGGTGACAGGTCATTCTCTGAAGATGAATTTGTCTTTATTTTGTAAGTGGGAACTGAGTTTCAGAATAGTTAGATTAGAAGGCAAATTGGTAACCAGGGAGAACGTGCATACAATTCAGGTCTGTTTTGACAGATACTTTCTTCGGTTTCTATTTGTAGCCTACAACTCACACATCTTAAAAACATTCTAAATGAATGACCCAGCTTTGATTCCTTTGCTCTGAATCCTCCTGGAGACCCCAGATGCTGAAGCTATGTCAGAGGTGTGTAATATACAGCACAAAAAAACCTGCAATTCATTCTATAATGAGACAAAAACCTTGCTTGAAAACCAAGTTAAAGTGATTGAAACAACTCTTTCCACATGGAACTGAAGTCACTTTTCCAGACAGAGGCTGCATTTTCCATTCCGGGTCCCCAGTCCAATACCAGATATCCATATGGGCAGGCCACAGCTAGAGAAAGTAGCTGATCTTATTCTGGCTTTTGGTATTGCACATGGGGCTTGGGCTGTGTCCTTTTCTCTGGGACAATGGGTAATGTTCACTGCATTAGAAATCTTTTCATACCTTCCTCTTCAATTCTTCACTACCTCCACATCTTTCTCTCCTTTTATGAAGTTGCAAACATTAGGGGAAGCATGCCACATTCCACTTTCCTTTTTATTCTGTAACTAGTATTCATTATGACTGAACAGAAAGGGACTGTTGTTTCGTAAAGTAGGGAACATAAAGTAGGGTGAGATTGAAACTCCTGGAGCCCCAGTTGAATTTTTTAATTTTTTTTTTTTTTTTTAGACAGGGTTTCTCTGTATAGCCCTGGCTGTCCTGAAACTCACTCTGTAGACCAGGCTGGCCTCAAACTCAGAAATTTACCTGCCTCTGCCTCCCAAGTGCTGGGATTAAAGGCATGCGCCACCACTGCCTGGCCCCAGTTGAATTCCTTTAAGCCTAAACTGTGGATATTATTTCATTTTCATTAGGATTAAACCTTGTTCCTTTTCTTGGAGGTGCCTGCTTTATTTCTCATATATTGTAGCTTATATGTGAATTGCCCTGACAAAGATCGAGAATAGATCAGGTACTGTTTGGTCAGCTATTGGTGGAGCTAACAGCTAGCACAAAGGTAAAACTTACCAGTGCCTAGAGGAGTAGACATGCCTCATTGATGTATCAATAAGAAGATAGAAGGAAAATGCCAAGTTACAACACATACCAGGAGGTCAGAGAATTGTTAGAGACAGAGGAAGAGCAAATAATTTTGGTTTTATTTAAATCAGAAAATTAGAGAAAAACAGAATTCTTCTCCCCCTTGGGAAGTGTCCTGCCAGTAGGAATATCCCAAGAAGCTTCAGACATTAGATAGTCAAAATATCCTCAGCTTTTAAGGTAGCAATGATTTACCCCTCACATCTTCACAGTTGAACAATCATAATTGTTTGAGTATCACATTAATGGCTTTTCAATAGCAACAATTCACTCTGAGACAGGCTGTCATCTTCACAGGCTGGTCCCTCCTCCCCAAACTCAACTTTGAGGCAAAATGGTTTAAAACTAGGCCCACAGCACTTGCCTACTTGCAAATTAAAAGTTAGAATTTTGTGTCTTGCCAAGTTAGAAAGTAGTTCAGATGTTCAAATGCTGTTTCTGAAATTTGCTAGGGAATACTTTAACTCCTGATCCTGTTGTAACCTTTGGTCCAGGTAAGTAAGACAGTGTCAGAAGCCATCTAGGAAAGGCTAAAGTCATGCAAGTGACTGTTCTTGAGATGGTTCACCATTTTGCATGACCTATGATGGGTGAGCTTTGAGGCAAGGTCCCAAGAGACTTCATCCCAGGATTGCTTCTTGCTGCTGATATGTCTTTTCTTGTCACTATTAGATAGCCTAATGATTCCTGGGAATTAGCCTACCCTATTGGGCAAATTTTCTGCAGATCTACGTGAGGATGTACTCTCATGTAGTAATGCAGTGTAGACACATTGATGATTTCATAATTCCTAGTAAAGATTTTATAAAATTCCTAAACTTAAACAAGTAATTTTGAGACTTCTAAAAGCTGCAAATAGGGTTCTGTATACCTTCATGTGTCATGGGATAATTGCACTAAAAAATCAGGCTTGGAACAAACTTTTGTCCAGTGAAAACATTCTAGGTTAGCTGTGAAACCATTATCTGGTAACTAAAGGTCATAAACGGAGAATGGACAATTTATTGTAGGCACAAGGACAAAAAAATAAAGTATTAACTGGTTTATCTATACAAGACTTCAAAATAATTAGACACTCGACAAATAATTTGTCTATAGACAAAACCATGATGACTTGCGACATAAAAATTATTGCTTTAAACTTATAATGAACTTACGGGCCTAGAAGATAGATAATGAATTTTTAGTCAGGCACTCATCTTAATGGAGAGACATGTAAACATTTCTGCTGTAACTCTTTGTCATTTATTTTTGTCTTGGACTTGTTAGAACTTATGGAATGTAAAGATGCTTGGAAGACCATGCAATCAATTATCTGAGAAAGTATAAGAACTAAGGACAATACTAAAACAAAGGTACAGTTTTCTTCAGCTTCATCCAGTATGTTTGTCTTCCTTCTCTTCTCTTCTCTTCTCTTCTCTTCTCTTCTCTTCTCTTCTCTTCT
>JANHMN010000009.1:65459534-65508041 GCA_030674055.1 Rhabdomys pumilio | reverse complement strand
CTCTTCTCTTCTCTTCTCTTCTCTTCTCTTCTCTTCTCTTCTCTTCTTTTCCCTCTGACTCACAAAGAATTAAGAGTAACTCCAAGTCTCCTACCTGGCCAGTAAGAAGCTCAAGTCAAAGAGAAAAGAACCAAAGTAATTAAGTCTTAATCCCCTGTTGCTAACAGCAGGAGCTAACTACCAGAAGTCAGAGGCTTTGGATTTTAGAATATCAAAGAGTTATAGACAGAAGAATCACCAAAGATAAAACAGCTTTGACCCCCATTGATCACTTACTCCCTTCCCCTTAACTGTTTTCCTCAGGAAACCCTGAGATGCCAGGCATCTGGCAAGACCTCTTCAGAGGAGTCAGATTCCAGGATAGGTTGTTGGGATTTGAAAACAATATTGATAGCAATGATGGTTTGGTAACATTTACGCTTCCAGATAATAACTCTGTGACAACTCCATCTAACCTCTTCATTCACACATGCCTGTCTGTATATGCAAGGGCTAAACAACCACTCCCAGCAAAGATACTGAGCTTTGGAGAGAAGCATTTGGTAGCAGTAAATGGAAAGGAGTCTGAATTATATGTTAATGGGGTTGTGGTATTATGGTATGTTTGGGTCTTTGTAACGAGGTTCTGTTCTGCAGGCTGGGAGTTCAAGGTCAAGGTGGTGACAGATTTTGTGACATCTCTCTTTCTAGAGTACAAGTGGTCACCTTCCTGCTGTAATGTTACATTGTAAAAGGAGAAACTGTGCTCCAGTCTCCCATTCTTAGAAGGGCACTAGTTTTGTCAGGGGAACTTCAGGCTCATGAGCAGTTCTATAGACTTGAGATTAGACCTTGCCTCATCTCTCCTTCTCAGGCTCAAAGTCTCCTGCTTCTAATGTTATCATGTTGGGTTTAGGAATTCAGTATGTGATTTTTTTTTTTTTTTTTTTTTTTTAAAGAAACATTCTATCTGTAGCAGCGGGCTGTACAAAGAAGACAACAAGAAAATTAAAATGTCACATGAGGTCTCATCGTTCACAGTGACATTTAATTTCCCTCCAAGAACCACACCATTTTGGTCTCTGTGTCTCTTACTTCTGGTTGTTACTGCACAGTAGTGGAATCCTTTTCAGGCTACCAGCTTCCAGAGAAAAGTATATATGTTTACACAAGAATTGTCCCAACCTTGTAGAATATAATAACTTTAGTATTCTGTGACATTCTATCCTTTAGTAACTTTTCAAAATCTAGGAAGTCATTTCTTCAAAATGGACTCTGTGTGTTTGCTCCAGTACCAAAAGTTTCTTTAGGTAACTGAACTTTAGCACTCCCTATTTCTGTAGCCTAGATCAACAAATTTGTGTCTTGTTTCCTGGCGTCCATGCTGTTTATTCTCCTACCAACTGTAAGATTTCTTCCTGTGTATGTTTTAGTTCTAGAAGGTTTCTTTTTCTCTTTTTTCTTTTTTCTTTTTCTTTTTTTTTTTTGGTTCTTTCTAATTTTATTACTTTTCTGAAATGTTTATTTCTAGTTTTAATATCTTTGTTGTCCTTGATAATGCTTGTTTTCTAGGAGCCTCTGGGGCTAAGGGGCTTTCCTATTGTCCACTGAGGGCACCACAGAGAGCACAGTTACTTCCCATGGGCCCTATGCATTGTTGCCACAGTCAATTTCTGGCCACCTGCTCCTGTGAGCATGAAACAGCAATTGTGGGTACAGGTGAGTCACTGGGTTTATCTTCCTGGACAGGGAGGCCCAGGGCAGGCAAAGACTAAGGATGATGAATTGCTACCCTTTAATGGAAGTGTGGTTTGGGGCTGAGATGATGAACTCAAAGTGATTTTTAAGTTTATGAAATGCTGTATGTGTAACTAGTCTTATACCTCTGGTCTAAATGAACCACAGACACCAACTAGAGGAACCATAGACAAATCCAAGACAAAGGGCTCCCTGGGTTTCTATTACCACAGGTCACCTTTACTCCTGTGGTGAGCAGTAGACTAACATCTCCCTCACCCTGACTCCCAGACAACAGTTATTCAGTCTCAAACCAATCTTAGTGCTGGGGTGAAGAATTTCACAGAAGCCATTAAAATCTTAGCTCACTGCATGTTGGACAGGCCAAATGGTCCTAAATTAATGATGCAAGCCCTTTAAAAGTAGTCTCCTTCTGGCTGGTAGAAAAGAAAGAGATGTTTGTGGGATGAGAAGCATTTCACATGTTACTGCTGGCTTTCCTAGTGAGGTAGCCATGGAAAAGCAGGGCCTGACAGCAGCCTCTAGAGACACAGAGGTTCCTCCACCAACGTTCAATAAGGAAATAAGAGTTTGAGTCTAAGGAAGTGAGTTCTTCAGACAACCTGCATGAGCTTGGAAAGACAGTCTTCCTCAGTACCTCCAGACAGCACATACCCACAGGAGCCTACCACACTTTCTGCTTTTTCAGTCAACAATAATTTCCTACTTTTTTTAGTTCTCAATGGAGAACCCAGTTCTTACCTCCATAAATGAGAGATAATGTGTTTGGTTTCAGACCCCAAGACAAGGGATGGAGGTATACTTTTTACATACCATAGGAGACCTGACCTCCAGATTCTCTCACCCTCCCTCAATTCCTACCTGGTATACACTGCGCACAACCCTGAACATTCCAGTCCAGAAGCTGGGCTGCTCTTCCCCCAGAGACTCTTCCCTATATAATCTAGACATTTTGATCTCCACATCTTTCCTTCTTTCTTTATCTTTTTCTCTTATTGTATACACACTTTTTTTTCTTCACTCCCCTTTCTCTCTCTTCCCATGGTGACTTCCCTGACCTCCTTCCTTGGGGGCCAATGAATGTACCTTTAATCTAATCTAATCTGGCTTGAATTGGCTCATTTCACCAGCAGACAAATAACTTCTCAGTAAGTTGTCTTTTAAGCTACCAAGTTTGTAGTAGTTTGGTGCTCAATCCCATCCCTGGCACAGAATGGGAGTAGAAGATACAGAGAGGACAACTGGGAGGAACAATGCATAGCAAAGCTACACCAGGCCTTGACTTTGTGCTAGTTACTTTTTTTGTTGTTAGTATAAATCCATGACCAAGACAATTTATAGAAGGAAGAGTTTATTTTGGGCTTCTGGTTCCAGAGAGATGAGAGCCCATGACCATTACAGCAAGGTAGCCTGGCAGCAAGAAGAGCTGAGAAATTACACCAGAAAGCAGAAACAGTAAACTCAAAATTCTAGAGATGGTAGGGTCTTTAAGCTCTCTTCTGGAAAGGCCACACCTCCTAACTGAGTCTCCCTAAATAGTACTAATAACTGGGGACCAAGTATTCAAATACCAGAGCCTATGGGGGGCATTCTCATTCAAACCATCACATTCATTGTGATGGTGATAGACTCTCTGGGCCCTTACCCCCAAATAAGCCAACCCTTCTATATGTTGCCTCAGCCACAGTTTTATCACAGCAATAGAAAGGTAACTAATAGGGGCTCTGACAGATAGTTTTGGTGTTTTCTACCTTAGAGAGAACCCTGATGAACCTGAGGAAGCATTGCCTGGGAAGACTTGACTGCTCAAAACTCCAGTTGCTGTTTCCTCCATTTGTAAAATCCACAGGTGGTTATTGTCTTAGTCACTTTTTCACTGCTGTGATGAAATAGTCTGGACAAAAGCAACTGAGGGAAGAAAGGGTTAATTTTGTCTTCTGCATCCAGAGGGATGTCATCTGCAGTGACAAGGAAGGCATGACAACAGGAGCAGGAAGGTGGATAATCGCAATTTCACCTACACAAAAGAAGAAGAGAAGGGAAACTGATGGTAGGACCAGACTATAAACCCTCACAGCCTATCCTCAGTTGCATGCTTCCTCCTGCAAGGCCACACCTCCCACAGGTTCCATGACTGTCCCAAACAGCTTCATCAACTGAGGATCAAGTATTCAAAAAGACTTTGGGGCCATTTTTCATTCAGACCACAAGTTATGAGTCTCAAAGTGGTACAGGGGCAATTCGTGTGGTTGTTGATATGGTGGGGTTTAAGAATTCACCTCAGTGATGTAGTCATTGCACCTTTACATTTAGGTGAACCTAGAGGATGAAAGGGAACATTTGCAAACAGATGCATAAGGGGATGAAGGAAAAATTCTTGTCTATCCCTAGAAAACCTTTGTCCCATTTCAAGTATTACCAACATTTTCATATATCCAGTACAAAGGAAAGAAGTTATGAGAAACTGTTACCCCAAAATCAATGCTCAGAAAGGATTTAATTTATATTCTCTCTTTCTCTTTCTCTCTCTCTCTCTCTCTCTAAAATAATCCATTTTCTATCAATTGTCACTGTAAAGTGAACTACTGTCTTCAGCTGTTATTCATCTACTTCTCGCTCATTTGTCCATTTTTCTGTTCATTAATTTACAAAGTAGCTATTTAGTTTTGATGATACCAGATTGTGGGGATGATTTGCTCGCGCATGGTCGCGGTCGTGGGTTCCTGTAGGGCAGCTGTGGTTTCTACACCTCTGAAAAGACTGGAGCGTGGGAATTTTGACTGAGTTCCCTTCATGTGGTGCAGGGCGAGCTCTGGGTTGTGAGAAGCTGCTGGGGCACCCCAGGTTGGGAGAGAACTCAGTCTGATGTCCCGGGGAAGGAGGGCAGGGCTCTTGAGTGGACCTGGAGGACGGTGGTCTCTATTCGGGCCTCCCAGATGCCACTGGGGGGCTGTGGACGAACAGAGACTGTGGGCGTATGGGCGTGACTAGTCCACAGCCGAGAGAAATGAGAGAGAGAGAGGGAGAGAGAGAAATGAGAAAGAGAGAGAGAGGGAGAGAGAAATGAGAAAGAGAGAGAAAGGGTGAGAGAGAGAAATGAGAAAGAGAGAGAAAGAGTGAGAGAGATAAAAATGAGAAGGAGAGAGAGGGAGGGAGGGAGAGAGAGAGAGAGAGAGAGAGAGAGAGAGAGAGAGAGAGAGAGAGGGAGAGAGAGAGAGAGCTCTCGCGAGCGCCACGACTGCGCCTCGAGGGTCGGGTCAGATTGTACTCACTTGGCTTGGCTGGAATGGCTGCTACTCAGCTAGCTTGCTTGAAGAGGCAGGTCTCTGTGGCAGAATGCAGAGAGCTCTCCAACGGAGATTACTCCGTGACTTGATACTTGGAAGGCCTCTCCATGATTCTCCACAGCAGACCCCAAAGACACGAGGGAGTCCATGGTTTCAAAAGGGTTTATTTTTATGGCGGGATGTAGATGGATCTGGCTGTACCCCCACTTAGGTCAGGGCGGATCTGACTTAAATAGGGAGGGAGGAGGGTCTGGAAAAGGAATCCAGAGTTGGCTACACCCTCTGGCCTTTAGGTACCTCATTAATATGGAAATCTCTTGAGGCCCTGAGACCTGTAGTCACACCCTCTACCTGTGGAGGGGCTGGTAGAGGCATTGCCCTACGTGACTGAACAGCACAGATCAAATGGAGGTCTTAGACCCTGTGTTAGGAACCTGGAGTCTGGAAGCGCAGCGAAATATATGCGGTCCCTCGCAGGCATGAATACCTGTTGGGTCTCCAGCTATTTCCAGCCAGTGATCTACCAAAAACCAAGACATCCTTTCACAGCCCCACACCAGATATTTAAAGAAGTGCAATATTTCTTGAAAGTATCTGACTTGACTCTGAGAGATTCATTACTAAGATCTGTTTTGGAGGGCTGATCATTTTTAGTTTTTGAAAATGTTTCTAAGGTTGTTGGGAAAACTGCAGGATCTGAAGGCCTCACATTAAAAATACATGCCTATTCTGCAAAGAAGAGGTACCTTTCAACTGCCATGTTTGGTCATCTACAGTCTTTTCTGTTCAAGTCTATTCTGGTTCAGACCTAGGAGCCTATATTTCTTTCTAGATGTAGGTATCCATCTATGTGATACTATGAGATATCTTTTACCAAAAGATTCCTTGAGCAGAATCCTAGGCCTGACAACCACATCTCAAGTTATATTCAACTCAGTTTACTACTGCTGTAAAATGGAGAGAAAAGGGAAAACCTCACTTTTCTTTGCTACTATGCTTCTTTACTCACTTTTCTCTTGTATGTGCTACTGTGTCAGAAAAAGAATCAATGATGACTGTACTTTTCTGATGGAAGGTGAAGAGGAGTGTAAGCCATTCAGGGCTATCAGCACCTATAACAGAGGGCAAGTCACACCCAAAATAATCCATTCACTTCGCAAAGTAGCTGATTGTAAAACAAACAAGAAAGCAAAGACCGGGCTAGTAGTATGCAGATTGTCAAGTCAAGCATTAAGGCAGGGATTTCACCAAGTTTTAAGGGGCATATCCCCCCAGTGCTATTAAAGAATCAGTCGACAGTCAAGGGAGCAGAATAGAAGGCAGATGTAGACAATTATGAGCTGCCAACAAGGTCTCTCAATGAAGTAGGAAGCCATTGCAGACCCAGTGGATTTTGGAGCTTCTGGGAGAGAATGAGTGTTTTGGTTCAGGACACCAAGTGGCAGGGAAGATGAAGGGGCATGCGTCTGAACTCAAATCAACTTGCATTTATTGAGAGACTCCTTTAAGACTTTATGCAACAAATCACTATTGCGTGGCTCACACCCTTAGACAGTTTTCAGCCCAGAAGAGCAGCAAATTTGTAAGGACCAGTTCAGATTTTGATACGTACTGGAACAAAGACCTTAGCAAAGCCAGGTCTTGCTAAGAACTATGAGGCAAAGATGGGTGTTTCCTGGGAAGGCTCTGAATCTGGATTGACAGTAAAAATGGAATAACTATTCCCTCAGAATGACCTAACACTCTGACCAAACCTATGTGTTCATTTGTTTTGTGTGTGCATGCATGTGAGTGTATATGAAATTCACTTTGGTCAGCTTTCTCAATTGTTCTCTATCTTAGCTCTTGGAACAAGGTCTCTCATTGTACACAGAGATCCCCTGGCTAGTGTAGCTAGCCAGGAAGTTTCTTATTTCTCTGTCTCTAGGACTATAGCCTGTGCATCTGCTGTGCCTGGGTTTTATTTTTTATTTTTATGTGGGCACTAGAGATTTAAGTCTGGTTCCCACACTTGTGCAACAAGTACTTTTCCAATTTAGAAATCCCCTCAATTTTGAAATCTATTTAGAAAGAAAGACCAAGTACAGTGTATTCTGAAAATACAGAAGACACTGACTATTGAAATAAATGCCTGCCTTTCTCACAGCTCCTCTCAGGACTTCTGCCACATTTGTGACACATTTATCTTTTGGGTTCATATAATCTGTCAGTAAATTTTTCAAAGACCCACTGTGTGCTGAGCACATGATAATGAAAGGTCTAGTGCTCCCCAAAGGGGACCCCACTAGGGTCTCAGGATAGCGCGCACCCAAAGGACACATGAGAGACCAACTTGCTGCAAGAACACGAGGTAGTTTAGTGGCGGAACGTTCCGGGCCGACACGTGTCTCAGTGTAGGAGACAGAGGCATCGACCTCGTGGCTCTGGGATTTAGGGTAAATATAAGCTCGGGGTGGGGAAAAGGAGAAATTTTCGAGCGGGTGCACATGATTGGTTGTTTTCCAATTCTTGAACATCAGTAGGTTGAACCGGTCCATGGGGGTGGGGTGCAGTTCCTGCAGGCGGATGTTTGTCTCTTATCCAGCCCGTTCCTGAGATGACTCAGCAGCTCTTTGCCTTGTAACTCCACATTCTTTGTTGACTGATTAACTGGGCCTCTGGTTGGCAAAACCTGTAGGCGGCAGCTTCAGCTACTCAGGTTAGGGAGAAGGAATCTACAGGGCCCTTTTTCTTATTAGTTTCTCGTGGCACCCATTAGATTTTCTTTTAATGGGAACAGAGGAGAGAGGGCAATGAATAAAGTCTGGGTGTCTGACCTCAAGGACTTCACAGTTAGAAGAGGTTGAGACCAGAGAGACATCAATAGAAGCTAGAGGCCACTGAGCTGAGAAGATATCATGCCTGGTATCATTAAAGATGTGTCATGTATGTCTTTATGGGTTCAGAATTGAATGTCCTTGGCTTGAAATGGGAAGACAGGAGAGGAGAGGACTAACAATAATCTGTTCTCCTACAGATCTGAAGCTAAGAGAGAATTAAAAATGTAAATGAGATCTCGGAGTCATTCATCTCAAGCTGTGAGCTGTGCAACTCCAGGAAAAGATGTTGGGACAGTATCTTTCCTCTGCTGAAAAATCAAGTCCCAGAGACTTTGTCTCCAAAGCTAGGATGATAGGAGTTAACCAGGTGGCTTCGTGTTTTCAGCCTGGACAGTGACAATGTGGTTTAGTTTTCTAGACAGACACGGGACTTAGCATGTCAGTGGAGACCTGAGAATTAGAGCAAGCAGAAATTGATGACTGTCCAGACCCTTCATTAAACATTTTTTGACCAGTGATTGGTAGGTATGGCCAGAACCTCCCTGATAAGGGAGAGGGGTGTCTGCTGGATGTGGAGTTCTGAATATGTATGGCCCCAATTTCTTTGTGTGGCTGATATCTGACTGGATATTTATTCTTTGAGATTATACATTCTGACTCAGAGGAACAAAGGGCTGGTGAGAGCTGCTCTCTGGTGCTTAATAATTTGAAGAATTTACATTTCAATGCAGCCCTGTGTTAGGTTTCCCACACAGCATCTTCCCCTATGTCCTACTTGCCTTCTCCTCCCCGCCCCCCATAGCCTCAAATGTAAAGAGGAGTTGATTCTCTGGGTGTGAGCAGGCTGTAGGGAGAAGGCTCGAAGTGGGAGAAATCATAGACACAGCATCAGAGGGAGGAGATTTATTGATATTCTACTTAGAATTTATTCCCTCAGAATCCTATTTATTTTATTTATGTTTGTAAATCACATATTAGCAAGTACAATGAAATCTCCTAAAAACCCAGTGGGTTACTTGGCATTTTCTGTGATTGGAAAGAGGCAAAGCAGAGTAAAAAGAGAAGGCATGGGAGGAGCTGGGGAACAGGAAGGTTGCAGTTTTGAGAGAAAACATCTTCCAGAGAATAGCAGGTGTCACTTTGCTTGCTTTGTGCAAGCAAGTGCAGTCCAGACAATCTTCTCTGTCCTTCCCCCACTGCCTTCCCCCAGAGGATTCCTTGTCAGGTAATTAACCATCAACATTACAGAAAGTACTTGCCAGGCAGAAGTGTGAAAACACATTTACACCTCATGTAAATGGGATAGGTGATGGTTTTTTGTTTTTTTTCCTTCTGTTTGAGTGACACCTGAGGAGCCATATAATGACAAAGATAAAATCATCTGTGGTTGGGCTTCTGTTTTTGAAATGAGCCATCTTTTTCTCTCTTTATTCCTATGCTACAGAATGGAGAGACAAGCCAGAAGACATAGCAGCCCAGGCTAACCCCTGTACTATTTCCCCTATAATAAGAGGGATATTTTTCTTATGTATGTGAAATCATTAAACTTGTAAGATGCTTCACGGTGCCTTGAGATGATGATTCTGTATGAAGCTCTAGTACAGCAAGAACACGGAATGTTAAAGAGGTCAGGAGAACAGGAAGAGGAAGTCATCAATGCTTCATGGAAGAGGCAGACGCAGCAAGGCTGGAGATGAAAGAAGGGCATGCTGGGTGATAGGCTAGGAAAAATGCAAATGCAGAAAGGACCAAAAGTCTCACCTTCTACTGAACCTTCTACAAAGTTGATTAACTGACCAAAATTTCAATGATTGTGGAGAGGTTGGAATGTTGCAGGTTCAGAGTCTGATCACTAGGCATCTCTATCCCCTCCACTAGCCATTCCTTTTCCACTTCTGTGTCTAACATTCTTGTGATTAACAGGTACAACCCTGTAAAGTATATTTGGAGACCACTAGCACAGACCAACTGGAAAGGCTAACCATGTCATCAGAGAGCATCCGAGGCCTATAGCAGAGATTTCCTCCTTTGCTTCAACCCACCTACCTAAAGTTTCCGCTAATTTATTGGAAGGTGCCTTAATTTAGGATTTTCTTTGTTCTGACTTAATTTAAGATTTTCTTGGTTCTGATACCATCAAAACTTTCTCAAGCTGTTGTCATATTAGAGCACGGGATTTCGGGTAACATGAATCTGTGTTCCTGGGTCATGGTTGTTCATACTTGGCTCTGGAAAGAACTATCATGTATTCTCTTTGGAGGTTGCATGCTACATTATTTGATATAGGAGTCTTGATAGATGGGGCTAGTTTATAGTCACATCATAAAATGATTTAGGAATAAAGCGAGTCAGTCCATGAATGAGATGGGCTGTAAGGAACAGGTTAATATGGGAATGATTTCTATGCTGCTGACTCAAAGTAGGGAGCCCCTTGACATTACAGTGGTTTTAGGATTAACAATGGGGCAAATAGATTTCTATTTCCTCTAAATAAAGGATCAGGAAGAAAATAGATGATTTTCTATAGTTGTGTACTATGCTTAGTTGCAATGAGAACCTTTTTTTTTTTTAAAAAAATAAAAAACAAGATATATTTATTTTATGTATGTGAGTACACTGTTGCTGTCTTCAGACACACCAGAAGAGGGCATCAGGTTCCATTACAAATGGTTGTGAGCCACCATGTGGTTGCTGGGAATTGAACTCAAGACCTCTGGAAGAACAGTCAGTGCTCTTACCACTGAGCCATCTCTCCAAGAACCTTCTTGACAAAGGGTAGCTGTGCCTCTGGCAGTGGAAGCAGAGCCTTCGAGACTCATCACTGTGGCTTTGAATGGTGACTACAAGAGTAACTTTAATCTTGACCTTCTACACTTAGGCAGATGGTTTAAAAACCTGTAAATCACCACTGTGGCGAGCAGGTACTTTTTATTATAGTCAACTTTGAGGTGTGTCATTAGGTGTAGAGCCAATGGGAGGTTGTGGGCCCTGTAAACAATGTTTTGGTGCAATTTGGACAGCATTTATACATAGCAATGAGGTTTCTTTATGCTATTTTTCTTCTCTGCTTTGAAATGCAGGTGTTTGTTATTGTTGTCCAGGCATGATAGACTGACATGCAGGTGGTTACTACACTGCAGGACCCTTTCTCCAAAGAGAAGGGGATGCTATGCCATTGGTTTCTATGGAAAGGAATGGGCAAGCCAGATTTCGAAGGTTTAGGTTTGGTTAGTATAAGTTATGGGTGGAGGAGCTGGTGCTATGTAGTTAGGGTAAGGGAAATAGTGGCCAGGGCTGTAAGAACCAAACAAAGGGCTTGGTGGAGAATGAACTTTTAACTGGTTGGACTATATACAAGTATGTGTTCTGTGATGATGGTCTCCAGTTCTGTAGAGAGAAGCACCTTTGTAGCCAACTGTATCTGTGAGGACAAGGGTATAGTCTAAATGAGGTAATGGTTTCTATTGGTCTATTACTATTGGCAAAGTATCAATAGTAGATTCTTTTCTAAGGTCCATGACACACTATCCCTGAGAATATGGCTAGATTTCTAGTATCAGGTTTGATTTCCTTCCTGTTCTTCATTCCAGTTAGACAGCTGTTGGTCACCATGGACATGCATTGTCCCTATTGCACCTTTATGCATATCTTGCCATGTCATTTACTAGTCTTGCAACTAAAGTAGGACTGTTTAATTGATTCCCTCCCTTGGCTGCTTGCATATTTTTTTTTCTAGAATCGTGTAAGCTTGATCACAGGAAAGAGACTCTCAGGTCAGATCTCACTTGAATCCTCTGTCCTGTGTCTTTAGTCTGCCATATCTTCAGCAGTAAGGGTTCACCCTTAACCCCTGCGAGGTAACCAAGGGCCACACCTATAATCTATATTGTTTGGGGGAACCATAATGAGTACCCTAGTCACTAAAATAGAAGTTTCTAATGCCTAGTATTGGGATATTTGTTAGTTTAGGGTTCTTTTGAGTAACACTGTCTGCCCAAGTGAATTAACTTACTTTAAGATTGTGTGTGTGTGTGTGTGTGTGTGTGTGTGTGTGTGTGTGTGTGTGCATGAGAGAGAGAGAGAGAGAGAGAGAGAGAGAGAGAGAGATTTCTTGAGGCTTTACTCAAATAGCTGTGGTATTATTTGTAACTTGTCCTTCCTCCTTTTGTATTGACCCCGACTCTCTTTTCCCCATTTGGAGTTCATCACAGAAAATTGCAACTGGACACAATGCACAATCAACAGACTAATATTTTAGAAGGTGTGCTTGTAGACAAGTCCTCTGCTGTACTTTAGGAATGGCCATTCTGTGAGGAGTAGTACTATTCCTCCAGAGCCAGCAAGGGCTCAGGTTTAAAGCACCAGAAACACAATATCTTTGATGATCTCTCTCTCTCTCTCTCTCTCTCTCTCTCTCCTTCCTTCCTTCCTTCCTTCCTTCTTTCCTTCCCTTCTTAAAGATGCTTCCTGAACTATCTCCTTGGAGACTAGCAAAGCTTTCTTCCTAAGTCTATAATGAGAAGTTTCTACATGTGACTTCCTGATTCTTTTTTCTTTTTTCTTTTCTTTTTCTTTCTTTTTTCTTTTTTTCTGAGACAGGATTTCTCAATGTAACAGTCCTGGCTGTCCTGGACTTGCTTGTAGATCAGTCTGGTCTGGAACACACTGAGGTCCATCCATCTGCCTCTGGAGTGCTGGGATTAAAGGCATGTGCCACCTTTCTCAGTGACTTTCTGATTCCTATCCACACTTATGGGAATCTGTTTAGGAGATGTAAGATCAGGTGGCTTTGTGAGTGGAATAATATAGTGATCTTGAATTCATCTTTAGCATTGATTCATGTGTCTTATTGGTCCAGCCACAGAAGGAGCTACTGAACCTGTAATTTATTATACATTTATGGTATGAAAAGTTCCTTTGGGGAATGAAGATATGGCTCATAGGTTAAGAGTACTTGCTGTCATTGTGGAAGAGCTGAGTTCAGTTTCCAGCACCCACACCATGGCTCACATTGTCAGTAACCACAGTTCTAGGAACTCTGACACTTTATTGGACTCCTTAAGCACTAGGCATTGCACAGTGCATATAATATATGCATACAGGCAAAACAGTCACATGCACAAGACAAAAATAAATGTAACTGAAGAAGTCAACCTGCATATTTTCACTATTTAGTATCGGACTCTGTTCTTTATTTCATCCTTCTCTTTTACGCCTTATGGACTAAGTTTCCTTACTGCACATGTGAGGTTTTCAGTCCTCCAGGCATCAAGCATGGAATTCTGATTATCATCCTGTGAGGAGATTGTAGATGGTATTTAAGAGAAAACTCATCTTAGAGTGGCTTAAGCAAAGACATTGGATTATTTGTGTAATAGGATACATTAAGAAGGGGATGTAAAGCTTCAGCCATATTCTGAGGACCTAGCTTCTTTCTTTTGTGCCATATTTGGGTGTCTCATGGGTCTTGAGTTGGCTGCCCAAGGAGCTGCAGAACATCCCAGTAGCTTCATATTGCATTAAGACAACAGAAAGATAACACAGAAGGAAGAGCTACAGCTCCTAATTTCTAACACTTCCAGCGCACTCTTTAATAAATAACTCAGTTTGCTGCAGTAACTGTCTCTGTCTCTATCTGTCTTTGTCTCACTCTTGCTCTCTTTCTATATCTTTTGCTATTCCACCAACTTCAATTCCACATTTCATTCTGTACTTAATTTGGGTGAAGCTTATATCATTGATCTTTAAATCATTTTTTTTTTCTGATCTAAGATACTACAAACATTTAAAAATCATACATTTCATTTTAAATATGTTCCTGCCCTCAGGCATTTGTTTTCTAAGTAGATCTAGTGATAAAACCCAGAACCTCACAGTTTTTAAGCCAGCACTGGACCACTGAGTCATACACTCTGCAATCTTTAAAGTACACTTTACATATCTGTGTGCACTTGTTTTCAGGCCATTTGCTAGAAAAATCTGTCTCTGTGCTTTCTACTTTGACGCACGGGTTATTTTGAGAGCATTCCTTAAATTCTCACTACTGAAGACTAAATAGGATAAACATAGGTTTGTTTTCTCAGGGAGTACTGTATTTTATTTAAGTGCTTTAAATATACATTGGGATGTTTTTATGGTATAGCATTTGCTTCTTTCAAAATAGTTCATGTAGACTGAAAAAAAAATGATGTACTCTTAAGATGTTGTGGAGTGATCTAACTAGATTAAGTTGCTGGTCTGTGCTGCTCAGATCTTGGCACCCTTCCTGAGTTTCTGTTTGTGTCTGGTGTGCTATTGAGATATTTTGATGTCATGTTATTAAGCACACTGAAGTTCAGAATCATCTCATGATGAACTGGCTCATTTATTGCCATGAGCTGTTTCTATTTAGTGCAAGTAATTCTTCTGTGTTAGTATCGGCACGTCATTAAAATAACAACCACAACATTCTTATGATTTAACAGAACATACTTTTCAACTTTTCCATTTTAATTTATCAGTGTACTTAGATTTAAACTGAAAATCTGGAAAATAGTACATAGTTATGCCCAAGTTAACTTCTTAAAATCCAATCTGAAGATCTCTGCCTTTTAATATAATGTTTGCTCTTTTACATTTAATATAGTGAAATGGTTGGGTATAAGACCACTAGACTATTGTTTGCATTCGGTTTATTTCATTCTTTTGTGTGTGATATGCATATATTTCTGTGTGTGTGTGTGTGTGTGTGTGTGTGTGTGTGTGTGTGTGTGTGTGTGTGTAATGTGCAATTGCCTGGGGAGAGGTCATCAGAACCCTGGAGCTAGAGTTATAAGTTGTAGTGAACCACCTATGCAGGTATTAGGAACTGAACTTGAGTTCTCTGCAAGAGCAACATATGCTCTCAACTACTGAGGCATCTCTCCAGCCCCATTAACCACATTTCCTTATTACATTTATTTATTTGTATTTCTGGTTCTAGAGATAATTACAATGTACACAAGTGACTTATCCTAGTAAACCCAGAACTAAATTATGCCTCTTGTATATAGTCATCTCGGCTTGTATATTCACATTCAATTCTATCCATCCTTGTGATACTTCTGATAAATGTTTTGTATGTTTGCTTCTCATAAATTTAATAACACATCTTTGTTACTTTTGAGTAAACAGCCACTTGCAATTTAAAGAAACAATTCAGACACAATCACGTTTCATTCGATGTGATTGCCCCCATCCTCTCTCCTATCTAAGTCCATCTCCTCTTATCTCCATTTAGCTTAACAGGACTCCCTTAAAAACTTGCTTGGTTGTGTGGATTTATTGTTGGTAAAGTAGTTTCTCAGCTTTTTCTTATTAGCAAAACCTCTATTTTGTCTCCAGTTTTGAAAGACACTTTACATTGTCACAGGATAAGTAGTTTATCTTTCTTTCCATTGTCATCTTTAAGATTATCATTCTATTATATTTCAACTTACACTGTTTCAGAAAAATGTCAGCAATGAATCTTGTAATTAGTACCCTCCGTGGTGGTGATCATTTCTTTATTTGTTTTCTAGTGAACTTTTTGTTTTTTCTTTAGTGGGGTTTTTTTTTTTTGAGCTTGTCTTTGCCTTCACAATCTATCAGTTTCAGTAACATACCTGGTGGCAGGTTTCTGATTGAAATTTATTGAGCATTTGATATCTAAGTGACCTTTCAAATTAAATTAACAAGAAATGTTAATTATTGTTTCTTCATGTATCTTTTTAGCTCTGCTATATCTCTAATCCCAATTCTACCCATGTCAGAACATTTACTTAATATTGGTTCACTTAGTATTTAATTTCTACACTCTGTGGTTGAATATCATAGCCCAAGCTGGCCAAGGATCCCTCAGTATCTATTCACTCAAGTACTCATGTTCTATCTCCAAGCCCCCACACTATCCTCCTAGCCCTTCTTACTGAAGGAAAAAGGAAATAAAGAGGAAAGCAAACATGATTAGTTCTGGGTTTTGGCACCAAATCAATGGAAAAAAAAGAAAAAAAGAGAAAGAAAAAGGAAAGGACATGGTTGCTCCTATAAGTATGTTGTGGGAAAAAGTTTATTGTAGATAAAAGGAAGAGTATAGTTAGGGACACGTGTGAGAGTCCAGAGTGTACATATGTGACCCTGATCTGGACCATGTGGAAGAGGGAGAGGGGAAGGGAAAAGGGAGAGAAGGGAACCAGATGCAGTAGCCAGGAGGCCCAAAGGTACAAAGGAAGTAGGTAAAGGAAATGGTTGAATTATATATGGAAGAGCAGTACACCCTCATGGGCTGGAGAGTTCGTGATAGAGGGTGGAGAATGTCAGTCAGGAGAAATTATGATATGGGGTGTAGTAAGTCAATCAGGAGGGATTCAGAGAGAACCTGGTGGCCCAGTTTGCTTTGATAAGTTGTTAAATAGGCACCTCAGCCATTTGTCCCAGCTTTGCAACTTAACACTTAAGTCATTCACCATACTATCCCTCAGGCTGTTGCAGATCCTCTGATCTCTTTATGATGGTAAACTTTCCACCCTTCTGTCCCGTGATCATGATTCTATATTATTCTCATTCTTGCTGTTTTCTGCTATTCTGCTTCTTTCTGCTGTCAAGAGAGCCCTGGCCATGCCATGTCCAGTCTGCTTCTTTCTTTCTCTGCTTTGGACTCTGAAGATGCCACTGGCCTCTCTCTCTCTCTCTCTCTCTCTCTCTCTCTCTCTCTCTCTCTCTCCCACAATAAAATACTTCCCCCCAATGGAATAGCTATTTGGTGTTTTCTTCACTGCACTTCCAGTTACAGTAAGGAATCAACACTACTTGTAGTGATGAAGTAAAATGTATTTGAATTTGTTTTCCCCCAACCTAGTCTTCCTAGTCTAGGATTCCATCTAGAGCACTCTATTCCATTTAGTCTCTCTGTTTCTTTTTCTTCTTTGGTCTGTGTTTATCTAATTCCTTATGGTTTGGAGCAGGTCTGGAACTTGTAGCATGTTTCTCAATGTTGTTTGAGTAATGTTTTTCTTGTAGTTATACATGGGTTATAAGATCTGAAAAGACAGGAAGGCCAGATTTCTTTTTTAATGACATCACACATGCAAGCTTTAGTTATTTGGTTATGATAGGATTGGATCAGGATTCTGAAGTTCGAGGTTAGAGTGGTTGTCTTTTCTGTACTCAAAAGTTTAGAAATACATCACAAGGACAGACCATCCTTGGATGTAACTGTAAGAGTTCTTGTAAGATTTTCGTACAGTAATTTTGTCTTCTCAGTCCCTAAATTTTCTTTTTCATTTATTTCTTCTTGATTAAATGTTTATTTTTCCTGCTTCCTTGAATTTCTATCATCTTTTACTGAAATGAAGACTATTACATTGTTTTTTCTCTTTTTTTTAAACAATATTAAGCTTTAATCTTGAAACCAAACATAGCAAAGCTGATTTAATCCTCCAAAGTGGCCTTAGGCCACAATAAGGTGAGTTGTGAGTAGCCCTTCTCCTCTTCCTCCTCCTCCTCTTCCTCCTCCTCCTCTTCCTCTTCTTCCTCATCTCCTTCCTCCTCCTCTTCATTTTCACTCTTTGTGTCCACTTCTGTTTTTTAAAGTTTTGGAGTAGTCTTTCTTTTAAGGCACAGTCTTTCTGGGTTTCCGATGGAATGTTTAGGGTATTTATTCACAGTTTTCCCACTCTTGCTTGTCAGAACTCCATCACTGCTGTGAACCCTTCAGGATGTCCACTTCAGTCAGTCCTTCCAGGATTCAACGTCTGCTAGCTTCTTCAGCCTGTGAGGCTGGGGAGCTGTGGAATGGGGAAGGAGTAGGTCTGGAGTAGGAGCAGAGCTGAGGCTACCTCAGAAATGTCATCCCCAGAAACCCCCAGAAATCTCATCCTTTCAAACCCCAGAAATCTCATTCTGAGATGGCAGGGATACACCCCTTAATTTCTGGCGTACATAGCTGGTAGGTTGTGGTGAGCCCTATATAGTGTCAAAACCCAATGATTCCAAACATCAGAAAAGGAGGCAGCCTTATACTCTACAGTTATTAGACTCATGTCAAAGTTAACTACTTCCCATTCCTTTGCAGATTTGCTTATGCACTTCTTTATATAGACAAACATTTCTGAATCCTTGCTGTGTGTATAGCATGTGCTGGGTTCCTCAGAGTGTGGTTCCAGGGTCCACCACTCAAAAACTTGTCCAATCAAAAATTCCTAGACTTCACACCAGAGTTACTGAATCAGAAACTACAGGGAGGGTGTGATCCTTGCAACCTGTTCTTATTAGCTTTTCAGGTATGTCTGAGAAAATGTGCCATACCCAAAAGAGCTCTGAACTTATATAAAATGAGAAATCTAACATTCCCAAAGGTGAAATAGTTTTCTTACTTAAAGTCTCATTTTTAATAGTAGTAGGAGTCACAGCAGTGTCTGAGGCCAAACCAGGTTTGTTGGGACATGAAACTGAGGTCCTTCACTTTCTCTATTCAGAATTTATAGCTTTAAAATCATGTGCACTTAGGTTGGAATATTGATCTTCAAAAAAGTGCCTCTAGTGAAGGGATTGGAGAGGCATGATGGTTTGAAGAGAAAGGTTCCCATAGGTTCATATATTTTAAGACTTGGTCCCCAGGTGGTAGAACTGTTTGGGAGGGACTAGTAGGTGTGACCTTGTTGGAGGAGGTGTCACTAGGGATAGTGGGTTTTGTGGTTTCAAAAGCTCAGTGAAATTCCCAGTGTTCCTTCTCTGTCTTTTGGTTGTGGATCAGGATGTGAACTTATTGTTGTCTTTTTACTCTGCCATCACAGACTTTAACTCTCTCAAGCCATAAGGCAAATTATAAGTTGCCTTGGTCATGACGACTTATCACAGTGATAGGAAAGCAACCAAGAGAGGAGGTAAAGGCAGATCATAGTTGTCAGACTTGTGAGGAATAGTTTCCTGGTCTCCAGCCATGGACTTAGATATTAGTAAGCAACTGTGGAGGGCATTTATCCCTACTATGTGCAACATATTATCCTTCAGGTGGCCTAGGACTGGGTGCATGAGAAGGAGAGGAAATAGTTCCTTCTTTTGTAAACCTCATGGTAAGGGAGTACGGTAGAGAATGATCACAGAGGAATAGGTGGTGCATGACATTAGCAAGGATAAGATAATATGCACAAATGAGCTAGCTATTGCCAGGGGAATCTCAGGTTCTATTGCCAGAGCTGGGAGAACAAGAGTCCATCACCCCCACTAACTCACTGGGCAATTTCTGCCTCATTTCGTTAGACAGAGGAGATTGTTACCAGAAAGCCAGGAAGGATATACCATCTGGGACTGTGTGAGCTTTCAGACAGATGGCTGACTCTTCCAGTTCTGTTTTATTTCTGGCTGTGGATCACACACCCCACAGCTAGCCTGTAAAAATAGGATGTGACGGGACATGGGATGTTGTCAGAGTGTGGTTTCTTTCTTTCCTCCCCGCTCCCCGTTCTCTTTCTTGAAACCTGTGGTAAAAATAAAAGTTAGCAATCTTCTTACTTTTATTGCTGTTGCAGTTAAATCCTCAGTTGGAAATGTAAAGGAATGATAGGGGCCATAGAACTGGATATGAGGTACAGGCCCTGGTGGAAAGCTAAGTTAACCTTTAGACTGGAGAGGGGAAGGAGAAGGGAAGGAGAAGGTAGGGATGGAGAGACAGAGGGAAAGACAGAGAGAGGGACACACACACAGAAAGAGAGACAGAGACAGACAGACAGACACACACACACACACACACACACACAGAGAAAGAGAGAGAGAGAGAGAGAGAGAGAGAGAGAGAGAGAGAGAGAGAGAGAGAGAGAGAGACTGTAGAACAAGCATACTGGCCAGATTGGAGCTCTTCCCTGCCGTCTTTTCTACATTAGTCTTGCTTTCTCCCTACTCCTAAGCTGTGACTGTCCCATGATGAACTCTATCCCTGGCCAGACAGGGATAGACCATGCCATGAGCAGAGCTGTTACAGTCTGTCTGCTTCTTGCCTTTGCCAGACCCTGGGTTTTAAAGTCTGGGATTTCAAGGTTTGGCTGGGAGGAGGTTCATAGAAATGAGAATCCTTAGCTGCCAAGAGTTGTGAGAGTTAGGGCAATCACTCAACCTCACTGCACAGTATAAGCCATTGGCTTGTTCAGTAAACATTTATTGATGAAGTACTGCATTGGAGAGATGAAAAAAGGTAAAAGATGATTCCCTGAAGCCAACTGAATTCACCAGAAAGGGTTTTGACACCACATCCTGATTTACTGGCTATGTGATTTGCAACAAAATGACTGAATAAATCTGATCCTCGATTCTTTATCTACAAAAATATTTAATATTGCTGTTTCGCAAGCCTTGACTTCCATCTGCAATGCCACTGTGATTCCCAAACTTTGGAGTGCACACCAGTAGCCTGGCAGATGGGTTAAAATGCGCATTTTCAGGTTCCTACGCAGTGTGCCAAAGACGGGCCCCGAAAGAAGGGGCCCAGGAACCTGCATTTTCAACAATCCTGGAGAAAGAGGTCTCCAGTGGATTGAACACTGATAAACCCTACATAGACACTTTTGCCGTTTATGCTTGGGTTTGGTCAATCATTTTAATTGTCTTTATGAATGTATATAACATTTCATTGAAGCCTGTAAATACTACTGTGGACATACTAGCATTATAACAAAAGGAAGAGAAAAAAAAATCCAGCTGTTCAACAACTGTATATTTTTACAGTTTTAATTAAAATATAATTATGTTACTTTCTCCCTTCCCTTCCTCCAGGCCCTCACAAGTCCCCTCCTTCCAACTCCTTCCATGTACGTAAACATCCGTGTGCAGCCAGTGAATGAAACAATTACAGTAGAAATCCAGTGGATTGAGATGTCCATAAAGAAAAGTCCCATGAAAAGAGTGGCTAAATAATATAAGATAATAAAAATGGCAAGAGATACGTCAGTAAAATAAGCCAGTAAATGAAAGAGAAAGCTGTGAGGATCAGGGAAGCTGGGGTTTAACTAGATTGCACAGCTAGGAGAGGTTTAAATACTCATTACTCCTGCTGACGAGATCACATGGATTCCCTTAATGTATAGCATTGCTTCTCCATCCATAAATTGGGAAGAAGAAATCCAAACCTGTCTCATTCTGAGGCTAACACACCACATTGTTTCATTATACATTAAGCGAATGTATCTTTCTGTGTTTTATCTTTGATCAGGACATAAAGTGTTTGAGGGCATAGTCATCTTTGTGGCCATACATGCTACTCTTCTCATTATGGCAACAATACACCTGGCCAAAGTAACTTAAGAAAGGAAAAGCTTGTTTTGGCTCACTGTTTGAAGGTGCAGTCTGTTATGGTAGGGAAATCACAGCAGCGGAGGTCTGAGGCATCTGCATCCAGGAAGCAGAGAGAGATGACCACTCATGTTCAGTTTCTCTTCTGCTTCTCATGCAGTCTAAGGTCTCAGCCCACGGAGCGATGTGCCCCACCTCAACTAACCCAATCTGAAACCCATCACAGACATACCTAGAGGGTTATTCAGTGTTTCTAGATCCTCCTAGGATGACAGTATCCACTGTCACAGCATCCAAAGCTTTTACCTGGGAGGTGTTCACTTAGTAAATGCCAGTAACTGATTTCCAAAGCCAGAAGAAGGAACATAAATGAAGGATGGGGTTCTGGATCTTATAGAACAGCTCCTTACAGATGCTTGAATATTGGTAGAGCCATTACTACATTATGATTTTTTGAGTTCTGGCCAGAGTCATCTTCTATAGATTCAGATGGGAGAGTCCCATGATGCCCTCAGGTAGTTTGAGGGTTTCTAGTAATGCTGCCATTTTTTTTTTTTTTTTTTGGTAATTTTCTCCACTTCTAAGCAGAGTGACACCCAACATGAAGGCTTAGCTATCTGTCTTGCTTGGCCATTCTAAGTAAAGAAATGAAAGGAAGTCCATGGAGTAGGGTTAAAAATGACATTTTGTCTTCTGTAAAAGTTCATGTTCTGAATTCTAACAATGTCATAAATTTCAAGATGTACTCTCACCGTGATCCTTAAAACTTGATTACACATGAATATAGATAGGAATAGGAATCTCTGAATTCCAAACCAAAACCAAATTCCAGCCTAGAGTGGGGAACTTTGGGCTATTGAAGCAGTGTTTCCTGGTTCTTCAACTCTGTCATACAGACAGCAATACAATGTCTTGCTCTGCTCAGCTATTCTTCACCCCATCCTCTGGCTATCTCTACCCATCCCTTGCTCATGTAAAATCTTGAAGAGGTTACCAAAGGCATTGGCAGGAACTTGGATAATTTCCAAGTGTCTAGTAGATAGGTATGGTCGTGATGATACTGATAGCTTAAAATGAAAACATTAACAGAATTGGCCCCATAGTGCATGAAAGCACAATGATGTGGGGGATGTAGTCTCTGTATCCATTTTATTCATGGGTAAATGAAGGTTTAAGAAAGTGAAATAGCTTACCTAAATATAAACCAGGAGTATATTTAGGGTATGGGCATCACGTTATTACCAAAGCCCAGAGCTTATCAACTCGGCAGTGTTCATACTTTACACAATCTCACCTTTATTTACACAGTCGGACGAGTAAAATTAGTGGACCGGTCTAGATGATGGTGGGGGTGAGGCGTAGTAGAGTGTTCTCTGTAGGGATTTGTCCCACAGACACTAGAAAGAGAGAAGAAATGCACATGTCTCTCCTCTTTAAGTTTTTTAATTTGTGAGGAAAATGGAGGTGTGGAATTGCCTCACTGAATGCTACTGAGTCAGCATCTGCTCCATGCTTGTTGCCTTTGGGATGTGGTCAGTGGCTTTAATAGGCTAAGCCAAGCCTGGCCTCAAGCACCATCTGATATCAGTCTCTTTGATGAGAGTTCATTTACTGATAAGGCAAGCTGGAGGGAGGGAATCCAAAAGTTCAGTTAGGGAAAGATCAAGGCCTGCATCAAGGAGGAAAAAAAAAATGTCAGTCACTCTGATAGGGAAATAGATTTTTGCGTTTCATTGCACAAGTGAGCACATATGCACTCAAAGCTTGCCGAGTTTCAAAGCAGCCTTCAATGCCCTAGTGTTCGCTCAGAGTGGGAAAGATCTGAAGCCTTTCAAAGGCTGCAGGTATAGAGCAATTCACACAGGGCCTAGTCAACAACCCTCTCCTACCGCCTTTCTGTAAGTCTCTTCCTTCTTAATCATCTGTGGATTTTGGTTGTATTGAGAAGTTAGCGCTAACACACACACACACACACACACACACACACACACACACACAAATTCAAACTTAAAAGGAGTGGGAGAAAAGAAGAAAAAGTGACAGGCCTAGACCAAAGCAGCAGTTATTCATAATGAATGGGGGAGTCATCATGAAAGAGCAGACCCGTTAAGAAAAGCACATCTCACAGAGGAAGACAGCCCTGTGGATGCTGTTGAGATTGGCAGCTTAAAAGGCCCTTCATTTCTGAGCCAGCAAGAGGCAGCGCAAGGATTTGATATACAACACAAGCTTTTTCTTCTCTCTCTGCTTCTCCCTTTTCCTCCTTCTGAATCTCATCTTGGCTGAGCCATGGCAAAACTAAATTAGAAAAACCTGCAGAGCATTGAGAGTCTAAATGAAGCACACAACCAATTTATCACCACGGAGTCCAGTTATCTAATAAACCCCGTATGTAATAAATGTGCTAAGTGTCCACCTTGAACTTGAGCGTACCCAGAAGCGGCCAATGGCAGGAGATGGGGAGTCCTTGACAAGAGGATGATGTCACACTCAGCCTGAAGCACTTAGCATCTGGCTTATATCACTAGCTCTTAAGGCTGCCCAGCCAAGGTGGATGGTACCCAGGTCTCCAAAGGCAAGGGTAGCAATTGCCAAGCATTTAGAATTGAAGCAGAAGTCTGCCTATAGATAGTTTTGCAGGCTGGGAAAACACTGTGAACACAGAGCTAAAAGAAGTAAGGAGAGATGTCCCTCTCCTGGCCATTCTGTTTTGGGAAATGGGTGTTTTCAGGAAGAAGAAACTCCATTAGCATGAAAGGCTTCCCACCTACAGGTGGGGTCAAGGGTTCTGACGGCTTGTCTGCTGAGCTGTGTCTGTGCCTACCCAGTAAAGAAGCAGAAAAGATGGCATCTGACAATGATACAGGGATGGCTCTTGTTATACCTGCAGGTAACCTTGAGGAATCAGGATTGGAATGACCAGACCTTGGAGATCTAGCAAGAGAATCAGTCTGGGATCACTCTCTTAGGTTTTAGGGTTAGTTGGAAACATAGTGTCCTCATGACAACAAGATGAGGTTACTGGAGCCCCGAGGGTCTACTAGATCTGTAAATAGAAAGGTGTAAAGCATAAGAGAGTAGCCCCTGTAGAGCCATGGGCTTCCATCTAAGCTCTGCAGCAGAATTCCCTAGCAAGCTTTAAGACATTCTGCTGCCGTGTTAGTTCCAAGAGAGATACTTCTTACTCTAAGACCACTTATCTTTCAGCATCCATCTTTAACCTATATCCATGTGTGACACATACCTTTTCATGACTGTAAATATTGTATTTTGCCAGTATTTTCTCTTTTAATTAAATGTTTAGTAAGTCTACAAAAACAATAGGCTTTCATATGACATTATTATACATGTATACCATTGCACTTTGCTTATTATGGACCAGTCAGGAACGTCCTAAATGAACAGTGGAGGGGACGTGTGAGAGGCAACAGACACATAAGGACTCGCTCAGTAATTTTAAACATCTTTATAAACTTTACTGTAAAACACTTGAAAATAAACAAAAATATCACACAGCAAAATTTACCAGACCCAGAGTTTATACCACTCAATGAACTTCTAGTCAGAAGAGTTAATCGGATTATTTTCTTCTTTCCACAACTTGATCATATTTCTTAGATGCTGCCCTGTCTGCTGTAGTGCGATTCACTCTCTCTCTCTGCTGATTCTCAGGCACCCTCTTTGCCCAGTCTCTCCTTAGTCTTCAGTGTTTTGACAGGGCTACAGCATGCACATCCATTCAAATAACCAATTAACCACCACCCAGTTATGCTATGATTGTTTTTAATGTTGCTCTTTCACTTGTTTAAGGGTAAGGTGAGGATTTTGGGTGTGGTGTGGTGGGCAGAGAATATTTACAATCTTCACAATTGTGTTGAATATGCATTTGAGCCTGGAAACCACTGTGGCAGAGTGAAAATTTAGGCCAACGCATATAGAATAAAGAAGTATCAAACATACTAAGAATGACCCACAGGAATCAGAAATTAAGATAAAAAAAAATACTACCACCCCTATTGACAATAAAGCATGATAGGTAATGACAATTTCATATGATTAAAATTAATAGACTGAGACTAGGAGAGTTACTAGTCTAACAGGGCTATCTGCTTAATTTCTAATAGTGCTTAATTGTACTTTGTAATTCCTTTTCATTTAGTGTATGATTTATAATCTTCCTGTGTCTTGTATGGACCTGAGGTAGTTTACAATATTAAAAACTACACATGCATATACATAGAAGTTGTTAGAAAAAGAAAAAATGTTACAAAAATTAGCAATTAGAAGTGAGGTATTACTATAACTGAATATATATGTTAGTGATTCCTTTTGATCTTCAGAGAATCCTAGACAAAAGTGAAATTTATCCTCTCTGTCTCAAAAAAATGCATATTCATTATTTAGAGACAACAGCAGATTCTAAGTGGAGTTTATATAGTATAGATACTAATAACAAGAGCCTTGAATACAATGTAGACAAATGTTGTTTTCATTGTAGATGCAGTGGTAATTTTAAGGCTATTATAGGAAGTCACAGTTCAGTGAAATACTTTTATGCCAACCTCCCAGAATT
Organism: Rhabdomys pumilio; assembly: GCA_030674055.1. Taxonomy (NCBI): domain Eukaryota; kingdom Metazoa; phylum Chordata; class Mammalia; order Rodentia; family Muridae; genus Rhabdomys; species Rhabdomys pumilio. The sequence continues at coordinate 65,482,347 of JANHMN010000009.1, read as the reverse complement.
CAGTGGGGGCACCTCTGTGGAGACCAGCGACAGGCACAGTGACTGAAGAATGTGTGCACCTTAAGTGGTTGAACATCAAACCGGCATGTTCTCCCTGCCTATTTGAGATCGAATTGCTGTTAATATTTCACCATTAATAGTTCTTGGGCCATTTATTTTGCAGGGCAAGAATGGGTTTATGATCATCTGCTTTTCCTAGCCCTTCTCCTTGTCCATTGTTTATATTATAGGATTGATTGGTGGGCTTTGGTGGGCTTTCAGTCATGGTGAGCCTGCTGAGTTTGATGCAATTCAACTGAAGAGGATTTCTCCAGTCATCAAATTGACTGAGAACAGGTCATGTACCTTTCACTGAGCCAGTCACTGCCTTCTCAGTCCTCTCTGGCACAGGATGCAGTGCAGTTAGATAAATCACGAACGTCTGTACACACTTATCAGTGCCTCATAGTAGAAAGGAAGAGTAGAGAGACAGAGATGAGGCACAAAGAAAGTGGAGCTTGCCCTTAGAAAAGACAAGGGACATCTTTCTAGGCTAGATGGGACTCAGAGAAGGTTTGGGACGATGAGCCCAGTTTCTGAGGTGAACTCCAGGAAAGATAAGGTTGAGTAGATAGACGGATGATGGCTTTGGGAACCAGCAAATAGCTCAATGCATCAAAGATTTCAGGTGCCAGGGTGGGAAAGAGAAGCCAGTATGAATAGCCCAGTGACAGTGACAGCTACAGACACAAAGAACACATATTCTAATATAATGTTCCATCAAATTTTGTTGATACCACAATTTGGGCACCAAGTATCCTTCTGTGTCTGTGTTTGTGAACTCGAAACGCTCTCAAGGCTGTTGTTATATCTTTTCACTACAAGCTCTTTTCTGCCCCTTTGAGGGTTCTGAGCAGGACACATATGAATGAAGGCAGATCTGAGTAATATGGGAATCCCTCTCCTGTTCCCTGTCCTGTTCCCATGAACTACTGATAAAGATACAGAGAGGAAAAGCAGTCTTGGTTATTTTTCATTCATCTTCCATCTGATTGATTTCTTTTTGAGGCCTCCAAGGTCCTTGCTAATTTTGTATGGTTTGTTGAGTCAACTCAGTTCTCACAAATCTATGCAACTGGTGAGGGCCACTGTTTGTCACTTGGGAAGGGTGAAAACAGAAAGCAAGGAGCAAAAGAGATGAAAGGGCCCAACCTTGTATTCAAACTGGAGAGAACAGAAAATAAAAAGGGGGAAAAAAAATCCCCAAAGCAGCTGATTGTATATGCCAACTAGTAACTACACAGCCTGCCTCAGGCGGCTGCCCAGTCTTACCAAAGAAAAGTTGTATGCAGTGGCCACTTTGCCGGTTTTCTGCTTGAAACCAGGTGTGAGCCTCTGACATCGGGAATGTTCCCCACATTCCCTGAGATCTGGTTCCTATTGTCTATAGCCTGTGATTCTCTCTAGCGCTCAGAGTAGATGACATTGTAATCGTGGTCGTAAGTATTATTAATGGCAGCAGCTAGGACAATAAGCTGAGCCTGGATCTCTGGCTTTGATGTCAACAGAGAAAAGGGAAGTTTGCATTTGCTTCAAATGGAAACAGATGCACACAGACAGGAGCAATAAGCAGAGTAGTGGAGACAGTGGTTTTACTTTTAAGGGGCTTTGTGGGGGATTCCCCTCTATACCAGCTTCTCTGTTAGGCCAATCTCCCCTTCCTGAAATGAGCAGAGAGTCTGGTCCCCTCCAGCATCCTTTTTCCCTCACTATCTTTGCTTTTCCTATAACCATCCAAGAAGGGAAGGAAGGTATAAGCTATGGTATCCACATCACATATGTGCCCTCCTGGATAGGATCACTGTATTTGTGTACAGTAAGGATGATTTTAGGAGTGGGAGGGACTTCTGTTTACTTCACTGGTGTCTCTGCTGCATGCAGGAAGCACCAAGAGTGGTGCCAATCAATTCAGCTGAATTCCAGGCATAATTGCTGGATGCCTGTTGCTGTCATGAGCAAAACACAGGGCTAGATGAAACTACCTGCAGCCAATAAAGCAATACCTTAAAATTCTCCTGGAAGTTCACTTATTTTTTCCCTGTGTGAATCTTGAAAAAAAAATGTGGACCTCATGAAGAACTTAAGATCCATTAGGTACAACCGTTGCTTTCGAGTTCACTGTCAAGCTGAGGGATGGTAACTTTGGTACTTGTACTCCCTGAGGAAGGCAATATGATCAATGGTACCACCTACCCCTAGGCCATTTGGCTCCTCCTCCTTATGTATCAAGTTCTGCTTCTCTTGTGGGCTCTTGGAGCTCTTGCCAGTTCCCTGTTTGCCTCCTCTGGTCCTTCAACAGTTTAGTGCCTATGTCTCTCCTACCTCCTAATCTGGGAAGATTCCAGCTGTATGCTCATATGATTTAAATTGCCCCATTGCCCATACCTATTGCCAGTGGATGCTTAGATTCCTCAGTCTGCTAGAAGTCTGGATGGAGCATTTTAAGAGACCTGCTCCTTCCTTTCCTCCTCCTCCTGAGCCTCCTCTTCCTCTTCTTTCTCCTCCTCTTCTTCTTCCTCCTTCTCTTCCTCCTCTTCCTTCTTTTCCTCCTCCTCCTTTTCTCCTTCTCCTCTTACTTCTCAACTTTCAGTTCTTCTTCCAAATTGAGTCAAACCTTAGCAAGAAGCGGTTGTCATGTACTGCCAGTGTGTGTGTGTGTGTGTATGTGTGTGTGTGTGTGTGTATTTGTGTGTGTATGTGTCTGTGTACTGCATGTGCACATGTGCATGAATTCTCACCAAATCCTTTAAACAGTGGCTTCATTCATTTCCATAGATCTGGATCTGACTTCTAAGTCAGTTCTACTGAACTCCATATATGTTGTGTCTCCAGGTTGATTTTTCTGGGCTCTGGATTCCAGTAACCTAGATTGAATTCTGAATAACTTTGGGTAAATTAATCTTTATGCCTTCATTTCTGATTTTATAGTATAGAGAGAATAATAGTCCATAGCCACTGCTTTGTGTCCTTGTGAAGATTTAGTAGGATAATCAAAAATGTAAGGTGCCTTAACAGTGTTAGACATAAACATATATGTTTATTATTTAAGACCTGCCGAGGGAGATATTACCATGCCAGGAGGAATGTTAAGATCCTATGTGCCTTGTGGCTTCAACTCTTATTCCTTTGTGTCTGCAACAAAGAACATAAAACCCAGGGTGGTAAATGCAATGTTGGGTTCCCGTGGCTTCAGAATTTTTTTTTTTTTCTGGAGGTTTATGACAGAACCAGAGTTGGCTGGGAAGGGATTAGAAAGAACTCAGTCATGGGCTTATCACTTCTCTGTAAATTCTAGCACAATAATAAAAACATGTGGTAATTATACTTGGCCAGGTTAGGAGTACAATTTTCTTCATACAAGTAACACCCTGACCTTGAAGAAAGGAGTTATTAGGTCTTTATCCTCAGGAGTGGCATGCAGCTTTATCTGCAGAAGCAGCTAGAGATTAAAACGCTCAAGTCCAAGGAGGAGGAAAGACAAGAGGATCCAAACACTGTTTAAAATATTATTTAAACTTCATGTTGTATTTATACGTTTAATTCATTTTTATTAGCTGCAAAGATATTTAACATAAAATAATTAGAGTCTCAAGATTAAAACCAAAATGGCCACAATTTTAATTAAGCCATCTCACAGGGAATTAGGCTGCATAATGAGAGGCAGCCTGGTGTGGTGGTGAATAGCTCAGAGTCAGGGGACCAGAGTCACTGTCATCAGCTTGACGATCCCTGGGAATAGTTCTCTTGTTTGAATGAGTACCATGGAATTTGTCTGTAAAAACAGGGGCTGATCCCACACTTTCAACATAAGACCATTTTTCCCCTAAAGAGAGCATTGAATAAAATCTTAATATAGGCAAGACAGTAAACTTAGCCCCTGCAGAGTTCCTTTTCTCTGTGCCAGCTAAGTCTCTCCCTGGCAAACCACTTAGACAAGAGAATTCCCCAGAACACACTGTGAAACTCGCCTCGAGGGTCTCAGTGCTTCCCTCCAGCTACAAAAGTCTGTGGTTCTGAGTCTAATATGTCCCCATCGTACATTTCAAAGTCTAGTGTCCCTTTTGAATTTCATTCAAGGATATATTTTTTAAAGGGTATCCATGGAGACAGATTCAGTAAAAAGGAGAGGATCAGAAGGAATATCTTGCCCCCCAGATTGTTTGCCTTTCATACCCCTTCTCATTTATGTTTAGGCCCAAAGCTCTAGTCAGGACTGTGACTGCATGAAGTCTGTGCTTAGCTGCTCTTTGTTACCGGACTGGCCTGTTGATATGTTGGTATTGGCAAATTGTGTCTTCTTCCACTGGCCTGCTTGGCCATTGATTGCCAACTGGGTTTTGGTTTGTGCACCTGTAATTTTTAAACAACTCACACCTTGGTTGCTAGATTCAATTGGCCAAGATTACAGGACCAGGGGAACTTGGTAGTGCCCACCTAATCTCTCAGTGACTTTTTGAGCTAAATGTAATATCAGAATTGCATATTGAAGAACAATCAATTACCAATGGACTTGACTGTGATGAATCACATATTTAAAAAGAACTTGATATGATACCATGCTTATAGCAGATATTCAGTAAATGCTAACTTCCTTACCCAACTTCTTTATCCATTTCTCTTCCATTTGGGCTTACTCAGAGAAGCCATAACTATAGACAGGCCCCACAGGAATTCAGTGAAGGGGGCTATCTCCTTTAAACCTCTTCTTAGTCACTAACCAAACTCAAGTGCTAATCTTTATTTGTATGCATATTGCATCCATACAACAAAAGTTGTCAAACAGGGTCTGGGAAGACGGAGCGAGCAGTCATTAAAAGCATAGTGCAGAAGAACATAGGTTCAGTTTCCAGAATGTACATGATGTCTTACAACCTCCAGAACTTCTGGTTCCAGGGGATCCTATGCTTTTTTTGGGGGTGGGGGGCAGGGTACCAGGCATGTGGTACACATACATTCATGAAGACAAAACACTCATACACAGAAATAAACTACATAAATCTAAACGATAAAAGATGTTTATTTCCAAATGGAGGTTTCAAAGTTGGCTCAATTGCTGAAGTCCTTGCTACACAGACGTGGGAACCAAAATTCCATCTACAACAGCTGAACACAGACACAATTTCCAGTATTTCCTGGGAGGATGAGGCAGAAAGATCTTTGGAGTTTGTTTGGCGGCCAGTCTAGCTAAGCACTTGAGCTTTAGGTTCAGTGAGTCAACAAGTATCAAAAAAGAGAAGAGACAGTGGAAGGAAGGACTCCAGTGTTGAATTCTGTCCTCTACATTCACCCATACTTAGGTACATGTACCTGCAAATACACACAAATACACAAATACACAAGTACACAAATACACACACACACACACACACACACACACACTGGATTTACTAAATGATTAAATAAACAGACAGCTTATTTCTCTGTTATCACTTTCTGCATATCCAGTCTCTCTTCTTGATCATTTGCCCCTGAGCTCAACTGCCCACATGTGGGTTTGGAAGAGTAAGGGATGGGACATTGGGCTGTATTTGTTAAAATGTTCAACTCAAAATTAGAACGACTTTGCAGTGAATATGATGTTTGCACAGATACTGGGTAGTCAGATAAAAGACCCTTCCTTTGTGAGAATGTCAATGTGATTGCATTTCAGCCTCCTGCACCACTGCAGAGTCTCTTGCACAGGCTCTTGGGTGAGGCTGCTCTGAGCCACTGAGAGTCCTCACAAGTTTAGGTGAGAAGAGAAGGTAAGAGCACACTGAAGCTACCTTCATCTCCTCCACTGAGTTCATGGTTGTAGCTCTTCCTGCAGTCTCCTGCGACTGGGATATTTCTGGCATCTTGGTCAATTAGACAATTTCTGTAGGTTGTTCTATTTTTAAATTTTTAGATTCACTACATACGTGTGTGTGTGTGTGTGTGTGTGTGTGTGTGTGTGTGTGTGTGATCAGAGGTCAGTGCTGGGTACTTTCCTCCATTGGGCACCACCTTTTCTAGTTATTTTGTTTTGTTTTATTTTATTTTATCTTATTTTATTTTATTGAGACAGAGTCTTTCACTGAGCTTGAAGCTCAGAGACATGGCTGGACTGGATGACCAGTGAGTTCCGTGTGTGCCTAAGCTTGATACACACCTGTACATGCATCTTTTCTGTGGGTCTGTGCATGCATCTTTTCTTTGGGGTCCTGTGCATGCATCCTTTCTGTGTGTTCTGTGCACGCATCCTTTCTGTGGGTCCTGTGCATGCATCCTTTCTGTGGGTCCTGTGCATGCATCTTTTCTATGGGGTCCTGTGCACGCATCCTTTCTGTGGGTCCTGTGCATGCAACTTTTCTGTGGGTTCCAGGGTTCCAAAGTCAGGTCCTCATGCTTGCATGGGAGGCACTCTACTGATTGTGTCATTCCCCCCAGCTATTAATGCAAAGCACAGCCTACCACACAGTGACCCCTTTGTTGAATGAAACGAAATTTCTTCTTCTGAGGGGAGACTAGGTCTGTGGGGCTCCATCAAGAGATGCATAACTCTCACATAGGAATAAAGGTAGCATCCTTGTTATTTTTCTTTCAGGTGTGTTTTGGCTATGGTTTCTCTTTGACTTTAATTAACTAGATCAATCCTTAGCTTCCATCAGGAGCCTGCTAATTGGGTCTCACACTCACCACCCTGTAATACTGATTCCAACACCTGTTTCAGTGGAAATTTGGAAAGCATTTATTTCAAGTCTGAAAAAACCAGAAAGTAGGACATTGCCTTATTGAATTGAAGTTTATGTCTAGCATTTATATTTTGATCATTTTAATGCCCAGCTCTTAAAAGGTAATACTATGCATGTGTTTTGGTTGAATCACCATAGACTCTTTGGTATGACCCCAGAACTCTCTGGATTAGGGATATTAATCTTAACAATTTCAATATAGTTTTCTTGTTTAAACCTTTGACTAAACAAATAAATTGTGAGAAAGACAGAAAACTAAAATGCCAATTACTTGTAAGAACATGATTTTTTTTTCTCAATGTTCCAGTCTCACTCTTCTAAAAGCCCCCAAGCATGTGCATGTTTATACATGCATGTTCATTTCTGTATTGCTTTCTATTAGAGACAGAACTAGACATGGTGACGCATACTGAAACTTCAATGCTTGCGACACAGTGGCAGGAGAGTTGTTAGCATTTCAAGGCTACACTTAGCTCTAGGAAGTTCAAAGCTAACCCAGGATTCGTGAGACTCTGTCCCTAAGAGCCAAAAGAGGAGGAACAAGGATAAGGAGGACGAGGAGGAGGCTGAGCAGAAAGAGAACAGGAGAAAGAGGAGGAGGGGAATGAGAAGCGGTAGAGAGAAGAAAGGAGGCATGCAAAACATGTACTATGATGCCCATGTAATGTTTTCTTATTAAAACTCGAGTTCATGTAGATACATAACTGCATTAGACAAATACACTTTGTCAGCTATCTTTATGGTTCCTAGAGAAGTGTGTGTGTGTGTGTGTGTGTGTGTGTGTGTGTGTGTGTGTGTGTTAGAAATCAAGAAGAAAGTTAGTCTTCTAAGTCTAATTAAAATTTAACACTTGTTTCTTTTTAGCTGACGTCCTCATTTTGGGAGGAAGAGTGATGAAATTCAGTGCACAGACGCTTTTAACAAAATAAAGATGTTTCTTTCCTTCTGCAGCTTGGGCTCTGCTCACACAGAGGCACATGGGACATGCTTTGAGACTGCAGTGTGCTGAAATTCCCACGAAAAACCTCCTTCCCAGAACAGTCACTTTTATATTTCCTCTAAAGATATGCTTGGAGGCTGGCAAATTGGTCTGCTTCTGGAGATTCATACTGGCGTCTGTCTGATGGTCTCTATTACCCAATTTAAATACACAATGGTCGGAAGGTTTGAACACACCATGTTAATCCAGCAACAGAGACCTCTGCTCGGCTGTTTGTTAAAAGAAAATTGTACCTGTTATGCACTCGAAAGGGGCACACAGTTGCTGTTAACTGCTTTACCAAATTGATTCTGACTCACTCATTTCAAAGGGAAAATGGAAGTGCTTTTGCCTTTCTGTGTGGTAGGGAATTGGCTTTACTTAGCACTAAGTGGTATCATTTCTTGTGATTACAGAAAAATGCATCATAACTTTTGATTACGCCACTATTAAGGATGCACGTTAGCAATTGCTGGGACTCGTAAAGTACTGCTGGTGGATTCTATGTAACTCATTTTTATTTGGAACGGAGTGGAGGAGGAGGGTATGCTTGAAATTGTTCAAAGCTTGACTTGGATAATGAGATTATCCACCTGAGACAGGAAGGGACTCAAGGGAGGAAGCCTTGACTGTGGGTTTTTTCTCTATTTCATCCCCAATTCCTACTACCCTGCCAGGCCTCTTGAAAACAAACAAGTCAACGTCTCTACATTTATTTCTTTTTAGTAAATGAGTCCAAAGCTCACTGTGTATCAAGCACTGGCTGGTTATGCTGGGGCTCAAATGAACGGCCCGTTCAGAAGGAATTTATAATACGGTACAAGTGACATGCAAGTAACTTATAGACAGCATAACAAAGGCATAAAATGGAATCGGATTCCCAAAGAAGTGGCTTTAATCCTCCAATTAGATTGTAATACAGGAGAGGCAATCAGGCCAATTCTGTCCCCTATGGTATCTTGGTAATGCAACTTAGAATGCAGTGAGTGCTTAATAAGCAGGACAACGAACAAGGGAATAGCACATGGTGGTGTTCCGCCTTTAACTCACACCTCTGTGCAAGAGCTAATTGTGTCTATCTTTTCTCAGCTCTAGGTTCAGTGATACCCTGTTGACAGATTGAAATTGGTTGTGGTTGGAATGTTTACACCACAGAAATCAGCCACTGTGACAAATAAATGATTTTCCCCTAGAAAAAAATGGCTGGTTCTTAAACATAACAAGATTCATGAGAGAGAGAGAGAGAGAGAGAGAGAGAGAGAGAGAGAGAGAGAGAGAGAGAGAGAGAGAGAGAGAGAGAGAGATTGTTTGTTACAATTCCAGGGTGTCTATCCTGGAGCTAGGCTGGCTCTGGTCTGTAAGCTTCATTCATCTGTGTCTTAAGGCAAGTGGACTATCTCATTCCCCTAAACCTATAATGCTGTGTCTTCAGCATGGAAAGAAAAGCCTATACAATTGGTCATGAAGAAGAGTAAGCTAGAGAATCTATGTTTTGTACTTGTATATCCTGTGTGTCTAGTGTGTTTCAGAAGAAAAAATAAGTGTGCTTCTAGCTACAACAGTAACAGTGTGAAAGACTGAACCCTACAAAGATCCAGTCCTCTGAGGACTAGACATGAGAACATGTTGAAAGGCCACAATGAGTCTTTCGGTTTCAACACTGTGCTCTAACTATCTCTTCCTGGGGGGGAAGAAGCTGGAAAACAAGGGAAGAGAGAAAAGGAAAGGCCTTAAGGTGGAGAGGAGTTGAGTATGTCCCATGATCATCTGTCTCTATAGAAGGATAGTGAAGACCTTCCTGGGAGTATAAGGGAATCCCTGAAGGCCTATGATTTTCTTGGCTATGGTGGTGGTGTGCAAGGTGGTTTGGCTGGAGCACAGGAAGACTAGAAACAAGAGGCCAGATGTCCTGTCCAGGTCCAAGATCTCAAGGGTCCAAATTAGTGTGATAATCTCACAGTTAGGAGCAAAAGGTTAAAAGCTTGTGTGGAAAGTGTTGAATGCAGAATATAAAGGACAGCCTAGGATGAGACCAGGTTTTGAAACTTGCTATTGAGGTAAGCATCTTTTTTTTTTTTTAATTTTACTTTATCAGTACGGGTGTTTTGCATGTATGGTTTCTGTGCACCCCACTTGCATTCCTGGTGCTTTCAGAAGCCAGAACAGTAAACCAGGTGCCCTGGAACTGGAGTTACAGATATTGTGAGCCACTATGTGGGTGCTCATGTGGAGGGGAGTTGAGTTTAGAAGAGCAGCTAGTGCTTTTAACTCAGCTTTCTCTTCAGCCTATGGTGGACAGCTTTTCAGTGAGCAAAAACACAATGAAAGAAGCCCATAGGATGTCTAAACTCATAGTGGGCACTCTAAGAAGAGTCTATTTCAGTCTCTTTACCCCTCTGTCTTCTTTTTTGTCATCATGAATAAATAGCTAAAATGACCAGATTCTCATGTCATGTGACAGAGTGGTTATGTAACTGGGATACATTTATGTGATGGGGCACTGGTCAATGGCGAGTAAGTAGAATTTTATACGGATTTTGCAGTATGCCCTTGTGTGTTCCTGAGAGATACACCTTCCAGCCTCTACCCTTGTTTCTTTTGCCTAGAAAACAGGTGTGATGGTTAGAAATGTGTTTGGCATCCTGTGATCATGAGAGAAGGGCCAATAGTATTTCACAAATTATAGGTCTAGTATTTTTGACCCACTAAACTTGAGCCAGAGCTGTCTGATATATCTGATATATCTGTCAGAGATATCTGGGTTTCTTGTTGATGAAATAAGACTATTACTAGCAGCAGTAGTGAAAGCGAGAACCAGCACACTGTGTTAGGCTGTTATGTTTCTTCTTAGCTATAACAGAATGCACTCTGGGCATTGTCACAATGGGTAAAAGTAGAAAATATGGATTTATATATTTTTAATTTGAAGGTAATCATAGAACATTCAGGTTAAAAATTTAGCTACAGTTTGAAATTTTCATTTTAGCAGCAAATTAAAACTGTGTGGATTTTTTTTTTTTTAAGAAAGATTTGACCTTAACCCTGATATATTGAATCAGAGGCTCAGGGGGTGGAGTCCAAATGACATATGATTGTGCAGGCTTAAAAAGTTCAGGGTTTCAGTGGGACATTCCCAGATGTGTGGGTCCTGTCATTTTTGTAAGAGTTAGAGCTAGGATCTTAATGAAATCTCTGTAAGACTTGAGAAATTAGATCAGGAAATTCCTAGAGTAAAATTGAGCAGTTAAGGTAAGAAGAGGAGTGCTGAAACACTCAAGATGTTAAGGAAACATCAGTAAAACTGGGTTGCCCATGGAGCAGTTAGCATGTGCTCCACTTCCCCCCTACTTCAAAATAGATTTTCTTCTCAATAAATTCAACAGTATTTATCCAATCTGACATACTTTTAATTTTGTGTGCGATGCACTGGTTGGGAATTTCTCATTTTGATTTCTTAAAAAGCCTTTGTCCATTGACTTATATTCTCTATTAAAATTCTTGTTTATTTCTCCTCAAATAAGAGCTGAGATTTAGGGAATATGTACTAGCCATAGCACAAAGTATACATATTAACTCATGGAATACTGACCAGAGCTGTGATGCTGTTGCACAATATCATTACAAGGAAATATAGGTAGAGACCAGTTATAGAACTGGTAAGTGGCTAAGGTAGGTTTTAACTAGGCTGTATTGCTCAAATTGATATTGTTAATAACTGATCTGTGCTACATAATGCCTACAATGAATGCTTTGGGTTCAAATGTGGCCAGATAACATTTCTCAGTGCCATTAGCTATTGGAACTGATATGAGTCACCTGACCACTCATATTAAAGGATGAATGATTATGAGGCTAGAGCAGGAAATAATAGGTTCTTGCCTGATTCTCCCTGATTTCACAGAGAATAAAGAACTAAAATTATCAGAGAAGAAATTCTGACTTTGGAAGCTGGAGAAATGTTGAAAGATTCTTGGAGGAAATGTCTTTATATATCAAAGGAAACACTCATAATGTTTTTAAGGACCTATAGTTGGGGAATAAGTTAATATGGAAAACAATGACCCATGGCACCAATGAGTAATAAAACCTTCTCCTGTAGGTTTTTGAAGACCTAGGTTTAGAAACACAGAAGATAAGTAGTTACATAAATTAGCACTGGGTCATTGAGTGAGGTGGAAAGACAAGTAGGTTGGTTGAAAACATTATGAAGAAAGAGGTTGTTACTTTGAACCACATTTTGTGACCCAGAAATAAGGAAATAAAATGAAGAAAAGAAAGCAAACAAAACAGAGAGAAATTTGAAATAAAGGACATCATATCTGGATAAAAATTAAATAGTTACTATAAGAAGTAAGAAGATAGAAACTCAGAAGATTAACTTACGACTGATGCCAGTGAAGATGCTCGATCAAGAGGGACAAGAACATAATCATCTGTGTGAGCGACTCCAGTGAGGTTCAACACAAGTAGAATCAGAGGCAAATGGCACCAAGACAAAGCTGGAACATGTCTCTCTTTCCAGGGGAACTAAAGCCAACCAGGAAGATCTTGAACTCAAGACTAGAGCAGTTAGCTGAACAAAGATTCAAATGTTTCAGTCAATTTGAGAGGCTGATTGGAGATGGGTAGCTGATAATTGGGTAAAAGACTTACTAGATGCTGTAAGATTTTTGCAAAGAGTAAGAGTTAGAAGAATAAGGAGAAAATGTCCAGAAAAGACAAGTACTTTGTAAATATGCTGTAGAAATGAAGCTGAGCCTGATATGAAGAATAAGACAGAGATCTCAAAAATCTATGAAATAGGCAGGTGCTAGTTAAGGCTCAATGTTCAAGGGACTTCAAAGTAGAAGAACACTAAGGATTATAGACTCTGAACTTTACGTGTCAGAAAAATAAATACTCAGGAGCTTGCTGTCTCCAAATCTTACCAATACTAAATAGAATGTGGGTTGATTCATCTGTTGCTTTTTTGATACTAATTTATCATGGAGTCACTATAGTGTCAAAATCTAGGGGCTCAAAGTAAGTAGATCTTAGCCCATGTCCTCAGGGACCCAACATGAATAGATATTAGCACATCAAGAACTTATAAAACATGCAAGTATTGATTACAGAAAAATGTTGTAAAGGCCAGGAGAAGATCTTACAAAGAATGCTGTGGGGTCAAGGTGGAGCTTAGGAGAGATGGGGAAGATGGGGTTGGTTGCCTACTTTCTTTCTTGGTAAAATTAGACGGATGTAGCTAACGCATACAAGGTGCCTAGGTAGATTAGACAAAGGTTCTTCTTCTTTTGGGACACTGCAGCTCTCATCTTGAGAGTAAAACCTTGGAACTAGACTCTTCCTAGGTACAGGCACTACCATAACATAGTTTCTCTAAAAACAAAACAAAAAAATATCCAGCAAAATGATAACATATGATAAAACTGATAGCATATGGTTAAAAATGACAAATGATTAAAAATCCTTAAAAATAAAAATCAATTAAAAATTAATAAAAATGAGAAGATAGTCTTCATTAGACAAAATGAGACTACAGTAACAGCAAGTTACCAGATGATAATAGACCAGGCAATGTAACACTTTAGTTCCTTAGCACATCCGAGGTTTAATGTTTTCTTACTTTTCCATGTCAAGTTAGGTAGACGCACCTCTTTCCATCATTTTACACTCAGAGGTGAAGACTTAAGGCGCTCCAATAATCTAGGGAACCAATGAAGCAGGTGTTTTGTGTGGAATATGAGCTGATGGTATAAGGAATAAATATTTCCATCCAGAAGCAAGCACATTGTTTTTTTATCCATTTTATTGGTCAAAAAAACAAAAAAACAAAAATCAAAAAACAAAAAACAAAAACCCATGTGGCCAAGCTCAATTTCTGGATATTACAGCAGGTGTAAACCTGCTGAACAGGATTGTTCCAGCAGTAGAATTGAAAAACTTGTGGTGTCCAGTTCATACTACCTAAAAACGTGGTGAGGTGGTGCACAACTGTAGTTAAAATTCTTAGAAAGGTACATTGGAAAGGGGAACTGAGAATTCCAGGGGATCCTGTGTTAGCTAGAACCATCTTAAAGGCAATTCAACCAACCACCACCCAACCAATCAACCAACCAATCAAAAAACCCTAATGAAAAACAAAACCAGACCCCAGACACAATCAGCTTTCTGCAGCACCTTGAGTTATCTACTAGTCACCCCTCACTTCTTATTCAAACCCATCCCGTGAACATCTGCCATAGTGAGATTAACCTGCTACAACTCATCACAGACCCTCTTTACTTTCCGGATCAAGTCCTAAGTCCTCCATCTCTGCCTCATCACAATCTATTTTCCAGGTTGTTCCAGACGTCACTCCTCCAACATTTGCTACTTCATACTCACTTGTACCCAAGCCATTTTGGGCTGTTAAGTTTTATTCATTTTTTTAAAAGCGAGTTTAAATATCACTATTCCCACAAAGTATAGTGTTTTTATAGTCCTTCATTTTGCATTATAGCCTTGTTAGTATTTTCTAGTAAGCATTACTTATGGATTCCTTTTGCATAATAGACATTTATACCCATGTCTAGTATTTTGTGTGTGTGTGTGTGTGTGTGTGTGTGTGTGTGTGTGTGTGTGCAGAAATGGTGTCTTTGTCTTAGTCATGCAATTCTTTTCTTGCCTTTGCTAGACAGTGCTGCATTGTGCTTGCTGTATGGTAAGAAATCACTGAAGACCCTTACATATTCCATTCTGTGATTTGATCTGGTTGAATTTCTATCCACACTCTACTTTTTCAGTCCTTGGTTTTGTGGTCTTCAAGGACACTCACAGTTCATGTCATGCTATCTTGCTTGTATTCCCTATTAATTGGTTGGTTCAAGCTAAACAGCTACCACCTGTTTGTTTTAAAGTAGCTGAAAAAAGTTTTATGGAAGTAGAAGAAAGGTGAAAGAATGGCAGAGAAAACTATTCCTTCTTTTGTAAAAAAAAAAAGTAATGACAGCAACAAGATTAATTTTTAGTAAATAATTTCCAATAAATTTCATTTTCTCATTAGATTGAGGATCCTTGGAGAGCACAGGGTTGTGTTTTCCTGGTCTACACAGGCCTTCACAGTCCTTTCATGTGTCTTAGTGCTGGCACACATGAATTTCTTCACCAGTCTCTGTTAAATTTTTTCTGGCTATGTGTGTAAGCCACACTCTATAGGCCTGTGGCAGACCCATTATTTTACATTATTATATTAGAGATGAGAGAGATAGACTCTTTGTTTCTTCTTGTCTTACACGTGAGGAAACTGAGCCGTGGAGGGAAACAGTGTGTTTTATTCCAGGCGTGTTCTATGGATATTCACAGATTCTATCAATCTCTTTCCTTTAGCTGCTTCTGCAAAGTGCAAAATTAGAATGATGACTAACTGACCAGGGAGGTTGGGCTAATTGATTTTATGAATTTATTAAAGATAGGTTAGGTGTCTGCTGCCTTGCTAATTACTTGAAGTCAAAAGAAAAATGACATAATTTCCAAAAAAGAATTTCAACTCCAGTTTACAGTGTTTGAGAAACCTGTAAGAACCAGGTATGGGACATGTGTGTCACCTTGTACTCCACAGAGATCTTTTAAGTGCAGTTATACAATCATGTTGCTGACATATATTTCAGGTAAGTTCAGTTTCTGTGGGGATCTAGTCATTGAATTTTCTAGTCGTTTGCTTAAAAAATTGTAGATACATTATTTTTTAAAATAAGCAAGGTAGCTGCATGATACGTAAAGTGTAAGTAAACTGCCATTTGTCTTAAGCATAGTTTCAAGATGGACCCAGCATGGGAGAGCATCCAGAGAGCAGATATTTATTTGATTAGCAGCCCATGCCTTCCTAGACTGTACACATTCAAAAGTACTGTGAGTTGCTGAATGGAAGGAGTAGAGAAAATAATAATGACATTAAGACCTCAGAAATGTCTAAAAACTACATGAGTCCCATATCCATCTATGTGTTTTATATTTGTGTTCTAAAGATAGCTATATGCTAATCATTATATGCATATGCTAATTACCATATGCATCCTGAATCACAGAAGGGCAGAAGAACTACAAAGGCAAAATACCTAAAGCAATCTCATCCCAGCATGGATCTCAGTCTGCGAGAGGATGCTTTCAGGACCGTGCTTCACAGTGTGTTCGCAGAGGAGACCTCTTGCTGCGGGAGAGGGACGCTGAAGGTGAAAGCAAGCTGGTGGAACTACTTGGGAAATTAAAACTGTAATAAGGTACCAGTGGGTTGTGTTTCTGTCTCTCTGCAATAACAGAATGTGAACAAAAGGGTCAGAGGGCAAAGGCCGGAGTTCACCTTAGAAAATGAGGGCTGCCATGGGGCTTCAGGCTGTGCATATGGCAGGTGGAACCAGGCTGACAAATTAGACAGCTCTGGGCAACCTTCACGGTTGAATATCCGGTCCCTTCCAGTCTGCTACAAAAGAGCGAGACTGGTGTTTATAAGAAAGAAGAAGAGTAGCATCTCACGAAGTTTGCACTTGCTGGTTTAGCTGGCAGGAGGGTAGAAAGGAGATGCACATAAAGAGAAAGAGAGGGATAGGAGGGAGAAAAAGAATGTGAGAAGGTACAGATAAAAATGATTCGAGGGTCAGCACGCATGAGAGGAGGAATAAACGAGAAGCGCCCAAAAGCCAGAGGAAAGTGCTGAGGGGCGAGCAATAGACCAGCAATAAAAGATGAAGAGAACACGCTCCAGGAGAAGAGCCAGAGAAAAGCAAATGAGGAAAAGCAAAACAAAACAAGAAATGTAGGCCTGCCTATACACAGACAATTTCACGGGACTGACAGAGCAATCTCCTGTCAGCTAGTGCCACGGCATGTTGCAGGGCAACGGAAAAGAGTCAGAAGGCAGAGGTGAGTGCTGGGTTCACAAACGCAGGTCTCTCTGATATCGAGCTGGGCCCTTGTGAGGATCGAGGCACAACTGTCTCCTTCCCTCATCTGCGCTCTGCCCAATCCTAAGGCTGCTCTTCAGTATTTCATTTTCAAGCTACCTTTGTCTCACAAGCGTCTCAAACACCATTAAAATGCTGCCGCAAAGCACCACAGTTGTTGCGTGTACTGGGCATGACATTCAGGCCAAGGGATTGTTACAGGGAAAAAGGGATAATAGGTTTTCCCAAGTGGCAATTTCAGTAATGCCTAGGAGTCTGGGCCATCTGGTGAGTTCCGTGGGAAGCAAATCGCTGTTCATAGGCATCTGTAACCATCCCTACACCATGCTAATTTCAGTGGACAAACTATTCCTTTAGGGGCTTTATGTAGTCAAAGAACAGAGAGCATCTCCTCTGTCCTTTCTCTGGCTTCTTGAGGTTCCCAAATGTCTTTGTTTTCTGGCTTGCCAGAGCCATTTTATGCTTTACTCCCTCCCCTTTCAGATAATTCCCACACATTGGTTGAGCACTTACTCTGTGTCAGATGCCTTCAGGTTCCGGGAGAGAAGCACGGAATTATAAGGTGCTGTCTCGTAGGCTGTGGCAGTGAGTGTAAATTCATACTCACGAGCATTCTGTATCTTCATAGGTGTTCAACATACAGGGAGGTTTGTCACCATCAGCAGGGATGGATCGAGAACCACCCAGTCCACACTGTGTTTGTTTTCTTCAAATGAGGAAAAAAAAATCCCACAAGTATAAAAGCATATATCCTGCCATGTATACTGAGATGTTTTAAGAGTCGCCGACTTGCAATTGACTTTGAGATATATAAAATAACAAGATGGTTTGGTGATTAGAGGCGATGACTACACAGATAAAGATGTGCTCACAAAAGCAGGATCAGTAAATGATCAAATTCTAAGTGGTGGGTACGTAGTTATCCACTGTAAAATTCAATTTCCCTGCATTTGACATGTTTAATTCGCTTTGTGGAATAATCAGCAGACAATTAAAAGCTGTTGATTTGAAGAGTTCAGACAAGAAAGTGATGGTGTAGGAAGCGAAGACGAAAATGCATTGTGGAAAGGAGGGGCTAACAGAGGATAATCATGTCAGTTATCTTCTCATTGCACCATAGCCAATCACTGTAAAAGGAACTAGATCAGAGCATTGTCTCACAGGTGCCAGCACTGATGGTTGCCAGTGAGGAGACCAGGAATCCAGAAAGGCTCTAGTGAGATGGTGCTAGTTGGGGTAATCTGAGTTTGCAGCTAAGATGATTAGGTAGCAAAGCCACTTGAATCCTTGCCTAGGACTGAAGGCAGGATGACTCTCTCACACATGGGTTTTAGGAAAGGACCTTGGTTTCAGTGACTCACTGTGTAGGGCTCTTTATTTGCTACTGGAGGGTCCTTGTCCCAGGCAACTAGCTTGTGCAGAGGAGGCTGCATGCTTCTTTGTATCGTCATCATATCAAGTCATTTCTGTCCTACTTTGTTATCTATAGACACTAAATCCAGCCAGTGATCAATGGGGAAAGCTGTGAAGTCTGCTTCCTAATGGGAAAGAGCTGGAAACTTTGGAGGACATGTTTGAAAACCACTGTTTAGAACTTGGGTGGACCCAAGTCCCGTAGTCTCTACATTTGAGAGGTAAAGGAAAGAGGATTACTTTGAGTTTAAGTCCAGCCTGCTGTATAGTACGTAGGCCTGCCCTCTCTCCATACATAGTGAGGCCCTGCTTCCTAACAAAACATCATCACCATCATCACCACCACCACCACCACCACCACCACCACCACCACCACCACCACCACCACCATCATCATCATCATCATCATCAGTAACAAATATGGCCACAAACAAAAAAAAATCACAATACAAAAATATCTCAGGTGTGGTTTTAGTGGAAACGCTAGCTTCCAAAAGCTGATGGTTAATGAAGTCAGGTAGTAAAGGAAAGCTAAGGAATGCTTATGACCTCTTCATGTGGAAGATTATAGGAGTCTCTTAGGACTTCTTGAGGCAGGGTTGGGTAAGGCTATAAAAAAGGGAAATAAAAAAAGAAACAAAACAAAACACAAAACCACAAATCCTAGCCCTTTCTTTCTGTTTATTTTTAATTGAGATAAAATTAGAAGTCACAATCAACACTTCAGCCATTTTAACATGCTCTATGGCTCTTACTGCATTCAAAGTGTTAGGCGCTTATAACCGCTCTTTAATTCCATATTGACACCCCACAGACAACACTGTAATTGTGAAGCAATATCCCTAACTTATCCCTTCTTATGTCCTGCTAAACACTCATCTATTTTCTGTCTCCATGGATTTATCATACCTTAAAGTCTAGAAGGTAAAAAGTACCCTATCAGACTACCTGTGAAGACTTTTTTTAAGGGGTGGGGTAGGAATTGATGAGTCGTAGAGAAATCTACCAAACAACAGAAAGCAGGTAATAACGTAAAGAGATAAGCCTGCAGAGATAATTTGGGGCAAACTTGTGAACTTGAAAGCAGTTGAGTCCAAATGTTCATATGGGCTTGGATATTATCTAAAAGTTTCTGATGATTATAGAACTTCAATGGGCTGTATGTTAAAATTTTTACTTTAAAATTTTCCATGTTATTTTTGACAGTTGGCAGTTGGCAGTAAATACAGCTATCTAGTTCAAACTGGTTATATTGTTCTAGCAAGAAATGGTGGGGGTAGGGATTACTGGGCCTTCAGGCTGACTCAGTGGCTAAAGATGCTTGCTGCAAAAGCCTGGCAGCATGAATTCAGTACACGGGTCCCAGGGAAAGATGGAAGAAGAAAACCAACTCTACAAAGTTGTCCCTTGACTTCCACATGGCAGACCCACAAATAATAATGATGGTGAAAACAATAATAGTAATAGTGCTGACAAAACTGACTGGTGAGTTCAGGAGCACAATTCTAGGTGTTACTACTTTCATGTTATCTCTGCAGCTGGAATTTCACCAACATTTGAACTCCAAGTTTGTTATCTTGGGTGACTTATCTTATTTCTGTCCTAGTTTCCTCTTTTGCCACATAAACATGATTGTGGCTCTGATTTTTTTTTCTTTTTAAGGATCTACATGAATTAATGCAGCAGAGATTTATCAACAGTGACCTGCCTTCTGAAAGCTCTCACAGGTTTTTATACCCATAGAGGGGTTTATTTTATTTTATTTTTTTATTTTTTGAAGGAATCACTCTTTAGGGGCAACTAAAGAGAAGTAATGTTTCTTTCATCCAATTATTTTTATATATGAAATTCTATACATTTTGTGCTCCGTTCCTGGGCAGATGGAGTTTTAATTGTTCATGGCTGAATATAGCACGGATGACATTACTGCAAAGTTAGTGCCAGTGTCAACCTGATGACAGTGACTGTTTGCTTTTGACATTTTTTTCAAAACCAGGACACCATCTTGAACATTTCAAGTGTAAGAAAGAACTCAAAGACCTTCCATGCTTTAGGAGTTCTAGGCTACATCTGGAAGCACTTCTGAGAATATTACATCTTAGGAGATGAATAATTCCTGGGATTCCCATGTCACCAACTCCCTTTAAAATCCCTAGAACTGCAACAGAGAAAACTGTTCTATAAAACCCAAAGCACTTGGGGAAACAAAAGAAAAGAATTGCTGAAAGATTTAATAACTGTGCATCTTCTGACTCAAAGCAGAGATCCAGCTTTTGAGTGGATCTTTCTGTGGCTAAAGTGGATTGACATGAGTGCTGCCAGCAGGTCATATGACCCAGGTTCACAGGGAAGCTGAGACTTCAAACCAGAGGGATGTCAGGATTACGAGGAAGAACAGGTACCTCCCTTCCTAGTTCTTAGATACAGGACTATTCCAATAGTGACCTGCTGACATCCATTGTCTGTGTATAATCAAAGTAACTAAAGAAAATGACTAGTCATATATGTTCAAAGTACCACAGGCACTGAAGAAAATAATTTATTTGGCAGCCTGTCTGTTAACCTATTGTCTTTCTCCAGTGTGTGCAAGCTTTATCCTAAATCATTCTTCCTGCACTAGAGATGGTTCCTAATGTACTGGCCAAATGTGAGAGGAATTGCTGAAAGAAATTGGGGAGGAGAAAGAGAGGGAGAGGATAGGATTTAAACATCCAAGTCCTGCATGGTATGTTTCCATCATCTGAGTGTGCGTGGGGTAGCAGCCAGTACCACAGAGATACTCTGGCATGTTTGCCATGTCTTTGTAGAGTGGCGAAGCCCCAACACTGTGTCCAAAGATTGCTTGCTGCTGGGCAATTGACATTCTGCCTCTGGCATTGGAACAAGACTGCTTCATTTACGAGGCCCATTAACCTGCCCTGATAAAGCTGAGCTGGGTTTACCAGCTCGAGGTCTTTGAGATTGCTCAGCCACTCACTATCCTACCCATGCCTGTTCTCGCTTCCTTATGTTCTACAGCTACCTCAGACAGGCTGCCTTTCTAAGGCTGTAGCATGTCAGAGTTCCCTTTGCTCTCCTGATCACATTTCCTGGTTCTACTTAGACCTGCCAAGGCTTAGGCTTGGCGTGTAATTTTTCCCACAGTTGGACTCCCATTGTTATCTTTAGCTGTTCTTAGATCACTCCTGTGATTCTCAGCTTTCCTTTGAATTTAATATACTAATTTCTGTTTTGTCCTAGATTCCCATTCCGCCTATGATGTGCATGGACAGATACACACATACAAGCACATGCATACACACAGACATAAACATGTAGACTTACATATACACACATACATACATACATACACAAATACACACACATACACAGATGTACACATATATACATATATACATATACATATAAACACATATACACACATTCATAAAAATATCACAACTCCAGATACTCATGAGCACACATAGATACACACATATACACATTCATATATATATATATATATATATATATATATATATATATATACACACATATGTGCACACACACACTCATACAAACTTCATGCCTTCACACACACACAAACACTATATACATACATATAGACACAGACACAAACATATACATGTATATACAGGCGTACACCATTAGCATACACAAACACATGTATGCACACACACATATGACAAAGATGTATGCATATATATACACATACAAGCATATGTGTACTGCATATACATATGTACTTATACACATAGATACATATGCATACACGCACTCATACACATGTGCACATGCATAAATACATTTATACATTCACACACATGAACATATACCTATATACATATATACATGTATCTCTATCTCTATCTCTATCTCTATCTCTATCTCTATCTCTATCTCTATCTCTATCTCTTTCTCTTTCTCTTTCTCTTTCTCTTTCTCTACCTCTACCTCTACCTCTACCTCTACCTCTACCTCTATCATCTATCTCTAACATCTCTATCTCTATCTCTATCTCTATCTCTATCTCTATCTCTATCTCTATCTCTATCATCTATATCTATATCTATATCTATATCTATATCTATATCTATATCTATATCTATATCTATATCTATATCTATATCTATATCTATATCTATATCTATATCTATATCTATCTACACACCTATATACACACACAAATCATGGTGGGTAAGTCAGCATTGGACTCTTAAAAAAAGAACTAGAAAATAACCTGCTTTTCCCACAGACAACTAGGAATATGTTTTGTCTTGAACAAGTAAAAGCAATACTAAATTGATCCCTGGAAGAGGTTCAGACACAAAAGAGATAATATAGGTAGTCTATTTAGTAGTTCCCTTTCTGAGATGTATGACTGCTTGGATGCCTATTTATTTGACTGTCAAGTAGACTTGCCTTAGTGAAGCAATTTCAGTAAGGACTAAGAAGACTTTTATTCCAACACAGTGGTATAGGAACAGAGATATTTATTTTGAGTAGAATTAATACCTAAGGGTATTAACCTCAGTTACTAAGAATTAACCCAAGTGTCTTATAGGCCATTGAAGTCAATGTAAGCAGACAAACTGATATTTAATAGTGCTATTTTTATAGTAAGTGGAGAACTCTAGAATCCAAAGTCCATCTGATGCTGATGCTGATGCTGATGCTGATGCTGATGCTGATGCTGATGCTGATGCTGATGCTGATGCTGATGCTGATGCTGA
>JANHMN010000009.1:65446811-65459524 GCA_030674055.1 Rhabdomys pumilio | reverse complement strand
GCTGATGCTGATGCTGATGCTGATGCTGATGCTGATGCTGATGCTGAAGATGGCCTTAGGATGAAGGCCATGGAAATGTGCTTGGAAGGGCAGTTTGGAGGAGCCATGATGCTTTTTAGAATCCTTGTCGTATTCATTAAAACTGAATCTTTCTAATGAAAGGTGTCTTCAGTCTGTGGCTAATCATACTAAAGAGATGTGCCTCATAATCACTGTGAAATTGAATGTTGGTAAATAAGCTGCTTATTGTGTATTCAAATAGTTTTGTAAATGAGGAGGAGTAAGGACCACACTGGGTCCTGAGGAGCAGCTTTGGCTAAGAAGCCACTCACTTTGAAGGCCAAAATCTAATTGCAGATATTACAGGGTCTCTTCTAAATTCACTTGTTCATTATCATGTGATACATTTGATATGACTACACAAAAGTATTCATTGAATGTTCTTCTTTTACCAGACCATTTAAAGACAGCAACAGAGTTAGGCCACTATTGCCCCTTCTTTGAGGTGCAACCCAATACTCTTTAACCTGTGTACAGTGGTCTTCAGTAGGGCAGGGTACTCCCTGCCTTCTTTCCTAAGAGTCATCCTTTTCTTGACTTGTGAGAGAATCCCAAGAGAGCACACAATGTATTCTCTCTAGCAATCAAACATCCTGATGATAATTTTGATGACAGTACTTAAAGGAAAATTTATTAGTCAGTCTGATCATGAGTAGGAATTATACCACACGGTCACCGTTTGGGAAAGTTTCCTGGCTGGGTGTCATAGACATGATCAGGAATCTCAAGGATATCATACACTCCTATGTCTATCAGCTGGAATACATAAATGATAAATACAAATATTTCCTTGCATCTCTAAATAATTAATGTTGTACTCTAGAATACAGATTTTGTGTGAGGAGCTGTAATGGAGATGTACAACATATATTTTATAATGAAATGTTTATATATTTTACACTAGAAAATGCATTATAAATAAGGAGGGTTGAAGGAACATGAGCATAGAATTATTGGGAATATTTTGACTATATTCCTCAAAAACAAATGAAGAACTTAAAGAGTTGTTATTGATAGAAGGCCCATAGATGAATGAAACAAGCTCTGTAAAAACATCAAGACCAGGGGTGCCTTTTTTTTTTTTGAGCAAACTGACATTATAAAGAAGTAAAGATAAGGCTATGGTATTTAGAAGTGATTGGGAGACTAGTTTGTGTCTGTAGCTTTATTTATATTATCTTAATCCTTCAAATTACCCTACAAGAAGGTCCTTCTTTCATTTCATCCAGGAAGGAACTGAGAAGTAAGAGAGGTAGATAATTTGTCAGTATTTACAGAGTTAGTAAATGCCAGAGCTGGGGTTTAAATCTGAATCTATCTGACTCATAGCCCATAATCTTTCCAGTGTGCAAAACAAGATGATGCTGAGTAGATAAACAAAGACTATCCTTCCCATTTCCTTCTGCAAACACATGTGACAGATGGGCTTCTAAAGACGTGCTGCCAAAGGGTTTCTGATGACGGAGTGCTTGGGCCGTGTACAATTGTAAATGTGCTCACTGGGCAGCATGTCTTGACTCTTTTCCACGTCTGTGACACTTTATGGAGGTTTGCCAACTGTTGCAAAGGTCATTGTGCCCTTCACTCAAATTATGTACGAGTACCACTGTATTTCATGAATGGTCTGCCACTGAAGACTCAGGGAAGACTGTATTCGAGAGTCTCTGGGGCAGGGGCATGCTGGGTGTGCATCAAAGTAACGATGGCAGTGCTTTAGTATGAGAACGTAAAGGCTGGGAGATGCATAAGAGCACCTGACTAAGCAAAAGCCAATTGACATTTATTCTTTTTAACCCCAGTCAATAAAGTAGCTATGAGAGTTCTTTGGGATGTCAGAAAAGTATCTTGGTTTCAATTACTTGCCTTCCCTACCTGTGCTATAGAAGGATAAGGTCTATATTATAACATAATATAATTGTTTTAAGATTAAATTTCAGGAATTCAAAATTTCCAAACACTAAATAAACGAGAAGGATCATTAACATTATGAAATTAGTGTGCATCCTGAGAGCCTTCCACTATGATTGGGACGATATAAAGTGTATACAAATTAGGCTTGTGATCCAAAAATCTCTAATCAGAGGGATGCTGATGAGGGGCCATAATAATGTAGTTTGAAGTGGAAAGTAGTCATTTGCTTAGAATTAGAGATAGATTTTCACTCCCCACCCCAAAGACTTAGAAGCATGTCACATGCAATATTTGTTAAATCCAAAATATCTACAGAGTGATGGTGGTAGCATTGTCTATTTCTTACTGACACTGTCATTTCATCTGGATTTAGAATCAGCAAATGTATCATGAGTTTTTGAAAAAGAAAAACTTGATTTTAAATGATTGTATGGATCTCTCTCTCACTCCCCCCTCTCTCTGTCTCTCGGTCTCTCTGTCTCTATTTCTGTCTCTCTCTGTTTCTCTCTGTCTCTGTCTGTCTCTGTCTGTCTCTGTCTGTCTCTGTCTCTCTCTCTCTGTGTGTATGTGTGTGTACGTGTGTGTGTGTGTGTGTGCAAGCCTCTGGTATTTTAGAAAAGAAGGCATATATGTAAAGAATGTCAGCACTGTATTTGACATTTAAAACCCAAGGAGATCTACAGAGACCACAGCCACACTTTGATTATTTTCTTCCCGTGACTTTCTGGAGGAAGCTCATCTGGCAGTGGCTAGCAGTACCATAAAGTTCCCTCTAGCATCCATCATTCCACCAGATTCCTGCTTCCTACTGGTAAACAGTTCTCTCTCCCAGAGACACCTCAACGTTAGAGGATGCTTGTGAAGATGATGTGTCAGCCCTATAACATGATCCCAATGATTCGTTTGAATCATCTAAGTCTGAATGATGACAACAGTATGCTCTGCCCTGTCTCACAACAGGTGGTTTAGAATATTTTAATTATGGTTTTCTAATTATCAGAACACCCAATTAATGAAAACACTGCTCTTCTATGCTGAATAAAACAAGATACTATATCATTAAACTAGAGGTGTCATGGATTGGCAGAAATTAAAGCTAGATCACTTTAATCAAGCTATAAATTTTGTGTGTTAAGTGCCACCTAAAGATACAACTCAGGAGATAAAAACATAGGAGGCAAAACCAAGTGGCTGAACTAGGAAATTAAAAATTCATATTTGTCTGTAATTATCAAATCAGTCTTTATTGTTCAGCAGAGTACAAACTCAATAGCACACTTGATGAGAGAAGAATGTAAGTACCAAGGGAACAAACTTAGCTATTTGTCCAAACCTTCCCAATGTGCTGTGTGGAGAGAAACTCAGTTTGGTTGGACGACATAACATTGGGAAGCTAAATCCTTTGATGGGTGAGTGGAAGTGTTATGATTATGTGAAGAGTATTCCCCAGAACCATTCATGGGGAGAGACGGAGTTCAGTGTTTAACAGAATTTCAATGCCTCAGAAAGGCACACAGGAACGGGACCACCAGTAGTGGCTGTAGTGCCACAAGTGCACAAAGACAGAGCTCATATTCTAAAGAGTCAAGATAGATGAAGTCAAAGGTAAACCTGGAACTTGGAAGACATGAACCAGACCATCTTCAGCACACTCATCTTCAGGAAACAATGCCAACTGCACACACCATGAAGAACCATAATTAGTCCTAATTTTGGAGTCTTTAGTGACTTGGAAATATTTTTCCAAAGGTTCATGTTCTAGAGGCTTGGTCTCCATGGTCACAGTATGAAGAGGTTATAGGGCTCTTAAGAGGTAGAACTTTGTGGATGGTGATTAGATCATTGTGGCAGCATCATCCCACACTGGATAATGTTTTTCTTGATAATATCTGGAAACTGGTATCTTTCTTGAGAGAGTGAGTTGGTTGGTTTTGGTGTGTCAGCCTCATGATCCAATTCTAGTGGGAATCTCAAGGCTGAGTTGAGTATCTGAGAGTGAGCTAGGTCTTCTGTGATTGGATTAGCTGTTGCAAGAGTGAGTTGTTACAGAGTAGGTTGGTACCTCCACTTTGACACTCTGGTGCTCCTGCCTGCTCTTTACACACAAAGAATGTTGCCTTTCTCATCTCAGCTACATTGTGATGCAACATGGGGATAAGAAGATGCCATCGCCATGCTCATGAACTTCCTCAGCTACAACATTGTGAGCCCACCCAAGATTCTTTTTTTCTTCATACAATTGAAGTTTTCATATGATCTTGCATAGTTTTCTGAGATAACACCCACTGTGTAGACTTGGGGGAAAGGCAGGGTGTGTAGCTGACTTTGAAGATAAAGAGTAAAGTCAAAGGGGATTCAGTTCCAAGGATGATGCTGCCCACTTCCTTAGCGATTCTGTTATCTATCATCTGTCTCCTCTGACAAAGGATATCACTGGGTAGGCTGTACAGCCACTGGAGATACTGTCTCACCTGGAGGTTTTCCACAATTTTCTCTACTCTTTTGGTTACACCAAGCCATTTTGTACTTTTAACTACATTAAGAGTAGTATGGACAGGTGTGAGATAACACTGTAGTCAGGACAGTGCTAGACGAGTCTCTGTTGTCGCAAGTAGAAAGATATCACAAGTGAGGAGAAAAAATATCCATACCTCACATACATGAATTGTTTTGTTTCTATTTGACTACAACTGACATTTCAGACCTATTTCTATTTTAATCTTCTAAAGCAAGATTATAACTCTTATTGAAATATCAATTTTTGTTAAGACGAAGCATGATTTAGTGTGCATGTGTGTGCATGCGTGTGTACATGTTTTTGTATATGTGTGCCAAAATTAGTTCCCTCCTTTCACTAGATAACTTATATTCAACTCAGTTTGTTAGGCTTATTGGCAAGCTTCCTTCATTCCTTTCTTCCCTCCTTCTTTCCTTCCTTTCTTTTTTCCCCAACTAAGTCATCTCACAAGACCGAGAAGCACTTTAAAAGGTTTCAGGTTTGTGATGGTTTCATAGTCAGAAGTTGGATCCATTTTCCCTTGATCTTGGGGAAACAGAGGAGAAGGAAGAATTTGTGATTTGATTGACAGAATGTGACATTTCTATGTCACCATCTGGCTTATGAGACTCTGTAAGAGAAGGTCACCTAGAAACCTAACAACTCCTAGTATCTTTTGGCAAATTCTGAGAACCTTGGTGACCATGTAAGAGGACTCACCATCCCGAGACAATGTGTAGAGGGCTCTGTAGAGACAGAGGCCACTTTTAGAGATAGATGTTCAAGCAGTCCTAACTATTTTGAACACCATTGCTTGAGTGTTATAATTCCGACATCTAAACCACCAAGAAGCCTTTGGGAGTTGGCTCAACCCAGTTGTGCCCCTGCTACCTGATGAGAGACCTTAAGCAAGAACTGTCATGCTGAGCTCTATTCAAAGCCCAGCCCATTAACAGCATGAATGGAATGGTGGTTACTCTTTGAAGTCACCTTTCAGGGTGTTGTTATTGCCTAGTAGAGAAGCAGAACACAATTAGCTGAAGGGATCTATGGGCTCTCTGAGTGCTTGCTTCTGAAGGGCAAATGATGCTGGAAACAGAGGCAGAAGAAGACATAGTAGCTAAGTTTTCTTGAATGGGCCACTGGGCTAAAGTAGAAGACGGGTCTTTCTGCAGAACTTTTTCTTCTCTGCCTTCTCATTTACTGCATGCATGTTTCCCACTTTACTCTTTCTTTCCACTGCCCTGGCTCTGTGTCCATAAAACAAAGAAACAAGAAGCTGCTCGTTGTTCTCCTTTTCAGAGTCCTGGGAAGGTTCCTACAAGCTTGGAGTCTCTCCTGCAGTTCTCCAGTTTTCGCTTGCCCTACCTCTGTCTACACTTGTGTCTCGTAGACAGGGGGTAATGGAATTGCTTTCATCTGCCTTTAGAAACTTTCTTTGTAGTGTATAGATACTTTCCTTTCAACGGGTACCAGAGGGCCACATATTTCAGAAGATTCAAGGGAGCACCTTATCTCCTGTGGCATGATGGTAAGTGCTGACTCTTTGTTCAATACCTAAGCATTACTGGAACTTATGCAGAGTCTCTGACCCAATGCACTTTTTGTTGGCATAGAAAATGCACCCAAGGAGAGGTCATTTCTGTGAGTGTATTGCAAAATCTTCAACATCTTCTCACATCTATTTCCAACCCCACTGAAGGCTTTAGTAGAGGGAAGATGCTAAAATAATTCAGAACCCTTCTTGAGATATCAAGCCCCATTCTCTTTGTTATAGACATCTCACTCTTTTATACAGCCAGTTTCTGAGCTTTTCTAAAGCAACATATCACTTTCCCCCAGGCTTATATTTAAAAACTTAAAAAGTAGGGCTCAAAGTATGAAAAAATATTTCATAATTAAATACTATCTCCCGCAAACGTTTCACTAATAAACTTTGAAAGCAAGCGATGTAATGGTGACACTGAATAAGAAAATTTGTGTCAGCCACCCTAAAGAAAATTGATCTTTCTTACACACACTGGTTTTACAGACTCAAATTAAAAGAAGTTTTCCACACATCAGTCAATTTCTGAATAGAAAGCCAGCTCAAGGAACGGGGAGCCAGTGTAGTTTAGGAATGCTATGTCAGAATCCAGCAGCTGCTTGCATAAACTGATGGCATGAAAATTCCATGGTATGGTTGAGGGGAAAGTGTTTACTGTAAATATGAGAGTGAGAGAAAAAGAGGGAGGAGAGAGAGAGAGAGAGAGAGAGAGAGAGAGAGAGAGAGAGAGAATAGCCAGATGCACCTGGAAGAATCCAGTAGACTGGTCAGCAGATTGAACCTTGTCATGAAAGAAACAGGAACAGAAGATAGATGATGGATAGATAGATAGATAGATAGATAGATAGATAGATAGATAGAATAGGTGGCTGGGGAGAAGGACATCTGTGAGCTGGAGAGAGTTTAGAGTAGGGGAGGAGTTGAGAAGGAATAAGAAAATTTGTGTCAGCCACCCTAAAGAAAATTGATCTTTCTTACACACACTGGTTTTACAGACTCAAATTAAAAGAAGTTTTCCACACATCAGTCAATTTCTGAATAGAAAGCCAGCTCAAGGAACGGGGAGCCACTGTCATGGACTCTGAAATGTGTAACAGGTACTTGTGATACTGGTGGAGCCTGGAGGTCAGCATGAGCTTTGCTATGCTGATAGGCACCACAGCCATTTGTCCCTTCTGACAGTGATAAGGGAAATGGCTCCTTCTGGTAGCAGGGAAACCAGTTTCACAAGTTCCTGAGAAATGCTATCTTTTATCTAACCACCAGAACTCCATCCATAATCCAGATTGAGCCCATATCTGGATATTGGGATTTCACTTTAGGATTTGGGGAGGTGAGGTTTCCTTTGGACCTGGCACAGCTCAGGCATCAATACATGGCAGCAGCTCTCTTCTCTCAGACACCCATAGGCACTCGGTGCTGTTTTGTGAGTCTCTAGCTAACAGGCTTTCTTACCTAGGAAGTGAGTGTAGGTCAAAAGTAGATATCTGTGGTCCTACATTTCCCAATCTCTTCCCTGCCTCCTGCCTGGTAACAGAAGAGAGCATGGCTGTGGGCTTGGGGTGTGAAAACATCCCAATTAAAGGCATACAGGAAGAGATTGTCACTTCTGCTACATGGGCCCCAATTTCTTCTCTTTAGAGACCTCTGTCTCTGATGCTGGACCCTGAACTCTCTTGAGCCCCCACTATGCAGTTGCCTGCCTGCCTGCCTGCCTGCCTGTCTGTCTGTCTGTCTGTCTATAGCGTTACATTAAATCTAGTGGCCCAAAGGAACAGTGTCTGTCTTAGTGTTCTCTCTTGGATCTGAGACCTTTCATAGGGAGAATAAAACAGTGTATAAAAGTTGAGCGTGAATCTGTTGCTGCAGCTGGAACGTTCTCAAGGGAGCTGCCATTTCTATGTCTCTCCATTCTTTCCCAGGAAAAAAAGGAAAGAAAGAAAATAATATCCTCAAATGATCTTGTAATTTTCATACTCATTATCTTCCTCTCTCTTGCTTTTTACTGCATGCGCGCACACACACAGAACACACACACATGCACACACACAAACACACACACACACACACACACACCACATACACACTCATGAAGACAATGCCATTCTAATCTCCACCAACACAAGAGAGTGACAACCAGACCATCAATGCTGTTGAAGAAAGCTAAAGGTTTTGGGGGAAGGGAAAGGGGACAAAACCCCCTTTGCCTCTGGGAGGGAGCTCTTCTGGCCAGAAGGTAATAGCTCAACACTGCCCCATAGGTCAATCCACCCCACAGTTAAGAAAAAAAAAATGCTGGCACCAGAGAGATAAAAGGCATATAATGAAAATGTAAACGAAAAACTTTATACCAGGCATGGCCTGACAGAGGGAAGATTGATATCCCATGATGCTTTGTCTTGATGAGACAATGAAAAATAACCACCACAGCAGCTGTGTCAATATCAGACTTGGTAATGCACCACTGGCTGTGGGTTTTTATTTAATCCGCTTTGCTTTAAGATGATAACCGTTGTTACTTTTCAGTGCCTGTCTGTCAGCGCCCAGCATTGCAATATTCCTCCGCAGCTCTGCGAGCGGGTTTCATTTATTTTAAAATACCATTTCACACACTGCTGACTTTTAACAGTGTTCTGTGTGAGTTTGTGAGATTGAATAGTGACAGAAACAACACTTTTTATGAGAATACAGAATATTAAAAACGGGGCACAATATACAGATGGCAGTTTTCACTACAGCTTGTTTTTTTCCCCCCTTGCTGCTGCTACTGAGCTTTCCTGCTGACTGCATTTGTAGTAACACCATAAATGTCACTTTCACTGACTGCCTTTTGGCATTTTATTTAAATGGAATTCAACTCTGGCTTACTGCTGCCAGGGTGGCTGCTGCTGCTACCAACTTGCTTTGTGGAGGGAGGGGGGTCTACTTTATAAAATCACCCTGTTGACTTCATTCCTCATGGAATGTCCCAGAATAGGAAATAGATGAGTAAGTGGTCTTACCCTATTCCCCAGCAAGGATCCAGGGCTTTTAAAAGAAGGGCTTCTCTAGGGGCTGTTACTGTGGCCATCTGTATGAGTTTGGCCTTTGTAGACACTCCTGTGCAAAAGTATTTCTGAACTCCAGAATTACTCCTGGCAGTTCACATGGTTTCCTTGTATTGGGTAAGATGTCAACACAGGACCATCAGCATCTCCAAGGGACAGGGCTCTGAGCACCTTATCTGGGCCTTACATCAATTGCACTCGGCATACTTTGCTTGGGGTGTAGTACTTGCACCGTTTCTTTCTGTCGAGCCTATCGTGGCTTACACAGTAAAGCCTCTAGACACGATCAGGGGTGGCATTTTGCTGCCAACATGATGTTGACATGTGCAAATTCCCCTTTCTCTCCACTCGCTTCTTCAGGAGACATCCATTACTTCATCAGTTCTAGAGACTAAGTAAAACAGACAGGGGTGGTGAAGCCTTTTCCTGGGAGAACCTGCAATTTGGGGAAAGCTAGCTTCCTGTCTGGGCCAAATGAGGCTGGGAATGAGCTGCTGAGCATGGTCTTAGAAATGTGTCCACATCTCACAAACAAAAGCCTGAATCAGAGAGCCTAAGAGATTTCCAGCAGAGAGGCCCGATGTTCAGAAAATTGGAAATCTTTACAGAGGCACATTAAACAAAAAGAAAAAAAAATACAATTCAAAGGCTCAGAGCTGGCAACTCTAGACAGTGTCATCCAATGCTTTTGTGTGCAATGTCCCTTAGAGACAAGCAAAAGATGGGACATTTTTCAGTAGTTCCAAAAGTGTCTTCATAGACCTCACTAGTTTCTAAAATCATTTAAGACTTGTCATGATCTCTCAGCAGCATTTAATTATAAAAAGTGAGGGAATGGGAGACTAAAGAGATGAAAACACACACACACACACACACACACACACACACACACACACCTGAAAGATCTTTGCTTTGGGCTATCTATCCTTATTTGAAATGAAACTCTTATAAACTTTTCAAAGGTGCTAAAATAACGGTTATCTGTCAAGTTAGGCCATCAAATTATTTTGAACAAACATTTGAAGTGAAACCACTTAAGAACATCGAAATAAAGGAAACAGGAAAGAGAAAGTAGAATTGGAATTAGGCAGGCATAAATTGTTGTATATTTGCAAATCTTGGATAACACTTAGCATAGAAGTCTGTCTCATCATATACATTCCCCACGTCAGTGAGTAGAGAAATCATATAAGCAGTTTTTCTGGGTAGACATCTTGGGAGCCATGCTTAACTCCTTCTCACTTGGCAGTCCTTCCAGTCACTGGATTCTGACTGGAGATCTACTCCAGATGGCTGCAGTGTATCTGCTTCTCTCTCTCCTCATTGCCACTGTGCTCATTTGGGTCATAGAAGATGCATTTGTGTTTTCCTTGTCTCCAGACCTCACAAGTCTGTCTTTAATAATGCTGCCACAGTAATATTCTAAAGCAAACATTTAGCCAGGGCATGTCACCTATGAAAATGTGTTCTCTCTGATCTGCTCTCACAATCTCCATCCTTTACTTGTCCCATCTTTTACTTGACTTGGTCTCTGTCTCTTGTTTTTGTTTTTGTTTTGTTTTGTTTTGTTTTTGGTTTTGGTTTGTTTGTTTGCTTGCTTGCTTGCTTTTTGCCTTTTTAATTCTCCTGCCATTTGCCATTTGTCTTTTCCTATTCAAGTGTTAAAAATCATATTTATATTTTTGGGTATCCCACACATTGCATAGTTGAGGTCTGGATCCAGTGACATCATCCCAATAAGTGGTTTACTGAAGTACCAAAAGGTTTCCTCAGTATTTTTACCAGTCTAGCAGCATACATCTTTCCTAAAAGTTGGCAATAATTCATCAGTTGTAACAAAGGCACCCTAAAGCACAGAGGATCAGCCCCACTTTCTGAACCAGAAAAATCAACACAGCTTATAAATGGGAGAAGTCTTGTATAGGAACTCACATCTCAGTGTTTGAGTAGAAAAATCTTGGGATACTGGTGAGATATCTATTTTCTTGTCTATCTGCCTAAATGTACTTATTTATTTTTTCATTTTTTTTTCTTCTGAGATTTGAGACAGAATTAAGTTCAGGCACAGCTTTTGAGAAGAACTAGGCATGTTTCCTTTCTTATATCCATTCAAAGGCTCCCAATGTTCCTGGCTTCCAGGAAGGTAAAGTTAGTGCTATGTCTTGAGGAAGTTAGAGACGTGTCCCTAACCCTATTTCCGTCCCCTGTATTTCGATTACTTTTTCTATTTCATTTTTGAGAAATTCTTACTAATTAGACATTTTAGTTAACATTGAACTTAAATCTATAATGGGTGGAGATATCTTAATGTTTCTAGGCTAACACTTCCGCTTTTTACAGACTGGGAGATTCCCTTTCTGTTGTCTGTTTCTAGCCTTTTGCTTTTCTCTGTGTGTCTCCCAGCTTCTGTTCCCAGGCTGCATCTCAGTAACAGTCCCTGATTGCCCTGCCTGTCTTCATGGCCTCTACTTATGATTAAAAAAACTAAGTAAGTTTAACAAAATAAGAAGTAAGAAGAAACAGCTAAAACAAATTTAATTAAACAAATACAGCTCAAATCTCAATTCCTATTTCATTAGCATTTAGACATAGGAGCTGAAAAAGGTCACAGAGACCACATTTGTGTTTCAGTGTGAGTCAGTGGACCCATCAATAAAGGACACTAATTGCATTCTTTACCAGGCAAGTGTGACCTATGTGAATGGCAGGAAGTTCATGTCCCCAGTGATCCTAGAAACACTGTCAAGGTGAAGTTGTCACAGGTAAAAATGACTCTGCTTCTCTGGAGACTTCTTTCCAAGCCATTTTTTAATTTTTAAGAGAACAAAAACATTTCTCTCTCTCTCTCTCTCTCTCTCTCTCTCTCTCTCTCTCTCTCACACACACACACACACACACACACACACACACACACACACCACGATAGTGCTCTTCTGATTTCTAAACACATGGGAATGTTTCTTCAGTCTCTCCCCTCCCCTCCCACTCAGTCAACTTCAAGCTTTCAGGGCCAATCCTGGCTGCTTTGTTAATGCTGTAGCTTTTACTCCCTCAGCCAGCATCCATGCCAGGCCCTGGTGCAGTGTCTGTCTTCTAGCTCTATCAGATTTCCTGGAAAATTTTAATTCTCTCAAATTAACATATTTTTCTACTATTGCTTTTTTTTTTTTTTTTTTTTTTTTTCTGTCAGGGTCTTAACTATTTACTGCTGCCTGGCCTAGAACTTAGCTCCCAGAGGTCTCCTGCCTCTGCCTCCAAAGTGCTGGGAATAAAGACTGAACTACCAGGCACTTAACATACTGTTGTCAGGACCAGGGGAAACTGCAACTCATCAGACTCCAAAAGGCAGTTTGTATGTCTAGAAATGACAGTCTTGGCTCAGCTCAAGCTGGACTATAGAAGGATTGCTAAAAGCCTACAGTTACTAAAAGCATTTTGTAGGAATCTGCAAAATGGGTTTCTGCCTGCCAGAAAGAGATACTTTTTCTGGATATACCTAGCTCATATAGCAAGCCCATGCTAGCCTATAGGTTCCTTTAGTCCCTACATACACATGGGCACACACTAACATGGACACACACACACACACACACACACACACACACAGAGAGAGAGAGAGAGAGAGAGAGAGAGAGAGAGAGAGAGAGAGAGA
>JANHMN010000009.1:65388521-65446801 GCA_030674055.1 Rhabdomys pumilio | reverse complement strand
AGAGAGAGAGAGAGAGAGAGAGAGAGAGAGAGAGAGAGAGAGAGAGAGACTCACTTGTCATGCTTTTCAGAGCTCACAGTATCGTCCTGGTCCTCTTCGAGTCTCCCTCTTCTCCCTACTATGCTAATTCCCAGACAGTTGCAGTTCAGGAGCCTCCTCCTCCACCCAGACACCAGCCTCTGCTCTTTGTTCTCTATATAATGGCAAGGTTTCTCCTGCTGCCCAGGCTATTCTGGCTATTCTCTCTCTTGCTATTCTGGGTTTTCTCACTGATAGCCCTGGTCATGTCCAGTCTGCTTCTTTTTTTTTTTTCTCTCTTTGATCTGGACTCTTGCCTGTGAATATTCTTTCTCTCTTCTCTACAATAAAAAGTCTTCTCCTCAACTCATAGATCAGCCATTTCAGTGGTTTCTTCGTTGATTCTTTGGCTTACAACTTTTTTCCCCCTCAAGATATGACTATTCGCTCCTGTCATTTCAGTCTTTAAAAATGACCTGGATATTTAGTAAAAGGTCTTGGCAACCCTCAAGCCACTTACAATCTGGAGGCAATTTGGTGGTCTTGTAATTTCTCAAATTACAGTCAGTGCCTCCAAGTTATAGGTCGTTGCAGGCTTGACTATGACTCTTACCTGTCAGTGCTGCTATGGGCTTCTATTTTTCCATTAGCCTCATCTTCTTGCAGGTTTTTAATCTTGCTCCTGTTTCACATTTGCACTCTGCTCTTGTTGTGGCCTCTCATTTTATGACATCTGAACTCCAGGGTTATCAGAGATGGAAGCCTGTTTGGTTTCTCTTCTCTCTCCTTTCAGGACAGCCACTGAAATACATCCCAAGTCCTTTGGTGGGAGTTGGCCCCTCCCATTCGGTTCTCTTGACCCCCTTTCCTGCTGTTTCTAGAACTGTGCCACAAAATCCCTGCTCATTTCCCCATCTCAGTTCTCCAACACAGCTCTTTCACAGTTCATTCTTTTCCTCAAATTCCTCATAGTAGCAGTCAACTTTCCCCACTGGGAAATAGAAACTCGTTGGTTTTTGTGGTCACCAGTAAGTTCTCAAACTGTCATATCCCAAGGGATCTCAAGCCTGTGCTTCATCTCCAGCTTGTTACCTTCTCTGATATCTGAGATCCTGAACAAACACAACCATTTGATAGTTCCTGTTGATTATTGCGTGTACTCTATAATCAGAGTCCACCGAAGTGAGCGTGTTATAGTTCCTTCTTCTCAAATGCACAATGGGATATAGGCTTCATCTTATATTCAAAGTTTGAACCATACCAGAAAAAAAGGTTGATTATGTGAACTCTAGTAAGAAGTAGAATGAATAGGGCTTAGCAACCAGTTGGCTATTAGGGAGAGTGAGGCTTCTGGGATAAGCTGCAATAGTCTGTCTGGGTGACTGGCATCCTGAAGTTTCCCGTGACAAGAAGAAATACAAGACTAAAAGTAGAGAAGATATACAAAACTAAGAGTTTGTAAAAGTAATGCCACTTGTGGACAGATAGGTAGGTACATGGGTGTAAATCAAGTTAAAACACAATGTAATAAGTGACAATAAAAATGAAACGTAAAGGTACAGATAACAGACTGGGAGTTTCTGGACTGAAAAATTTGCCCAGAGAGTTTATTCACTAACAAAAGAGCAAGAGTAAGAGCCTCAGGAACATGTAGCATTTACCTGCCCCCAGTCAATATGCAAAACATTCCTGTCATCTCAGAAAGATTTGGTGATCCTGTCCAGTCACTCTGCCCCTTGCCATAGCTTTGCCCCAGCTTTGCTTTCTGTCACTTCACATCAGCTTTCTCTGCTTTATAGTTTCATGTCCACGAGATCTCAAATGTTTATTCTTATGGTTATCATCAGAGTTTTGTAACTCTCACACTCTACTCCATATTCAAGATGTCATCTTTTCATACTTAGGAGTCTTTCATTGTATATGAGTCTGCTTATTCATATTACGTTTAGATCATTCTCGTCTACACACCCAAGAGAGGAATGGCTGCATCAATATGGTAAACATGGGATTTACTTTGTAAGAAATTAGCAAAATGTTTTCCAAAGTAGTTGCAACTTTCAAAATTCCGATTAGGATCACAAAAAGCCTCCAGTTGTTAGAGCATTATTTATTGTTTCATGTTTAACTATGTTTATTCAACAGAGTATATTGTAGTTTTTCATTAAAGTTCTGATATATTTTTCTTCTTATTGAAATGGTCCTGTTTTTACTGAAGTTTATTTTCTAGTAATTTTTAAGTTTTATTTCTATTGGCATCATAAGGTGGGTTGAAGAGAATGACCAGCCTTTTACTTTCTAAAAGTACTTGTACAAATTTGGTAACAAGTTATTCTTAACTGTTTACTAGAATGTACAATATAGTCCTTGTTAGCTGGAGCTTTCTTTGTGGAAAGGAATTAATGACAACATCAATTTATTAAAAACAACATCAACTAATTTAACAGATATATGGCTAATATTATCAGTACAGAAATGCATTTTGGTATTTTGGGTAACTTTTCTGAGAAATTTGAACATTTTCAATTAGTTTTCCAACTCATAGACAGATGGTGATTTTTTCCCCCTCTAATATGGAGCTCATACCTGAGACATCATACATGCTAGGGAGACACTCTACCAATGAGCCATATCTGCTAATGAGTCATATACTCAGTCATCATAGAATATTTTTAGTAATCTATTATCCTCTTGATAAATACTTCTTTAAATGCTATAAAATTTACAAAAATTGGGAAAGAAAAAAGTAAAACGTATGGAACTCATAAGATTGAGTAAAGTGATTTAAAAAATGTATAAGAGGTTTATTAAAGAGACAGAAAATATCAGAAAGGAATTAGAAAGAAATTCTATAGCTAGGAACACAAATGACTCAACCCAAAGTGCCATGGAGAATTTCAACAGTAGCTCACAAATCAAGCTACAGCTCCTTGATAGCATTGACAACAGGTAGCATGAAACTAGAAACCAGGAAACTAAAATAAGAAATTATAAAAAAAGAGTTTTTTTTTTTTTTTCCTATAAAAAGCTGATGTGACTTCTAGGAAATCACTAAGTAAATGCATATATCCATTATGAGAGTCTTAGTAGGTACACAGAGAGACAAGGGCACATTTAAAGAAACAATGTCAGAGGAGTCATCAAAACTAGAGACAGTGGGGTAATAAGTTTTATGTGTTAATGAAAATACTAACTCCAACAAGACTTACTCTACAAATGAAGGAGAGACAAAGATGTTCTCAGACTAACAAAATCTGTGGACATTCATCTCTACTAGACCTAGGAGCCATGCAAAGAGCAAGCTATGTGGTTTGAGCTGGGAGGATGCTAACTTTCAACAAGGAAGCTTGTAAAACACAAAACAGTACAAAGTAACCATGAAGCGTGATTCACAATACTCCAACACAGTATCAGAGGGATATCTCACAGAAAATTAAATGACAATAGCATTAAACAATAACCATATGTATAATAGTCTGAGAATTGGCATCCAGTTCATGAAAGATGTGAATTGTGGTATTAATCATGTAAAATATGGGAATGAATGGCGTGTAGATTTTTTGCAGTCATTTCATCTGTTAGATTGAAATAGAGTGTTACAACTATTATAGCTCGATGATAGGTTTACGTATTCTCTACATAGAAAAAAACTTGTTGTATATCCACATTAGCGAGAAATAAATGAATACATACCAATAGAAACACTACAAAAATCTACTCTATCGTGAAGAAAGCAGAAGAGAAGCCACCAGCCAGAGAACATTTCAAATGGGAGTAATAAGGTATTATTATTAATATTTACCTTGAATGGAAGCAGAAGAAAATCATCAGTAGGGAAACACAATGTGTCTGGTGTCTGTATGCGTAGAATATACATTAAGCTGTTTATACTTTTAAGGGATACATATAGGCTAAAAACAAGAAGATGAGAAAAGTCAATGAGAATTCCAAGTATGTAGAAACCAGAGGATGGCAGATATTTGTCTGTATTTATGTCTGACATATTTGACTATATTACACCAGACAAAAAGACTTCAATTAAAAAATTGTCACAAAAGAAGAGAGATAGTTTAATACAGATATAATCATTGTAAACATATAATTTCAGAGCACCTAAATGTATAAGGTAAATATTAACAGAACAGGGTAATAGACAGCAGTATAATAGGAAGAGAGGTACTCAACATCTCACTTGTAACAATGAATAAAGAAGATTTAAAATATCCGTAAAGAACTAAGAAGGCTCAAGCCACACTATATACAAAAATGTCTTGAGCACACATGTAGAAAGTAGTCCATCGAAGAGCTACAAAAAATATTTTTTGTAAAACACACATGAGACCTTTAGGGATGAAATAGTTGTTGCATCAAAACATAATTTTTAAAAATTTAAGAATATAGAAATCGTATTAATTACATATTCTGACCACAATGATGTAAATCTAGATGTCCATATCAGTAGGAAAAGGAAAAAATGCACACAGACAAAAATAAATCTATGAACCAAAGAAGAAATCCAGATAGCACCAGTGACATATTCATGAAAACAAAAACAAAAATTTGACAAATAGCAATTTATGAGTTGTGCCAAAATTGTTCTTTAAAAAGAAAGTTTAAGGAATTAAATGCATATGTTAGGAAAAATGATTAATCAAATATACATCCAAATTCTATGCCTCACAGAATTAAAGAAAGAACAAAAACATCTAGGACCATGGTAGCAAATAATAAAAAAAGTTATGAAGAATACACTCAAAATTAATGAAATACTGACTGGAAAATTCATAGGATTTTCAATAAAACGAAGTTATTTTACATGGTAGTTTGAATAGCAATGGCCCTCAATAGGCCCAGATATTTAAATACTTGATCCCTAGTCGGTTAGTTGATGGAATTATTTTGGAATGATCAGGAGGAGGAGAGTCACTGCAAGTGGGCTTTGAGGCTTTAAAGCCCATGCCTTTGCCAGTCTCTCTGTTGTCTCTGTCTCTGTCTCTGTCTCTGTCTCTGTCTGTCTCTCTCTCTCTCTCTCTGTGTGTATGTGTGTGTGTGTGTGTGTGTGCCTACTGCTTGTTGATTAGATGTGAGCCCCTAATCTGAGGCTACTATTCCAGCACCATGCCTGCCTGTCTGCTGCCGTGCTCCCTGCCATGATGGCCATGGGCTTTCTTTGGAACTGTGAGTCCAAATTAAATGCTTTCTTTCATGAGAAGCCTTGATTATGGTGTCTTATTATAGGAATATAAAAGTAACTAAAACATTTTGTTAAAATATTAAAATATTGGCAAATTTTAGCTAGATTAACCAAGACTCTAAATTTAACCATAACTGGAAAAAAAGAAGAGACAATTGATACTACAGAAATATGAAGGATCACCAGAGATCTCTGTAAGTAATGACATAGTGAATGACTTAGAAGAACTGATCATTTCTTAGAAATATATGTTTACCTTGACTGAATAATGGAGAAATGATAACATCTGAAAAGAATATTAAAGTTTAAGAAGACTGTATGAGTAGGGAAAGATTCATTCTAAGGATTGGCATAAGAACAGTGTGATGGTTTAAATATGCTTGGCCCAGGCAGTGGCTCTATTAGGAGGTGTGGCCTTGTTGAAGTAGGTGTGGCCTTGTTGGAGGAAGTGTGTCAGTATGGGGGTAGGCTTTGAGACCTTTGTCCTAGCTGCCTATAATACAACCCTCTCCTGGTACCCTTCAGAACAAGATGTAGAACTCTCAGTTCCACCTCTAATGCCTTGCCTGCCTAAATGCTGCCTTGATGATAATGGACTGAACCTTTCAACCTGTCTGTAAACCAGCCTCAATAAAATGTTGCCTTTTATAAGAGTTGTCTTGGTCGAGGTGTCTCTTCACAGCAGTGGAAACACTAGATAAGACAACCAGCTAGTTTCACTGGTAAATTCTACCTAACTCTTATACCAGGATTAATGTCATTCCAACTCAAATGGAATAATACTAAATTTATTTCAGCAGGGCAACATTATGTACTTTCATTTGATAGTAAAATAAATGCAACATAAGAAAGAACTTTAATGGTAAAAGAACTTTCCCATCAATGAACAAAGATGTAGAAATTCTCAATAAAATGCCATCAAATTAAATTCAACAGCACAGGAAAGAAATCATGTATCACCATCTATCATGGTTTATCCCTGGGATGCAAGGATAGTTCAACACACACAAATAAATTGGAGTAATGTACCAGATAGAAAGAAGGATTACATGACCCCCTTAAACGTTGAAAAGGCATAAAACAAGCCGGGCAGTGGTGGCGCACGCCTTTAATCCCAGCACTTGGGAGTCAGAGGCAGGCAGATTTCTGAGTTGAAGGACAGCCTGGTCTACAGAGTGAGTTCCAGGACAGCCAGGGCTACACAGAGAAACCCTGTCTCAAAAAATCCAAAAAACAAGAACAACAAGAAACCAAAACCAAACCAAACCAAACCAAACCAACAACAACAACAACAACAACAACAACAACAACAGAACAAACAAAACAAAGAAAAGGCATAGAACAGCATTCAAAATCCTTTCATGATGAGACAATATCAAGCAT
This sequence comes from Rhabdomys pumilio, assembly GCA_030674055.1. Lineage (NCBI taxonomy): Eukaryota > Metazoa > Chordata > Mammalia > Rodentia > Muridae > Rhabdomys > Rhabdomys pumilio. The sequence goes on along the minus strand of JANHMN010000009.1, from coordinate 65,440,209 downwards.
CTGTCCAGATCACAATAAAGGTGGCATAGGACAAGCTTATAGATAACACTATACTGAGTAGTGAAAACTTAAAAGCTCTGATTGTATGGAACTAGACAAAGATGCTTGCTTTTGGCACATCTCCTCTGTACTAATGAAAGTTTGAATTAGAACAGTTGTTCAGGAACAAAAAAAATAGATTGCAAATCACAAAGAAGTGAGACAGCGGGCTTGCAGGAAAGACCATCTTGCTTGTAGAAAATGTTAGCAGTTCCTTGGGGGGGAAAAACTTCTAAGATTAATAAACTCAGTTAGTAAAAGTTCATTAAAAACAGTTGTACTTCTTTTAAACTCTCTCTCTCTCTCTCTCTCTCTCTCTCTCTCTCTCTCTCTCTCTCTCCCTCCCCCCCCCCCCCCCTCTCTCTCTCTCTGTGTGTGTGTGTGTGTGTGTGTGTGTGTGTGTATGTGTGTGAGTGTACCATGACATAAGTGTGGAAGTCTGAGGATAAACTGTGGGAATCAGAATCTATAATTTGTAAAAAGAGGTTCTACTTTTCTTTTTGATCATGTGATAGTTCTGAGAGGAGGCGATTGTCTCTCGATGTGTTTACTTTTCTCTCTCAACATTCTATTTCCTAGATACAGACCTGGGGAAGTGATCAACTTCCTTTAATTATTTCTCTTGACTGTTAGTCTCAGAACTTTGCTTGTCATCCATTCTTTCTAGAAATATACTCTTTTCTTTTCTGTTTCCCCCCAAATTTGCCTCATAAATTTTATTTCCAATGCAGGGTGAAGTCTTTCCATCCAAAGACATAGGAATCTTCCATTATCTTTATGGAAGGGATGAGAAAGGTAGGTACTGGAAACATGGAATGTTTTTCAGTCCCCAGATTTCTTACCCTTCCCTCTCAACAGAGTAGTTACTCCTTATTATTATCCCTCTGACCCATTAAATTAAAAAAAAATTGCCAGTATTAACAAAACAAAACACATATTAAGTATTGGACAGGGGTGACACCAAGTTATTAGTCACCAATGGGAGAGGGAGGGGGAAGGGGGAGGCCCCATTACTGTCTTTGAGCAGAGCTTTCTTTCTTGGTGTCCTGTACCAAGCAACTGTCTTTCTCCTCTGTGGCAACTGCACGCAGCGTACCACAGAGGTTCAGCTGAAGCAGATAGTACGAGAGGATGTTCCTCAGAGTCTTGACATTGGTGAGGGTTAGTTTGATCATGAGGTGTCCACAGAATAGAGGGGTGAGTCTACAGATTCTCAGGTCATTCTTGGGTTCCATGACTTCATCCTTGACCATAAAAGAAGTGAAGAAGGAGAACAGTGGTACTGGCCCAGAGCAATGTGGGCCAGGCATAGGAAGAAAGGGAGTGAGGAAGGACAAGGTAACTCATCTGCACTGCCATGAAACATACTGGAAAAAGCGCATAATGGACACTGGACTGTTGGAGAAAAGTAGAGACAAATGGAGGGGAAGAGGCTGCCTAAAAATAAGATTTCTATTCTCAGATTTACTTTCTAAGAATGCCTTTGTTTTTTTCTTCTGGTTTCATTACACATCATTTTTAATGTATGAGAAAGTCTATTTAGTCTCTAGGGACTTTTGTCAGTCTTTATGATGTTTTGTTTTGACTTCTATACGGTTTGATAGATTTTTTTGTAATTAAAGTAATGCATTATTTTGTATATGTATGTGTGCTTGTGTGGTGAGGTGAGCTTGGGCAGGCATGTATCTTGGTGCTTTTTGCTTTTGTGGTGGTTGGAGAACACATTTCAGAACTTGCTTCTCTCTCTCCACCATGTGATGAGGATCAGACTCAGGCACTAAGGCTTGACAGCAAACTCCTTCATCCACTGAGACATCTTGGCCATCTGTGGCTGATACAATTCTTAGAGAAATGATGAGTTTCCAACAAAATAGTTTACATATAACAGCTCAATTTTCAACTAAAGTGCCTTTATTGTAGTTTTAAAGGTATAATTAAGCTCTTAGATTGGTAGAATTTTAAAAAGAATTAGGTGGGTAGGCTTAGTCTAATCAGTAATCCCTTTAATATGATTGTATTCTCTGGTCAAACAGTGGCTGGTCAAACTTGAGACCCATCTCATGGGAGAGAGCCTGCCTCTGACACTATTAATGACATTCGGCCAAGCTTGCAGCCAGAAGCCCAGCATAGCTGTCATCTGTAAGGCTTCATCTAGCAGTTGATAGAAACAGATTCAGAGCCAGGGAATCTTAGGCAGAGCTCAGGGAATCTTGTGGAAGAGAGGAGAAGAAGGATTGAAGGAGCCAAAGAGGTCAAGAATATCACAAGAAAACCTACAAAATCAACTAATTTGGGCCCAGAGGGGTCCACTGAGACTGAACCAGCAACCAGAGAGCATTGCATGAGACAGACTTAGGAGGCCCCTTACACATAGGTAACGTGTGCAGCTTGGTCTCCATGTGGGTCCCCTAAGAGCAGAAACAGGTACTGTCTCTGACTCTGTTGCCTGCCTTTGGATCCCTTTCCCCTACCTTGGCTGCCTTGTCTAGCCTCAATAGAAGAGCTGCACCTAGTCCTAATGTACCTCGATATGCCAAGGCAGGTGATAGCTATGGGAGGTCTCCCCTTTCTCTGAGGAGAAGGGAAAGCAGGATGGGGGGGGGAAGCTTCATTTGAGATGTAAAGTAAAATAAATAAATTAATCAATGAGACAGAGACACAGAGAAAGACAGAGAGAAGAGACAGAGAGACAGAGAAACAGAGAGAGATTGAGGGAAACGGTTTGAAGAGTGAATGTGTGGGACCTGAAACCTTCATTGCACAAAGCAAGAAAATAAAGAAGTCCTCCAACCATAAGGGAATAAATTTTGCTAAGTATCTGAGTGAGTTTTGAAGCAAGGTAAACAGGTGAGATGTGCATCTGGGGATGTCATGACTTCAGCTCTGTGGAACATAAGCTGAGAGCTGAGTATAGCCTCTCTCTGAACTGCAAAGAAACCCTTCACTTTCAAACCCTTGAAAACTGACCTGATAGGCGACAATTATTTTTAGCTACTTTGTTTGCATAAAAAACAAATGTACTGTTATTTCTTCCTTCCAAAGTGGATTTTCTCCCAGCTTTCCATATTTCTTTTTAAAATATCTTTATTCAGAAAAAGAACATAAAGTTGGGTGGGTAAGAGCTGAGAGGGATTGCAGAGAGAGAAAACATGATCAAAATATATTGCACAAACATTTTTTTTCAATTAAAAAGTTTTAAAAATCTCTCTCTGTGTGTCTATGCATTTAAGTGTTTGTGTATGTTGTAGCCTGTGTATTGAGGTCCTAGCAGAGCTTCAAGTGCTGGACTCTGCCTTCCACCTTGCCTGAGACAGGGTTTTTGTTCACCACTGTATGTGCCAGGCTAGCTAGCCGGTGACCTTCCAAGGATTCTCCTGTCTCTGCCTCCCATCCGCTACAGAAGTGCTGGAATTAGAGACGCTCGCTACTGTGTCCAGTTTTACAGGGGCTCTGGGGATCCAAACTCAGCTCCTCCCACTTAAACAATAAGTGCTTTGCCCACAGAGCCATCTCCCCAGTCTTGTATATCAGACTGAAGGGCTGGGATGCTGAGGAAGTCCTGCAGACACGCATCTGATAAGCTTCCACGGCAGCCGCATCATGGTGGTGTCACTGAGGAAGTCCCGGAAGCATTTCTGCAGGTGCTCTGCAAAGAAGGAAGTGGAACCCCTCGGGAGTCATAGGTTGAGACTGTGGAGTCCGCACTAGCACACCCGTTCCCTCCACATCTCTCCCCTGTGAGCCACGATGCCTGCTTCTCTCCATTCTAAAGTCATTTCCACTCTTCTCCTGACCACTTGGGAATCCTGCATACTTGTACTCATCCCCTCAGTGCCTTATCCCTCTTGCCCCCCAGAGCCACAAGGAATCATGTTTTCCAGTATTTATGGGTCACAGCGCTCCAGCCACCCATGCAGCCTCTTCTCCCGTTGCTTCCATGTATTCCTTCACCTTCTTCCTTTTCCAATTTGCTTGCAACCGTTTGTTTATAGTTGTCTCCTTCAGTCTTTGATCCATGTGCACTTATCTTCTTTCTCTGTGTGCATGTGTATGTACACATATTTGTGTGTATGTATGTGCACATGGAGACTATACATCAGTATTTTCCTCAATCACTCTTCGCCACTTAATTTTTTGTGTCAGGGTCACTTAGTGAGCTTGAAGCTCACTGATTTGGCTAGATTAGCTGGCCAGGGAGCTCTGGTTCTGCCTCCCCAGTACTGGGCTTACCAGCACTCACTGCCTCTTGAACTCAGACTCTCATGCTTGCTAGGTAAGCCCTATATCTATCTCCCCAGGCTATGAGCCCACACGATGTCACTTAAAATGACTTCAGGAGAAAGAGAGAGAGAGAGAGAGAGAGAGAGAGAGAGAGAGAGAGAGAGAGAGAGAGAGAGAGAGAGAGAATATGAATGTGTACATCTTTCACTAATGCTCTACACAGCCTGTTGTCTATCTATCTATCTATCTATCTATCTATCTATCTATCTATCTATCTATCTATCTATCTATCTACTTTTGGGGTTTAAGAGGGAAAGATGACATAACTGAAAGTATCAGTGTATTTTGGTGGCACTAACCAAGGAATGCAGTCAGGCCTCTTTGTGGACAAAAGTAAAGACAACACCCTCAGGAGCAGAAGTGGGTTGTTTCGAGAATGATTGGTGTTTCTAACACCTACTATGGTTGCTTTTCATGTTGCTTTGTCATGAATAAGAATCACTCGCTCAAGGACCCTCAACTGAAGAACTGTCCTGGTTGCCTTAACTGATGTGGGAAGGAAGATTCAGCCTGATGGTGACTGCACCTGCTAGTAGCGGTCCAGATAAACGGGCGTGGCCGAGGAAGATTTCTTGTTTCTTTGGTTTCCCTACTAGCCTCCAAGTTTATTTACTGCTCTTTACTGCTGCTTCTGATTCTTTCCCTGATATCAGAATCAGTGTCTCCAGGCTTCCATTGTAGACTCAGGACCTAGATCTCTCCAGGAACTTTTGGGGTTCTCATGCCAGATTGGAACTGCCGAGGTTCTCAGCCTTGTGGATTGAGTAACTAGTAAGTCACTGGCTTATCTAGTAAGAGACAGAAAAAAGCCACTACAGGACTTTTCCAGCTGCCCAGGTACCCAGTTTTCACAATGGAGCAACTATTGGATTCCCAGTGTCTCAGGTGTGGGTCACCTGCTGTTGCTACTTAAAAGTAATTCCTTAGTTATACATGTAGCTTGTTCTTCTAGAGAAATATGTTCTTTTAGAGAAAGATGTTCTACTAGAGAAAGATGGGTCTATAAATTTCTTTTCTTAAAATTACTTGATTGTTTTTTTTTTAAAAGTCAAGATTATATGTTTACAAAATGAAATAGAAACTCGTTTCTCTGTGCTGGGGCGTCTGTATAAATACTGGCATCTTTTCTTCTTGGAGTGGTTGGGATGAGTTGTTATGGCCATCTGGGCTTGGTGATTGCATTGCAGGAGGTTTGGATTTACAAACTGGAATTCAGATGTTCTGTTTTTATTGTCTTTGGGTAGTTTGCATTTTTCTCCAAGAATAGATGCATTTTATTGAAAATTTCAAATTGTAAAGTTGTACTAATACTTTGTTGGGTGTATTGTATATCTGTTGATGTCTGTTCTGCATAGTTTACAAGGGCACTTTCTCTGTCTTATTTCTTTTGAACAATCTTGCCTGGGATAATTAATTTCATTAGTGTTTTTAACAGATACATTTTTGGTCTTGTGATGTTATGTTGTGTATGTGCTTTTAGATCCATCAGTTCCTGGTTTTGTGTTCTATTTTTTTTCCCTTATGCTGTGGGAATAAAAAAATCTTGCAGCTAGAATTTTCAGTTGTATTATTGGTTCCTTGTCTTGAAGCTTTTAATGATCTGTTAATACATTTAAGGCTATGCATTTACTTTTAGTCATATATTTGGCTGAATCCATTCTTCCTAAAATTACATTTATTTATTATTTTGGGTGTATGTGTACCTGTGGACATGGACCATGGCACAGGTATGAAGGTCAGAGGTCAATCTTCTCCCATGTGGACTTGAGGATTAAACTTAGGTTGTCAGACTTATTGGAAAGCGCCCTCACCCACAGAGCCATCTGGCCAGCCCTTGTAAGTTTTGTATACTACAATTTCATTAGCATTCAAATTCACAAGTTTTGCAACTTCCACCAGGTTTTTCTTCTTGGTTTGCATCTTACCTAAAACATGTCTGCAGGCTGAGTTCTCCTTTATTATAGAGTTCTAGTTTTAGGCGTCATACACAGAAGCAATTTCTGCATGGCTTGTATGTTTTGTTTTATACTTTGCTGATGATGACCCACTGGTCAAGTCTGGGAAATACTTTTGAGCAGTTGTAAGAAAAATGTATTTCACAGTGATTTGCCCAGTGTTACACACATGTCAGTGAAAACATTGATTAATCATGACATTCATAGATAAATGAAATTATATTTAGCTGTAATGAAAAATGAAATTATAAAAATAGGTAGAATAGGTGGAAGTGGAGAACAGTGTTGTAAACAAGGTACTTAAGGCTCAGAATGACAGACACTATATGTTTCTCTCTCACAAAGATCTTATCATCCAACTGTTAAATAAATATGTCCAGGTGGAAATAAATATGGATAAAGAAGGTTGAAAGGGTAAGGCAGGAAAGCAGGCAGGGGGATGAGGAGAGAGCAGAGGTGCAATCAACAAAAATGAAATATTCATGAAAACCCGACGTGGAAATCTATTGTTTGTAAGCTAATTAAACATTTTCTAGAAGGTCTCTTGATGATGATGTTCAAGTCTGACATGTGTCCTTCTGATATATCATGGTCAGCTAGTCCTACCAGTTGTGAGAAACATTCTAAAATTTTGATTTCAATGGAGAATTTTATATTCATCCTTCAACTCCGTTAATGATTCTAAATTATCTGCATTTGGGGAGATTATAAGCCAAATACACATTTAAAAGTGCACCTATCCTCCCCGGAGAACATCCTTCTCTGTTTATAGAATAGCTTTTTCATCTAGAAGTCTATGGCTGTCTGTGATCCTTTTGTTTTCTTTCTATTACATGGGCTCAGGCATGCTTCAGTTAAGAGCCATGTGAACACTGTTTGAAAAAAGTCCATAGACATGATTTGAACTTAAGATGACATTTTTCTTTGTATGTAGTTTAGTTAGTCTTCAGAATCTGCTGTTGGTCCAAACAAAAGAGTGTCATAGTTCCATTTGTGATTCCTAGATTCTTTATTGAGACAGAAAATCAAATATGTGCATGTGGCCTGGAAGCAGAAATAACTTTGCCTAAGGATGATGAAAGGACAGACAGAAGAGAGGGAGGGAAACAAAGAAGAGAGGAAGAGGCCTATGCTCAACATATAACACATATGTATATGACAACCTTTCAGAATAAAATTTTAAAAAGTTTAAGGTAGTTTGGCATTTCCCTGGGTTATGCTACATAGTTAGTCATTGTCAGATCTGCTTTGTGGCCATTGGTGTAGAATTCAAAAGGAGGTGTGCTCACTGGGTTCTTCTTGGTCCAGCCCTGGTTTAAGTTTGATTTTCCTCCCACTGATAGTAGAGGATGCTGCTGAGGTCGCAGTTCTCAACCTGGGGTCATGACCCTTTGGGGGGATCAAATGACCCTTTCACAGAGGTCATATATCAGATACCCTGCATATCAGATATTTCCATTACCATTTATAACAGTAGCAAAATTATTGTTATAAAGTAGCAGCAAAAACTATTTTATGGTTGGGGAATCACCACAAATTGAGGAATTGTATTAAAGGGTCACAGCATTAGGAAATGAGAAAGGTTGAAAACCATTTTACTGAGGGGAAAATGTCTTCCATATTGTGCTTTTTTTTTTTTTTTTTTTAATCTTTGTCTCATTATTAGTCTTTCCCTGTCTTGTGATGTCTGGTAAAGATCTTTTTGAAAAACTGCTGCCAACTTCTGTTGTGTCCTCTTCTTTACTGAGCTTCTACTATGGCCTATGAAGGTTGGAACAAAACTCCAACAAGGATTCTGACAGCTAAACGGCACATCCTATATAACTTGAAGTGTTTCCCTGAAAAAAATTGTTTCAAATTTGGCTCTATTTCACCATTCCTACTGGCGCTGCTACAAACTCTATTTATTTCTGGTTGGAACCAAGGCGACATGTTTTTAATTGACTTCTTTGTTTTCTCTTACCCTCCTTCAATCCATTCCTCATATGGCAATTGGATTTTTAAATATGTAAATTGAGTCATGTTATTCATGTATCGAAAAAATCTCTCAATGTTCTTTCATCTCAGTTTAGGGATAAAATGGAAGTCTTGTTTTTGGTGTTTGTAAAGGATTGTGTTCATCTGTTAAAACAGATTTGACAAAGATATTTAAACAAACTGAGGATTACTCTTTCTTTCATGTAGAAGCACTTTGAAGGCATTGCTAGAGGTTAGTTTGGTGGCTGCATAATGTCCAAGGACATCTGGTGCTTCACTTCTGTTCTTCCCAGCCAGCGCTGGCTTCCTGTCCCCAGTGTCTGTGTCTGCTCTGTTTGTGTCACACAGGCCTGGTGGACCTCCAGCCACTCCAGTTATTTTTCACGGAGGAGAAAATACTGGAAAAATTGTAAAGGGTCTCAAAACATACTTTGCCTTTCAGGATCTTGTCTAGAAGTTTTCACTTGATGATGCCCATGCATATCTCCTTGGACAAACGTAATCCCTTGTTCATATCTATATTCAAAATGGACAAAAGATTGCATTTTATTTGAATACATTTCTAAGTTCCAAGAAAGTGAGGATTCTGTAGTAAGAATGAAGAGGGGAGAGCCCTTCAGACAGACTATACAGTCAGTCAACGGAAAGGTGAACAATCTCACCCGTTGCCTCCTCTGACTCCCTGACACAAGTCTTCCCTTCCTATCACCTGGCTAACCAATGGTCATGCTTATTCTGAGAAAACAGAGATTGTCTTCTTAATCTTTTTCATTCATAATCTACAATACTTACATGAACTCAGGAATCTCTCTCAAGAGCCTTTTCTCTCAATGGCTATAAGCATCCATATAGTTTCTTGATATCAGTGTGTTTTCAGATCATTCATACTGTTTATGAATTATGAAGAGAAAGGATCATCACACATATGACTATCTGAAACAAGGCAATCAAATGAGAATCCCAGCCGAATTTCTAGTAGCTTTAACGAACAGATAAGAAGCTTCTCCCAGAAGGCAACTGTTCTGTCTCTGAGCCTCTTACCTTCTACTCAACATTAAAAAAATTCCCTCAGGCTAGCATTGTTCATTACCTGAGTTTCTAGTTTTATGCTAGTTACTTTGGTTTATAATGAGATGCAAACATCGAACCTCACAGGTAGGCTATTGTTTAGAAGGTAATTCAGGATACAGAAAGTAGGACTTGTGTCAACATAGAAAAGTTTTACAGACGAGGCTTTGAGTACAAGACAAATATAAGATGATTTTTTTTTTAAATTAACATGGCATGATAGTTTAAGTTAATTGTCAATTTGATGGGATCTAGAATTACCTTGGAGACAAATCTCTGGGTATGTCAATGAGATCAGATTAATTAAGAAAAGGCATATCCTAGCTGCCGGACTGGATGGAAAAATGAAAGAGGGGTGAGTCATTCACTGCTCCCTGTACCTCGAGTGCAGATCCAACTGGACCAGCTACCTCAGGCTCTTGTTCCCATGACTTCCCTATCATGACTCAGTGACCCCAGGAACAGTGATCTAAAATAAACACTTCCTCTCTTGCACTGCTTCTGTCAAGTTATTCTGTTGTAGCAACAGAAGAGACCACTAACAGCTTTGATTTGGGGTTTGATAAAATAGTTTCGGCTAATATTTGCCCTTACGCACACTCATCATGACTCGCATTATAATTTGCAACTCAGCTCCTTGTTGTTCAGCTACCCAGTTTGTATATGTTGTGGAAAGATAAATTTAAAACAGAACAGAGGTCTGGGCACTCAGTTTGATGATAAAACAAACAAAAACCAAAACACAAAACGATAACAAAAAACTTTATATCTCACAGGGGATAAAATCAATTTTGTTCAGTTATTTTGCTCTAACCATTCATGTGACACTTCTCTTGAACCCGGACATAACACAGGGAAGAAGCCTGGAAAGTGGGCTCACCTACCCAGGACACTCATGTTCTGTTCCAAGTCAGAGGTTCAAGAATGGGAAGGTAGGGCTGTGTCTCTGTGTTTCTCTGTCTCTGTGTCTCTGTGTCTCTCAGACGAATGTGAACACATCTCAGGCACACTCCCTGTGCACCTTCACAGTATGTTGGATTCTCAGTCCCTCTGCATCAATGTGGCAGTGTCTGTTCAGTGCCTGTTTTCCTTCGCAGAGGGGGATGGGATGGTGATGGGGGAGCCAATTATGGCAGCTTCTCTCCACAGTGTGCAGAGTGGCTGAGTTGTCATTCATTATGGCCTAATGTTTAGCTGCAGTATGCAAACCACCAAGGCTATGAGGAATCACAGCTGAGAAGGGAATGCCTGACAGAGGCAATAAAGCACCTTCTTCTTCAAGAGGCGCCACCGCAGGGTCATAGAATTTGCATGCAGATCCAGTTGTGCTTGCAACTCAGGTTATTAATTATTATCCAAATCACCCCCCTTGTTACCTCCAAGCTCTCATTATGGCTGCAAATACAGGTATGTTCAACTCCCACCTCACTGCCCTCATATATTATGCCACTACTTTGTTATATAACTACGGAGCCCAGGAGCCCATCAGAGGGACTTTAAACAAAATAAACACTCTACAGAGGGGTGCTTTTTCTTTGTTTGGCTGAAGGGATAGTGGTAATGTAAAAATACCTTCCCACTAAAGTCTCACAGACATACCCGTCAAGGCCTTTGATCCTGAGGTTACCTTATGCCATTTGGTAGCTCTGCATCCTCTCTGCAAAAGGACAGGATCAATCAGGGATGCCTTTGGCCATATTCACAACCAGAATCAGCTGCAGCCGCAAAGGCAGGAGTATCTCAGAAGCAAGAGGTTAACCTGATCATTGTTGTTTATTGAGGCCCATATAGAGCTTTTCACAAACCTCAGAGCTTTATGGCCTGCAGACTGACCCCATAACTCTGCCTGCTGGAGAAACACGCCTGCCCTGGCTTTGAGCTCTCCCCTTCTGTAAAATCACCAGCAATCCAGCTATAAACGATTTCCTTTGGAAGAGTGGGCTGTCTCCTTGCCCTCAACAACCTCTCTCTCCCTCCCTCCCTCCTCTCCTTCCATTCCTCTCTCTCCTTCAATCTAAGAACAGTCTTTAAACAGTTATCCTGGTCCACTCTCCAAAGCCAGATGATTTAGCAAGAAACCTAAACTGCTTACACACTGTTTTGAATTTGATATCTTTTGCTTGTAGGTCTGTAAGCTTCAACTGTATTTATAGTTATTAAAATTGACTCTTGCATGTGCCTCTATGGCACTAATTTGATTAAAAACAAATATTACCATGACAGTTGTATCAGAGATATCATTTAATCGTGTATATGGTGTTTCTATCAACATTGCTACTATTATTTAAATTAATGTTAATAAGTGTACCTAGTTACTGACAAAATTCCTCTTTCAAAGGCTATCATCATGAGAAATCATGCATCTATAAACCATCTCATTATTAATATTTTATTGTTTCAGGTTAGATTATCTAGATCATATATATCTTCTAGGTATATATCCACTTTTTCTTCCACTGTGTGCAATGTATTTGTCTGCATGAATATAATCTATGAGTCTATGGTGTAGAATTTTCCCAGTATATGCATAGTTCTGGGATCAATGCTTAAGACAGGGAGGGAAAGAGAAGGGGTAGCAGGAAATATCCTCTATAAATGAAAATTTGGCTCAGTAAATATTTGTATCATTTGCTCTAGATTTTGTTGAGATGATAGCTCGATCTGGAACTTTCTATCAATTGACTTCATGAAGTATAGAATGAGTCTCCATTTTATTAGATCTGTCAAAATAGAGTAGGCACTGCTAAATGTTTGGAGTTCATATCTTACCCATGTGACATCTTTGTTTCCTGAATTCTCAAAAATAATTCTTTGGGGGGCTAAAGAGACGGCTCAGTTAAGAGCACTGACTGCTCTTCCAGAGGTCCTGAGTTTAGTTCCCAGCAACCACATGGTGGCTCACAACCATCTCAGACCGATGTCTCACACATCCTAAAAATAACAACAATAACAATAACAACAACTATTAATTCTTTGACTGCATGAGTGTTAAAACCAGAAAGCACTAAATCTGCGATCTCCACACTCCATAGCGATGTGATTGTCTTCCATTTATTCTAAAATGCCCACCTGGATGCTAGAAGCTGACTTTCAAACCTTGAGCTTTGCCCTTTGCATAGAAAACATAGAAGCATCAATGTAGAAGCCCCATCCATGGGCCATGGATCTGCATGGTAGCCTGAACACCTATTTCCAAGCAGGCATTAATCACTACAAATGAAGTCTATAACATGAGCAATGATTCCCCCCAAATAAAACATACCAAATACTCTCCAAAGAAGCAAAGCATAATGTCAGCTCCAGGCATTAGAGCTAACCCTCAAAGCCTGTGTTTCTATCACAGTCCTATGCTTCATCACCAAGTGTCCCACCTCACAGTCCTCCTATGGCCAATGCTCAAGCATCTCTGCCAATTCCTTTTTAGAGATGTGCTTTACAGCTCTTTCCCCAGGTGAAGAAGACATCAGTGTCATGACAATATTGTCACATCTGGTTTTTGATGCAGAAGCACATCACTCACCTCGATTGTCAAGGCAGAACTTCTGCTTGTTTCTAGAAATTAAAATTGTCACAAAAGCTCAGAAGTTGGCTCCACTGAATATATAGATTAAACATAATTAAAACTATGAAAATGTGCTTCTTAAAAACAGAATCATCTATGAAATCAATATTCAACTCATATATGTGGTTATCCCTCCTCCCCCAGACTTTGTAGCTATTGTCTTCTCAGGGATGCACCAGTCTCTTCTGACATCTTTCTTAGTGAGGGTTTTGGTATGTGCAGTAAACTTCGTGGAAGAAATGGAGGGACTGTGTGGTGATGGGTTTCTGCAGAACAGAATCTGGCAAGTCCCGAGCCTGGGCCCAGGAATCAAAATAAAGGATCTTGACAATTGGTCACCTCTCTTACATAAGCTTTACATAAGCTTTTCTGAACTTGTTGGGGTATATGGAGCCATCAGAATATTGATCAAAACAATTCTGCATTGTGTAATCTTCCAGCAATGGACCAGGTTTGTTTTCCCCCCTGGCTCTAGCTGAGCATCAGCACTGTTTGGAGAACTGGTCAAATCATGGAATGGAGAAGCAGACTCATAATGCAGTGCCCTGGAGAAAGGATTTGAGAAAGCTCAGGAAAGATGCTCTTTCTGACAAGTGACACTGGGATTCAGTAATTGGGCAGGTGATGTTAGATTCAGATCCTTGGAAGCTCTCTCAAAAGTCAAGCTTCTAAAACAGGGAGAGTAGGATTTGAACAATGGTCCTTAGGATGCCATGCTGTGCGGCAGGTAGAAGAATGTGGGGATACCTGCATTTTGTAGGGAAACAACAATTCTGCAGTGTTCACCTACAGTGTCAAAAAATAGCATTTGGTGGTCACATACCTCCTTTGTATAAAGAAGATAGCGTGTGTGAGAGCTCTCATTCCACTGATTGACATTTAGCATGCTTTTACTATGTGGCAACTTTTTGTTGAAATGTGTGATTTTTGCAGAATCACAGCAAATCAGAAAAGTGTGAGAAGTCTAAATGAACAAATGCTATTTTGATTCCCAACAAGAAAAGAAAACCAAACTTTAAAAATCCCAAGACACCAATCTAATTCACACAGCATCTGAAGAAAACTTGATGTGGTAGAAGTCATGACTAATGGTTCAGGTGGCGCTGGGTCCTCAAAGAAAAAGTTATGCTGTGTTATAGTCATATATTCATATATATACATATATATATGAATCTTTCTCGCTATATCTCTCTCTGTACTTGTATATACACAGAGAGAGAGACAGACAGAGAGAGAGAGAGAGAGAGAGAGAGAGAGAGAGAGAGAGAAAGAGAGAGAGAGAATCCATATTAGAGTAATAAGGCCAATGTAGCTGGGTTTCACTAATGTATGTAATAAGCTCCCTTATGACACACTATTAACATATAATATAATATATTATAAAATATAAATTGAACACAGGATAACTACATTTAAAAGTACATATGTGATATATCCAAAGGTAACTAAAGAACTATCACAATTTAAAATGGATCATTTAAAATGTAGAAGAGAATGTAGCTGAGTTTAGGTCTCACTGCACAGACCGTGTCTACCTTGAACTTAATGATTCTCCTGCCTCAGTTTCTTGATGCTGGAGTTCTAAGGTGGGCACTGTCATACTTGGCTCAACCTGTGTTGTTGAGTATAAGTATAAAGTAAGTTTAAAGAAAATTTCTCATCACATTTGTCCAATATACTCTATCTTCAAGAAACTTTTATTCTTATAGTGTGCAGGCCAGATTTGTTTCTTTCTTCTCTTTCTCTTCTGTTTTTCTTCTGGGAGAGATGCCAAATGTAGTAGGGACAGTCATCTGAAGGGATCCGTTTTCAATCCAACTTCTGATTTTCCAATATAGGACGTTTCCCCTGTGTGTATATAGTATCCATCAGTCCACAAACAACATTCCAGAGAACGAAAATGACTGATGATTGTAATTGCTGAACGTATGATGCATTGACAAGGCTCAACTCAGACGTGTGAGAATCCATGACAAGCACACTGCTTGCCAGACCCATTGCTGACATGCACACACGCTCAGTGTTTAAAAGAGCACAAAACTACGGAGAGCACAGAAGCAGAAGGATCAACGCTGTCATCCTCTACCTGTCTCCTAGCCCTTGACTTTGTCAGACTTGTTAATCCGTTTGTAAGATCTCCTGCTTATCTAGAATTATGCTTCTGAGAAAGCAATTTTGCCATCTCCTGTTGTTGCTCTTTTTGATCTTTACTTAACCAAATTGGTGCTTCAGAGTGACCTTACTAACTGGCTACATGCTTTTGCTCGGAAGGAGTTTGGCAGTGCCTTTCCAGGGATGTTTAGGGTCCTCCCAGTTTAGAAGCTTAGGAAAGATCAGGTTGGGAAGCCAGCTCTTAGAATCAGTAAGAATCCCATATTGCCAGTAACCATGTAATTTATTATCCAGCATCAAATACATTTGAAAGTAGAAGGGAGAGCTAGTCTTAAGTTGGTAGTATAACAAGATCCCATGGAAGTGTTCTAGACAGACCAGGAGGCAAGCCTCCTATTTACAGCAATTCAACTACTATAAAGAATAAGAAAGACTGTGGTTGAAGAGAAAATGGAGCTTGGAGACTTTTATGGAAGAATAGGGGGAAAGATTGTGGGCCATCTAAGGGGATAGAAACTCCACAGGAAGACCAACAAAGTCAACTAACCTAGACCCTTAGGGCTCTTAGAGGTTCAACCACCAACTAAAGAACATACACGGGCTGGATCTAGGCCTCTCTTCATATATGTAGCAGATGTGCAGCTTGGTCTTCATGTTGGTCCCAAACAAATGGAAAGGGGCTATTCCAAAAGCTGTTGCCTGTCCATGGGATATGTTCCTCTAGCTGGACTGCCTTGTCTGGCATCAGTGGGCTGCCTTGTTAGTGCAAGAGGAAGCGTCTGTCCCAGCAGAGACTTGATGTTCCCGGCTGGGGGAAATACCTGGGGGCACCTACCCTATCAGAAGGGAAGGGAGGTGGGGGAAGGATTGCAGAAGGGAGCAATGAGCTGGATGTAAAGTGAGTAAAAATAAGAAAAGAAAAGAAAGAAAAGCTGTGGTTTACAATTGACCTTTAACCTCCTCACTTGCAGTCCATGTTCAAAACAAATGAAGAATGTGTTGTTTCTGTGTGGTCCCACATCTAGTTTCTGAAAGCAGAACAAAATGAAAAAGAAATGAATACACCTACTCTTTCCCCGGGACTTTGTAGGGGTTACATCACACTCTGAAAACAGGCGACTCCTTTGTTCTTCCCTTAGGCCAGGGCATAAGTTTCTGTCCATCCCAGTCCCTGCTAGGGAAGGGTCAAATGCCAGTTTCCGTGTCCTGTAACCTCCAGGACAAAAGTCAGATGCTGTGTGTGATTCTTTTGGAGCTTTGATCACTTGACTTAATTCAGGCAAACCCCAAGCCCATATATATTTCCTAGGGCTGTGCTCAGCTAGGACATGCTGGACACTTAATGGCTATTCCTCTTGTAAAACGTACTCAGAGCATGGTCTACTTCACTTTGACATCCACTCGTACCCAACACCTGTGCTTTCATTCTTGGCCCTGGGAGTCACAGCCCAGGGAACTTTCCACTCTAACTTCCTGTAGTGCTTTTATAGAACATTCTTATGAATTAGACGTCAAATTTTTCACTTATAGATGTCTGTGGTGACCTTAGTCTCTGCATCAAACACCATTCTCTTGGCAGATGCTTCCAATCTCTCCTTCTTTACTGGTGACAACATTCTGATTTAATTTGGGATGGTAGTGAGCCTGTTTTCAAAAAAAAAATATCAAGAAACGATTCATGATCTTCAGACTCTGTTAGGGACGGAGACATACATGTGACAAGGTGCTGCTCAGCGAAGTGGAAGTGGCAGTTACTGGATAAGGTTTCTGGGAAGCTTTTAAAAAGGACAGAAGGGACTCATCCATCCTTTCACCTGCTGCTCTTTTGTCTTTCTCTGTCTGGAAAGCAGGCGGGGTGCTTGAATGTGCAGCTGCCGTCCTCAGAGCTTCAAGATGAAACCCCACAGCAAGGATGGCAGAGCAGGAAGATGGAAAAGCTTCTGTCCTACTTGCCCCTGAACTTGTGACAAGTGGCAGCAGAATCCTTTAGGTAAGGGGTCCTGAAAGTTGCCTATGACTCACAACTGGCTTCTAGTTCTTGACAGAGCTTTTTGAGAAGTGAAACTGTCTGTCTGTCTGTCTGCCTGTCTGTCTGTCTGTCTGTCTGTCTGTTTGTTTGGAACAGAATAAGGAAAGATTGAAATTAACTATGCTAGCCACACTCACTAATGTGAAAGTAAGGGGTTATCCCCCCTTGTTCCCCCATCCCCCACAGAGCTTGGCTAGAAAGTAAAGCCAGAAGTCTGTTCTGTTTTGTAGTCAAAATCCCAAGCTATAATTGCTCCTCCTGTAGCTCTGATCAGTGCGTGAAGGAATGCAGAAAGATGCATCAGGATGAACAACTACTCATCACCAAGTCCATGAGGCAGAGGACAATTATCCAGGACCACTGGGTGGAGAAGAAACCAGAGGGAGGCTTATCCTCGGGTGGCCTCCTAGGTCTAGCAACGTTTGAATGTCCTCAGCGTATGCCTTAGTTACTGTTCTATTGCTGTGAGGACACACCATGACCAAGACTACTTATAAAAGGAAGCATTTAATTTAGGGATTATAGTTTCATAGGGTTAGTCCATAATCATCATAGCAGGGAGAATGGTAGTGGGTAGTCATGGTGCTGGAGCAGACGCAGAGAACTCTCACGACTTTTAAGTTGCAGGCAGAGAAAAAACAATACTGAACCTGTCATGGAGTTTGGAAACCCCAAAACCCACACCAGTGGACACGCCTACTCCAACAAGACCACACATCCTAATCTGTCCCCAAATTTTACACTAGCTGGGGGACAAGCATTCAAATACACAAGCCTCTAAGGACCATTCTTATTCAAACCACCACAGGGTATATCATTAACTTCTGGAATTTGTGTAAAGGATATTTTCAAAAAACCTCCAAGGTTTAGGCCAAACATATAAATGTATGTAAAATATGAGGTGACAGATATAGTACAGCTGGTGGTAAAAGAGTCAAAGTAGGCATGGTAAACTGGTGTAAATGGGTGAGCTGGTGTTTTCAACGTGCTCAGACAATTTCCCTAAGTGGAAGGCAGCGGTTGACTTTGGGTGTCAGTCCTCAGGAGCTGCTGTCCTTGTTCTTTAGTGGCAGGGTCTTTTGCTGTCTTGCAAATTCATGATGTAGGTTAAGCTGCCTGACCAGGGAGACCCAGGGATCCACTTATCTCTATCTTTCCAGTGCTAGGATGACAAATGTGTGCCAGCAGGCCCAGATTTTGATACTAATTCTATTTACTTATGTATTTATTTGTCTGTACCTGTGAGTATGATGTATGTGTACTTGTGGGCAGTTGCTCATGGCAGAGCATGCTGAGTCAGATGTCCTGCTTTATCCTTCTCTGACTTATTCCACCCAAGACATGACCTCTCACTGAACCTAGAGCTAAGCTGGTGGACATCAAGGCTGTGCAATCCTCCCGTCTCAGCACCCTACACAGTGCTGGAGTGGCAGACACGTGAGGCTACTCCCAACTTTTTATTTGAATGCTGAGGATTTGAACTCAGGGCCTCATGACTAGGCAACAAGGGCTCTTACAGAGCCATCTCCCTGGCTCCCTAATCTAGTTTTTACTAAGCAAGTAATTTACCTCCTGAGCTTCTCCCTAGCCTGGTGAATGTCTTTTAACTGGTCAAGAGAGCTGTTTATTTCATAACGTCTGGAAAAGTCCCTCTGTATTCCCACAATGTAACCAAGAAAGAATTGAGTAGGGCTGACAATTAAGAAGTGGTGAGACAAAGCAAAAAAATCTTCTGTTCTCCTGTTCTTCCAGCTATGACCATCTCCCTCTTCCCCAGCATATGATATGAGCACTGATCATTTCTGATAGAGGGTTTTTTTTGTTTTTGTTTTTTTGTTTTGTTTTGTTTTGTTTTTGGATTAGTTTGACAGGTGATGAAGAACACTTATATTAGTTTTTAATACTGTCACTCATCTTTGACCCCACGGTCAATGAATGTTTAATAAACTAATAAAGGAGATTGGAGATTTCAGTTGTTCCTAGTAATGATAACAACGATGTTAATTACAAATCTATGATGGTAATAATCATAGCTATGTAATATTCCGTCACTATTATAAGGCATTACCCTTGGTTAGTCATCATTTCACAAGTGACAGGATGGAGATGTGTACAGTGGGTGCGTTATAAAATCTAGTGAAGCCAAACAGTGTAAACTGAGAGAAGGCTGGCATGGGGGCAAAGCCAGCCTCACCCATGAACAGGGCACTGCTTGCTCCTTTGTTGTACACTCAGGTTGAGCCTAAGGATTTTGACATAGTGAATTCTTTTTTTTTTTTTTTTTTTTTTTTTTTTTTTTTTTTTTTTTTTTTTGGTTTTTTGAGACAGGGTTTCTCTGTGTAGCCCTGGCTGTCCTGGAACTCACTCTGTAGACCAGGCTGGCCTCGAACTCAGAAATCGGCCTGCCTCTGCCTCCCAAGTGCTGGGATTAAAGGCGTGCGCCACCAACGCCCGGCGACATAGTGAATTCTAATATTTCAAAATAAATGATGTTTATAAAAATTTTAAGAAGAAGGAACAAAGGAGTGAAGGATGAATCTCTGATAGTTAAGCAGCTAACTCCAACCCCACCATCCCAGGAAAGTTATTTTCTAGGTTCCCCACTAATGAGTCTGCAAAGTTGCTACAGAGAAAATGGATGCTGGAGGCTTCCTGCAGTCTTTCCTCTAGGTCCTCACACAGATCATGGTCCTCCCATGATCCTCCTACAATCTTTCCAATGATCCTACCATCAATCTTCCCACAGATCCACACATCTTTCCACAGATCTCCCCCAGATTCTCCCATAAATCCTTTCACAGATCCACAGATCCTTCCACAGATCTCCCCCAGATCCTTCGACAATCCTCCCGTGATCTTCCCAGATCCCCCTGCTGTCCTCTCCTCTTGAATCTTGGAAGGCTAAGGCAGGTAGAGTGTTGTCTCTTATGTTCTTTGCTAGTGTGAGGTCTGAAGTTGAGAGGCATGGAGGGAGGACAAAGAGACAGTTGGCCTAACGCTCTCCCAGAGAACAAAAGAGAATTCCAGAAGAGTGTTCCAAGAGTAAATTCCACCCCCTTTCTGACCCCCCAACTCCTAGTCCAGGCCTTCTGTAAACTTCCTTGGGGGAGACCTTCTGAGTTCAGGCTGAGGCCGACTTGCAGAAATATAAACATCACAGCGTTCCCGTGAGAATGAAGCTTGTGCTGCTGAACTACTGTAATTTATTAATCCCAATTATTTTAAGATGAGGACGTAGAATCACTCGTTGGCCACACACACACATGTTACACATAAAAAGACTTGAAAATACCAGAAGAGCAGTTTTCTGTGGAGAAAACAGAGCCTAGAGACTCCAGCTTTAGTTAGAAAGAGACGGGGCTGCAGGGCCCTAGCACAGCCTCGGGCTGCATCTCTACAAGTGTGTTGAGACTTTTTGTTATTTCAGTGGCTGAAACTCTGTCTTGTGTTGCCCGAGGTAGAGGTACCTGTGGGATTGGCTTACCATAATGAAAAACATATGCAGTTTTGGAGATGCCCCTCAGTATCTTCATCACTGTCTTTATTATCTTTGTGAGCAACATACCAGATGAGAGAGACTCTTATTTCCTACAAGGGCCTTGGTGCCACACAGAGGACTTTATGTCTTTGCTTTCTAAAAGGATTTGGTGTAGATATATGAAGGCCAATTATCCCTCAAGAAGTAGAATTAAGCATCTTAGTGAACATCGAGAGGTTAATTTTCTTTAATAGGCAAGCTAAGCTGGCCTCAAGGTGGGGATGGCAAAGAATGAGTGTGGCCACACTCGAATGAGCACGCCCACTCAGGTGTCTAGTATCCGTGGTCAGTGTGTTGACGATGGCTCCCAACATGGGTTCTAGAGAGAGGAGCACATGAGTTTCTTGGGGAGGAGATTCAGAAATTTTCTACATAGAGTAATGAATAGCAGGGACAGGTCAGGGAATAGATCTCTGTATGCACAGGTGGTTGGCCTCGTAAGGGCTTTACCAGAAGAAAAAAAAAAATCAAGCCCTGGGTAGAGAGGTGCAAGATGTGAAGAAACCCATGAAATTCTCTCCTGGGGTTGTTCCGTCTGCAGAGTGACTTTATGAACACTGGTGAGACACTTTGTCTTCATTTATCTGAAAACCTAGAGAACACACACCCCAGGGATCGGGTGAAAAAAAAGCCAAGGCCTGCAGGATCTGCTTGCTGGGAAAAAGGTCTGCATCTAGGTTTCACTGTTCCTTCCAGGATACTCTGAAGGCAGATGCAAAGTAAATTTGGGAAATTAGGAAGGTCTCAAGTGTAAGAGGATCAGGATCCCCAAGTTGTCTCTGTCTAGGCCCCTGAGACCTCTAGGGAACCCCTAATGTGGAATCAGGACTGTAGCTCTGAGGAACCATGAATAGGAGACACTAAATAAATTGTCAGGGGAGAATGCTCCTTACTCATGCCCTTCTCCTGCCCTGGCTCTCTCCTCCCAACACTTCAGCAATGTTTATTAAGAGATGACAAGTCTATCAGGCCTCCTGAGGAGCCTTTCACACAGAGATCTTCCCTTACACCCAGGGAATGTCATCAATCTTCTGCTTGTTTTAAGCTCCCGAGCAGCTGAGAGTGAGCAAGGACCCGTCCTGTCCCACCCCCTCCCTCTAAGCATCTTTCTCATTTCCTTCTCCTTCTTCTTCGATGCTTTGCAGCATGTCACGAGGTGTTAGGAAAAGGGATGCTGTCTGCACCAAGTGTGTCAGATAAGGGCACGAAGCATAGAAAACCAGGAACAAAACAGACCCCTTTCTCCCATGTCCCTGGCTTTACTAGATGGATAGACTGTGGAATAAACTTGCTGTGCTGTGCACTTAACATTGTCTACGTTACAGCATGCACAGTAGAAAAATGACTTACAAGCCTCATGCTATACATGCGACTATCACGCCCATCTCACAGAGAATCAGCTGCCCATCTTAAAAAAAATCAATTATGGACATCTACTCTGAGAATAGATCCATGTTGCCTTTCCTAGATGCCTTCCTATGTGTTTGTCTGCACCCTGTTTCGTTCTAGAAACAAACTTTAGGCTGTTAACTGTCAACATCTCAAGGAAAAGATGCATTTCCCCATGCATGTAGGAGGCAGGTTTGATACCAATAACTAGCAATTGCAAGCAGAATAGTTTAATCTGTGTCTTTCAAGTGTTTTCTGTGCCACAGTCTTTGTAAGTCAAGCATGCCGCACACCCACTTTTCATCAGAAGACCCCCTAATCTGGCCCACACAGCTCCAAGTCCTGAAAGACACTGTCAGATGGGACAATAATACCATTTTTAAATCTCATGAAATTTATTGAGGCTTACAAATCACTTTTTGGCACTGGTTCAATATTTAAACGTTTCCATCGAACACATCATAAGGTTGTTTTTTATTTGGAGATGGAAGAGAGAAAATTATTTCTCTCTGCCATGAATGCTTCCAAACAGTTCTTTTTTGAAGCTGGTTCTTTACTGTAATATGGGCTTTTCAAAGATTTTGACACTGGGCTTTGTTCGGAGAAACGAGGAAGGTCATGAAAAACGGGTCTTTCATCCTCTGCGCGGCGTCTCTGACTGTAGCTGAATCAGATAGGAATGAAAGATTGGGCTGGTTTAATTCACGCTGGAAGGTTTGTGGGAGACTGAGTTGTGTGGAAGGTGTATTCTAACACACACATCCTGTGATTTGCTGCAGAGAGCCATATAGGTCTAGAGGTAGTGTTTTCAGGAATCTATGTACTCTGAACTAAATAATTGTGTCTACAGGGGCATCTTGGTTTCTGTAGACAAGGTTTCCAGAATATTCCATGTTATAACCTGATGTTCTGGTGTGAATGCATAGGTGTGTGAACATGTATGCATATGTGTGTGTGTGTGTGTGTATGCATGTGTGTGTGTGTGTGTGTGAGCGAGAGAGAAAGAGAGAGAGAGAATACAAATAAATGCAATATCAACATGAATAATTATAATTTGTGGAGGAGAAATCTGCTTTATGTAGCTAGACAGAATCTTGATAGATTCAAAGTGAAATGATATTTTTTTTCCCCTTTTTGGTGAGCGGCACTAAAGCCAGAAGTGAGTCTTCTTCTTTCATGGGAAAAATGCTGCTCAAGGTCCAACTTAGCTTTTATGAAAGGTTTCTTTTTTTCCCTATAAAAAGTTGAACCTCCTGCACTGAATTAACATTTTAAAAAAATCTTTTTTTTTTTTTTTTTCTAGAACATGGTCTTATTTTCAGGATGGAAAAGCCTCTCCTCTCACATTGAAATGTGCTGTGGTGCTTTTCAAAATGGCTTTTATAAACACCAATTAAATGCCACCCACTGAACGTGCGTACCTCATTGGGGTCAAGTATTTGTTGTGGTGTATGACCATGGCAGCAATCAACTTTAGAACTTGTCCATCACCTCAGACATCCCATAGTCCTTCTACATCATCCTCCAGACTCAGCCTCCCCTCAGGACCCAGTCAAACACGAATCCACTTTATATTTCTATGGCTTTGACTGTCCTAAATGTCCCCATATGAGTGTAATCTCAGAATACTCTGTCTTGTGATTGGCGTATTCTACTTTGCAGAATATCGTCAAGGCTTGGCCATATTACCTGTGTAGACTTCTTACTCTTTTAAAGATGGATAAGAGTTTGTTGTAAGTATCAGTGAGTGGGCTCGTGGGCTTGTCTCCAATCTTTGCCTGTTAGAAATATTATTGTAATGTATTCATGCACCATTTGGGTGTAGCCTTCATCTCCCTTTTCTGTGACATGTAGCTTGAGGTTGAATCCCCAGTCTGATGATAACCTTCAGAGCTACCTGTGATGAGCTGCCAGTGGTTCTCCGCCATAGCTCCAGCACTTTATACTTTCATGGTACTTACTAGAGGAGGGTCCTAGTTCCTAACCCTCTCTCACTTGTCACTAGCTTTGAATTCTAGCCATATTCCCCATGCATGTAGTAGCATCACATTGTGATTAGCATCTTTGTTTCTTGGATGCTGGAAATAGTTTCCCTATGTTTATTGACTCTTCCAGTATTTGCTTTAGAGAAACAGTTATGTAGATATCATGGCCATTTTTAAAGTTGAGTTATTTATCATTTTATCATTGAATCCCAATAGTCCTTTTTATGCTTTAGACACAAACCTCTTGTTCAATATATGACCAAGAAGTGTTACTCAATGTCGTGGGTTCCCCATGCTCCTCCTTGTGGCCTTCGACACACTGGACTTTTACATTTCATGCTGTGCAGTTTCTCTTTCCTTTCCACTCTTGCTTGCACCTTTGGTGCCATGGCTCAGTTTGATTTTACCTGACTCTTTAACGCAATGCCTTAGTATTCAGATCCAGGCTGTACCAGGGACACCAGAGGAGAGCTGTTCTGACATTCATGGCATTGAAGGTTGACAAAAGGTTCTATCTTACTGCTTCAGGAATCTTTAAGCATGCCCCCAAAGTATCATCAAGTATTTTATTAGGAAAGCATGTGATGAAGGTTACTGCTGGAACCCCTTCCAGCATATGCAATACATGCACCACTAAGATGTGTTTAAGATTTCAGTCAATGCACTCATTACTAAGAAATATTATACAGAGTGTGGCCACCAGGTGGTGACAGAAGCAGCTGTTAATGAACAGTCTCACTCAACTGTAAGGAGTATGATTTATTAGGGACCCAAGGTGTCTAACTAGCCCATTACACTTATGAGGATTACCTCTTAAGACTTTGTTAACAAAGTAAACTTTCTAGCAAGACCAAGGCAATATTAAGGACATGGATTCTTAAGGTGCCATTAATACTTACTATAGGACTTTATAGAAATTATTTTTAAAGAGACAGTTCTCAATGTATATGGTATTCTTTGATGGTTTTTCTTCTCAATACCATTCTTATTTAATTTCACTTAAAATACATATTTTATTGTAAATTACATGTGTATGTG
The DNA here is from genome assembly GCA_030674055.1 of Rhabdomys pumilio. Taxonomy (NCBI): domain Eukaryota; kingdom Metazoa; phylum Chordata; class Mammalia; order Rodentia; family Muridae; genus Rhabdomys; species Rhabdomys pumilio. Next base: position 65,415,236 of record JANHMN010000009.1, on the reverse strand, counting down.
TGAATATATGCACAGAAGTGGAGTGCCCTTGGAGACAAGGGAATTGGTTCCCTGGACCTGGAGTTCTTGAGTATAGGTGATTTTGGGTTATTCAAGGTGAGTGCTGAGAACAAACCTAGTTCTGTTAGAGCAACGAGTGATCTTAAGCACTGAGTCATGTCTTCAGCCCCTAGCTAGTTGCCAAAGGAAGCACTTAACTATTTTATTTAGTCTGTACAATGCTTTATCAATATACTGTTCATATCCTCAGCTAAAAGCTCCCTTTGTTCAGGGTCTTCCCTTCCTCCTTTCCTCCTTCTCTTTCTCCATACTTCCCTCCTTCCCTCCCTGTCTCACTCCCTTCCTGCTTTTCCTCTGTTCTCTTCATCTCTTCCCTTTTATTCTCCTCTTCCTGATTCTTGTACTTTATGGAAAATGGTTTCTTTATGCTCCACTATCTACTCTTAGCCAGTGCTCAGGTCTGTCTTATCTTCTAGCTGGAGCTTCTCCAAGATTCTTTGTTTCCCCTTCTCATTAAGTTTACTTTCTTGTGAAGAAGAGGAGTGTGCTCTACCTGGTTACATGTATCTCCAGAAGGATTGCTGCTTAGTGGGTTTTGAATTTTATATACAGTCAGCTCTCAGTGTCTGATGGTTCCACATCTGCAGATTTAAAGCATTTTCTGTTACAGATACAGTCAACCAAGGTCTGAAAGTACTTAAGTAAAAAACAAAATATCTATAATGTGCATGTTCAGACAATTTTCTTCTATCTTCAGCTAAAGAATATAGCACACTAGCAATTTACCTTGCAATTTCATTGTGTTGGATATTGAATTCTATCTAGAGGTAATTTGGAATATATACAAGAATGTGCATAAGGTTATATGCAAATATGCTGCTGTTCACATAAGGGATTTTGCTGGCCACAAGGGTCTTGAACCCAATCTTCACAGAACATGAAAGACCTACAATCTTGCTACCCTTTATTGTGAAAATAATTATTAGACTTCTATATTTATAGCCCATGAGAGATCATAAAAAGTAATTTCAAATGAGTTAGCACACACACATTGGAAGAATATATTTTTAACAAAACATCAATAGTATCTGAACATTTGAGTGGTTCCTTCAATACTTAAAAGGGTTAGTTAAACACACTAGCATGCCACTTGGCTTGACTCACAATTTGAAAAGCAGTATTTTTTTTTTCCATGAAAAAGTACAAAGAATGGTGGCACTGAGTGATTCAAATGACCTTTCTGTGAAGCAGAAGCTTAAGGGTTGTTTGGAAAGTTGTGTTGGAAGATGTTTTGTTGGGGCAAACACGTGAAGAAACCCTTAGCTGAAGTGGACTCAGGTGAAAGACTAAGGCAGACTTCTAAGGAACGTTTAGCTAAAGTAGACACAAATAAAAGGATGTTCTGTTAAAGCAAGTACCTGAAAGGACGCGTGATGAAGGATTTTTTTTTTGTTAACATGTATGCATTGGTCTGTCTTATATTGTGTAGTTGAGCTGTGTTTGTTGGGTCTCTACAGAGAGAAACACACCAAAAAACTTCTGGTGGTGTGTTGTAGGGTTTTTTTTTTTGTCATTTTTGTGGACTCAGACTGATTGGCAGAAGGACATCCGGTGAGAGAGGTATATGTGCTAAGACAAGACCATGCTGAGGCAAGACCTGTGGAGGACACTTGATATTTAGAGAGAGTATAAAAAGGACTCAACAGACAGTGAGGGAGGCTGAGCCTGGCTTGTTTATAGAGCTCATTGTATAATGTTTGAGTCTTTGCTGATCTTTGCTTCCCTGAGAGAGAGACACAGCCAAAAACTCCTGGCAATCCTCCTATCCATCCTATTGACTCGTGCTGAGACTGAAGCCTGGCTGTCTCTGCTAGGTAGTGCCACCACTGCTGATTTGTGTTTGGTATCCTGACTCTACAGAATTGAACTGCTGGAGTATCTGTAAGGTGTTTGCAAGTGGATCGAGCTGCCACTGTTAATCTTTGAACTGAATTGCTAATTTCCAAACAACACAGATGAGAGTTGCTCCAAAGAACCTTTCTAGACAGGTCCACATCCTCTCAGTCCTTTGTTTTCTACTACCTCTGGTGGGTGGTGGGCTACAAGGGGTGTTCTAGCGTTTAAAAACTATTGGTGTTTACTGTCTTGCTTGTTCCTTTACTATTTGCATCTATTGTATTGCTAGTTCCTCAACCTAGAACTGACCATAATATTTGCATGTAATTAAAATGATATAAAAGCAAAAAAGGAGGAGGGGGGATGGGATAGGGGGTTTCTAGGGAGGGGAAATGGGGAAAGGAGAAGGCGTCTAAAATGTAAGTAAATAAAATATCCAATAAAAAAGTTTGAAAAAATTAAAATTACATTTCTGAGATACAACTTATTTCAAGGGCTCTTGTTTTCTCCATAGTGAAACAAAAGGTGTATATGTAGAAGGGCAAAAAGCCACACCTAAATCATGTTCCTCACAATGTGTTAAGTAATCGTCACATCTGTGAAGGAAGCCACACTCACAAACAGCCTTTTATATCTTGAGGCAACATCTCTGTATGAAAGTATTTTAGCTGTTTTCTCATGTAATGAATCTGCACTAGATGACAAACATTCACTGACAGCCAACAAGTGGCCATTTACAGTCTGGCCTGGTCAGAGCGGTGCACATCTGTAATCCCATGCTTCTGTGATGGGGGCTACACTTCTGGCTTCTTGGTCACGAGTGTTTCTTCTGTGCCTGCCTTTAGTAGGGGAATTGTTTTTCTTGTTGAGCAAGTGGGAGGGCTGGCAGCTGAGGGTCTTGTAGCAGACTTCACTTTTTTTCACTTTGAGGCTGAGATCTGATGGGAAAGAAGAAGAAAATTAATAGGATGTGCATTAATGTGTGGCAAGAGTGTAGGGACAGCTAATTTTGATGGAGGTCGGTGAATTCCCTGGGTGTGTCTGGAGGGTGTTTCCTAGGGAGATTAGCATGTGAGCTTGAGTAGACAGGGTAGTGAGACTCTGCCCTCAGTGGTATGAGTGAGAACATGATCCAATTGACCTTGGCCCAGAGAGAAACAGGGAGAGGACTTTCTCTGTCACTGGGACACTGTTCTTTTCTTGTCCTCAGATATCAGATCTTCCAGCTCTCAAGCCATGAGAACCCAAGAGAGATGTTGGCATCTCCCTTTGGTTTTCAAGCCTTTGGTTTCAACTGTGACTTTTATCCCAGCTCTCTCAGTTTCAAGGCTTTCATATTTGTATTGAACGTTCACCCCGAGTTCTAGAGTCTTCGACCTGTAGGATCATGCTGGATCTTTCAGGTCTCAGATTCCCTGATATTTTGAGCCATGTTTACGGCTAGGTTCCCATAATATATCTCCCTTTTTCTGTATTTCTTTTTTGCATTTTCTCTGGGTTCTGTATTTCTGGAGAGATCCATCTGATACAGGTCTGAGCAGCTACGGCAAGGTCTCCTTAGCAACAGCTTCTAAACTCTTCTGTGTGGACTTTGGAGTCAGCATTAGAGAAATTATGCCCATGGCACTATGTTTCTTGAACTGCACCATCTCCTCAGTACCTCTTTTCCTACTGTCAACTAGGTCTCCTGATCAACATGGCCCCACCTTCCTTATGTAGCTCTTAAAACCAAGGGCTTAGAAGTTCCTTCCACAAAGCCTAACAGTACAAAGAGGGTGCCTGAGAAGTGGCAACTCTTTGTTTCTCTGCCATTTGAACTAGCTCAGTGCCTAAGTCTTTAATTCCCATGCTCTTCATGGGAAACAGATCCTTTGAGATGCACACACAAGGCCAGTCTTCTGCAGAAGCACGTCTGGCATTTGAATGACATCTTCCTGGAAATAGGATAACTTCAAAAAAGAAGGGTTCTGATGGAATCTCCAGCCACCTAGGAGGAAGGGCAGGGAGGTGTTTGGGAGGGGGTTGTATTTTGAAGCTATCCACATGGTACATTCAGAGATGGCTTCCTTCCAGGTTTTGAGTCCTGACTCCCAAAAGATCATATCACAGCAGTTTTTCTGCCTCTGTAATGGCCATCCGGAATGACTTCAATGTGCTCTCCACGTGTGGAAGCGATTATGTTCAAACGATGTCCTAGCACAGGGTGGATTTGGAAAGCCAGAGGGATTGAGAGGATGGAGCCACCAATGACATTTGTGCAGAGAACAGAGTCAGAGCCATGGTGAAATGCACTTCCTGGGCTCCATCCGAGTCCCACCTGATTCTCTGATCTACCCTCTCTATAAACAGTTTCAGGCTTTCTCACTGGCCATGTTTGAAAGATGAATTTGTTTCTTTCTTTTAATATATTTTTATTGGTGGATCTTATGGTACAAAAGCAGTGGGTTTCAAAGTTACATTTATGTGTGTTTCTTATTTATTTACTGATTGGGGGAAAGAGCATGGGACATGTCATGACAGAAGTCCAGACAACTTAGCAGAGTTGGTTCTTTCTACTATTTGTATTTCCTGATGATCAAATTTAGGTCTTCCAGTTTTTACCTGTTCAGCCATCTCCCTAGACTGTTTGTTTCTTTTTTTTAAAGTTGCAACCTCCTTCCCCTAAACATTTATCATTTTCTAACAGGTACATAGCTAGGTTCTCAGGATGTCTACCACAAAACTTGTCTCTGGGAACTAAACTGGAATCTTCTGGAAGAGTCGTATGTACCATACCCTTGACTGCTGTGCCATCTCTCCAGCCCCCCAAAACAGTCTTTAGCTGAGCAATTTACTGACTGTAGGAAGAGAGACGACTAAATAGATAGAACAGTAGAACGGCAGGCAAGACTTTCCACCCTTTGCTGTGAACTGTTTCAAACACATTACTTAGCTGCTCAATCACTGTCTATCTCAGAGTGAAGTAGGCACCACCTCCAATTTTCCAAAGTTTGAAAATGAGAAGGGGATTCTGAAGTTCAAAATGATTAACTAACTTGCATGGGTCACTTGTCTACTAAATGGCCAACCTGGGCTTTAGCCTTGGCTGTGGCCTGACTGAAAACTGTAGCACTTCCTCTACCCTCCATGCCACTGGTTCAAGGCTGAGACGCCCAGCATTGACTGATACCTCTGGAAGGTTCCAGGGGGCGCTGATACCCAATTCTTGAGAAAGAAGTGGAGATTGCTCACGCAAGGTGAAAAGGGCTATATTCTGCCAAAGAAGAGATTTCCATGAGAGGGTGTGCTAGAGCTTGCAGGTGTGTGAAGAAGAGGATTTCTTGGAAAAACCACAGCATTTCTGGAGCTAGAGGTGCAAAGTGCTGGGGACGTGGATGAGGTCAGCAGGAACCAAATGCTATGGAATCTTTTGTTCCAAGGTAGGAAATATCGACTCTACCATAAGACCTGCGATGATCTACTAATGTTTTTCTTTCTTTGATTGACAGGTAGTTAGCTATTATTTTGTGTATAAGCTTTCTGATAACTCTGTGAGGAAGGTGACCGTTCCAAGGAGGCAGCCACTCCTTTCCCATGGTTCTGCCTCCACATCCTGTGTCTACGATGCTCACACACTGGGTTTTGTTTATCATTCACATTCGCTCATGCACGATATATTCCATACTATCTCTGGAGCATCTGTTGTTTTTAGTGAGTTAGGTACTAGGATGACAAATAGGGAGTGAGGGACACGGGTGTGATCACCAGGGCAGGGTTTATTGGGAGGAAAGTTACATACACAGTCTGATTTAAAAGCAGCAGGTAAAATGCTGTATAATGGGTATATTTGAAGGGAAGAGGATGGATGGTCCAAGAGGTAGCAAGTACTAATAGCTAAGAGCAGGCTCTGAAGTCACCCTCCTCTGGGTTCAAATCCCAGCCCTGCCCTACATTTGCTCTGTGACACCAGGCCAGTTACTGAGTTGCTCTGAGTCTCGGCATCATCATGTAATAACTGCAAATCATAACATTAACCACCTCATAAGGTTGCAACGAAGATAAATCGAGTGAACATTTGGAAGTTACTAAGTCCAATATGAAAACAGGAGCCCTGAAGTGACAATGTTCCCCAGTAGATGTCACTGCTACATAGCAAGTTAGGTGAGATAATATCTGCTCTGCGTTCAGGACGACCACTTAACCATCCCTTCTGGAAACTGGTACATAAATGGCTTTCTTCTCAAAATACAAAACCCAGAAGAAGGTTAGTGGGCTGATAGCTGTGCAACAGTGTGGAGCACCCGTCACTTCATCAAAGTTTTTCATGAGCGTTCCAAACTTTCTCTATATTGGCACTCTGGTTGAATACATTTTTTCCCTAGGATTCTAAGAAAGCCAGGATTGAATTTCATCAGTCATGTCAGAGAGCACAAATCCTTCGTGAGGCGATATGTGGACAATGACTGGTTGAGATTCCAAAGGTACTAATGTGGAGAAGTAGGAGAAGGTAGCAGGCACAGAACCTTAAGAGGTAACAGCAGGTGACTTTGGAGGGGAGTGATTTTGAGACATCTAGGGTTGAGGCTATTGCTTTCTGTTCTACGAGCCAGGGAAGGTCAAAATGAATCCGTTCAGACTTCACCCATGTCCTGTAGAGCTCAGCACAGCGGGGGGTGAGATTTCTTTCTTGTTCTCGACTCTGACAGGACCAGACTTCAAGGTAAAGTTGATGGGCTAAAATCACAGAGGTCACCACACACTCCTTTCCTTAAACTTGCATAGAACACTTCCTGTGGGTTTGGTTTTGTGTTGCATGGAAGGATACAGAGATGAATAATTCATGGCTCCTTTCTTCCAGCCATTTACAGGCCAGGCTTTAGTGGGAGAGACAGGCATGTTCGACTGTGGATGCAATGGAACATTTTACACAGTGTTTTAAAAATGCTAAGAGCGTTTTGAAGAAGTTGAGATAACATATGGCCTTTGTTTTGCAGGACGAGTAGGAGTCTGTACTATGGAGAAGAGCGAAACAGTCTGGGTAAAAAGACATCTTAATGGAAAAACAAGAAGCTGAAGGTCTGGATGCTTGGCCAAGAGATGAGATTCTGCCTTGAACTTCAATGGGGTATACAGTGGCACCGAGAAGGACTGGAGCTCTTAGCCACAGAATCGGAAAGTGCTTCATTCTTGCAATCACTTTTCTACATTGTGGGATCAATTAATTCTACAGCGTCTACTACCTAGGTTGTCATTTGATGCTAAGTTTGCTTTACACAAGCTTGGTCTGGGAGGGTAGAGGAAGGTCCTGTTCTTTTTCTTACAATACTTACAATAAATGTATGATGGTCTCCCCTATCAGTTCTCTGCTGATACCATAAGATCAACAGGATGTTCTAGGGCTGGAGTCAGTTCTGACACTAATTACCTGAAGTTAGCATAGAACCAACTTGTAGAGGGCTCAATTTTGCGAGCCCCCAGGCCCCTGCTTCCTGATCCAACCATAGGCACCATGCTTCCATTGCCTTTGCTACTGATCTGATTACTCCCCCTGCTTCAATAAGTTGCAGTAATGGCACTCAGAACTCTGGGGATCACTTTCTTCATGTCTACCAGTTCCTTAGGAATGATGTCATAAAAATACAAATGAATATGTATAAAGCAAGGCTGGAAAGGGCCCAGGATAGGGAAGCTGCTCTGTCTTTGATTGGAGTGTGCTACTCTACTGGAAGCTTCCATTAACCCAGAATCTCAGACACCTTGGTAGGGTTTTCATGGGGCTCTATCGCATAGGAATCAATGTGTGTTGGTGATTAGCTCAGTGGTTTCTCTCTCTGGGGCTCAAAGTTCCCATGACTATAGTGTCTAGTTGATTCCTTTAGTGACCAGGCTTTTTCCTGCAATGTGGGGTTTCTTTCTTTTTTTCTTTTTCAATCTTTTTCCAGCCACTGGGCATCTCCTTAACTCACACTTCAGTAGGTCTGTTTGACAGGGACTTCTTATAAAGGGCAAAAGATTCTTCTCTTACCCCATCACTCAGAATTTCTAGGATCAAGAAGTAGAAGTGAAAACCAAATAAATGTGACCAATTATATGTTATTATCTGATAACATCTCTAAGGATAATTTGGTACACATAGCACAATTTGCTGTGGCCCTTTTGAGGAATGGCCCTGGTTAAAGAAGAAACCATCAACCCCAGCATGCAGTGGCTAATAGCAATGATGATGTCAATGCCTGCTCATCTTGTTGAGTACTATCTGTCAAAAGCTGTGATAGATGCATTACGAGTATGAGCTCATCTAATCCACATGTAATCCTACAGGGGAGACAGGCCAGCATCAGGGTATACAGCTGGAGCCTCTGCCACCTGCAGTCAGGCTGCTGGGTCCTTTTGAAAAGTAGCCCAGCCCTTCCCAATGCCTTATGCTTCCATTCCTAAGATGGCAACCACCATGCCTTCAGTGTCCGCAGGAATTTCTGGAAAGGGCATCTTGGGGGCTTAGTAGGGCTGCAGATTGCCTTTGGCCTGCCAGGCTGATCCTGTTCTGACCCTGTTCTGTAGCCAGCTGGTACCATCCATTCTTCATTGTGAATGAATCCAAGAAAGTCAACAGGTACAAGCAATCACCAGAAAGCTATTTGTTGTGATTGAAAAACACTCAAAGAAATGGAGTGCCTCATAGATGATTTAATATTTTAAAGGTGCCGCATGCGAATGAGTCAGCTCAGGGTATATGAGTGAGTTTACATTCCACATCAAGGTTTTACTTAAAGTTTACATTTTGTTTAAATTAGAAGTAAGATCAATGTAATATGGCTTAAACCTTTCTCAGAAATTTATGGCTTCTTTTAATAAACCCCATAAAAGACACTTTTAAACATATGCAGTGTTCTTAATGTAATGGTTCCATTCTCGAAATATATAGTATTTAGGTTGCATCTAAAATGCTGTAAAAGTATCACAAAGGCCGTAAAAATATTGTTAACGGGAAGAAATCTTTTAGAGGAATAAATATTTTCTTGGAAAGGGAAAACGCTGTGAACCTTTTAGTCAGGGAATGGCTTGGTTTTGAAAAATAACAATTTGCCTTCTTTTAAATGTTCTTTCTGTGGTTCTATCCCAGCCAATTATTAGATTAAAGCAAGCTGTCGCTACGCGCCCTAGAAACTCAAACGGATTTGATGTTGCACCCTAAGTTTGCGAGGACAAGTTCCATTTAAAGCTTTAATGAGGTCAAGGGAATAAAGAAGGAGGCTGGCCGAGGCTTTTGTGTTATTTTAGGACTGTATTTTAGAATTACGAGGCTTGAATAAAGCCATGAAAAGAACACAGGGTTTAGGGTTCAGAGGCACTGCATGAGACACGGTGTTGCTATTAACTAAGTTTCTGACCTTGGTTAAAAAAAAAAATCACTCAAGTGCTCCAAGGCTTAGTTTCTTGGCTCTGGAAAATGGGGTCAAAAATACCCACCAGCAACCTTATGGTCTAATCTGTATGCAGAATATAATAAAGTTAGTTTCTTAGAGGCTGAGAGTAGAATGGTGGGTATCCAAGGCTAAGGAGAGAAAGGGAGGAGGGATAGGTAAAGGTTGGCGAATGGCTATTGAATTACAGTAAAAGGATGCAAGAATACTGTCCCCAGCAGGTGATTGAGGATGAAGGTAGTGTCCAAAGAGCAGATCCTGAAACGCCAACAAAGAACGTGTGATCAGCATCCCAGGAGATAGGTATATTTCACCCCCATTTAAACATGATACAGTCTACAGTTGTGTCAGAACATATACACTGCCCCACACATATGCACAGTTGTGTGACCCTGTCCACTTTGCAAGGCTATTGTAGAGCATCTGAGGTAATGCTTGGGAAAGTGTTCTGTGAGCCAAAAAGTGCACATGGACTTTATTTAGTTGACAAACATTTGCTGAACACTTTCTATCTGGAGACATAAAGCATCAGTGATCCAGGATGAGTTTGCCAAGGTCCTTCTGGTCAAGCTCGCTACCTCTCCATCTTCCTTTTGTCTTTGCTAAGTATTTTGGCTGAGCCACTTCTAAACTTTCTGCATAAACATATCCATTCCAATCTCAAGGAGGGCTATTTACACCATTTTCTGGTGATCTGTTACGCACTTCATATTTTCCACAGAGTATGACTTAAGGCATAGATAATGTGATTAGTTAATGGAGACTTACCAAAGCATAGTTGGAAAGAAGGTTGAGTCCAACCTCTCATACTGCAGATGAGCAAAGGTATTCTGCAAGGACATGCTGCACCCTATCAAACTCAGCTTGGGTTTGTGTCTTGAGGGACAGGAATAGAAGTCCCAAGTACATTTGCACATATCAGTAATGTGAGAAGGTCTTTTCTGCCCACCAAGCACTCGACTGTCCCACATAACTTCACAAAGCCTATCCTAGTCTTCATGAATAGACAGATTTGACATGAGATGGGCAATAAGAAATGGAGAATAGAAGTAAAATATTAAGGCTGATCGCAAAGAAAATTAGCTCATACAACTTTTCTTACCAACACATATTATCAATATTTATCATGTGCTCAGGTAAGATACATTTTAAAAAGATTTGTTCATCTAACAGACTATAACATGCTCAATGGGGACAGCCATTAAGCCATCTTGGCTAGTTTCTCTGGGATGTAAACTTTTCTTTTTTCTTTCTTGAGACAAGGTCATAGGTAGCCTAAGCTGTCCTTAAACTTTCTCTCTAGCTGTATTTGACTTTCAATAACAGCTCTTCCAGTATTTGACTCCCAAGTGCAGAGATCTAAGTGGGTACTGCCCACTTCCCTCTTGCTATCCTTGGAGATGGTTTTCTATCACAAATCTTTGAGCAGTTAACAAATAGCCAAGCAGAATCCCTGAAGCACGGAGGGCAAAATAGCCCAAGATTAACTCAAGTTTAAAGAGATCATGATAGAAGTCCATGCAGGTTTCATGACCCAAGTCCCATAATATGCAAAGGGCAAGGAAGGGTAGAAATCAAGATTCCTGGACTAACAGGTTCTGACAAGGCTACCCTAAACTTGCTGGTTTGTCTTCTCTAGCTGCAGCATTCCAGGGAAATCTTAGTCCTTTCCGTCTGATCCTGGGGCTTGAGTCCTCACTTCCTGCTGATGCTCCTGTCAATCTGTTTAGATATCCACACTGTGTTGATCAAATGAAGATAAAAATGGATGCTTTGAAAATCAAAATCTCTATACATATAACAAACACACTACAGTGACAACACATGGTATTTGCTCAGCTGTTAGCTATCATTATTTGTTTTCATAGGAGCATGTCTTACAAGTAGCATGACATACACTTACATATATATATACACATACATATATGTATTCACAGTGTTTAGTTTACAGTTTGTTAACAATATGCTTTCAGTCATCAAGGGTATGTATATGTATATGTGTGTGTGTGTGTGTGTGTGTGTGTGTGTGTGTATGTGTATGTGTATGTGTATGTGTATGTGTATGTGTATGTGTATGTGTATGTGTATATGTATATATTAGAATATATTTTTTTCTATTTCACGATTGCATGGCCATGATTTTCCTATTGAAAATTATTAATAAGATAATGCATTTCCAGATGAGGAAAATCTTTGTTTTATATGGAACCTCAATAATTTTTCTAAAGGGATTTTTTTCTCCTTTGTTCCATGACAAGATTATTCTGGAACTTTTTAGTTGTTTTGGTTCTGGTAAAGGAGATGCAACTCAGGATTTGTGTTTGCTGGGCGAGCACTTCTCCACTCTGACGATAGCCTCAGCCTTCATTCCAGCATCTTCTTCCCTTAGCATCTCATTACACTCCTTACATTTTAAATCCTTACACTTTAATTTTAAATCCTCCCTAAAACTCACATGCATTTCAGCCTCATTGTTACTAAAGACTATTCTTCCCATATCACATCAGCTTAAGGAACACATATGAAGTCTCTATCTAATAATTTTAGTCTTCGATAAGATTCTGGACTCTTTCAGCTCCACCTAACACAATCAGGAATGCTTAGGTGTCCAAGTGTGCTCCGTGAGTGGGAAACAGTAGTTTCCCACTGTTTTTTTTTTTAATACTTCTTGTCCCTGTATCAATGGTTACAGAAGTCACTGGCACTCTGCTGACGTAGTTCTTGTCTCTGTATCTCACTGTGAGTACAAACAGCAATGTTGATGCCTACCATAAACTACTCTCTCTTTAGCACCACTACAAGATTCCAGGAAAACACTCCAAAGTTACTGTTCACACTGAGGATCAAGGCCCAGCCTCCCGTGGTCCTCTATGCCCAATTCTCAAAGTGTCCAGCACCATCTCTCTAATAAAGTTCTTAAGGTCATTCTATTTAGTTATTTAAGGTACTGGTCCCACAGCTTTCTGTTTAAAAATTGTAATCCCTTTAATATTGGTGGCTCCTTTCTATTAGAACTTGGGTACGAGCCCAGGGACCTGGCTGGTATAGACTCATAGTGATTTATGTCACGGTCTTCTTAGAAATCCCTCCCCTTTCACTTTGGCCTATTTTCCTTGAAGCAAAACTTATTCAGCTCCACTGCTTATTACGCTAGGCTCAAGTTTTTCTTAAAAGACCCACATTCCATATAAACCTTTTGTGAGTATCTCACAGCAATTTTTTATTTGTTTATGCGAGCAGATATGCATTTAGCTAGCACTCACTGCAAACTAAACATATGTCAGTGTAAAGAGTTAGCTAGTTGAAAAGCAGAGGCAATTCTGATACTGGGAACAATAGATAGGAAACCCAGGGTTGAAACAGAAACTGTTCTCAAGAGTGAGACAAGGTCATGCGTACCTAAAATAACCAAGAACACTTTGACGTGAACAGAATAGAGTGAATAAAGAGGGGGAATTGTGGAGGACAAAGCTGGAAAGGTAGGACAAGGCCAGTTCAAGAGGAACCTTAGGTATGTAGTAAGAAACAGGGGGTGGGAAGGAGGGAGAATAAAATTGGATGAATCAGAAGGGTAAAATGTTCTAGAAGGAGCTGTGGGAGGGGCTGTAAAATTTTTTTAAAGCCTATAATTTTTTTAAAAAGCAATTTGGATGAGCCTGAAAATGTTGGTAAAGCAATGTAATATTTTAAATAGGAAGATTATATGTGTGCTTTAATAAAAGGCGATGGGGGCAATGCCTGAAGTGAACTGGTTCAATCAAGTCACAACCGGAATTAAGGAGGCATGTTCAAACACACTTACTCACAAACCTGAGGAGAGGTTGCTGCCTCTGGAATTCAGAAGTATTAGTGACCATCGGAAGAAGTGAGCCTCCTGGATTCTGGGGTAAAATGAAGAGGACCCCCAGAGTCTCAGGCCAGTGAAATACATTTCTGATCTCTTTAACTTGAGAAAGAAGATAAAGATGAAGTTTTTCAAGGCTGGGGACTGGGGGTTAGACTTACAGGTAGAACAAATGTCAATAATGTACAACTGGTATAAATGTAGCATTTGTGGGGGGATCTTTATAGTAAGACATTTATTTGTTATATTGCATTTCTACAATGATCTCAGCTAAGTTGCCAACATATGTTATTGGGGAGAAAAGAGGCCTTGCGGCAGGACATAATCATTACATTAACTAATACGTATTAGTTGTTATTAGGTGTGATGTGCTGTGTTAATTCTTTTAGCACATCACTTCCTGTCATCTGGATTCTTGTATCACCCTCATATCAAGCAAGATTTAAGTCAGTTGCATCGCTGAGGAATGCAGGCCAGTGCAGTTAAAGTACAAGTCAGGCTAATCAGATCAGAGAAATGAGGGCTCAAAGGGAGGCCTATCTGAATTCAGAAGGAAATGTTCTTCTTACTCAAATGACACTTTTCTGGGTCAGGCATACTTTACCTTAAATCCTAATTCTGTCATCCGTTTGCTATGTGACCTTGCTTAAGGGATCAAACCTCACCATTTCCTTATTTATTGTGTAGAAAATGAATTTAAATATGCATCCCTATCTCAGAGTGGGTGAAGTAACAATTTGCACACATATGGAAAATATTAAATACAGCACCTTGAACAATGGGGACTTCATAAGCAGTAATATAGTTAGACATCTCCAGCACAGTATTTTTCTATGGCTCATTCTCCAAGTTTCGATATTTACTATCCATTTATTCTCTTTTAGAGCTCAGATTTTAGTACTTCACAACTGGTAGATTTATTTTTAAAGCAAGTCAAGTTTGTAGATGCTAGGGGGTGGGTGGGGCACTTTCTTGTGGAAGCAGGAGGAGGGGGGATGGGATAGGGGGTTCCTAGGTGGGGGTGGTATGGAATAAAGAGATAACATCTGAAATGTAAGTAAAATATCCAATAAAAAATTTAAAGAAAAGTTTGTAGATACTAAGAGAAACACATCTTAATATTTTAAAAGCCTAATTGGATAGCTTTAAATAAAAGATTAGAAAAGATAAAATGTAATTATTTTTGTATATGAAATGTAACTAATATGTGTTTTTTTTTTTTTCAATGAAAGGCACGAATCCTCTCATTGGTCAAATAAGACAGTCAATCCTTATGAAATCAATTCCTTCTGAGGTCTCTTGCCATATAGATAGAGGATATGGGATGTGAGTGCACAGACTCTAGACCACAAGGTGCACGCTTGTCCACGTTTCCAGGGAGTTCTGCAGCATCTGAACAACCAGATTCATCATGGTCCCTGGGAAGATGCTTGGAATGAGACAGCTTAATAATTCAAGGAGATGAGACGTTCTCTTTATCGGCGATGTTATTTCATCATGAGAAAATTTTACTTGGAATAATACTTGTTGACCTTTCCTTCTGTAATTAACAGTTCTTCACCTTTTTAAGGAAAAGGTTAACCCTTCTTTAGATATGTTTAGATTCTTTAGATATACTTCACGTCCTTAGAATGGCATTTAATTTCAGCTGTTTTTTGTCCATTTTGGAAAAGTTACAGATGTCATAAATATTGTCTCTTTTTCTTCTATGTGGTTTCTGCTGAGACTCTATTCAGAGACACATACCTAACAGTTTCCTCACAGAGACATATGTATTCACACCTCCAACTGTCCATTTCTTCCCTGTATTTGCTTATGTACTTATTTAAACAATTATCTTTTAATGAGATTTCTATTAATAGAAAAACCATTCCTCATTTATCCACAATGTCACCATTTCCTGTATCCTTTGCTCCATCATGTGCATCTGTGTTATTACCTGATGTCATTTCTTACTTTCTCATTTTACATTTTTCTTGTCGTGAAGATAGTCTGTTCATAAATTTTCTGTTCTTATTTGAAACAACTCTCTCTCTCTCTCTCTCTCTCTCTCCCTCTCTCCCTTAATGTTGTCATCGTCTGTGTTTATGGCATCATCCTTATGTTCAAACGATATTTTTATGGAGAATAACTTCTAAGCTGGTGGACTTCTCTGCTCTCAGTTCTTAAGGATGTTCTGACATTCTCTCCCTACTTGCGTTATTACCCCCAAAGGTCTGTTGCCACTGCTATCTTTGTTCTGGGTGCATGCTCTGCCTTCTTCTAAGACGATTTTCATTCACTGTTTTGAAATGTTTCACTGTGTGTCATTTGATATAGCAGTTTTCTTCATGTTTTTGATAGTTCTTTTTTATCTTTGAGAATATCATATATGCATACGGTATGTTTTTCTCAAATCTAGCTCTAGTCCCTCTCCTTCAATTTCCAAACCTCTTAATTTATAGTTTTCCCCAAATTTACAAAATTCTTGGCCATATATCTTCAATCTTGTTTTTTATTCCTTCTTTCTCTTACAAACTAGAATTTGACATGTGCTTGGTCCCTTCCTTTATGTTATCCCATGCTGATGTTTCCTCCTTCTCTTTTTCCTCCTCCTGATCCTTCTCCTCCTCTCCTTCCTCCTTATCTTTCTTTTCTAATACAATTCACATCTCTAAAAGTTTTGTTTACATGCTTTTATACCTCCCATGTCTATACTTAACTCTTTAAATACACAGAATACAGTTATAATAGCTGTTTTAATTTCCCTTTTGCAAATTCAACATCTGTGTTAGTTATAGCTTGGTTTTGGTTGATTGGCTTCTCATTATAGGCAATCTCTGCCTGTTCCGATGTGTGCAACTTTATTGGATGTTATGTTGGGTGGTGGTTGTTTTCATATTTCATAGTTAGTGAACTTACTGAGGCAAGGCCCTTGTGAGTGAATGCTCAGTGCCCCATAATTTATGTGGTTACTAATCTGTGGGACAGAATCTGCCCTGTTCCCAGTCCTGCACATTGTCTGGTGTTGTTACATTGTATCATTTCTGTTGATTATCCTGAGCCAGGTGGTTGCCTCACAGTCTGTACTTTGATTAGCCCATGACAAATAAGTTGTTCCATCTGTAACTTTCTCTTTTTTCAGTCTCTGGCAATCTGTCTCATGAACTGGAGCCTCCTTGCTCTCCTTGCATATGTGCTGTGTCTTCTCATACCAGGATGTTAAACTCTTCTTGACTTAGAATTCACCAGAGAAACAGAACCATATTTTTCTTAAATATGTTTGCTTGTGTGATTATGAAGGTTTTAAGGACGCAATCTATCACCAGACAGAAAGACCCAGAATCTAAAGTATCAATGGTGATCTGTTGGCTGTATTTGTACTTGATTGATATGATCACTTGTTCTAATTGTCAACTTGACACAATCTAGAACCATCTGGCAAGGGTCTCAATGAAGGATTTTCTAGATCAGGTTGTCCTGATTGTATACCTACGATGGTTTATCTTTATTAATTTAATTGAGGTTGGAAAACCTGCCCAGAGTGGGTGTCAGCATTCCCTAAGAAGAGACTGAAACTGTATAATGATGGAAAAGCAAGAAGAGCACCCTCTTGTATGTATTAATTAATTCATTACTCTCTGCTCTTGATTCTGGATGAATAGTTGCTTCACACTCCTTCTGCTGTGACTTTTCTACTACTATGGCATTGTGAGCTAAAATAAGCTCTTTCCCTGCTAAGTTGCTTTGACAGGGTATTTTATCACACCAAAGGCAAATGAAACTAAAGACAGTTGGGCAAGATCAGCCTTTTGCTCTCTTGAGGCATTCCATTGACTGGATGGAGAGTATCCACAGTGTGAAGGGCAATGTACTTTACTCAGGATCTTCCAATAAAAAAAGTTAATCCTATCCCCAAAACAACATCACAGAAACACTCAGAAGAACATTTAAGCAAATATTGGGTACCTTGGGTACTACAATTTGGCTGAGTTGACACAAAATTAACTACCATACTTCCCTTGCATTGCAGTCTGATATTTTCTTGAGGTAGACATCCAGGGAATTCTGGGGATAAGTTGATTGGCTTTTCAAAATTCAAAGAGTAATCATCTATTTGTTTCTTGATGTTTAGTGTCTCGTATCATAAATGTACATGTGTAAAACACACATCTATCTATCTATCTATCTATCTATCTATCTATCTATCTATCTATCTATCTATCTATCTATATCTATCTATCTATCTATCTATCTATCCATCTATCATCTGTCATCTATCAATCATCTTTCTGTGTATCACCTATCTATTTTTCTATCATCTATCTGTCTTTTCTCTCTCTCTCTCATCTATCTTTATGACCATTATCATCTACCATCTCTCTACTTATCTACCTCATGGTTTTTCTTTTCTGTTTTAGTTAAAACATAAATCTAATCTCTTGCATTTTATGCTATCTCATTTGGACACAACGAAACATCTGGTATCATTTTGGATAGTTTTCCATACATTGTACTGTCTCTAGATTCTTTATTCCTTTTCCATGCATACATAATCTGTTGTTTATCTTATTCAACTAATTAATTTCAGGTCTCGTAGTTGTTGTCTCTAGAATCCCAGCTTGGGATTTTAAAAACACATTCCATGTGTTAAACATGGATCTTCGATCTTTAATTCCTAGAACATAGGAAAAGTCATAATAATTGTTTCAATTGCTTACTTGCTATTTGCATGTTCTTTGTCAGATCTTGATCACTTTCTGCTGATTGATTTTTCTCTTCATTGTGGGACACACTTATCTATGTGTTGTGTCAGGCACTTTTGGATGGGTGCTAAACATTTAGAGTGTTATCTTTTGTATGATTCGTGGTACATGGTTTTCCTAAAAGCAATTTTGAGCTTTGATTGTAGAGGCTATATTACTCCAAAGTAGTTAAATAATTTGGGATTTTGTTTTCATTTTTTTATTAGTTGGAATCTAAGAAATCTTGGTCTCATTTTGTTCCATAGCAGAAACTAATCTTTATGAAGCTTCTGCCTCATGGCCTATTAATTATTAGGGTTTCTAGGCTGCATGGTAGAAACAGACATAATTCTTGGCTCTCTGGGAGGGAAGAAATCAGTTCTTTTAATTTTGTCAGATGATTTCATTCATAATTGTGACACTTTCCTCATACACAGTTATAGGTGACTATGAGGGTAAGAACTTCAAGAGGATCCAGTGGATTGTAGGTGTTCCATATCTGATGAAGCCATTTTTATTTCTTTAACACTCTGCCCTGAGAACCCCAGTTGCTTTAGCATATACACAGTCCAGCTTGATTTCTCAATGCAGAGAGATTGTTCTCTCTGGGTTGCACCTCCTATATGGTGACCTGGACACTCTTTCTACAGAACAATCTGGGAAAATCATGCAATTTAACTCCTTTGTCTATTGTCTCTGATGTTTCCCTGACAATGTTGTCTCATAATGTTTTGAAATTACTTAACAAAGTATACCACAGTATTTTATTTGTCTCAGAGACAAGGTATATCCAAATTATTTAGAAGAACATTTCTCAAACTGCTATCTTGACCAATATTTTAGCTAGGATTTCTATTGTTACCAAAGACACTATGATTATGGGAACTCTTAGAAAGGAAAACATTTCATTGGGGATGGCATATGTTTCAGAGATTTAGTCCATTTTCATCTTGGTGGGAAGCATGGTTGTATGCAGGCAGACATGATGCTGAAGAAGGAGCTGAGAGTTCTACATTTGGATCTGCAGGCAGCAGGAAAAAACTATGAGCCACTAAGCTTGGCTTGAGTTTCTGAGACCTCAAAGCCTGCTCCCAGTGTCACACTTCTTCCCTCTCCAACAAGGCTACATTTCCTAAGAGAATTGCTCCCTATGGATCCATAGGAGGGCATTTTTATTCAAACTATCACAACCAGAAATTAGGAAGACATTTGATATGCTGAAAATCATGGTTTAGTGGAACATAACAATATAAGCTAAAGTCAGTTATTGAACAATCATTATAGGGCGTAGGAAGCCCTGTTCATTGAAAGAAGAGAAAGTAGAACCAAATGCTTTTCTATTATGTTCTGTTCTTTAGAATGAGGAATGATCTGTAAATCCACCCTGTCCATTTGCCAAAGTCAATGAACAGCTGTGCCAAAACTCTGCACAAGAACTTATATGCCTCATCTGCTTTTTCTAAAGCCTACTGAGAACC
The DNA here is from genome assembly GCA_030674055.1 of Rhabdomys pumilio. Lineage (NCBI taxonomy): Eukaryota > Metazoa > Chordata > Mammalia > Rodentia > Muridae > Rhabdomys > Rhabdomys pumilio. The sequence continues at coordinate 65,395,891 of JANHMN010000009.1, read as the reverse complement.
TACTGACTGTGAAACTCCTATGATGCCATGCAGCCTCATGGGTAGATAGCTGCAAAGGTATCCAGGCAATCTCTGCTCAGTCCCAGGCATTGGAAGAGAAAATTTGCATTAGTGTCTTAGCATTGCTATACAGAGTTACCAAACATTTGGTCACTATCACAAAGTGAAATGCATTCTTTCAAAATCCACGAGGTGATGGATATTAAATTCAGGCACTAGGAATCCCATGGTGCTCTATGACTCCAAGGAAAAGCAGTTCTTTACCTCTTCCAACTCCCAGTATCCCTGGGTCTATGACAGATAAAGCTCATGTGACCTTTCCCCTGGAACCTGGAAGTTAATTAATACTCAGAATTCTTCACGCGGCAGGAGGCTTAAAACTTCTACATCCCCTCCCTGCATACCCACAAACTTTTCAGTTCTCCCAACTACTACTCTCTGCCACACACTTAAGAACTAGTTTTCTAGTTTAAAGTATAATTCTGCATCTGGGTGACTCCACAATCCTGGCTCCATCAAATATCAACTTTGTAAACCGGTGGAGGCTTAGACTAATGGTTTTCCTTTCCTCTTTTGCAAAGTGTGAACAACAGCGTCCTTACCTCACATGCCTGTTCTGAGAGTTTAATGACTCAGCATGCAGACAGTACTTAAGAGCTGGCTTAGGCATATAATAATTGACACCTACATGTTACTTAGTGTCACTGGAAAAGATCACCAGGGTTCCTCCACAGCAGACTGGAACAATGTTAGGGCAGGTTCAGTTTGCTTTTTGCCTCTGATGTCTCCCTACTCCTTTTTGCATTATATCAGATATTTTAAAATTGTCGTTTAATATAATAGGCCTGTCTTCATATAATTTGCATGTATTTTAAACTTCATTCAAGGTACGCATTTCCTGAGACTTCAGCTTAGCTGAAAGTAGACATCTCATAGTGCTGTCTTAACTAGAAGCCAGGAAAGGACAAAGGATAAAGTACACAATATCTATATTTCTGAGGATTTTCTTGGTAAATCTGCCTGGACTAAGTTTTGAATCAGGCTTCAGTCAAACCCAAAATGAATTATGGAAGCTGTGTGATCACTGCTCCAGAATGCATGTAGATATGAGAGTTTACATCCCATAAACTCCTCTGTATGCTGAGCTGACATTGCCCAGGAGTGATGGCAACCTTTCTTCCCAAACAGCACATTCTCTTGTAGCTTCTGTCTTTTTTGTTTGGTTTGTTTTGAGACATGGCTTTTCTGTGTAGCCCTGGCTGTCCTAGAACTCACTCTGTAGACCAGACTAGCCTTGATCTCAGAGATCTGCCTGCTTCTACTTCTTGAGTGTTGGGATTAAAGGCATGGGCTATCACCACCTATCTGGTTCTGTCATTTATTCATTCACTCCTTCATTCATTCACTCTGGAATAAAATTCTTATAAGGATTGTGCTAAGAATAGTGTTTGGGTCCTGCATATAGTTTGAATACATGCATACGTATATATTTGTATGAGTGTATGGGTATAATTGTATGCTTGTTCATGAGTATGAAGGTTCATCTGCATGAAGTCAGCCTTTGTATAATTTTCAGGTAGCATACATTTTTTTTTCTTTATGCCTCAGTTCTGGGAACAGTGGTGTGTTTAACATGAGGCCTGGGGATGGGAAACAGGTCCTCATGCCTTTAAGACAATCGCTTTCCTGATTGACCTCCAGTGTCTCCAGGCCCTTTGGAGACACTTCTGACATGCAGGCTAAAGTACAAAATGTAGGGTGTGAAGGAAAGAGAGCAATGAATACAAATACTAGGCTTTAGGATTAAGTAGTTGTTGGTCGATCATTTACCACAGGATGTACAGCCTTGCAGAACCCAGTGCAGTAGGACAGGAGCTGTGACGTGATCCTTGTTAGGTGTGAAATATGTACTGATCATGCAAAAGGAGAGAGGACAAATAGGCATAACCTTAGAAGATAGCTCCAGGTTGAAGTTTTGGTTTTCTGAAACTTGTGCATATGGATTCATGAGCAAATACACATTTACACATCTGTTGTAAATACTCATAGGAACCATCTAAAGGAAAAGAATGGATGAGGACCAAAAGCAGAGGCTTCAGATCCTTTAACACCATGGCAATTAATGATGCTTCAAAGATCCTTAAGGATCCTAAGGGTTTGAGATGGAGCACGTGAGGCCACAGGCAGATTGGGTGAAGGTCATATCTTACAGGCAGAGAGGAGAGAGTGTTGATGGGGGAGGAGAATGGTGTGAACAGTCAAGTCACATAGTGGATAGAATTTCACTTAGATGAACACAGAGAACTGACTAGCTGGAGAATACATAGCACGAAGGAAGATATTTTAGACATTAAGGAGGAGATCCTTGGGGATCAGAGGTGGGAACAAAAGCCTGGTCTAAGTGTTTAAGGGGGAAATAGAGCGAATAAGAGGTAGAAGCAGTGAGTGTGACCATACACAACTTTTGTGAGGCACTTTGCCATGAATAGGACACAAAGATATGAAATTAAGAGTGGTGAAAAACCAGCTCAAAGGGAGGTCTTAACTGCCTGGCATTCTTCTGCAAATAGACTAGATTTTCGTGGTGTCAAGGGATTGTTCTAACAATTTCTGTATACATACTTTTGTAGAGTGTGATTAAATTGATGGTACAAAGAAAAAAGGGAATTTTTTTTCAGGGGTGTAGGATGTATTTAAATGAGAGAGAATGGACTTCCATGGTGTGAAGAGAGATAGCTGCCTTACATAAAGCAGAGGAAGTGAAACGAACTTGTAAGGGGCAGGCAGTGGATTGATGGATTTGAGAGTACAGATAAGAAAAGTGCATGTGGATTAAGGGAAAGGATATAACCACATGTTAAGATTGGGGTTGAGACAGAAAAGGGTGACTGGAGAAAAGCTGTGAGGTAGTCCTTTTGGAAAAAGGACAGGTGAATCACGGTGGGTGCTAAGAGAATCATCCGATGTCATATATACACAAATTGAGGATGTTGGGTTAAAAAAGGGACTGCACCTGTGTGTATCTGTGTGAGCATGCACTCATTCAGGTGCTTCCCTCTGGAAGCATTCAGCTGCTCAGGTACAGGTGCAACATAGTTGGTTCCTATAAAAGAGGCAAAGGAGGCGAGGTACATCAGGAAAGAGTGTCTGCCTAGGGAAATGGCTCAGCAGAACTCCGGTTTTTTTTCTGTTCTTGTGATAAAGCATACCTACTAAAACAAATTTAGGAGAGGAAAGGATTTATATAGCTTCAATATCCAGGTCATAGTCCATCATTGAAGAAAGTGGGATTCAAGCAGGATATTGAAGCAGAAAACATGGATGAATGCTTCTTGCTTTCTCACTCATAGGCTTATGCTTAGCTCGCTTTCTTAGATAGCCCAAGACCACTTGCCCAAGAAATAGTGCCATCCACAGTGAACTGGGTCCTCTTATGTCAGTTAACAGACAATTCCTCACAGATATGCCCCCCAGGCCGTTTTGATTTGACCAATATCACAGTTGAAACTCGTTTCTCAAGTGGGATGATTTTATTCTGTATCAAATTAGCAATTACAGTAACTAGGGTAAAGCATTTTTCATGTGAGTGTGAGGTCTTGAGTTCATTCTCCTAGTGTCCACATAAAGCTGGACCTGGTTGCCACATGTTCATAATCCCAGTATGCTTAATACGTGATGGGAGGCAGAGACAGGAGAATCCCCAGAATCTCACAGGCAGCTTAACAGGCAAACAGAATGGGAAAAATCAGCAAACCCCTTCTCAAATAAGCTGGTAGCTGAGGGCCAACAACTGATGCTCTAGCCTCTATTTCTCTTTGGTAAAAGTAGTCTTTGCAGTCAGTGTGCTACTCCATAGAGACACAGGGCTTGTCTCCTTCCAGCCAACTGAATCTGCCAAGTTGAATACTTTGGTTAAAATCAGGGAGGGGATTAAAAATTAATGCTATACTCTCCTTGTCCTGTCATTGAGGACCAAAGTTTTCATAGAAAGAAGCCTTGATTATCTGGGCTGCACCACTTGTGTTCTCTTGCTTGTCCTGACCTTGCATTTGAGGGAAAGCATTGCTCAAGGATTAACACACCCTCCAGTTTGAACCGATGACATCAGAACCCTCAGGATATGCTCATCAGCAACTCTCAAAAGGAAGACATCCCTGGAAGACAATCCTGGGATGATTCACCTGGATTCAAAATCAGGAGCTGAAATACACAGCCATTGGCCCTGGATCTACTTGTGGTACATAGGAGATGAATCTGAATCCTGTTTCCCTCATTTGAAATATAAAGGAGTTAAGCAGATACTGTGAAATCTCTTTTAGGTCTCATGTTCAGCAAAGATGTGGCCCTGAGCATCTTAAAGCTCTTATGTCTTTCTGAATGTGCCTCTTGCACAAGCTCCATTGTTAGTGAACACACCCAGTACAGAAAGCTAAGTTACAAGAGTTCCCAAAGAGAAAAGAAACCGGCCTGATGTGATCTAGAAGTCTATTGTTATTACATAGCATGAAACCATTTATTCCAAGAAAATTCTCTTCAACTCACTTCTCCCTGGAAGAATGCAGGATGTTGAGGCCACCTATTTCATGCTGTGTTGGCCTTGTTTTGAGGAGTTATCATGAAAGAGCACAGTCAAGGGCTGTGTGTGTCCGTGTGTGTGTGTGTGTGTGTGTGTGTGTGTGTGTGTGTACATGTACAAGTGTTTGTTCATGTGCCTGTGTGTGTAGATGTCTGTATATGTGGATTTACCTCTGTGTATGCATATATCATGTGTGTTTGGGCATGTGCTTGTGTGCATGTGCCATGTTTATATGAATTTATGTATATATGACTTTGTATGTGCCTATGTGTGGATATACTATGTATGTACATGTGCCTGTGTGTGTACATGTACCTGTGTATGTGCATATGCCTATGGATGTGTGTATATGTATGTCCCTGTGTGTATGTGGAGAAAGTGCCTATGTGTGTGCTCATGTGCCTGTGCCTGTGTGAAGTGGAATGTTGAGCAACAGTGGAAGGCATAAAGATATGAAAGAAACTGACTACTCGCACAATCACTATTTCAAAACTGGAGGGGATTCTGGAACTTTTATATCCCACCTATTAGGTTGAGAAAACAAGGCACAAGACAGACACAAGCATCAGAATCACTGACCTCCAGAGGAACGAAGCCAGCTCTGGCAGACAGGCTTAGACTCCTGCTCCAATGTTCTGTCTGTACACTGTGATTCTTTGTAAGCTGACTGCCCTCTCCTCACTGCGTCTCAGTTCGTCTCTCCAGCAGCACTCCGAGTCAAGCATTCCAAGTTTGTGTGGTTTTCAGTGGATACAGAAAGAAGTTCATTTTAGCCATTGAGTGCAGCAGGTGACAGTTTCCGGCATTGTCACTCATGTAATCACTGTGACTTTGGGGAATAGGCTGAATTTCCTCAGCTCTGAGTCCATCATCATTTAAAACCAGATCATCCACCCTTACAGGCCGTTTTCACTGGTAGCTGTAATATTTGCTGTTACTTTGAAGGGCGCCTAGAACTCTGCCGAGGATGTCCCCACAGCCTTCAAGTCCGAGGGACTGAGAGACATCTGGGCTTTTAGGTCAGTTATTTTTCTGGCTTTAAATATCCCTTCCTCTCCCTTCCTTTTCCTCCCCTTCCCCTCTTCTTCCTTTCCCCTCCCCCTTTCCTCTCCCTCCCATCCCATTCTTTTTCCTGTCTTTACTTCCCTCTCATTTACCAGAAGAAAGCTCTATAACACACATTGGAATTAGATTCTAAGGAGCAACCACCAATAAAGCTCCTGAAAGTCTATGATCAGTACTAGTTATGAAGAGAAGCAGATGTTTTTCTTTTGCATATGCAGATGAGATGTTTGAATATTCACTAACATACTTCAATAAACGAAAAATCTTTCTAAAACTCAGTAGTCCTAAAGGACTCCATTAGACAACGGCCCGAATTACTATCAACACATATGAATGATGGGGGGATCTTGATGATTTTATCAACAATATGGGGGGCATCATGTGATAAGCCCAAAATATCATTAAATAGGATAAACATATAAGAGAGAAAGTACGCAGTGGGAGACTGGGGCTGAGCCAATCCTGACTCCTGGCTTTGCTGACTAGTGTTGCCAGGCAGAAAGGAGGTGGCAGTTCTGTTAGAAACCACAGTGGAGGCACACAAAGGTCAGAATCCATGAGGTAGGAAAAAGTGTGTGTTGTGTGTGTGCGCGTGCACACACGTGCACGTATATGTGCATGCTGGAGCAGGAGAATTATTTGATGAGACTCTTCTCATTTTCTAGGCAGAGCACTGAGGCCAGCAGATTATACTTGCCCTAACCTTCGAGTTATGGAAGAAGATCCTTTAGGACACCTAGTGTTTTGGAGCCTACAATGGCAAGTTTCCTTCCAGAGTGGAGTCCCACTCCAACTTCATCATGCGTGCTTGGAAAATAGCCTCTTTGGATCTTCATTTCCCACTTGATGCCTGTTCTCCAGGGAGAAGGAGCCAAGACTCAGCTCATGACCAAGAGTTCTTTTTGGGGGGCGGGAAGGCTCTGTTGACTCTACTCTGTCTATACTGAGTGTACTCCAAAGGATACATTGGAATGCCTCTCCAGGAAGCAGATTTCACCCCAGAGTCTCATTTTCCCTGTCCTATTGGCCTTTTGTGGCTAGCATTCCCATAGGAGTATTGTCTAATGCTTGGCTCTGCCTGTTCTGTGGTAGATTCCTGGGAGGAAACTTTCAGAAACCTACTTGTGGTCCTTTCCCAGAGATGCTTTCATTGTAGCAGCAGCAGATTCAGCCTCTGTGTTTTCCAAAATTCTCCAAGTAATAATGATGGAAGCCAAATTTAGAAACCTCTGTTTTTGTAATTAGTTGAAGTAAAAATTAGCACTTATTATCTACTTTTTTATAGTACCAGTGAATATTATGTAACAACTACCTCTAAATAAACCAAGAGAATGCTCCATCATCTTCTGATGAAGAATTTCTTAAGATCACAATTACTGAGTAGAAGGTAGGCTGGAATATTCACACAAATTTTGCTGTATGTGTTTATGAGATTATTTTTTAAATTTCATATAGAATCTCATATAGCCCAGGCTGGATCTTGCCATATAGCCAAGGGTGACCTGTAATTTCTGATCTTCCTGCTTCAACTCCCAAGCTAGGGTAGCAGGCATGTGCTACCACATTCAGGTTATGTGATGCTATCAGGATTGAACCTTGTGACTTGTGTATGCCTGGTAAGTACTACTCTCGAAGCTGAGTTCAACCCCAGCTGAGTACACCCTACTGAGTATACTCTACATACTGAGTGCATCCTACACTGAGTATACTCTACACACTGAGTGCATCC
>JANHMN010000009.1:65360877-65388121 GCA_030674055.1 Rhabdomys pumilio | reverse complement strand
TCCTACACTGAGTATACTCTACACACTGAGTGCATCCTACTCTGAGTACACCCTACACTGAATACACTCTTCACACTGAGTACATCCCCACCTGAAATGAACTAATCCTTTGAAGCTTATGTATTTCTTCTATAAAATCAAGATAGAAATGTGTTTCATGGAGTCTATATAGTGTGACCAAGTATGTGGGACATTGACTGAGATGTACAGAATACTCCTGTGAGGCAATGCTGTGGTTAGGATGGAAACAAGGTCACATAGAACATTGTTTAGTCATGTTTGGTGGAGATAAACTACATACAGTGAGTACAGTGTGGACTCTGTAGAACTCTCTATTAAGAACATTTTACTCTACATATTTAGTGAAGAATTATCACTGCTGGCTCTTCAGGTATGTATAGCTGTAACTTCTTGTTCTATATTTGAAGTGTATATATATATATATATATATATATATATATATATATATTACACACACCTATACATACCTATACACACATACACATATATACACACATACTTATACATACTTATACATACACATACATTTTTATACATACATATTCATATATACACATACAAACACACACATATATATACATACATGTAGACATACACATGCATACATACAGGCATATACATACATACATACATATATACATACATACAAGATCTAAAGGAGCGGCCTTGTGAAGTTTCACCCATTCATGCTGGCATATCGGCTGGTGTTGCCATTATTTAGGTCATGATTAGGCAATCATATTACTGAGATTTCATAAATGCAGATTCCCTGCTATTGATAGAAGCCAGTCTTGCAGCAGTTGTCCAGATGAAAAGCTACAGGCAACTGATGACTAAGAGAGTGAGAATCAGTTTTTCTTAGAAATGAGCCCTGTAATGGATCATCGAATACCAACTGATCATATACCTGTGATCAACACCAAATGGACTCAGCAGGGAGCATTTATATATTTTATATGTAACAATAATAAGAAAAAGCAGTGAATTTGAGATGGTGTGAGGGAATGTAGGAAGAGGCAAAGGGAGGAGAGGGATGGTAGAAATAATGTAATATATATATATGTATAATATATATATTATATATATTATGTATCTATTATATAGTATATATATCATACATATATGTATATTAAAAATTAAAAACCATACAGAAGAGTAAAATTCATTTATATAAATATTTGAATAGAAAACAAAACAAAAGGAAACAGTTTAAAACAGCAGCAATAACAAAACAAAATCAGAGAATGGAAGCGCCTCGTGTTTTCCATTAGGTGGGCTCTGACTTATCAACAGATTTTAGCGGTAGAGAGCCATGATAATTATTTTTCTTGAGGTTGTACCAAGATTGCAATATGCTATTTGTCTTTATTTAAAGCAAAGCAATCTCGTCCCTACTCCACCCATCGGCCCTTCACTCGCTCTTCTACTTCCTGAGGGAAATACTTAGGAGCTGCTCAAGGTGCGTTTAGCAGCCCCTTGGGGAAGGTACTCCTGTTTGACTGTTTGAGTAAGTTTGGAATTTTCATTTTATCCTGAGGTCAATTTGCCCACCCCAGGAATGACACTTCTTTGATGAACTGTCCTGGTACAAGATAGATAGTTGGTGCAGCTTGACAGCAACGAGACATTAAAGATGGGAGATACACTACAGAACAGATCATTTCGCCCGCCCAGCCCTGACAGAGGACCTCTGGAATGATCTGTCTCCTCAAGCTGTTTCTTTCCTTCCCTGGGAAAGCCCCCTCCAGTTGACATCCTTCCTGTCTGTCATTTTTCTGACGCTTAGCCTAAGAGGATCGTTTTGAGATTTCATCTTGGGTCTCTCGGCACTTGATTGCAGTTCTCTCTCCCAGGCTAACTTAAGGACATTGCATCTTACGGTTTCCAGTTTTCATTATTCTTCCATAACTGTTTTTAACATGCATTTCTTCTAAACTTGGTAGAGTTTTCAGAAGCATGGACTCTTAGCATTATCAGTGTGGCCAAGCTCTGGAATTAACATAACTCTTTAGGGCAATGTACCTTAGTCTGTAAGTCTTCGCATATTTTCTTTAGAAGAAGTATTTATTTAAAATAGATATGTTTAAAATTAACACATGAAGTGTTAAGATTTATTATGGCATTTCCAAACAAAATTTGATTCTTTTTCAACTTTTTCTCCCTCCCTCTGCCACAATCTGTCCTTTAGTCTGTGTAGTAGCCTTTCCACTTTTAGCTATTTACGTCACGTTGCCCTCTCATGCCTTTCTCCAATCTTTTTTTTTCTCCTCTTATGTTCGTTCCCCTTTGTAGATAAATACCACCCCCCACACACATACACGCCAGCACACATGCACACATACAGGTGTGCATGCTCACACATAAACATTTAAAGTCTGGATTGACATGGAAGAGAGCAAGTTGGGGTCACGACAGTTAATATGTTACTTTCTAGACCCATTCATTTTCTTGCAAATTTCACAATTTCATTTTTTTCTTTACAGCTGGCTAAAATTTTGTTATGTTTGTATACCATACATAGCACTTTTATTCATTGCAGGTGCAAGAGTAGACTAATAAGCCATTATGAAAATCATCACTGTGGTTTCTCAATGAAATTAAAAATAGATGTATATGTCTCACATGACCCAGTTATATGACCCCTGGGCATGTACCTAAAGGACTCTGAATCCTACCACCGCGTTACTTGCACCCATATTTAATTACTCCTAAACTCCCAATAGCATGAAAATGGAACCAGCTTAGTTGTCGCTCAATAGAAGAATAGATAAAGACTCGTTTTCTTAAGTGCAAAGTCTAAAGGCTAAGTCACTATAGGTTACATGTTACAAAGTCCCTGGCTCAGGTTTCTGCTTTGCAAGATAGTTCAGGGGCTCTAATCTCTCTGTGAAGAAAGGAGGTGGGGTAGGGAAAAATAAGAGGATATGGCATGCCTTGGAATGTTCTTTGTCTGTAACACAAGGAACATTCCCTTTCCAGATACTTCAAGCTTTTCTTGGCTGTAATAGTTTAGCTTCCCAATAAATTAGCATACAGTCAGAACCACAGAACCATTTTAATAAAACTTGGAATATATGGATGTCTGGTTTAGTGTAGCTGACTCCTTTCCCTCCCATGCTTCTCCCTTTCTCTACCCCCATGTGCTCCTTCTCTCCCCAATCCTGTGTCCTCTAGCTGTAATGAATCCATTGCCCTGGGGCTTCTGATGGACTCTGTTCCTTTCTTTCAGACCAGGGTTCTATTTGCCTCTAAGGTTTGAGTCGCCAGGGAGCTAGCAGTTTGGTTCTCAGTGTCCGTAGACAAATCCAGGAAGGACTGTCGTTACATTGCACAAGTCTCTTTTACATTTATATGTGTTTTTATGGTCTGTAGTCAGTATTGCATAGTGGCTTATTTTTGTTTTTGTCTCCTCTTCTTCCTCCTCCTCTTTCCCTCCTCCTCTTCCTCTCCCTTCCCCTCCCCCTCCTCCTCCCCTACTTACAATGTGAAGATTTAGGCTATTCACTTCAGTTCCTGACTTTAAGAACTGCCTTACCAAGTTCTTTGGTATACATTGTATTTTCTATATTATCTTCACATGAGCTCTGAGCTCTGACTTGCAGTAAGTCTTGCTTACTCCAAGTTACTATGGCTTGCTGTGCAATCCACAGGGCTTTTCTTTTGAGATTCCTAAAAGATTTTCAACGCGGGACTTCCATGCTATTAAATTTTTTATTATGAAATGCATCATTCAGAGAGAAGAGTGTATATATAACATGTTTAGAATTTAAAGAACTATACTGACATAAACTTGTGGACAATTTGACCCTCAGAAAGTAAAATAACACATGCAACTCTCCCCACATCTCACCTGTGGTGCTCCTGCATGCTTCTCCTATGAGTCAGCTGGGTCTACATCTCCTGTTCACCATTTCTCTTCATGTTTCACACACATTTCTCTCTCTACACAGACTATCATCTATATCACTGGTTTTGATTTCCAAAGAAATAAAATATTGGTGCATGAATTTTTAAAATCAGTTTTCTATTTTTTAAAAATTACATTTGCTTACTGTCTGTCTGTCTGTCTCTGTCTCTGTCTCTCTCTCTTTATCTATCTATCTATCTATCTATCTATCTATCTATCTATCTATCTAATCTGTGAGGTATGTGTGTGTGCACATGGGGGAGTCTGTTCTCTCTTTCCTCTGTGTAGGTTCTGGAGATTGAATTATGAGTACCAAATGCTTTTAACAACTGAATCTTTGTGCTGGTCCTCCTCTGTGCATATTTTATAATTTAACTATTTTTAAGATCTATAATTTTAATATGCTAAAGGTATATTTATAAGTATATACATGTATATGTGTATAAATATAATTGAATATATGGAGCAAAATATAGGTGAATCTCAGAAAAGATTTGTGTGCAAAACAATATTCACACACTTATTCCGTCTATGGTTCCCTACTTTATATATGTAATTATTTTATTATATCTACTTATCTTGTTTCAATTTTTTGATATTAAAAGCACTGCTTTTATGAATATTTTTGTAATCATCATCTCAGGTAGACTTGCTGTGTTGTGGGTTCTACAAATTATTTTATTACAATTTTATTACAAATTATTTTGCAAAGCAACTATAGCAGCTTACCTTCTAATCAGCAGAATATGACATGAGAGTCTGTGGCACACCTTGTCTCCCTTTCGCCCTGTCTAACATTTCAGGTTCTGCTGATCCATTGCTTGAGTAGATGTGTCCCACTGAGGTTTCAGTGGATATCCCTAATCACCAGTGAGTGCTTTCCGTGTGGGGTTTGACTGTTGGTGTTTAGTTTTGGGGGAAGTGCATGTCATGATTTCTTACCAATTCCCCTATCATCAGTTGCCTTTTACTGTTGATCTGTGGCTTATTTTTCTCCTGACTAAAAATCTATTAAATTAGTGTGTTACAAGAATTTCCTTAGGTTAATACTGACCTTTCTTTACTTTCATCCTGTTATCTTTTATTGAAAGCAAATTCAGCTTTTATTTTTTTGTGAAGTCTAATTTCATTCTAGGTCAATATATCAAACATTTTTCTGGTAGGTATTTATTTTGAGTTAAATAGTTTTATTCTACCTTGAATTCACATAGGTCTGTATTGTCTTCTATGAGTTTTAAGTTTTACCTTTTGCTCGTAGGCTGTAACTCTGGCTTTGACTGACATTGGCTCATGCTAGGAAATAAGTATTCACCCTTTTTTTTCCTCCATTGGCAATTCATTCTCTCCATGTCTCTTGCAGACACAGTCTACTTTTTGGCAGATCAGTAGAGCCACAATGGTCATACACTAAGATCCTAGATGTACGGGAACTTTGCTTGGGTTTGTCAATTTACACATCTCTGACTCCTGAACTGCACGGTCTGTCCTAATTCTTGATTGTAGTCTTATATACATGCTTTTCTCTTTATGTATTCACATATTAGCTATTCTTTTTTTTCTATTATCAAAAGCAGATTTAGCTTAAAAGTAAAGATTGCAAACTTTTTGGAAATTGAATTGTGAAGAATTTTTATTCACTAGTGAATAACATGTACTTGTGCAGTTATTTAACTTTTAAAAATGTTTTCCAAATCACATTTTATATATAGTATGTACATAGTATATATATCATATATAGTATAGAATGTAAAGGTTTTATCTCTGCACATTTTAAGATGTTTATCCTTTGAGTGTTTTACCATTATTAGTAGTAAATATAATGTTTTATAATTTTTTTTTTGCTTCTTGTATCTGTGCATTGAGCTTCGTGTTGATCTTTTTACTGGAAACCCTACAGAGTTTCCTTATTAATAATTCCAATTTACCCTGATAGCTTTTAAGATTTTCTATGTAGACAATCATTAATGAGTTATAATTTCCTTTATTGTGATCTTCTACCTATTACATTTTTGTAGTCAAGTTGAGCAGCCTGGGTTTCAACAGTTTGTGGACTACAGGCGATAACAGTAACCCTTTAAACCTTATTCCCTCTTTGAAAGAGTAGGTATTTTTCATGTGGGTTTACAGAATACTCTTCGAAGAAATCTAGAGTTTACTGTAACCTCAGGTTTTGGTGATATCTTTTACCAAATATAGGAAATCACACCTATTCTAAATTTTCTAAAATTCTATGCTTTTACAATTATGACTATCAACAGAATTTTATCAGATGATTTCTGTTGCATACATGTGTGTGATGGGATCTTGGTACATACTCTTGCCTGTCTACAACTCACCGTGCAGACCCAGACTGACCTTGAATGTACTTTTGTTCTGCCTCCAGAATTTTCAGATTACAGGAAAGTACTATTATGACTGGTATTAAGTCAATCTCATGAATGGATTTTACAATACTGAAGTAATGTTAAAGTTTTTTTACTAACTCTTATTGTTAATGAGATATTCTATGTTTATACATTGATAAATTAGGTTGTTAATACATTAAAATTTTAATGATATATATGAACAGGGTCTGGAGAAATTATTTACTTGGTACAAAGCCTTCCATATAATCACAAGGACTAAAGTCACATACCTAGAACCCACATTAAAAAATGGCATAAAAATTAAACTAACCAAAATTGAGCATGTTTTCCATGCATATGCAACCCTACTGTTGGAAGGGTTGAAACAGGAGGATCCCTGGAACTCTGTGGACAGTCAATTGAGCCAGATTGTGAGTATCAGGTTCAGTGATAGACTCTCTCCTAAAAGAAGAGTGAACATAAAAAAAGACATCCAGGCTTACACACACACACACACACACACACACACATTAATTTACACACACATATACACATACATAATACATAAACAGGTTTGACATATAACATTCATGTGTTCATCATTTTATCATTTTGAAGTTGTAGTCAGATTAGTCCTGTAGAAAGAAATGAGCAATGTTCCTTTTTTTTTTTTTTTAAATAGTTTGTGGATGTGAAACATTGTGTGAATCGGTCAATTCCCTAAATGTGTGGTAGGGCTCATGTGTCAACCTACCTGAAGTCAGTGCTACTTGATCACTGTCTGTGACAGATGGTTTTAGGCACATAGAACATGGTCTTCTGCTAGTGTTTTTAGTAGGACCGGCGCTGCTCAATGTAAATCTCTATCCACAGGTCTGAAGAAGGGACTTAAGTTTCTTTTCTGTGCCTAGAATTAACCTTCATTGATTGATAAATTGTGGGGGAAGCTTTTCTGGGGACCCGATGAGGACAACCATGGAGTCATTTAAATCAAAGCAGTTACTCTTAAAGCCACTGTCAGTATTTTAATATTTTACAATTTGCTTGGTTACTACCAGATTAAAGGAATGTGTGCTGAGTGTAGGAAGATTATCTCCAGTGACTTTTGGGGGGCAATTTCTGTTTCTCTAATAAAATTTCTCTAATTTGTCTTATCAGTCTTATGAAATTACCATTGAACATATTTAATATCTGTGGAATCTTCTATTTGTCTGCTCAATATTCTGAAAAGTAATTTATGATGCACTTTTTATTCAAAGAAAATCTTTTATTTCTTGTTATATGTTTCATAGTATTGGGAATAAAATAGTAGAAGACAAGGCTGCCATCTCATTAAAAAGGCAGATGCCACTTAGTGAGGTAGATAACAGCCATCTCTTCCTTCTGTCTCCTCTCCGTGCTTCAGGATCGTGCATGTGAAGTCTTTTAATATGGTGCTCATTGTTCAGGATGCCTACGCTTTTAGTTCTTCTCTAGATATTGGCCTTGCACACTTGTGAATGAATTCAGCAAAGCATCTGGAATTAAAGGTTATGTAGACCCCCTGGGGACCTGGGTTAATCACCTTCTCTGCTACCTATGCAATCAATCACTGGTACCTTCAAACAATAAAACAACCCTAACTGGTGGTTTCTTCAGGGTTTGTTGATGTTCAGGTGCTCAGGACATAGACTGGAAATTGGCTAAAAACCACACACTGAGTATCAGAATCTATCAACACTGTATGCCATAAGGAAAGTGAGAGGAAAGAGAGACATATAATGCTCTTCCAGCCCATGAAGAACTTATAATTTGAACACTAATTTTAGGCTTATAGGCTATACATGAGAGAAAAGTAACTCACTAGGCTATGTGGTACTGAACACTTGTCCTACTTATGAGAAATATAGCGATCTTCTGTACTATAAAACAGTTGCATGAGGACAGAGATTTTTATTTGTGTGTTCACATAAGAAAAAAAAACCAGAGTCTAGAATAGTTCTGGAATATTACAAATACTTATTCTTCTATTGACTGAATCTAGGCAAGATTTTGAGTTAAAAAGTTCTCTTTTACCATTGACCAGTTGGGTGATCTTGTAAAAGCCATTCATCTAGCTTAAATCATATCCTCTATAAAATGGGAGTGCAGCTGTACCATCCTTCTAAAAGATGAGAAAAGACTAATCAGAGAAATAGTTAAACATAAATTTACCTGATTTGGCACATAAAAGCATCTCGGAGTTCATAAGTGATATGTATTTTTATTTTTTATTTATTATCACTTTCTTATTAGCCTATCTACTTTAAAACATCATGTCTTAGTAGAAGTAGGTAGTAGCATTTCAGAAATAAAACCTCTCAATGTAATTTAAAGCTATCTTTAATTCTGATTATTAATGGTTATGAATCGCTTTTCCTGAGTCGAGATAAAAAACTCAATTTGAATAACATTTAAATATAAGAAATGACATACATTGATTGAATAAAACCTATCCATTTAAAAAGGTACATTATACTAATGACATTATTAGCTCACATTCTAGCACAGACTAAATATATTCACAGAAGAATTGTAATTAATATTCATTTTTTTCAGGTGTGACTCTACATGACTATATGGAGTTGAGTCCTAGACATGTGGTTGACAAAACTAACAGAAACATTCTGGGGAATAAAGTGGCCAGTGTTTGCAGTCACGTCCAATTGTGCTTCTTTCATCAAAATACAGAGTGCAATAATGCTAAAATACAAAGGAGTCGGTGCATTTTCAATTCAGATTGATGCCATTCAAGACCCAAACACAATTGGCATTTGTTCAATAATGTTCAAGTATGCCAAAGACTGAAAGAAAGTTTGATATTGCTAGTCAGCTTAAAGTCATATAGTATACTGGGAAACATGTTTTAGGCAGATGTTGTCAGTTGAAACCTTTCTTTAGAAATGAGGAAGTGTTCTATTAATAGACTGCCCAGGCATCATATGTACTTGTCTGTTTCTTGATCATTAATTCATGGATAGATAGGTAGATAGATATATAGATAGACTGATAGGTAGATGGACAAACAGAAAGACAGACAGACAGGGAGATAGAATAGACAAGTCTCTTTTCTATGAGTGTGTGTGTGTGTGTGTGTGTGTGTATGCTTGGAATGTGATGGCCAAATTGAGAACTCCATTAAACAGTGACTAAAAACTTTGAGAGTAACCTGTTTGCTCCCTGGCTACCATTTCTGGTAACATTTCACTTACCAGATTGACCCTCTTTATCTGTAGCCATTGGAACCTATAGTTGCTTTTTGGCCATGGCTGTGACTTTCCTACTTCGTGCCATCTCTCAAGAAAAGGACATGCTCCAACTGTCTTTTGTCTTTACATTCTCTCTCTCTCTCTCTCTCTCTCTCTCTCTCTCTCTCTCTCTCTCTCTCTCTCTCTCTCTCTCACACACACACACACACACACGATTCACTTCAATTGGTGACCTCCTTCCTGTCTTCTTTATAGCCAGAACTGAGTTTTTCCTCAAATGAAACACTCACATTCACTACTAGATTTTAAAATCCTACAGGGTAAAAATACATCTTCCCAGTTTGACTCTTATTTCCTGTAGCCTGTAGAAACAACAGATTTTTCTTTTCATATGAGATACTCATGTTAGTGGCTTCAGTTTTTTTCTCATCAAATATGCATGCCTTATATCATATGCCTTAGCAGCGCCCTCTTTCTGTGGGCAGAAAATTACTCTCTATTGCTAGGCTTTTCCTCTTGGTTTGCTGCAGCTAAAAGCCATGTGGTTAGGGCTGAGAGTTGGAAAGTGCTGTTGGAACTAGCCTCCTTGCTCTTGTGCTTCAGACACTGCCATGAGAATGTCATGATTAGGATGAGCCCGAGGAAGAGTCATGTGTGGAAGAGCAATGCTATAGCTAAGAATTTCCAATCCAGACTTGCAGAATCACCACTATCTACAGAGATACGGGCAGGCCCAGTAGATGTACCTTGGATTGCCAAGACAGCTATGTGCACTT
This sequence comes from Rhabdomys pumilio, assembly GCA_030674055.1. Lineage (NCBI taxonomy): Eukaryota > Metazoa > Chordata > Mammalia > Rodentia > Muridae > Rhabdomys > Rhabdomys pumilio. Next base: position 65,377,845 of record JANHMN010000009.1, on the reverse strand, counting down.
AAAGAAATCATTGTTCCAGTTGTGGAGATTTTTGCAGTTGTTTTTGGGCGCAGCAATTGTGTAAGAGTAACTAATGAAAGCTGGCTACGGTAGCATGTGCTGTAAGCCTAACATTTGGGGAAGCAGAGACAGAAGGGCAGATTCAAGTCCAATCTGGGCTATAAACTGAGGGGAAGAAAACAATAGCAACAACACCAACAAATAATAATAGCCAATCAATATAGTACTCAATAAATTTCTTGGGATACACTCAAATAAATCATGTCTCATACTCTAAAATTAAGTATTAACTAATTAATTTATACACACTTACAATGGGGAATGGTGATCTTTAAGAGACTCTATACATTTATTAATAAAGATTCTAATGACACCAAGAGTATAGCTAAGCGGTACTATGATGGTTACTATGATTCCAACCGGGATCAACCACAGAGACAATGAGCAGGTGCATACTACTGAAAGAGGAATGGACCACACTTCACTGGATTTAGAGATAGCAAATGGATATTTTCCCAATAGAAGTTGGATGGTAATCATGGAAAGGGATTGGTAAGTGGAAGACTGAAGCCCCCATCACTACCAGTGTCTAGTTGGTTTTCAGTTGCTCTGTTCTTCCTAAAGTGCAAGGAACACACAAGGATCCGTTGCTAACTGTAAGCGGTGAGGAACAGTAGTTGGTGCTGGTGGTGCTAAGGTCCTTTCCCACTCTGACACTGTCCAAATTCGTTTCATGATAATGAATTTGTACTTTAAAATCTTTTTCTATCACTTTATCCTATTTTAATTACATATCATTTACCTATTTTTTTGGTGTGTGTGTAGTGTGCATGCATGTTTGTGTTAACATGTGTGGGAGTGCATGTAGCATGGCTTGTGTATGGAGGTCAAAAATAACTTGTGAGAGTTGGTTCTTTCTTTCTACTGTGTAGGTCCGTGCGCTTGAACCTGGGCTGGCAAACATGGCAACAAGCACCTTTACCTGCTGAGCCATCTCACCTGTCTTGTTCTATGTCTTTCTGAGTCAGATTTAAAAAATTTTAAAAACATGAATGCCATAGGAATGAAACAACATGATGGTACAGAGCAGAGACAGCATGGCCATTTCTCTTTTCTCTGAAGCCAGAGTTCAGTCCACGCCAAGCTCTACACTGGTTAACCTTCACAAACCTTATGTTGATGAAAAGTATGCTTACTATCATATCTTAATTCTATCCTCTATCCGGGCTTGTCAGGTAAACAAAGGTACGTATTAGCTTTCCTTCTGTCTCCTCCATTCAACAAACAGATGGTGTAGCTGCAACCCAGACAGATGAAGTGGTTTTCCTAAGATTACACAAGTAATGATTGGTAGAGCTAAAGATAAAGAACCCAGGCTGGCTGCCCTGTGGCACATCCTAGCAGGCCTGATTACCTCCTTATGGGTTCATATGCATCCTTGTTCCAAAAGTCTAATACCCATGGAAAAAAAGCTTTCTAGCATTGTATCTCCTGTAACCTCCCCACAAGCCATCAGAGAAAGCCCCAGTGCCAAGAGCTGGGATGCACAGACTTGGCCTGTGCGTAAGATTTAAACGCTAAAAAGCATTGACTGCTGAGCTCAGGTGTCACAGGGCTGTGAGGCTGCATCTCCTGGACAGAAATGGAGGCAGAACGAAGTGTGCATCTAAATTACTGTCACTTGTTATTGATTTACTGATGGCTTCTAAAAATGTCGCATTTGAACTGTCAGTGAATTTGCCGACTGTTGGCACGGGTGATGAAAGCAAGTGTGAACCATAATTGATTAGGCCTCATTTGCTTATCCATATTATGCTAATTAGATCTGCAATCTTTCCCTTTGTACCATCACCCAGTGACAGAGTAAATCAGGGTGATTGGGATGCAGATAGGATTAGAGGAAAGGATTCAAGATTGAGCAGGCTCCATCTTAAGTGAGAGAAAATGTATTTAAATATACTTCCTTCTACAAATAGAGCTCTGTATGTTTCCTTTCCTTGGTGTTTTCTCTGGGTTAGCTTTGTTGTGACAAGTTTTGCTTTCTGGACCCCAAATTTGAATCTTCTCTGTGGGAGTCTATCCTCTGGCTTCCTGAAGTGGGCGGTCAGAGTATGGTGTTCTTTGACAGGAAGTTAGGGGAAATTCCTGATAGACCAGGGGAGAGAAGAGGATTCCGAGCTGACTTTACCTGATTCCCCACCTACCTTTAGAAAAATGAAGATTTCTCTCCTGTTTCCAAAGATATTATCTGTACCCTAAAGGTTGACCTTTATTGGAGTGTGGATTTTTAAAACAATGATCTAGTGCCAAGACTTAGCTTCACCCAAACCACAAACATTTCAGGAAAGTTTGATAGCTGATTAGAAGACCCCATTAGTCACCAAACATTTGTTAAGCACATACTAAGTGCCAAGAACTGGAGTATTTGAAATATGGCCACGAATCGGCAGTGGAATGTATTTCCAAAATGTTTGCTAAACATATAGATTCTTAAATCTTATCCCCTCCCTTCTGAACCTGTCCTTTGATCGGAACGACCACATTTTAAACAAATTCTCCAGACAACTTACTTATGCTTAGGTATAAAATGTGTTGTATTTATATAATTCCTTGATAGGCAGGAGACATAAGACAGAGATTCTGCCTAAAGTCAACTTAAAAGTCAATCCAAGATGATGCTAAAAATTATAACAAAATCAACAAACAAGATCATCTTAGCACTGTAAAATTTTAGGGAATGAGAATTCTCCAGAAGCCTATAATCTAGTAGTTGGCTCAGAACCAGCATTTGCAAACTCAGTTCTAAGAAGACCCCATTAAATACATTGTGTCAGTAGAAAGGGATGGAGAGCTTTAGTCTTGCCATCTGACCACTGTCTTCTAAGGTGACCTCTGAGGATCCAAGGGACCTTAGGTTTTCCCTGGAGGACACCTGGAAAAACAATAAATATGGAGAAGAAATCTCGGCATCCATCAACATTAGAGAAGACGCGCAAGTTCATTAGCAATCATGGATATGCTAATTAAAATAACAACTTTACACTGGTGAGAATGTAAATGAGCTGGCTAGATTGCAAGGTATAGCATGCTCTTCAGTATTGCTTGGGGAAATGTAATTTGTAGCATTTTTGGAAAATTTTGACAATATATGTTAAAAGTAAAAAAAAAAAATACTTATTCTTTGATCCAGTGATTCTGCTTCTGGGAATTTATCATGCAGAAATAAAATCATTTGAACACCCAAGCTTTGTTATCATACAGTGTTTTCAGTTGCTAAAAATCTAAAGACAAACAAATGGTCACAAACAGGAAAATGGAGTTGTAGTCTATACAAACCATAACGGGCATGCAGTTATTAAGAGGATTAGAGTAGATTCATCCACAATAGCTTAGGATATAACAGGCTATATTTAAAAATGAGAACTGGTCAATTTCAATAACATCAAATGTTATAATGTAATGTATGTAACTCCTCCATGGAGGTGCATTTCATTGTTATGTTTATAGTTATGCACTCATGGTGAAACCTGAGAAGAAGTTATTTCGTGTGAGGATGGAAGACGGAGAAAAAGGAAAGTCAAGTTAAAAAATGGTGTTTAAAAATGAGAACTGCAGTATAAAAATATGGTATAGCCCCATCAATGTAAGACTAACTGTGCATCACACAGGCAAATGAGCTAAGACCTAAGGAGGAGGGTATAAAGAGTAGGTAAGATTAATTTATATTCAAATGATGAGCAATGATGGGATTATGGGGACCTCAATTTTATTATGGTTTTATTTTTATATGAATTTTTCAAAGCACTGTGAGGAACAAAACCAAACTGATGATTTCGAACAAGATCATCATTTTGTAAGTTAAGTAGTCAAGAAGCCTGAGGAACACGTTTTATGTGGACGAGAATGTCATTATTGAGAAGACTGTCCAGCCTGCATTGTCTGCTGATGGAGTTATACACTGAACCCTTCTGAAAATTAGGAGCTTCCAGGAGACACCACATCTCATATTTCAGCCTCCACTGCCTTGCATGAAGTAGCCGAGAGACTCTATTGTTAGAAAATTAAGCTAGTATTGATGTATGTGCGAGGACCGGTCACTGTGGTTTCTAAGTTGCACTTAGAGAATAGATAAGATTAATTTATATCCATTTGTATTTATTTGTGTATGTATCCATCACACACATTTCTCACTGGTTTGAAACAGAAACTCTGGACATTACTAAGTGGCTGAGCAAGCATTTCCATGGAATTTAAGAAGCTATTGGACCTGAGATTTTCATGGGGCCACTAAGACATCAAGACATTCAAGTATGAAGAGACACAGTATACCTGGATGGCTCAAACTATTAATGTTAATAGTTTGAGACTATTAATAGATAGACTTAATATTTTACATTTCCATAAGGCTCTAGGTTCCAAATAGTTTTCTTCTTACATATATCATATAGCATGTATATTATGTAATAGAACCAATCTTTTTTTATCTATGGAAATAGTTTTACAGGATAAACTATTAGAAGTCTTCAAACGAATATTGTCAATTATATTTAGAACCATTATGTTTTATCATTGTTGTTTGTGTTTTGTAAATCACTGTTATTAACACATAAAATAACTAATGAGATGATTAAAAGACTGGCTAGTTTCATGGCGATTATTATGCTAATGAGGGCACAGAGCACAGTGGAAATTCAAACCTGAGCCAGTAGCCTATACTTCATACTCCTGTGCTAAATGATAACTGTGATTATTGTTAACACTGATTATTCAAATCTTAACAAGCATGACCTTGAATAAATAGTATGGTAGATCAAGTGACTTGTTTGCTGATTCTGATTCATGTAGGATTCATTTGGTTTCTTTAGCCAGATATCCTGTGATTGGTTAATTTTACATGTCCACTTGACTGAGCCATGGGGTGCTCAGATACTTGTCTCAACATTATGTCTATATTCATCTATGAGAGCTCATCCAGATACGATTAATTTTTGTGTAGGTAGAATCAGTAAATTAGACTTAACTTCCCAGTGTGAGTGGACATCAACCAATCCTGCGAGGTTTTGAAAGGAATGGAATGTGGAAAAAGGAGTTACTCCTTCCTGTGTCTGGTGTTAACCTGAGACATCTGTCTCCTGAACTCTGACAGATACCATGAGCTCCTCGTATTCTCAAATCTTTGTGTGTGGATGGATGGTAGCACTAACTTTACTATGTGTTACCTATGAATCAGTTTCTTCCTTTGTAGAATATGCAGAACACTATAACTTATAAAGGTAAGACAGTGTAATAACTATCAGGTATTTTGAATGGAATCTGATACCCATAACAAATACTAAACACCATTACTCATCTAACAATTCTAAGCATGGGGGTGGCTGATAAGTTTTGTCATGAAAACATTGCATTCTGTCAATTAGCAATATATAAAACAAATATCACTACCCATGACATCAATAAGGGATGCCAGTTGTCATGTCAAAGTACAGGTAAGCTTTATTCCTTTCAGATAAAGGGTCCTCAGTCTTTCTGTGACTCATTTGTGGCCTGTGAGCAAGGACCAATAGCCCACATTGGTGACTGATGGTCAGGCACCCTCCCCATGTAATAGTGTGCTGGTTGTATAGAAACAAGAAGTATTACTAAGCATATCCCTGAAAGCTGACATAATAAATACTCATACGTGCGATGTTCAGGGTACAGTTTATTCTCCTGAACTATGGCATTGTGTGGGGAAACCCTGTCAGCATGGCTTAGGCAAACATTGAGTTTAAGATGGTGACATACTTAGAAGTCATGGTACAACATAGTCCTGAATCTGGGAGGCACAGTGACATGTCAACCTACTCTGCCCAATATGGACACTATTGTTATTTTTTCACTTAATCCTGAAGAAATAAACTCTATTTGATTTGAATAATTCAGTTTTTAATTACAAATAAAACAAAATTGGAAGTAAATTGATAACATCATTTAAGGCAAGGGAGATGACTCAGTAGATAAAGTCTTTGACTTGCATGCGGGAGAATGTGAGTTACAATCCCTGAACCCTTATAAAATAGCTGGGTGTGGTAGCACACTTTTGTAATCATAGCAATTGGAAGGTGAAGTCAGGCATCCCTGTGCATCTGTAATTGATGAGTTCCAGGCTAGCAAGAGACTCTGCCACAAACAAAACCAAACAAGGTATATAGTACCTAAGAAACTACAAACACCACCAGAGATTGTTCTCTAGGCTCCTGTGCAAGTACACAAGTTTATACTCATACATACACATATGGACATGCACACATACACGTATACATGTACAAAACTATGCCATAATAATTTTTAAAAGTCAATTTTACTGTAATGTTTTCTACTACTCACAATTTTAGAGCTCTGTGGAAAGCCTTTTAATGTACAGTGCTGCTAAATACTGATCAGCCGTCTCTGCAAATAGGCTTTTAAAGTCACAAGTTCTTCCTCAGCTTCTGGTCCAGTCAAGAATCACCTCAATCTGCCCAGTGTGGTCCAGTTCCACAAGATTCCAAACACCTTGATGTCCAGACCATTGATTGACCTCACACCTGGCTGTCAGTCCCTGTTCTGTCCTTTGTATTTTGGTAACTTTGGGGGTATATGGGTAACTTTATGCCATGAAGATGTTAGCTTATCTTGATGAAGCTGGCTTTCCTGTTTAGAACATCTGTCAGGGGAATCTGCCTCCTAAGGAGTCATTTATTTCCTTTCCTGTTTGGGTAACTTTCATGCTAGTTGAAAACAGTCACCCAGGTGGAGCTTCTCATGTTTATCCAACAGATTTCTTGAGTGTCATTGGGTGAAGTTAGTCTGATTAGGAGGTGTTTGCAATGCATCTGAGAAACAAATGGACCAAGTTTCTAGACGAACAACAGCTGACATGAACAATCAGCAGTGCAGGATCGAATAGCAGCATAGTGAATCCTCTTTAAGTGACTGAGAATATGCTCTGGAGAAGGAAATGACTTTTGGAGATTTTGGGAAAAAAAAAGACATTTTCAATTCACTCTGTGATGACACCCACGATATAACCATGGTAGGATGGATCTAGAGCCTCTGAGCAGGCAGAAACTCAGTCCTTAAGCAGAGAAAATTATGTAGAAATTTTAAAACAGAATGCGTACACATGCACACACACGCACACGCACACGCACATGCACACACAGTAATGAAACCTTGGCATCCCTATTGATCTGGGGTTTTGGCACAGGAGTTAGTGCATTGCCCACTGTCAACTCCTCTGAGGCTCCATAATCCTTTTGTAATGACCCCATGCACACTTCTGTCCCCAGAACAGGGCGGAATCAATGGAGACAATCCTATCCCATTATGGAAATGAGTGGTTCCACTTAATGTATGGGGTGTCCTCACAATTTACTGATCTGAACTAGAGCAACATCAAGGGCTATTTTTCAATCCCCTTTATTAAATGTGCTATGTCTGACTCAGCAAACTGCAGGGCCTCGGTGGCCTGTGGACCTGACTGATGAGGATAACTTCATTTATTAAGTTGATAGGCACAGTATTGCTGCATCGCCACCCCAGCCCCCGTTTGGTTTCAGTCTTTCCCAGTCACTACTGAAATACACTTGAGCAGTCTGACTACTCAAGATATCCTGGGAGTAGAGCTGAAAGACTACTGAAAAGAAAAGCATTGGAAATTTTATCAATTTTGCTTTCACTCTCATCCATGTCTTCTTTATAGAAGACAGAACAAATGCTGTGGTGTGGGAGAAGGAGGATGTTCCACAGAGCAGAACAGCACAAGGTTTGAAGTCAAATGGTGCGTGTTCGCATCCCAACCAGCTTAAGTCATTATCAAAATTATCTGCAAAATTGATTGAGCTGCTTTAATCCTTTAGTGCCACAATAACCAAGCTATCTGTGTTAAAACAACAGCAAAACTCTTTTAGGAATTGTAAAGATGTTTTTATAGCCTCACTTTAGAAACTTGAAAATTTATGGGCTGTCAAGATGGCTAAGTGGATAAATGTACTTGCTGCCAAACTCGAAGATCCGAGTTCAAATTTTTAGATTCCACCTGGTAGGAGAGAACCAATAATTCCTACAAGTTTTCCTCAGACCTCCACAACTACAACATGGCATGTGCAGCACACACACACACACACACACACACACACACACACACACACACACACCGGGGGTGGGAGAGAGAGACAGAGAGACAGAGAGAGACAGAGAGAGAGACAGAGAGACAGAGATGCTTGCACACACAAACACACACTCGTATACACATATTTTTACTCTATCCCTTCCTAGAATCGATCAGGCATATGTGAGCTTGAGAGCCTTGATCTAGAAAGAGAACCATCGTTCCTTGTGATTTTCTTCCTCCGTTCGTTCGTTTGCCTCTTTGTGCTAAATGTCATGTGTGTGGTGACCAGGGTGGGGGAGGAAAGCATACATCTTGGCTTGCTACTGGCTGTCACTGGCTCTCTGGCTGTGAGCTATGGAGATCCTGTGTAGCTGGGTTCCTAATGGTGTGAGGCCAGCACATGAGTGAGCTCTTGGGTGGGGCTTTCTTCTACAAGGATCCCAAAGGTGTGGGGGAGCTGGCTTTGCCCTGATACAGCCTAAAACCACAACCATACCCAGAACAACATACTTCAAGGCTTTTGGGATTCCCCTCAACTACTGATCAGCTTGCCTTAGTGAAATGCTTAACTTTCTGCAAGGTTTATTCATCTCAGAGAAGGCCAGTGATAACAGGACAGGTTCAGAGGTCAAGGTCAGGCTCAGAAACCCTGTGGATGATGGGAAAATGTAAATCACGCATGCAGACCATGTTGCCTCTATTTAGCTCCCCTTCTCTCTGTTCAAGTGTTTGCTGGTCACACCGGAGGCACCTGCCATTGCAACACCGAGATGCTGGATCCTCTTTCTGGTAGAAATAGTTAACATTGGGAAACTTTTTTTTACTTGTTTTTGGAGACCCCCTGCCCCTCCTTGAGAAAAGCAGAAACTGCCATGCCATGTGTTAGTTATTTTTGACAGTAAGCTGATTATTGATTTGTTTTCTAAACGATTACTTTTCCATCTGTGTGGGGTGGCACACACATTTAGTCTGCATCTGAGAAGTATAGGCAGGAGAATTTCTGAGTCTGAGGCCAACATGGTCTACACACAGTGATTTCTAGACTAACTAGTACCTTGCCTTTTTTTTTTTGTATTTTTATTTCTTAACTTTTAAAAAATTAGCTTATAGAGTAATAGATTTCCATATAAATTTAATGTGGTTGACCATCTTCCTTGTGGTGTCCTTGAGTCACTTGCTATTCCAGCTCCTATTGTGGTCCATTGTCTTTCCCAACTCCCTCTCTTAAAACCTCCATGTTTTCTCCCCAGTCACATGTCCATTTCCTAGTGTTTTGGCATTTATCAGCAATTATTATCCACCTGGAGTCTGGAGAAGCCCCGAGATAAGCACAGCCTCCTAGTGGCTGGAAGGTTCCTTTAGAATACAGACTACTTAGAATCTTTTAAGCTTCTCCTTTAAAACTTTCCCATCAATTTCAGATAAACAGGAAACATCCCACTTAATATTGTTTTATGTTTAACTTCTATAAACTCAGGAAAAATTTTAAAATTATATTTGGAAAAACCTAAATGCCTAGAACTGTATAACAGGATGAATCCCAATATTACTGCCTCTGTAGGGCATCAATTGGGCAGATGAAAGTTGTCTTTGGGAGCTATGTATCTGTGGGGATTGTTCTTTCACCCTCAGGGTGAAAGCCTGAGATGCTCTAAGGATTCTCCAAGTGTTCTTGAGTCTTCCATGTCACCAGCTTTCTCCATACATCGGTTCCTTTTTATACACAGTCACATCCCTCCTTCACAGATTCTTCACTGCTAATGAGATCACTTGTGCTCTCTGCGACAAGATCAATAAATGTCATTCTCCACATTGTTTTCTCATGTGGTGGCACCAGTACTGAAAATCAGATGCTCTGTAACGTTTGAAAAGTTAGAGAATGAAGGTCAGATGGAGGAGGAAGAATGTACCAGCAAAGAAATGTTCCTGATGGTCAATTGGAGCACAAAGATAATAATGTCAAACAATACACTCCTTAATTTATGTCCTAGGGATTCTATGAATCTGCATTTTAAAAGGTATGAGGTCTAGTCTTCTAGGGAGAATTTTTTTCCTAGAGGCGAGAACACTGGGACGTAAGCTACCAGCAGCGATTTTAACTAATCTTTGAAACCATCCACACTATCATTCAAAAGGGAAATTACTGAATCATCAAGAAGCAACCCTGATTTATCTTCCTTTCTGGAAGCTGGAGTCCAGAGATTAGAAAAGGCAGAGGCTAGGCTGAGTTCCCAGGTAGCTGAAGCTTTATTCGTTCGTTCTTCACCTTCTGCTGCTCTGTGGGATCCTGAGTTTAGTGTAGGAACTCTAGGTTCCTTTCTGAGGTTTCATTTGCTGTTGTGCACTGGTTGTGTTTTGTTCTCAGGGCTAAGTGAGCACCAAGAACATCTTCTTCCCTTGTAGGCAAAGAGGGACTGATGGGTACTTGAGTTTCTGCCCAGGCATCCTAGGGCCACACAGCTCCTAAGTCTTTAGCCATCTCTCTGGAGTTTCTCCCTGAGAAGTACATGGTAACGCAAGTCATCTTTTCCTCTACCTGTGAGGTTTTGTTTGCAATGAGAGAAGCGGAACATGAGAAAATGGAGAGCATCTGACTAGAGTGCAAAAGAGAGTGCTGGACCTCTTCCTGGATTTTCAAGACAATCCTCTTCTGAGAGTGTCCTACAGTCTAGGTACAGTCATTGCTGAAAATTCTCAGAGAAAACATGGCTAATGCCTCTGAGGAGGAGGCAGCCTGTCAGCTTAAGAATATATTGCCACCCCCCACACAAATGATGGCTTCCCTTTCATTCAAAAAGTGGAAATAATTTGGACTTTTAAAAAGAGCATAAAAGTACATGTGACCATTATGCAAATATTAGAGATACAAAGGAATAAGACTAAAAAATAAAGGTAGAAAACATAATCTTTGTCAGATGCCATTGCAACAGAATAACTCGGACTGGGTAATTTATAGTGAATGGTAATGTCCTGGCTCAGGGTTCTGAGGGCTGGGAAGGCTACGCACAGGCAAGGAGCTGGCAGCAGCCATGGCCTTGCTGGTGCACTGTGGTGCTGAAGAAGGTATTGTACAGAAAGAGAAGATGGAAGAATGGGAGAGGAGAGCAAATGTAACACAGCAAGGGAGGGAAGTAGATGAGAGACAGAGAGAGAGAGAGAGAGAGAGAGAGAGAGAGAGAGAGAGAGAGAGAGAAAGAGAAAATATACTTAATGTGTTTTCTTATAAAGAGCTCATTTTAGAGTTAATAGCCTTCATCCACTCAAAAGTGAGCCTGGGTACCCTCCTCATAATCCACAAGGCCCTGCTCCTGCCAGGCCCTGATCCCACCAGGCCCTGATCCCAGCCTTGATGAATTTAGTAATATGTCCTTTGGGAGATACTTATAAACCATACAGCCTACCACTCATCCTTTGGTGCATAGTTATTTTTTTTCATTTCAGTTCCCCTACTTCAAATTAGCCTCTTATGGTTTCATCAAGTCTCCACTGGTCTTTAACTTGGAGGGCCAGGACCATTTTGGATTCGTTTATTAACTAGTTACCATAGCTGCTTCATTGAACATTTTGTGTGACGTCTTTTATTTTGGGTATCTAGCCAGTATGAGTTAGTTTAATTAATTAATTAAATCTATATGGGTGCTCTAGCTGCATGCTCATCTACATGTCAGAAGAAGGCAACAAATTTCATTTCAGATGGTTGTGAGCCACCATATTGTTGCTGGGAATTGAACTCGGGACCTCTGGAAGAGCAGTGAGTGTTCTTAACCACCGAGCCATCTCTCTAGCCCGAGCTGGTTTAATCTTGACTCCAGAATAACACTGAGAGGTGAATATTAACACTGTCTGGTTAAGAATGACGATGTAGAAGGCCGTGAGAAGTCAAATAAGATCATCTGCATCTGATGGTTCTTAAGTGAGGGAGGTGGGAATTTACAGAGCCTGGCCTGTGTCTGTAAGCATAACCGTTATACTTGCCTTCTGTGCCGACGGCAATAAAAATGCACTAACCATGACCTGTTACCATGGATGGATTCTATCAGAAGGATGAAGATAGAGAATCAGTTCTCATTCTTTCACAGAACTCTGCAGACCACAGAACCGTAACCCTTAATTTCCATTTGTTTTATCTGAGCCTTACTCATCTGAGCCTGGTCCAATGACAATGTTTGCAAACAGTAAAATATTGACTTTGGTCCAAGCAATGAGACTGCACACTGTCACAGAGTCAGTATGTGCCCTTTTTGCTCAAATGAGTGCAAAGCCGTAATCAGGTCCAGACATTTAAGATCCTCTATTAAAGAGAGATATATAGATAAAAGTCGGATGGATGCTTGCTTCTGTCATTTCCCTTTGATTCTAATTTTGCAAGTTCAACAACAGAAGATCCATTAGACTTTCTCTTTTCAATCAATATGCAATATATTATCAGTCTAGACGACCAAAAATGACTCATATAAAATATCAGTGCATTTCGTTTTCATTATGTAAATGGAACTCTGCAAGAGAATTAATTGATTATTCGGTTACTATGGATCAGGCTCAGATGTCTTAGTGAGATAAGAGGGAAACTTATCAAGCCTCTCTGGTGGCTATAACTTAAAAAAGAACACGGAATAAGAAGAGAGGGAGAAGCAAACACAGAGCACATTTCATTTTCATTGGCAGCTTGGGCAAAACGTATGAAATGTTGAGAGAGAGAGAGGAAATCCATTACCAAGTTTATTAGTGATGGAATGTCGAGAGTTATTAGGCTGGTTGCTGTTTGGGGATTAACATTTTTAAAAACCACACAAACAAAAACACTGTGATATAGGCAGTGAGAGTCCTCTGGGTCACTCCTCAGACTCTCTCTGCCTCCATGTCATTCACACCTAGGCCATATATAATTACAGCAGGATTGTTAAAGTAATACACAGACCTGGTTCTTTTTTTTTTTTCCTGGTATGAGTAGAGGTTAGGGAATCAGGGAGAGCTTGTATCTTTAATTTTGTGACAGAATGGAGAAGAGGTATGAGAAGCAAGGACAAGTGGTTCCTGCTGCCTCCCTCCCTTTCTGTGTATCAAAAGAAACAAACAGCCATGTGTTCATTGCCACCATCCATGTGCATTTGGTTAGTTGTAAGCCAGTGTCTTCATTCCTGTTTAAAAAGGAATATCCAACAACTGTATATACACTGGGTTCTTCCCCAGGTCACCCAGAGCCTGTGCCATCTTTATTTACCAACGTGGCTTTCCTGTCCAGAGATCTTAGATCCGTACTGCAGGGGTTCTTCAGAAAGACTTTGAGCTATAGACAGCAACCACGGTAGCAACATAGTGACAATGGTACCAAGGGTTGCTTCATTTTTCTCAAAATGCAAATAAATGAAAACAGGGCTTTCTATTGTAGAGCAATACTTTTTGATTCAAAATAAAGCAACAAAGATTACACAAAATTCTTTCTTCCATCTCTCCACTTTGCCTTCCTTTTTTTATTTCCTTTTCTCTTTCTTTCTTTTTTTTTTCTTGTAAAGTTCTAGGGGCAAGTTCCAAAGTGTTGGGAGCCATGTGAGCAACAAAGAGGAGCATAGGAAGACTATAACAGTCTCCCTCTTGTTACAAAAGACCTTGGGTACCAACCAAGTCAAACTAAGCCAGATGACTTTATTACCTTACACACACTTTGCACATAAGCTTCTGTAAAATGTGTTTTCACTGAGGAAAGCTGGAGGTGCTTATTTGGGGACAGTATATTTAGTGAGACCAGGCTGGCTTTCACATGGGTGTTGGGAACTCTGCTGCTTCTTTATTGCTGCTGAAACAAATTAACACCCAGCAGCTCAGAAGTCAAACTTGGTTGTACTAAAATTACAGTGTCAGCAAAGGCATTTCTTTTAGAAATGTTAGAAGAAAAAACAAAATCTATTTTCTTGTCACTTCCATTCTGGAGCCCTACATTCTTTGCCTGTGTCTCCTTTCAACATTCGAAGTCAAAGCCAGCCAATGGTAGAGTGAGTCTTTCTCGTGTTTTATCACTCTGGAACAGATTCATATAACCCCTCTGTCTCTGTGCCCTCCTGAACAATGCGGGGCAACTTCTTTCACTCAAGTCAGCTTTTTAGTGGCTTCAGTATTCCTGGACACGTAGCACACCATCTTCACAGATATCAGTACGTATGTTCAAATGGAAACGTGGTTGGTGAGCATTTCCCTACCAGTTATAGATTTAGAACAAAGGTTACTCTGATTGTTTCATGATGATGTCTATAGGGTTGTTTGGATATGCAGTGAGCATTCACAAGAAAAATTTGAAGCTCAGATGTTTAGAATTATTAGATTACTTATAAATATGAAACACAAGTCCACTGGGTAAGGAATGTTTTAGCTGTATAGAAACCATTACCATAGCTGTTAAAAGCTAATAGCAACTCCCACAGGATGTGTTCCTATCTCTGAGATGTGTCTTCCCAGGGTGAACAATCACTTGTTGAAATGCTATAGAAAAAGTACCCGCAGTGGAGTGAGGTCCTTCTTGAAAGACTGTCCTTTGGAGTCTCCATAGAACAGAAAATGATAGGGTCCAAGCACTCTTTGCACTTTGAGTAAGTTTCTATTTTTTAAAAAGAGTAGTTCTGGCCCCTAGCCAACACCTATCAGATGGTATGACCATAGCTACAAAGGCAGGCAGTTAATTACTGGTTTGGGAATGGAGTTGACTTTCCTGCATTCTGTGTGATTAGACTGGGGAAGGAGATCTGATGTGTCAAGTGTCAAGTGTGATTTCTTATGTTTTCTTCGCCTAGAAGTTGCCCTCACATAGGAACAAAACTCTTAGGGAAGCCAGATGTTAGATAGTCTACAAATCAACTATAAAACTAGGGTCATCCCTAAGATGAGTAAAGCCATGAGATGTGTTCTGTCCTCTGAACTCCATCATATGTACTCCATACATAATACTGTCCCAAGTTTCCAGAAGGCTTTAAGGCACTTCAGTCTAATCTACAAGACAGAAGACTCAGAATCAGGCTTATGCTCTGATGGAACACCAGGAGGTGAGTTCCAGCACACTGGTAAAAAGGAGCAATGACCAGGGATCATCTGAAGGAGGGCTCTACACACACTCTAGTGGGTCCCCATTAGAGTTGACTGGCAGCATTATCTAGGTGGAAACACCCCTAAATATACCTGTGGCTGTTACTTATGTGGCCTGATATTCAGGAGTCTTTAACAGGTCCTCAAAAAAAAAGATTGGAGGAAACTTGGGAAACTGCCGTGGTCACCATAATGTTGCTGAGTGGTGTTACTGAACTTCAAAAGGATTATTGCAAGGATGGTGAAGAAAATCCTGTGGTGAAAGAAATAGTCACACAACAGGAAGTCTGTTTTGTTGAGGATGACAGTGCTTCACCTGTCCCCCTTGATAAGCACAACTCTACTGGCTCATTTGTGGGAATTCAGTAGCTACATGCTCAGAAATCTTCAACACCAGGCTATTATCTCAGTGGTTAAAGTAACCATGATAGAACTGGGGTCAGTTGGACACTGTCTTAAATTTAAGTTTTATTGCTATGAAGAGACACCATGACCAAGACAACTCTTATAAATGCAAACATTTAACTGGGGCTGGCTTATAGTTTCAGAGGTTCAGTCCATTATCATAATGGCAGGAAGTATGACATCATGCAAGCAGACATGATGCTGGAGGAGCCAAGAGTTCTACATCTTGATCCACAGGCAGCCGGGAAGAGGGTCTCTCCATCCCTGGGTGGAGCTTGAGTATAGGATCTCAAAGCCCACCCCAACAGTGACATACTTCCTTGAATGCCACACTTACTTCAACAAGGCCGTACATTTTGATGGTGTCACTTCCCACAGGTCAAGCATATCCAAACAACCACAGACACTGTGTTCTGCTTTAAGTAAGTACCTACTCTAGATGGCCAAATTACTGCTAGGTAGAAAATCAACCCAAAAAATGCAGAACATTTTGACCTTTCAAAAGGACCCAAATGCATATGTTTCATGTCAACTCTCCAATAATCAAGCATTGATAAGTAAATCTCAGATGCAAAACCACTACATCTGCTGAATGAAATAAATTGGGAGAGTGTTACTCCTGGGATACCTGAAAGTCCATGGGTTTGCTACTGATTTGTATCATTCAAGCTTGGTGTGATGGTTAATGTTGACTGTCAATTTAACAGTATGTAGAGTCACCTAGGGGAGAAGACCCTGGGTATGCCTGTGAGGGTGTATCTAGATTGTGTTAGCTGAGGTGGGAAAGCCCACCCTAAGAACCCTCACTAAAGGAGAGTATTATCATTCCATGGTCTGGGATTCTGCACCACAATGAATGAATAAATGAGTGAGTGAGTGAATGAATGAATAAATAAATAAATAAATGAATAAATAAACAACATAAAGGAGTGTGCTGAGCTGAGCACCTCATATTCATCTCTCTCTGCTTCCAGACTGCAGATGCAATGTGACCTCATGCTCCTGCTTCAGTACCTTACCTGCCACAAAGGACTATTCCCTGGAACTAGGAGGGCATGCCTGTAAATCCCAACACTCAGGAGGAGAAAACAGGGGCTCATGGGCAAGCTGGCTAAGTGCAATAGCTGAATCATCCAGCTCTGGCTTCAGTGAGAAAACCTGCCTCTAGAAGTAAATTGGAGAGGCCTAGAAGAGGAAGACATATGAAGTTGACAGTTGACCTCTGACCTCCACAGGTGTGTGTTTCTTTGGTTAAAAAAAGCCACCAAGACCTCTCTGTCTTTTTGCTCCCCCAATCCCCACATACATGCGCACACACACACACACACACACACACACACACACACACACACACACAC
>JANHMN010000009.1:65338426-65360867 GCA_030674055.1 Rhabdomys pumilio | reverse complement strand
CACACACACACACACACACACACACACACACACACACACACACACACTAAATAAAACATTTGTCCTGGTTAGATATTTGTCAGCCTGACACAGAGAGAGTCATTTGAGAATAGAGAACTTCAACTGAGCAAACACTCTGACTGAACTGACCTGTGAGCAAGTCTGTGGGACATCTTCTTCATGACTTATTGATGTGGGGAAGCCCAGACTACTGTGGGTGCCGCAAAACCTGGGCAGGCGGTCCTAGGTTGTGGAAGAAACCAAGCTGAATGAGCCGGTAAGCAGCCTTTTGTCATGGCCTCTGCCTCAGTCCATGTTCCAGGTTCCTATCTTGAGTTCCTGATCTGACTTCCCTTAGTAATGAGGTAATTTTAGAGCTGTAAGCTGAAATAAACCCTTGCCTGCATAAGTTTCTTTTTCTCACCGTGTTTTAGCACAGTACTAGAAACCCTAAGACAGCAATCAATAAGTGAGCCGGATAAATAAATGCCTGTATATCTGATCACTTACAACCCTCCCCAGTGTTCATCCACTGCCATGGCTGATAGACACAGCTGTTGTCTGAACTGTTTAGTAGTTTTGAGTTTCAGAAGATGAAAATGGTGATAGTAAAGTAATGTTCAGGGGGGTGGATGATGCTGAGAACCGAAGTGTTCACTCAAGGTGTGGACACACAAAGTGACTGCATGTCACCCTGACTGATATCTCTTTGGACCAATTGAGACAATTCTCTGTCTTGTGGACTTGGCTGCAGCAGTTGACTTGATTGATCCAGCACAGTCAGTCAGTTTCCTGGAAGCAACGTCCACAACAGTGGGCTCTGTACTAGTAGAGAGTAAGTAGCCATCTTCCTTCTGTCAGTTGCATTAAGAAATGTCAGATGTCTAAGGCAGATGTAGTCATGAACACTTGCAATCCCACCATTGAGGGACGGAGATATGAGGATTTAAAGTTCAGGCCAGTCTGAGATATATTGGCTCGGATTAAAAAGAAATAAATAAAATATTTAAGCCCATATTTAAAGCACATGGTGTTAGTTTAAAATAATATTGCAGTGTTCATTATAATACTCACAACTATACAACTCTAACTGAAGGTACAGTATTTATTCTTATTATATGGGGTTGCCCTGGTTTAGGTTCAGTTGTCAACCTGACACACTTGGGAAGAGGTACTATTAACCAAGGAACTTCTTTTATTATATTGGCCTGTTGGCATGAATGTGGGGGCCTCTTTTTGATCGATAATTGACATGGGAGTTCTGAGTCCACTTAGGCAGGTGGTTTGGGGGTTGTATAAGAAAAGTTGCTAAATGTAACCTTAGACATGAGCCAGTAAGCAGCTTTCTTGCATGGTTTCTGCTTCAGTTCCTGCCTTCAGGTTCCTGTCTCGAGGTCTTGCCTTGGTTTTCCTTGATGAAGGGTGATGACCTTTAAGCTGAAGTAAACCTTTTCCCTCTCAGGTTGCCTTTGGTCATAGTGTTTATCATAGCAATGAAAACCAAACTTGAACAAGGATGTATTTTTGATATTTATTGTCTTGAGTCCAGGTCACTGTTTCAAATTCTGATTGTGGCAAATGAATCTATTTTGTTACTCCTTGGGTGAGCTTTGACCTACAGATTTTTAGTTTTATTGAGGTATATTTGAGAAGTAAAATTACATTCAGTATAGGTGGTTTTTAAACTTGTATTTAAAGAGTTAATTGCTATTCAGATATTTCTTTATCAAGATTTGTGACAGCAATCCCTGTAGCTCAGACTGGCCTCAAAACACTATGTAGTTGAAGATAACCTTAAACTATTGTCCTCCTGTCGCTGCCTGCTGAGTGCTAAGTTTGCAGGCAAGTGCTGCCAGGCCTGACAAAAACTTAGGGTTTATAAGATTCACATTTCATGGACATATGTATTGTGAAGTGATTACCACAAGTGAATTTTTAAGTTTTTTTAATCTCTTCTAATTCATGTGCGTGTGCCTGCGAGAGCATTTAAGACGCTCCTGTCAATTTCATGTACACAACATTGTGTTATTTATACTCACTTTGCTCTCTATTTCTGTGACATCATCAGATTCCACCCAGAGGTGATCCCACATAGAATCTGTTTTTATTTATCGGAATGATTTTCTCCTCATTATTACCCTTAAGGATCAAACATTTAATGTCAAAATTGTCCTTTTTTGGCTGAATAATATTCCCCTGGATGTATCCCATTGTGTTAAATGTGGTCAACCATTACTCTACACTGAGGTGGTTTTTGAGTTTGCACTATCATGAACAAGAATGCAATGAATAGAAGGAGGTGGGTATCTCTTGGAGATCATCATTTTATTCCTGGATGATGAATTTGTTCCTACATGATGAATCTAGTAAATCTAACTGTGCTGCATACACAGAAGTAGTGCTAAATAGATGAGGAGCTAATGGATTCAGATGTGGTCATGTGCTGGGCTCACCGAACACCATCAACAGAACACTAGCAAGGTGACACAGCCAGCAGGTGATACATGCTGTGGAGGGAACTATCTGACTTTAGATTTAACTCTTTCCTCACTTATTAAGTATGATTGAAGCTCTGCAGCTTTGGTAAGTGTGTGTTTGTGTGTGTGTGTGTGTGTGTGCGTGCGTGCATGCGTGTGTGTGTGTGTGTGTGTGTGTGTGTGTGTGTGTGTGTGTTTCTGAGTCTTTTCCTTGGAAGAAAGATAATAATATCTACTTTACATATACACACGAGAATCATGTGAAATAATGTATTCATAGTGCTTAATGCATTCTTCCTATAAATTAATTAGAGGATTCTGCAATTCAGGGAAACACTGTCCAGAACAATACTGTCTGGCATAGATAGAGGGTGATCCACGTAAGGACTTTAATTTTTTTACAGCAACCTTATTTTAAGAATCAAAAGAAATAAGCAAAATTAATTGCATTAATGTTTTGTTTACCAGAGACAGAAAAAATTACTGTCAGTTCAACACATAGAAGTATATTTACATGTACTTTCTATGGAGAAGCTTTGCAATTCTGTGCACGCTTTACATCAAGAATACACCTGAGTTTAGATGTGAAATTTTTATCAAAAATAATTAGGGTCATTCAGATTTCATAAAAGATACAAAGGTACCCATAAATCCCAATTGTTTCAAAGGTTCCTAACCTATTGTGAACAATAAAACCACCAGGGCCAGTGAGAAGGCTCAGCAGACTCCAGGTGGAAGGGGCGCTCCAACTCTATAGCATGTGTCCTGCCCCACACCACATAAGAGCTTTTTAAAACTACCAATTTGTAATGCAAATTCATTAAAATTGAGTTCTTCAGTACTGCTGGTCACATATCTGGTATGTGGCCCCAGTCAGACTGATTTCTGGCCAAGCACTGGTCATTCAGGCACATAGAGGAAGTGTCCTCTAACTTCCACATAAGCAGAACACTTACAAGTCTTCTATGGGCCCTAGGGAAGATGCCCCTAATACAGCAAGCTTTAAAAGCAGGCTTTATAGAAGACTTAGGAATGTTTTTATTTTCAATGAAGACCCCAGGAACAGAAGGCAAAAATTAAAAACAGCTTTACAGTCTTCTCCATCGTAACAAGTTGAACTGTCTCACTGATGATAATCTCAACTGTCTTCTTTCAGCAAAATAAATACATGAGGGAACTGAGGGTCAGGATGACAATCTGCTCTAAACTTCAGTAGTTCCTCTCTGGAACAGAGAACAGTAGTTCTTCTTTGGAACAGAGACCCAAACCACAGCCATAAAAAAATAAAGTAAGGACCTGCTTTATTGGGTAGCTGATAGGAAAGCAGCACATGGGAAGTGTGGCTAAAGAGGTAACTGCAAATTAGTAGCCAACAGAGATCATCAGAAACTGGAAGGGAACACTTAGAAAGAGCCAACAGATCATGATAGCGGGAATCAAAGGATTAAATGCAAAGATAGCATGAAATAAACACACGAGGAAAAGTCCTCACGTGCAAGACCTATCAATATGAGAATCTCCAAGGAAGCGTTGGGAAGGACTGCGTCTTCAGGATTAGAATTCAGCCATTTGAAACAGTGGAAGTAAGGGATCAGTCTGTTCTCAACTCTCAGAAAGCAGACTAAAACATTAAAGAAGGAAATACGTCATTTTTTCTAGACGAGGCACATCATTTTGTACGCGACAAAACTGTATTCTATTTTACCTTAGATCTGGAATCTTTGGATCCTAGTTGTCAGACTAACATTTGGTCCATAGATTTACTGTAGTTCTTTTCCAGAAAAGAAAAAAAAATGTAGATTAAAAAACATTAGGAACTGTGCAAACCAATTTCTGTTTTAAAGTGATTGTGGCCCTCCCTTCTCCTCAGGGGCTGTGGCCACCAACCCTCGAGGACAAAGGGAGCAGAAGGGATTGGGGCAGGCTTTGGATGACTGTGAATTTGGGATCAGCTTCAGCGATACAGTTCAACTTTATTGGGGTGAACAAGGGCTATGTAGATCTTGAGGAGTAGGTAGAGATTTCCAAGGTAGGCGGTAGGCGAACGTTACTGACTAGGGTGGAGTCCTGGGGGTGCTTCATTTACCTGAAGAGGAAGCCAAGAACCTGCCGGGCAGGGTCTTGTTGGGAGAGAGGAAGTTGAACTTGTAATATGCCCATAGACTACGTGACTGTGCTCAGAAGGCTTTTGAGGTTACGGGTGGGAAGAGCTGATTGGCCATAACATAGTATCTAATAATCACGCAGTGGAAAGGGCTGAGTGGGACTTACGTGCTGAATCATGCAGCGCTTGCAGGAAGCTCTGTGCACAGTCATCCTCTAGGTACGGTCGGACATCTGTGTTTAGGGACATTCTCCAGATAGGATCAAGCAGAGAAGACGGGCCCTTGATGAGAAAGGGACTCCTCCAGTTTGTGCTGAGCTCAGAGAGCTCATCTGTTCACGGTGGACTGCAACCTGAAGAGCAGGCTCTCTCAACACTGAAAATTGAAGCCATGGGTTAGGGGAAGTCACAGGTTAGCATAGAAGCTATAGCTGTGATTATTTAGTACTCAGTGACATGGCCAGTTCACGAGACTCTTGAACCTTAAATTGAGCTAGTCTGAGCCTCATGAACTTTGCTTTAAGTATAAAATACTTGCCAAGTAAATTTAGTAAATTTGTGAAACCCAGTATCCCTCTCCACAACAAAACATTTAAATTAGTCTCATTACATGGCTGTGCATTAAAATACATATTTGTATTGACAGCACGTCGAACCCAAAAGACTTTTAATTTGACTAAAATTTTAAAAATGTCTTAGTAAATGTATTTAAGGCATACTTAATATGCATTGATATTAGTGTGCTTATCAGAACGTCTGTGTGAATGGCTCTTTTCTATTTCTGTTGGCCTAAGCAGATAGAGATGTTCTGAGTTAAAAGCAGGAGATTTGCTTATATCCTGTTGCTAGCCTGCTGTCTGGACTAAAAATTAAACTCTTAGGCCTTCATGAGGTTTGATCACATCTTTAAGAGCCAAACTTTGGCTTAATAAATAGCCCTTAAATATTAGCATCCATTTGAAATGATTAAATAGGAAAAAACAAGCCATTGTACTGCATTGTTCTGTAGTCTTCTGATTGCCTAATGAATTAAAGAGCCTGAACACTTCAGTGTGCTTAGCCATAGCCATCCCCTATTTCTTCTCTACAGCAGTATTGTGTTGTAATGAAGACTATGAAAAAAGCATTTTGGAAAATAGCCTCCGATATGAAGCGGCCATCAATATGCATGTAATATGATCGAGTTCGAGAGATGTGTAAGACAGGCCCAAATAGGATTGGCCTGCTTAAACACATGCTTTCTGCTCACCAGCCAACAAATCGCTTCTATATATTACATAAGACTAAATTAATACCTACGTGAAGACAGTTTATTGTGGATGATGGATCATTGGTTTGCTACTCATACATCCAGAACAGGGCCCTGGAAATCACATCATCATTGCATTCCTACAGAAAGAAATGATTGCCACATCCAGGCAGGTTTATCATGAAGAAAGACTGGTCTGGGCCCATCTGAGGGAATACTGCCACCTTGCACAATGAGTTTTCAGAGGGAATGCTCTGTGTTGACTACCAGATGCCAGTAGGAATGGTGTTTTGTTCTAGATCTTTTAGCAGATAAGGAATGATGGGCTCTATTTTATACTCTAAATTTGTTCAATTTCTGTGGCCCAAGATGAGTGTTATTTTAACAGTAAATTAAACAGCATCCACCCTTCTTAGAAGATAACAGTGTCCCGGGGAAGGAAACCTGTCCACATTCTGCAGGCAATGATACACAGAGATCCTAACCCCAATGGTATGAGTCCCAGAATAAATGTAAGACTGGAATGAAGGGCACAATAAAGCAAAAGGATGGGTCTCTTGTCCTATCTCCTGACAAACTTCTCTGGCTGCATCAGCAAAAGTCAAGAGTAATCGATACTTATGAAAGAACAATACAGCCACCATCAGAGATAGAGCAGGTTGGAGTGCTATTACCATAAGTGGCTGAGTCGTTGATGTGAATGTGTATGTCATCTTGCATATCATTTGCATGTTATTCGGTGCAGGCTTGCCAATAAATAAACACAATTTATCAACTTGCACAACCTATTCTGACCCTTGGAAGTACGCGTGGAGGAAAGTACACCAGATCTGCAAAGAATGGCTATTTGTTTAGCATTAAAATTTTAATGAATAGCTCAGACCCAAAGAATAAGTTTCTAGTTTTAATGTTCCCAACAAGATAGAGTGCTTCTAATGGGAGAGTCAGTGTAGTGGGTTACTTCAAGTTCTATATAATGTGTGTGTGTGTGTGTGTGTGTGTGTGTGTGTGTGTGTGTTAAGTTGAGCCTGTTCTTTTAGAAAGTATTTATTTTATTTTTATTTACATGCATGTGTGTGTCTGTGTACCAGTATGTACATATATGTGCAAGTCCCTGCAGAGGCTAGGTATCAGATCTCCTGGAGCAGGAGTAACAAGTGGGTGTGAGTAGTTCAACATTTGTGCTGGGAACTGAACTCTGCTCCTCTGTAAGAAGAGCAAGCACCCTTAACCTCTGACCTATCTCTTTACCTCTAACCTTAACACACACACACACACACACACACACACATACATACATACATACATATAAATATATATGCACACATGTGACCCTTTATTGTTTGATCATCTTCACTGACATACTCTCTCTGTCAGGTAAAGTACCAAGTGTTTGTAAATACTTAGTTCTTAGTAAGAATGGTCAAGTTTGACAGATGGTGAAATGCGTCTGTAAATGTTTGAAGACGTCTTAAGAGACACATGTGGCAAGGTGTAGAATTTGACCTTGAACTAAAGTCTTTCTGACTCAGAGTATGATGTCTTGACTCCTTAACAGTTGTACTAACAAGAAATAATATGGTGAAGGTTATTGCTAAATTTGTGCCAAAAGATATGGAGAAGATATATTTTTGCCATATTGGTGGATGCTGGCTTTGTGGACATAGAGGCTTGTAAAATTTAGAGAATACTCTAAATTATCCAAAATTATAAATAGAACCTTAGATATAAAAGCAAATATTTGCTTAGAATGGTCAAATCATAACATTAAAATATCATCAGCATAATGAAGTGTGGATATAGAACTGATTAGTTGGCAGGTGTATTTTTGTAATAATCTTTTTAAAAAAGTTTTTTAAAAAAGATTTGACATTCCTTCTATCATCTGGTGGTAAGTTTTTTTTTTTTTTTTTTGTGGTGTTCAGTAACTTTTTTTGTGACCAAGATTCCCTTAAATGGAATACCTTAAATGGAAGAGTTATTTGTTCTGGTTCGTGGTTTCAAGGTTACAGAGTTGTCATTCCACTGTGACAGACAGGTGGAGTGACTGACAGAGATCTGGAGTGATCAAGAGCTGGGATAGAACAGAACAGTTCTATGTCACAGTGCAGTTCGTGTCACAGTACAGGGGGTAGAGATGGAGATGGTAAAAATGGGCCAGGACTCCTATATCATCAAAGGCCTTTTCACAGTAAGCTGGTTCCCCTAGACATATCCTACCTTCTAAAATTTATAGCACTTCACAAAATAATGCCACCAGTTTCGAACCAGACCTTCAATATGGGAACCTGGAGACATTCCATGTTCAAATTATAACAGGTAATTAAGTCATGAAACCTCTCCCATAGACATATTCACCGTTTCCTGTATTGGTACAGATTTATATCTTCAAAAATATAAATTCCACAGTGGTGGTATAATGACAGCCCCTGCCCAGCAATCACATCTATTTTGGACATGCACGGACTTCCATCTTAATGAAATGACCCTGAGGAAGATTGGAACATTTGTTTACAAATTTGTACATTAGAGTACTGGAAGGCTTTTATTGAGAATAGCTTCTGACTTCCAACATTTCAAATCTTGTCTCTTTCTATTGCCTATGTAACCCTGGCACAGAGTACCACACAAGCGATTCATTATTTCATCTAGACTTCCATCCTGCATCTCATTTCATTAACAAGCAGATCAGCACAGAGAGCTACACGGGTATTCCTGGAAGCCGTGCGTACCCTGCGATGGTTAGCAATACATTAACCGCAAATAGAATTCCCTGCAAATGACATTAATCTCTCCCATGGAGTCAAAGTTAATCTAAGTTTGAATAGATCCCAATGCAGTACCATGGACCAGTCTACCAAGTGACAACCGTCTGCCCAAAGCCATCCACTAGAAATGGAAGTGGAAGGCAGTATGACATATGTGAGTGACATAAGTTCAATTGTTTTCTTGTGTTCATAACCTTATCATCAGATGAATATAATTATTCTTAATTATTCTTAATTAAGAATTAATTATATATAACTCTTCCAAGGGATCCTGGGAAGAGATATGAAGAAAATCCTGAAGATGACCATTCCATAGCATCTTGGTATATCTGTGTATTCTGCACAGATGCAGAAAACAGTACGGGCCTATTCATTTTCTTTTTGCTGTACACAGAATCCACCGAATCTATGATCATAGACATGAGTTTGTGGTTCACCACTCCCCACAAGTCTCCATAATCTACCCTGCCATGGCATATGACATAATTATTTTGTGACTTATTTCCTTTGGTAGTTCTATTCCAATCTCTACTTATGCAATGTTTTAATCAGTGGTTCTAAAACTTTTCAGTGTTACACTCCATGAATAGAACTAGCAGACAGTCTTAACCCTTATTTCTTAATTGACAGTGGATCTCTGAGCCTACTCTCAGAGTAAATAGATGGAAAAGTTTTGCACCATGCAACATTTCTTTTTTTTCTTTTCTTTTCTTTTCTTTTCTTTTCTTTTCTTTCTTTTTTTTTTTTTTGCCTTGGTATGCTTAGTATAACTAGTGATTATTCATTGTTCTATTCGTATTTCAATGTTACATTTATTTTGCTATTTACTATATACTAAATAACATTTTTATTTATGACTACATGATCCTGAATGGGTTTGTGTGTACCACATGGTTGCAGGAACCCATGGAGACTGGAAGAGGACATCCAATCACCTTCGAACTGAAGTTACTGCTAGTTGTGAACCCCAATATGGGTGCTGGGAACTGAACCCATGCCCTGTGCAGGAATAGTGAGTGCCCTTAATTGCTGAGCCATCTCTCCAGGTCCAGACGTCTACCTTTTATCCATCCTACAGACAATGCATTGGAATCTTTCTAGCATCTTTGAAGTGACTGCCTAATTTTTACCAGTTCTACAGCCAACATTTTAGAAATGATTGTGCCCAGCCTCTTTCCGACCTGAACCACTGATGCCTATGTCACTTCAGCACCGTCATTTTAAGTGCAAGAAAACAAACCATCACAGCAGTCATTCCCCTGTAAGGAGCATTCTCTGGTGTCTGGCAGCTGCTAAATTGAATTATTTGAGGTTATAAATGTCTGCATGAAAAGAGAGACCTTCCCTGTGACATGGGAGAGCTGGTCAAGAGGACGGCACTAACAGATAGGAATTTAAGTTTGTGCTTCAGGCTTTGGGGAAAAAATGGTTTTGCACTCTCACAGGAAAGAAATGCGTGGCCATCTTTCTTGTCCTGGCTGGCACTGTGAGTTGGCTTCATTTTAAAAATAGTGCTAGGGAAAGAGGAAAAAAAATGTAATGTATTCTTAAAATGTTTATATGTCAGCAAAATCCCGAAAACCATTCAATAGATTAATCCTCCTGCTGCCTTAAAAAGGATGGATTTCAAGCTATAACTGAGATTGGGAAAAATTGATTTCCATGTTCCTTATGACTGAATAAGATAAAAGCCACTGCCCTGGCAAGCTTCTCCCAGCCTGGATCCAGACTTCAGGAGGCTTGGCTAATTGAAAAGTCACTCTAAATACCAACCCAGACCCTGTGAGGAGATCTGAAAAAGATAAAAGAAAGAAAGAAAGAAAAGAAAAAGGATCAAGGGCAGGCTGTCCATTTTTCAGGAATGATTTCCACAGTGTTTGTTCCCATTCCCCCTGAACGACTACAGTTGAGGTAAAACTGCTTCCTCTCTGCTTTTCAGTCTTCCTCATTCCAATTTCCTTTTTCTACTCTCTCTCTCTCTCTCTCTCTCTCTCTCTCTCTCTCTCTCTCTCTCTTTCTCTCTCTTTCAACTCTCCCCTCCTTGCAGGATTGGAAGCTTTCAAAATAAATGTAGCCCCTGCACCTAACCTCTCTTGGGCTTGCAAACTGTAATGAGCAGATTTATTTGTGAGACATTCATTTATTCAGTTAAGAAGGACACACTCCATCTGACCATGGGTTTACTGCCCCCCAACAAAAAAAAATTACCAACCTTTTCCTTTCATACAATTGTCATGCAAATCCAGTGAGGGGACAATTACTATTGTCAATTACTATAAAGATAGAGTCTCAGAAGCCTTGCAAACATCACAGAGTCAGTATTTACCAGAACTGGGACCTGATCCTGCATCTGACTCCATATATAATGGGCTTCACCTGAGTTCCCACACAACTAACACTGCAGTCGTTTACTAACCTGTGAACAGAAAGGCTCAGTGGCTTACTCCTCATTCATTTTTATTGCTACATTAGTGTTTAGTGAGCAACTACTAGATGCTAGGTACCCATAAAAGAAAATATCTGAGAGTTGATTGGGCAAAGATTTCAGCTTGAAGGTAGTTGAATTTGTTGATGTAGACCTGCTATAAAGAGAAAGCCGAGCTACTAGAACGGCGTTCAGTTTCTCAGAATGTAAGTCAGTGTAAACACCCTCCAAATTATCCATATAGCACATCAATTTAAACCAAAATCATGCAAAATTTACTTCTGCCCGCAATTCTTCTTTTATAAAAACCACTCTATAGATTTTGTAGGTCATGGTGTTAGTGTCTTATTTTCTCTTTGGTTTTATTTTTGTCTTTCTTTTTCATTTATTTTATTATTTTGTGATCTCCATTTAATTTTAAACACTCCCTCCTCCCTTTCCATCATCGGCTCTTTAGTTAAGGCGATTTCTATAGAGAAGCAACTGTCATGCCATTTTTTAATACATCCTACGATGACATTTTTTTTTCCTGGGAAAGCAGGATATTTGTAAAGACATACTTCCCCCTAAAGAATGTCATAAAACCCGCCCATACTGTTTCAGAAAGTTCTTGTGTATTTACGACACAGTCAATGTAAGAAATCCTCGACCCGTAAGCTCACTCCTCTGATCACTGCAGCAATTATAGCAGCAGATGACATCATTACACAGCCTTTGTATTGCGCTGGAGAGACTGGAACTTTTGTGTATACCTGCTAATTAAGCCTACAACAACTCTTTACAGTTCAAACTATCTCAACTCCCACTTTACATATGGGAGACTGATGATGGGGGGAAAAAAAGCCACAGTCTCAAGTAAAAAGCCTGGATTCCAACTCAAATGATCTATTCAGAACTTACGCTCTCAGCCGTGTACCACACAGCCTTTCTAAACTCAATTAGACACCTCTCATTGAATTGACCATATTACAAGTGACATCAAAATGATCCAAGCAGCCTTCTTAACCACACAGGTGAGGGTCACATGTCCTTTGTACATCTGATCAGGTATTGTATATCCTGAGACTTTAATAAAAAATGATTTATATTATTTTAGATTATGTGTCTGCATGTGGGTGTGCACATATGAATACATGTACCTGCTGAGGCTCAAAAGGCAGATCACATGGTTACAGAGCTAATCGGCGGTTATAAGTTACCTAATATGGGTGTGGAGAACTCAACTCAGGTCCTTTAGTCTATGCTCTTAAGCAACGTGCCATCTCTCCATTCCCTCTCCTTAGAATTTTGAAGACTCTTACCACCATAATTTGCAAGAATCTGGGAAAGGGGGACAGAGGACTTTAGTTGGCGCATCCCAGTAGGTTTTTCTGTGGCTGAGCCTTTCTGGGAAGGTCTTACACACGTGCAGTATTTGTGCTTGCACGGCAGGAGAGTGCTGAAAAATCCTGCATGGGGAGGGAGAGACTTGGGATAAAGGGGAACGTAGGCCGAGGGTTATGTATGAATCAGTAATTGTGGAGACAAGGCTCACTTTTACACCTCTTGGTGGGCATGATCTGTGGGCAACTATTCTCCTAATGATAGTGCTGTGGGGAGTTAGAGCATCATGGGTGGGTGAATTGAGGATAAGCATGTGACAAAGAATAACCCTGGATGTTCATGTTTCTCTCTCTTCTTTACCCACCCTCACCTCCCTTCAACCCACATGTCTACCGTACTGGAACAGAAGCTGAAATGGCTAAAGTCGTGAAGAGAATTATTTTTTCTTCTGAAATATATTATAAAACCACACTCATAACAACCAGGTTCCCTATATAAATCTATTTTTAAGATGATTATAGGGTTTCGATAGCCATTCTAGCATCAACCGCTGGTTTTGTTTCCTCGTCGTCAGTAAACTGTTGGCAGGATAGTGCACCAGAGGTATATTTTTTAAAGGGTATAATTGCATGGCACAGAAATTATCACTTTCTCGACAATGGGTTTCATTGGTTTCTCCCTTTGAAAATCTGGTTTGGAAGCTGGGCTTGTCAGTCCCCCCAAGCACACACAGCATTGTGTGTATTGGTCTCACAGCACATCACGCGGGCAACCGCTAGGCAGAGGGTAGCAATTAAACAACACAATAGGCATCAAGGGATGAGGGGAAGACACTGTGTTTAAAATAAATGAACACAAGACGCAGAGCCAGCTTCCCTAGGAAGGTTAGCCGAGCAGCATGGTGAGCCAATATAGGGCAGGCTGTGCAAAGCAAGCTGGGAGGTTCCTCGTTGTGACGAACCATTGCCAGCGAATAAGGCTGCATATTCCCCAGGAATCTGCCACAAGGTCCCTTCTTCCAGGCTTACCTCTGGAGCATAGAAACCTAGGGAAGAAGGTTTTTAGAGATTTTTTTTCCACTGCCAGGGTCTGAAAGTGGTAAAGCATGGATTGCTAGAATCTGTTTTTAAGAAGGCAGGGCTCACGTAGACATGGGAGCTTTTGTTCACTTCAGAAATAGGAGACAGATCAGGTGGAAGTCAGTTTCTGCAACGGAAACTAGTGAACTTAAATCTATTACAGGTAGAATTATCTATTAGCAGAAAGAACTGACTCCCAAGAGCTGCTAATGATATCGTGATGCTGAGAATAAGAGACACCCAATGTCTGTCTAGAGGAATCAAGAGAATTCAATATGTAGATAAAAGACCACAGTGTTTCTTATTCTAATCAGGGTGACCAGCATGGGGCCTCAGCACTGAAACGCAACTGATACTCACAAATGAAAGATCAGACTATAATAACCACTGCTAGTGGGCCATCTGTGAGAACTATGTGTAGTTACCAAAATAAAGGAGCCTGCAGAGCCAAGATAGGTCATGGTTTGCAGGGAAGTAAAAGGCACTGGGATACTAATAGGAACATCCATAGAGGAGAGAAAGGTATTCCAATTGCTTATTATATCGTGGTAAAAGCAGATGTTACAAGGATCTAGCAAATCTCATATCAAACCTGTTGCCATCAAATAGTTTCCTGAGCTATGATTTGGTCTTTAAATCGCCTAACCTGTAGAAGAGTTAGTCACTTATTCAACAAGCATGCCCAAGTCCTAGGGACTCTGGTATCAAGGTTACAGGGGTAAAATGAATGGTTCTAGTTCTCAACTGGGTCGTAGATGAGTTGAGCAGGCAAAGAAGGAAATGTATACACATTTGGGAAAGCTGGGTGTGGTAGTATATACCTTTATTCCTTCTGCTAGTGAAGCTTTTGACTTCTGGGGGTGGCTGACCAGTCAGTTTGCTGAATTGCAGTGAACAACCTGCATCAAAAAAAAAAAATAAGGAAGATAACAACTGAAGAAGAACCCCATTGTTGACCTCTGACTTCCACATGCATTTGCACACTCATGCATGTGTACATATATACACATGAATATGTCTAGAAGCAATCAAGTAGACAAGTAGACACATGAATATGAAGTGCACACACACACACACACACACACACACACTAACCCATTATAATGTTGTATAAAACAAAGATTAGCTCTTCAGTGGGAAGACACCTTACCTCAAAACAGTAAAAAGTCAGTCAGGTCATACTAGGTAAAGGAATATCTTCCTTTATCCCTAAAATTTGAAGATTAGAAATGCCAGTCATGAATTTAGGTGGTATAATAGGTTGGGCACTATGATTAAGAATCAGAGAGCATATTTAAAGCAGATATTTGAACAATGAGCAGGACACTGGAACACTGTATTTGGAGAAAATGAGAACGTTTATATCATTGGCTACGAGAGAAGACTTGAAAGGAAATAAGGTGGAAAGAGGTCATGTCAGGAGTTATCTTATTAGCAATTTGAATTTTATCCTGTAGGCAGGAAGAAGCGATTGAAAATGCTAAGCAGAGGAATAATATGGCTGAATTTGCAATTTAGATGATATTTCCATATATATCTACCACTCCAGGTGAATTGATATTCCAGTGTGTAGATTTGGAGAATGCAGACATCTCACTTTGATTGAGTCTGGGTGTTCAATGACCTTTAGATGGGCTGGTAAAATTGAGTTTTCAGACTTTAAACTTGAGGGCTGGACTCTTGGCCTGTGGGGGAAAAAATCTCCCATCAAGTTTCCACTGGTAAGGGAGGCCTTTCTAGAAGCTGTCATCTGATTTACCTCTGGCATATCTATGCAGAAATTTAGGAGAAAAAATGTGAAAATATGCAGCTAATGTGTACAGCATCATGCCATAGCAGTATGTGGTGGCAGTGTAGTAATTATACACAGGAGAAGGGACAACTCGAGCCAAGATGCTCTCAGTGGAAGCCTCAGCTAGCTTCCGAGCTACTAAACAATATTACTTAGAACAAAAATGCTAATCCACAATTTATAATTCCCTTAAAAATTATGCTTCTTGTGGGCAAGATGATTTTGCCATAAAACCTTTGCTGATGCCTTTTAGTAAAGGGGTTTATACTTTATTTCAAAATGATCTGCCTTATTTTATTTTTTAGTACATTTGTGATTTGTCCTTCTATGCAAGGTGAACAGGATAGGATATAGAATTCAACTAAACTTTCCTGCAAAGAGAGTGAAGAGAGCAAACATAATCAAATACACACAAACTCAGGACAGTTTCAACTGGAGACTGAAATTCATTATCTTAATTCAAATGGAATTTGTGATGAAGTCTAAATTTCTAGACAGGTAGTGATTACCATGAGACACTGTATAGGCTCTAAAAGAATCAAGTCAGAGGAAATGAGAGAGTGGTAAGTATGGCAGATGAGACATGTTTGCTCTAACAGCAGAAAGTTGGAGAAGATAAGCTATGATGTAGGCTGTGGGAAGGGAAATGAGTGGAAGTTTCCATAAATGATGAACAATATTTATCAGAAAGCACATGTATAAGAATTTGTTAAGATAGTGAGGACAGTGACCTATGTGGAGTGGGCTTCATGTTATAGACACCATTATGGGACTGGCTTACCACTTACCAGAGCAGATCTAGCAGCAGGTAGATGTCATTGTCAAACTGTGGAGTGTGGTTTTCAGTCTTTCTATGTCTCTTATCCTGTTCTTTCCTTCTTAGGGTTTAGAGTCCTTCCTTTGAGCCCTGTATGGGCAAGCAGAGATGTTCACACAGTGGAAGTGATTCTAAGCACAGATCACTGTACCTAGTCTCTGATCGACATGTTGAACAATCCTGCTCCTGATTGGTAAAGGGCTTCAGTTCCACTATGAACTTAGTTAAAAGGAACCACAACCTCCATCCTATGTAATGAAGATGTAGAGGAGAGAAAGAGAATAGAAGTGTAAAAGAGAAAGGGGATAGAGAATGGCATTAGTGCTATTAGGAACCCCAGGATACGAAGGCCAGCCTTCTCATTTCAGTTGAGAAAACAGAGACCCCCAGAGAAGTTCAATAATTTGCTTGAAGCTACACAGCTAGTGAGTGACAGAGCTGGAACTAAGTTCCACTTCCTTTAACTCCCAGGTCAGTACTCTTTATAGTATGTCACATGTTACAGAAAGAGAAAGGTGTAGCACTGAGTGGAGTCATCCTTCAGTCAGTGGACAAAGAGAAGTGCTATCTGCATTCAAAATATTTGTCTTCCCTTCTTGGAATTCCTATGTAAGTGTCCACATCTTCCTCTGAATTTAGGGGCATTCATAGTAATAGTCATTTAATTGTCATAGTTTTAGGCCTATTTAACATACACACATTTTCTGATGCTTTGTTCACTTATATCAGATAATAATGGCACCATTTTATGTGCATATAGATTTTTTCCTTTCTGTTGTTATTCATTTATTTGCCACTGTGATAGAATTCCTTATGGAAATGAATTAGGGAAGAAGGATTTATTTTGGCTCACAGTTTGAAAGGTTCCAGTCTTGGGTAAGCTGACTCGATTGGAGGAACTGAGGTTTGGTAGACGTCCATGGTGGCCGAGTATGTGGAGAAGGAGGCTACTCATCCCATAACAACTGGGAAACAGAAGTGTAGAAAGCTTCCTGTGTCATTGAACTTCCTTATTTGTTCTTTTTTATTCCATTTCAAGCCCTAACCCATTAGGTGGTTCTACTCTCATGCAAGCTGAATCACTGCACTTTTAGCAAGCCATCCTTCCAAATGTCAGACATATCTGAAGATGGGAGGACCATGAGAGCTCTGCAAACCCTCCGACCTTCATTTACTGATCTCCTAGATCCTTAGCCCTATCAAGTTGACAATCAAAGTTAGCCATCCCATTGCTAGGTTTTAAGGAAAAAAGGACAGAGCAGGGAAGAGGAGGGATGAAGGTGGGGGATGGATTTTGAGTTTAATTGCCTAATCCTTCTTTATGCAAAGATATTTTCTTCTTAAGATCTACGAGAATGAAGTAGGGGAGAGGACAAGATGAAGCATCACAAAGCCATAGAACGATGGGTGTGGTTAACAAATGATCTAAGATATGACATGTGGGACTTATGGGGATTATTAACATGTAACAGTGAGAAGTGGCAATAATTAGGCTGCCTGTGATTCCCAGGAAGCTGGGAAGCAGGATGTATGTTTAGGGCCTATTTACCTGGGTAGTGTATTTTTCTCTGCCTATGTGGTACACACCCTTTTAAAGCTTTTCTTGGTACATTTCTCCACCAACTCTCACAAGGATTTTATAAGGTAAGCTAAGTAGTCACAATGAGGTTGGGCCTGTGTGATCTCTGTCTCACATCAAGACAAAAGAGAACAGAAAACTAGAGAGTGACTCTCAATCTCTTAATGGAGGAAAGACTGTAAGAGGGAAGCCAGATGGAAGCTAAAAGAGTCCAGTTGCATGAAAACAACTTCATAGACTATCAAAGTTTTCTCTGTTGCATATGCAAGCTCTCTTTATGTTTCAAAGCTGCCACTTATAGATGTGCTCCAGCCAGCCAGGCTCCCAGACCACACTGCTTAACCACATACTACTCTGCAAAAGGACAGCACTAAAGTTGACACAATGGGGCAGGATCAGATCTTCTGTGCATGGATGTGGCAAGCTGAAGAGGATTCACACAGACAAAATATGTCTCTGGAGATCATTAGAAAACAAAGCAGGGGCCCATTTGACATAGCTCTCTCTGTTTCAAATGTGGCTGTTTAAATTTGAATAGAATGTGTTTGGGGATTTTCTACAAAGGAGTCACTTGGATGATTGCCAACTCTTGTTATCAGTCATGTTTTATTATTGAGAGGAGTAAGGCCCACAGAGGCTTCAGAGTCCAGGCATAGGTTTAAAAAAAATGAATGAAAAGAAAATTACCAAAGCAAAACAAAGCAAAACAAAACAAAACAAAACAAAATGAAAAAGAGGACTCAAGGTTAAATTAAAGAGTGTGTATAATAGAAAATGATTCCAGGCATTTTATTTTATACATTTTGATGTTGGAGATCTAATCTAAAGCTTCAAGCATGCTAACCAACTGCTTTGTTAGTGAAATATACCCTTAACGCCTTCAAAGAATTTATCCTAATGATTGAATGAGAGTGTTTTTATAAAAGTTATTAGTATACTACTTCATTCAACATTCACCACTGACTATGATATAATGCATCAGATGAGAATGCTCAGCGTGATGCATCCATACACAACACAACATATATCAGAGAGGAAAACAGAGAATTATTCCTCTTGGTAGCTTTTAGTAGGTACACAGGTAAATTGTCCTAACCCAGACAGCATCCTGTTAACTAGAAACCAAACTCTACTGTATAGACAGAGCAACAAGTGGTACAGGGTACAGGTGAGAGTTGGATAACTGAACTGAAGATGCTTATACCTATCATTGTGTTGGGGAGAGGGAAGAGGAGTTAGATTATCTTTAAAGGGATATCAACCAATAGTACTGGGAGATATCATCCATGTACTGCTGGAAGGTATTATCTCATCCATGTATTCCACAATGCTGGGAGGTATCATCCATGTATTCAGGGACTACAGAATGAAAGACCTTCTGTTTTTCCAAAACAACACTATCTACATTGTCTCCATTTTCTTTTCAGTATTGTATTAGACAGGGTGTTTAGACTGTATATATTACAACTGGGGAGTTACTTGACCATCTTACCTGTCAGTTAGTCAAAATGGCCAACCACAGTAAGAACCCAGTGACTGCCCTGTTTATGAATCTGGCCTTCAGCAATCCCAGCCTGACTTAGAAGGCTTGGAAGACTCCCAGAGAGCCATTGATCTTCCATTCATGTTGGAAGGGTGAAGAAACTGGAGTCTGATGGCAGGGGAAGGATGCGGTACCATCCCCACCAGCAGTGATATGATAGATGCATTCACAAGACAGAGACAGGCAGGCAACACCACTTTTCCTTGGACTTTTTTATATCTGGGCCACTGCCAGAAGGTACTGCATATTCTGGTGGCAGTTCTCCTCTCAGTTAAACTTTTCTGGAAATGCCTTCATACTCTCATCCAAGGGCACATCTTGTCAATGATTCCTGATCCACTTAACCTGACAATCAAGATGAACTATGACAAGTTACTAAGTTAGCTGTGAGGATAACAGAGAAGTCTCTGGGATGCTTTCATCTCTTACAGAAGCAATTATACTTCTTGCACATAACCAGGGTTCCTGGAAGTCTAGAAGTGGCAATGCTTAGCGAAATTCCATTGGAATACAGTAAGTGCTATAGAAGTGTCAGATATTAATACCATTTTACTCTGTGTAACTCTCGGGGGGAGGGGAGGGCCCTGTGGGCTACCTGGTTAGAATGAGAATGAGGATACACAGTTGACTTGGATTGGTCCATACCAATAAGAGGCAGTTCTCATCATTTCTTCATCAGTCTTTGTTTTTTTTTGTTTTGTTTTGTTTTGGTTTTCCAAAGAAAACAGAAATTGTGCAGGACTTAGCCAAACCTAGCAATAGGTGTTAACCCTTTGGAATGTGATTTTAATAGCCAATAGGTGTTTATAATTAATGTGCAATAACTTATTATGCACATCTCTTTAAATTTAATAGGCCCAGTTAAGGTAAGATCATTAAGCACCCAATTGAATGTTAAACACGTATATTTGGGGTTTAACGACTGTGCAGCAGATGTAGGATGGATTACAGGATTGTTAAAGGATATTAAGAAAGTTGTGACTATTGTGGGGGTATTTAATTAGGAATTTAAACAATCTATCCTTTGAAATGTGCCCCAAATCTTCAATGGGTGACGTGTGTTCTGGGAGCAGCATTGTCATCCACAGCATCAAAGTTTAAAGGGATCCACACTGAAGAGGACCTCTTTGCGACAGCTCTCTAATTAGCGTGAGAAACGACAACAGTACTACAAAGCCGCAGAGCATCTCCAATGACAGGTGCTGTAGACAGCAAGGCTGATGAAAGATTCTGCAATTAGAGACCGCGCATGAAGATTAATGGTGTATTATCTTAAATTAATGTAAGGTGGGTTATCAGAGATGAGCGCCTGCCTTGCAATCTCCCCCACTTTTTCTATTTCCTCAAATCCATTTCCAGGCCATTGGTCCTCTCTCTGCCCTCCTACAAGTCTCCTGACTTCCTGTGGAGAAAATTTTCCACTTTCCTGTGAAGAAAATGTTTTCCTTTGTGACTTACCCACTTTGGTCCTTCATTTCTCACCTTTGTCTCTCCCTGAACTCCCACTGCATCCTCCGCCCTGTCCTTCATCTGCTTATCTCTGCAAATGGTTCCACTCTTAGTGTTGGCTCAGTAAGTCTTCTCATTCTTCCAGGTAATCTACTTGAAAAGCAAGGGTCTCACTAATTTCCAGTATCCAAAGTGCCATTATGTATTCAAATAAATGACTAGTAATGTACTTTAAGACTTTTTTCATTCCTTATTTAGTAAATATTTGTTGAGCATCCACTAAGTGGCAAGCAGTATTCTACAATACTGGTATTCTACAACGCTGATAATAGAACATAATAAGACAGGCATTTGCATTCTAGTTGAAAGAACAGAAGATTATTACAGAAACAAGAATGGCAAATGGCAGTAGCTTCAGCAGAAGAAAATAAAATGCTAAGAAGAGAAAGGGCCTGTCAGGGCAGGACTCACTGGTCCAGAGTATCCTCACTGACAGTAACACTTCCACAGCTCTCTAATAGGGGTGTGGCCTGAAAACTAAACAGGCAAGTCTTGAATTGACTGAGAGAAGTAGGAGATGAGAACAAAGAGGTACAAGAAGAAGTTAAATCACACAAGGGCTGATGGGTAATTTAAATATTAGCCAGCTGGTCAACACAGGAATTCAGGAAAGAGTTTAGGTCATAGGGGAGACAAAAGCAAAATAAGCTTTAAAATCATTGTACTAGCTCATGTGGAGTAGGTCTCCACTTTGGGGACAAAGGGAAAATGCAGACATGGGAAAATGGGATGGTGATGGTTTCTGACTATTGAGGTGCATAGAATAGGGATTGGCCAGATGCTTCATGTTCTCTAAAACAGAGTCAACAGCACTTGCTGACAGATGGCACCCAACAGTTAAAAGATTGGAGTGCCCACCTGCTGGATTTAGTGGGAGACATTTTGAGTGGGCAATTGGATATAGGAAACTGAATTTCAGGGGAAACTTTTAAGATGAAGCTAGAAGCCTGGACACTTATTACACAGGGTATGGGAAGCATTGCCCTGGATTATTTTGGAAAGTGAGTGAAGGCAGAGAAGATGGAGGTGTGAGAACTGGACTCCAAGTACTCGGTATTGTGGGTCACAGAGTGCAGAGTAGCAGGACTCAACCCAGAGAAGCGATAGCTGCACTGTGAGGAGAGTGGAGAACAGAGACTGGGAGTGTCTCAAGATGGAGGAAATGGTCAATGTGTCAATTGCCATGGATGGGATGAGTGAGATCAGAACTGAGATACGTGCTCTATTTCATCAGCATCACGGTGACCTTGTCAGGAGCAATTTCAGTGAAGTCCTGGGTTCAAAGACCAATTGGCATATATTAAAGGAAGGTTACAAGAGCACTATAGAGAGTGAGAATAAAATTGTCCCACGGAGAATGTTGCTGGAAAGAGTTGATGACTTGGAGTAAGAGCAGAAAAGAGATGTGGGATCATGGGGAAAATTAATCTTTAAATTTAGTGAAAAATAACAGGATGATTTTAAAGATACTATATCATGTTTACATGCAGTTAGGAATGATCCAGAACAGAGGGTACTTGTGTGATGCAGGAGAGAGGCGGGACACCGTTAGAAAATTGTTCCTAAGTAGACAGTGGAGGAGGAGACAGGCTACTGAATAGGAACTTCAGATATGATCAGCTCATTCCGAGTAATCAAAGGAAAGCAGCATATATGGACTCAGAGATGGTGGATTGGTAAATATGGCGGTGGAAGGGGATGCATAATCTTTTCTCCATTTTATTTTACACACACACACACACACACACACACACACACACACACACACACACACAC
>JANHMN010000009.1:65304007-65327299 GCA_030674055.1 Rhabdomys pumilio | reverse complement strand
ATCTATCTATCTATCTATCTATCTATCTATCTATCTATCTATCTATCTATCTATCTATATTTGGAGCAAGGTCTCTCACTGAACCCGGAGCTCCTTGATTATACTGCTTGACCAGGGAACCTCCAGGATCCCCCATTCTCCTCTTACAAATGCCTATGTCAAGATTATAGACTCAAGATGCCACAGCATACCTAACATTTTACATTAATACCCAAGATCAGAATTCCTACAAAGTTGGGTAGCAAGCACCATAGCCATTGAACCACATTCTCAACCCTCATTTCTCTAGTACCAAGCCCTTTTGTTAGACCAAAACACTTCTTTTGAGCATTCAGGAAATCTGCTTGTCATATTTATGTCTGATGAAGGCCAGTCAAATCCACCACTAGGATCAAAGTTTCTCTGGGCTGTTTTATGGCAGTGATCACATTGTGGAGGGACAGCTTATCGTTCTTTTCCAGTTTTTCTGAAGTGAAAGTGTTCACAAAACTAGATTAGGTATCAGAGAAAGGGAAAATTCAGAAACTTACAAAGTTGCTGTTTTTTTAAATTTTTTTTTTAATTTTTAAATTTTTTTGTTTATTTATTTATTTATTTATTTATTTATTTATTTTTTACAAAGTTGCTATTTAGAAACAAGTTACAGTTTTGGCTAGGGGTTAGAGCAGTGATGCCCTTTCCCCAGAACAGTTGTGCGGGAGACAAGAGTACCAGTCTGGGATGGAGCTCCCACTGGCTATTGAGCGAGTACCACAGGCTCTGCCCTCCATAGGCAAAATGTGGCCACAGCTGACAAAGGACAGAAACATTGAAGAAAAAGCTTCCACTTACCTCTGAGTTCCAAAACTCAGAAGTTGTCAGACCCAGGTGGAAACCTGAGGCCAGACTAAAGAGTCCAGATGTCAAGCTGCCTGGCTCATTACACTTCTGACCCAATTCTGGCCACTGGAGGGCATTTCCTGCAGGGATGGGCAACTGCTCACTGCTATGCCCTCTCTAATTGTTCACTGCATTTACTCCTACTCTTTTATTTTCTTCCACATTTCTTTTTCTTTGTGATTGCAGCCCTCCCCAACCCAAAGTGCTTCCCCCGTGTCCCCACCCCCCACAATCTGGAGGCCTCCCTAGCACATTTTCTGCTGTGACAGCAACTCACATCACTCACTAGCCTGGTGCCGCCTCATCTCTGCTCTCTGGGGTTGATAAATATGTAGTTCTAGCATGAAAGAGACTGGGTGTAATCACTGGAGACTTCTCAGAGTGAAAACATCAGCGCTCTTTGTAGACTCTGCCTAACCGAGAACAGCTTGAGAAAATAAGTTTTTTGACCAAGAAAAGGGAGGGGAAGGCGGAGAGGAAACTGGGAGGGATGAGTGGTGTGTGTGTGTGTGTGTGTGTGTGTGTGTGTGTGTGTGAATTTTGTAAAAAGAGGATCAAAGCCACCAGTCACTCGTGTTCATTGTTTAAGGGAACACTCTAAGGCCAGGACAACTTCTACATTAGGTCCACTAATTCAGAATTGGGCTTATGCTGATAATGGGCTTCCATGTATGTGTATGGGGTGTTCCAATTTGCCTTTCTGTTGCCATGACGAAACACTCTGACCAAAAAGTGACTTGAGGAGAAAGGAGTTTATTTAGCTCATATATCCAGGTCAAAAAATCTATCACTGGGAGAAGGTAGGGCAGGAATTCAATGAAGGAATCACGGAGGAACTTTGCTTTTAGTTCTCTCTCTCTCTTTCTGCCTCTGTCTCTCTTTCTCTATCTCTCTCTGACCCCTCCCCCCCATACTTCCCTGGCTTGCTCTCACTGGCTCATACTGAGATAGCTTTTTTATCTAGTGCAGAGCTCCTTGCTAGAGGAAGGGTGCTGCCTATACTGGGTTGGCCTCTCCTACCTCACAATCAACAGTCCTTCACAGAGGCATCCACAAAGCAACCTGATAAAGACAACCACTGAATTACTCTCTTTTCAGATTTTAGGCTGTGTCAGGTTGACAATTAAAGCTAACTACAATAAAAAATACAATAAGGGAAACATTTAAAACTGATAGAATCAAAAATATTTGGAGGTACGTAACCACCTAATTGGAATACTAGTTCTTATTTTGAAGGGCTACATAGGGGTACTTAGTTATAAGTGACCTTCAATCACTGCTTAGAAAGATGGCTCATCCCATAAAGCATTAGACATGCAAGTGTGAAGACCCTGGGTTCACCTCCTATAACGCATATAGTGAAAGCTGAGCACAGCAGTATAGGTTTGTAATCTCAGCACTAGGGTGAAAGACAGAAGGACCTCTGACATTTACTGGACAGCTACTAGCCAAGTCCATGAGTTCTAGGTTCAGTGAAAGACCTTATCTCAAAAACCAAACTGGAGAGTGATTGAGGAAGGTACAGAATGTCAGCCTCTGACCTCTACATGCACATGTGCACATGGGTCTACATCCTTCCCCACACTTGTCCACACCTCCATGTTCACACATACCCACAAGAAAAAATCTAAAAACTAATGAATG
Source organism: Rhabdomys pumilio (assembly GCA_030674055.1). Taxonomy (NCBI): domain Eukaryota; kingdom Metazoa; phylum Chordata; class Mammalia; order Rodentia; family Muridae; genus Rhabdomys; species Rhabdomys pumilio. The sequence continues at coordinate 65,324,776 of JANHMN010000009.1, read as the reverse complement.
CATTGCTAGGAATAAACACCCTCACACTCAATTGTTCAACCGTCTTCAAGTATTCAAGTGTAAATTCAAGTGTAACATGATTCAACCCCTCCCTAAAATGCACCAAACCACACTAAAATATTATTCAGTTTTCTGTAACTTTTCCATTATTTGGACCTCATCTGATTTGGTAGTTTTTAGTTTAGCCTGAAACAGAACTCAAGTATTGTAGTCAAACTCATTCAGCCTGGGAAGCCCATTGAGGAGGGATGAATATAAACCAGGGGTTTTGAATCACCAGGATAAAGGGATTTCTGAACATTACCTTTTATCAGTATTTCACATCCCTCCAGACCATTTCCCTTGCCTATACATTCTCTCACTCATCACCCCCTTCACTGAACCCCTGGCTTTGCCCTACAGCACCCACAGATTCGGAGTAAAGTTCTCCATTGTCTTCTAGGCACACTTGTTTTTTTAGCACTGATTGGTTAGTGGATTTAGGGGTAATTAGTAACTTAATAGAAACCAACAAATCAGAGTACTGAAAAAAAATCAAGGACTAAATAAAACCTTTGAAAAGAACATTTAAGCTTAGCTTATGGCTCTGTTTGGCTGCTGGCTTCCCACCAGCCTTCAAGTCCTTTCCTCTTTAATACTCTAATCAAGTGCTGATCAAATGACTTCACACTTCTGTTGTGTTCCCACACATGTTGGCACCTTTTCAGTCTTTCAATCCCAGAAAGCTTTCATGCTGTATAATTCTTATCATTCATGGGTGCTCTCTCTTTTCTGTGGAAGGAGACTCAGCCATATATTGCTCAGGGGAGGTAACCAGGGTGGGCTGGAGTTCATGGCCATCAGGAAGAGGCAGCACCATGTGGCTCAGCAGACATATAGGAACATAGTTTTCCAGACAACAATTTCCTACTCTGGAAGAGATAACAGTACCAATGGTGTTAAAGGGCAGCAAGCTTCAGATAAAGAGTTTGGAACAAATGTCTTCACTTCTCCCCCCTGAACTTGGGTTTGGATGACACTGTCTTCTGGTGGAGTCTGATCTTTTCTCACATGACACATTCACATGTACTTTGAGGCTAGTGAGCCACACTGGTATTCAATAGATAATGCTCTTAAACCGTGTCATCAGTATGGAAGGGTATGCCTCTGTTTAGCCTATGGAGGATTTGTGTAGCATGGGCTTGCTTTCCCATGCAGTCAGAGCACACAGGTCCTATGTCCTGACTAAGCTCTTATTTAAGTGTCTCAGGCACTCCCTTCCACTTCCCTAGGAGTCTGCATTCGTTGCCAGCATCTAGTTTTATTCCTGTCTCCAATGGTCTGGAATACTGTTTACAGAGATCCCTTAATAAAGCATTTCAATGCAATCCCAAAGCCTTGTAAATATCATCATTCAGACCATCTACATTTACCCTAATGAAAATGAAGAGTCATGTCATTTAGTCTATCTTTTTTTTTTTTTCCTGAAATCCAAATATTGACAGTTGGGGCACAGTTGGAGACAGGCTTCACTTGTCACGGATGGTTTTGAGTGGTAGGCCGTGGAGGAGGTGCAGAGACAAGCGAGCTATCAGCTCAGTCGCTCCTTTCCTGTTGTTGTTGAGTGACACTTGGATATATCACTAAACATATAAAAATAGAAGCTCCATGTCAGCCTTCTCCTCATACAGGGTGCTGTGCTGCAGTGTTTAAATCTGGATGTCAGTATGCCACTATTGTTATTTATAGAGGAGGCCCATATTAACATTTTGAGAGTGATGGAAAAAGGGGGAAAGAGAGGGACACATTTTAAAGAAAAGGTGCTGTGTATTTTGTCTTGCATTTAACTGAGCAATTTGTTTTATCCTGTCTGAATCAGTTCACATCCATATAGGAAGGTATATCTATTTAAACTTTGTTTATATGTGTTCATGGGTCCATGGGTTCAGGTGTTCAAGTGCTACAGTATGTATCGGAGGACAACTGGTCAGTGTAGAACCTTACTTATGCATCCTGACTGAGACAAGGCCTCTTCGTGGTTGTGGAAGATGCCTTATAAGCTTCAGAACATTCCTCTGTGTCGGATGGCCATCTTCCCATAGTGATGTGCTGGACTAGAAAACTGTGTCACCTCCTTCATCTTGTATGTAAGTTCTGTGGATCCAGACTCAAGTCACCAGGCTTGTGTAGTAAGTGCATTTACCTACTGAATCCTCTCTCCAGTCTAGGATATATATTTTCCAAGGTTCTTCCACATATGCTATCATGTAGCGTCTCTCCCTGAAGAATCTCTGGGAGATGAAGTCAATCCTCACCTTGCCACTCTAACTAGTAGTATAACTACCCCTCAGTTTTGCATCTCTCAAATGAAGTTTCTTCTTTTTTGGAATCATAGTGGGTCTTAGTATCCCCATATAACAGAGGAGAAAACTGAGTCACAGGGCAAGCAGCTGGAAACTGCGGTCTGACTGAAATACAGAGACCAATGATGACTGGGGAATTCTAGACGCTGAAGACATGGCTCACGAATGAACAGAAGAACCCTTGTCTTTGTGGATGGTGAGATGAATGTTGTCCATCCTGCTGCTCCGTAGTTCTAAGTTAAAGTTCAGAGTTACATCATCCAATTTCAATCATCTGGACACTACAAACTGGCTTAAAAGTCAAAGCACACAAGAATATAACAAATTTACAGGCATTATTAATTCTACCACACTTGACTGTGTCAGCTCTTGAGTGACATACGTGATGACCTATGTTCATTTTCTGTTCAAGTGGGTACAGAATCATGGGACCTTTCTAGAGGTGGCACTAGATCTACCAGAACCCTGTGACTCATATGAGCCTATAGTCAAGAATTTTCTTCAAATTTCTCTGAACCTAGAAACTCTCCAACCATAGAGATCCCTTTGTCCTTTCCTGGGAACTTTGATTAAAAAGTGATTTAGAATGTAACCAGAATGTTTAAAAGGTGATTCTAACAGAGAGAAGGTTAGGAAACACTGAAGTAGGGTTGGCCTAATAGGATAATAGCTCCTTGCACCCAGGCATTAAATGTCCAAGTACACAAAGGCAGGGCCCTCCTCGTTCAAGGAGGTAAATTTTGACTCATTGGTTGGGTTATTTGGCTTCCTTATAACTACAAAGCATAAATGATGATAAATGTACATTAACTGGGTCCTGAGTGAAATTAGGGGGCTGGGCAGGTTTCCTAGAGAGTTCTAGGATGTCAGCTCTGTGCTGTCCTATAGGACATCTTTATGATGCTACAAATAATTATAAATCATGTTTGTTGGGTGCTCACACCATACCATCCATCATGCTAAGCTAGTTAACATTCATCATCTCAAATAGTCCTCACAAAGAGTCCATGAGGACCACACATGTGTGGGAGGGGCACAAACGGCTTGTGAAAGGTAGCAGTTAGTACACAGAAGCCTTGGGGCAGAAGCGGAGTCTGTGTTTCATCCACAGCACAATAGTTTGAGATCAACACTGGAAAGCGTTTGAACTTTGGAATCTAACTCTTCAGTTACTTCTTATAAGTTACTACTTATGTGATCACAGTTGAAGAATGCTCTTTTAAACTTGAGACCCTGTCCAAATGCAGCAGATTATTCCAATATCTTGGACACAAAGGCTTAGAGTAAGTCTTAGATCAGGAGTCCCTACGATGTAGTGGACTCTTCTTCAGGGACTGGGCATCCAAAGGCACTAGATGTTTCTTCCTGGGCCTGTCTAGACCCTGACTAAAGCAACGACATTCCCATTCCGGACAGGCTTTGGGCTGTCTCTGTGTCACTCAGCCATGCTAGCTACAGCCTGTGGAGAATTGTCACCAACAGCTCCCCAGCTGCCTCATGTTAATGCAATCAGCAAGAAGCCTGTACACCTGACGACAGTTCAGACTCTGAGGTGAATGATTAAAGTTTAAAAGGTCGCATGCCATTGTAATACTGAAAAGAAACCCCATGATTCATCATTTCTGATGCAGTCTCATCTGTTTAATAAAGCTGTATTTCATTCACAGCTCATATTTAATGGGTCAATTTAAGTAATGGCATCAGGGTTGGGTATTTTACCTCTTTTCCTTGCAAGCTAGAAGTGACTTCCATGGTGTATACTTAAAACAAACAAAAACAAACAAACAAAAAAACCCAACAGCAACAACGAAAGAAAAATAAAAGTAACAATAACAAGGAGTGCACGTGCGCACGCACACGCACACACACTCCAAAATACCATAGGAGTTAAGGAGGTTACAGACTTGTATATTTATTGTGTCATTCAGCCTTCACCTGGCTGAATGCCAAACTACTGCATTTGGACTGCAATATCAAGCAAGAGAAGACGAGCAGTTAACTATGCTAAGGTACAATTAAATCATGTCTCCCACAATTATATGGAAGGAAATTTATATGGGAGACCAATCCTATTGTCCATAGATTTCAGTGCTGAGCCAGGAGGGTGGAGATTCATTCATAGAAGAAAGCAGAACTTCCTGGCTAGCCAACAAAAGGATGGACTGGGTATTAAGACTATCTTGTACCTCACTGGTACAAATAGGAATAATTGTGCTCTAATTGTATTCTGAGAGAAAAGCTTTATTTTAACAGGAAGGGTAATATGTAGGAGGAGCTAAGGGGGAAGGAGCACCGAGAGGAAAAGATGGAGTAAGGAGAGGAGAAGATGAAGTAGATGAGAAGCTCCATAATGAGAGAGAAAAAGAGAGAAAAAGAGAGAGGGGGCATGGAGGCAGAAGTTCACGTGTCTCCACTAGTCAAAGATAGTTTACATAGCTAGGTTGGGTATTAGGTTACACTTCTGATTGAGCATTACCATACTTACAAAGCCCTTGATTAACATTTAAAAAATTGTATAAAAGCCAAATGGAAAAGGGGGGGGCATGCGATAGGGGTTTTCTGGGGAAGGGAAATGGGGAAAGGGATTGGCATCTGAAATGTAAATAAAATATCCAATAAAAAATATATATATTAAAAAAAAGGGAAAAAAAAAAGAAAGCAGAACTTCTTAGCCCTGCTTATCTTAGAGCAGTAATTGTCTGTAGGTGACAACGGTGTCCCCTGGAGGACATTTGGCTATTGTCTGGGGATGTTTTCAGCTGCTACTCTGGGAGGGGCGTAGGTGTTGCTGCTAGAATCCAGTGGAAAGAGGTTAGCAATGCTGCCTAGCTTTCCACATTGCAGAGGGCCTGTGTGGAGTGCTCATAGCTTTGGAGGATTCCAGGGTTCCAGACACATGCTGGAAATGAGGGTAGATTCATGAGGGCAGAATGCGATTTCGTTCTCTTGGTTCTAATCCTCATCAGTGACGTAGCCTGCTTCCTAACTGAATGCCTCTAAAGAGATCCTTTTCATCTATCATCATACACCTTGTGGGGGTGGTCCAGCAAGGAGATAAAGGAGTTGGAGTGGCCAGAAACTAGACTCTCTCTAAAAGTATTGAATAGAAACTGTGTAAAAAGTTATTCAAATGATAACTTACATTTAACAGTTAAAGATCTGCCAAAAGAAGGTGACCGACCTGCTCATTGTGACAAGCTGCAGTCTCTCAGTATTTATTTTGCTATTTTTGTTCTGAATTAGAGAACAATAGGTTCCTACCCACTCATCAATCTATGTTCTAAATGGAGCACACAAATCAACACCTTCCGCATCATTCTCTGCTCTTCTTTCCCCTCCCTAAGTGGGCCTCATCACATCTGCTTTTTGATGTAGAGTGACCCGAACCAAACTATTTTTGGCTGCTAATTTTTTTTAAAGCTAATATTTTTTTTTTTTTTTTTTTTTTTTTTTTTTTTTTTAGGAAATACAACTGTTGACATATAATGATGGAAGGAGGTGCATTCTGGCACTGTCCATGGTTTTTGAAATTTCTTGAACACAATGCCAGTCCTTGTTCCTGGTTGCCATGGCATAAACATCAATTCCTATTTGGGACCCAAGATGGAGAATGCTTGGATATACCAAGTTAAGGAACAGGATGTCTTAGGTATCTTGCTACTTGTGAAACTGGGATAATTTTGAACTCTTGGTTTTCTTGTTTTCCCCATTCATTTGTCCCAGTTTTTCTCATTCAGTAAAGAATAATGTAGGGTATACTCACTTAACCAAAACCCGGCAAAGCATCTCTAGATCACGAGCTCATTCTCTTCTCTTTCCTACATCCACACCAGTGATGCACCCCATGAAATATGCCTCCAAATATTTCTATAGTGTACCCGTTTTCACCACTGCCACTGCTCTCATCTACCCATCCCTACATGACTATGCTTCTCAACTGAAAACTGTAGTAACATCCCAACCAGACTTCATCTTTCTATCTGATTGCCCAGGATAACCAGAGTCTTTTAAAGAAAGTTCCCCATCTCAGTAAAGATAAAATTCGAGCTCTTTCCCAACCGACAAGATACTAATCTCTTTTGCTGCTACCTGCCTAACTCAGCTTGCCTCCTAGGCTCGTTCTTTGTGTCATCCATGGTCCTTCTCGTGTTTCCCAGATGTCAAGGATGCTCCTACTTTAGGATCTTTGCCCTTTTGTTCCTCTCCCTGACCATCCTTTTCCCAATCAAATTCTATTTCTCAGACCCTCATCTGTCATCCAGTGTAGCATAGCACGTCTGTTCTGCTCTGTGATCATTTTATGTTGTAGTTTTTACTTTCTTTATTATGTTCTACTAATCAGCTCCCACAGAAGTGTATGTTGAAGAGAAAGACAGACAGACAGACAGACAGACAGACAGACAGACAGGCAGACAGATAGATAGATAGATACACACATACATACATACACGCACACATACATGCATGCATACATACATACATACATACATACATACATAGAGAAAAGGGAGATCCATGAGGGTAGGACTCATACTCACTCTGTTCCTGGGTATTAAACATAAAATAAGCAGTTGGTGCAAATGGCTTTTGCATGCACAAACACATAAATTCACGAATGACTATCTTTTATTGTTTAGCTATAAAACTGTCATTTTCATCACAATTTTTTGTCTTCCTTGTTGGGGTCATAATGAATGACCCTAAATTTTCCATATGTAACTGTAGTAATTTGAACTTCTAGTTCAATATTTTGGGTGTTCTGTTAGTTTTAATGTCTGAAATTGGAATAGCTGCTTTCAGTGGCCAGCTTTTGGCTTACTTATTTGTCTCTAGAGGTTGTCATTTGCTGTCACTGTGTCCATATATCTACCATTATTTAATTCATTTTTCCTGTTTGCTTGACCTTCCATAAGATTTTATTATATATTTGAGCATTTTCCACATATTTGATGATCATGACCTTAGTGTTCCCCTGATGAAGGTCAATACTGATGTTATTTAATAACCACAGAAGTGCCACCTCTATGCCCAAACTCTTCTGGCGGCTGTTTTATCATCTCGTTTCCTTCCCTCTGGATGGAAATATTGAAGTCCTTTTGAATTGACTGGGGCTGATGTAAAATAACTTTGCCACTTACATTTTGTGAGTGATCCTGTCTCAAGTGTTTTACAAAACGGCAGAGATATAAGATCCCTCGCCTTCTTTTTATCTGCTAATTTGAAATTACGCTGTAAAAGGCTATGAAGTCCCGCTGGCTGTGATTTGTTCTTTAAATGCCCTTGCTACTTAATCTTCATGACGCACTTATTAAGATGCTGAATGATTCTTAAACAGATTTTCCCCTCTTTTTTACAAAAGGTACCAAATGGAGGACACATAGCAACATCAAACGTGATAGGCAGAATGACAGCTATCTAGACACACAGATGCAAAGGCCATAGAGGACAGGAATGAACTACCAAGGTTATTTCCAATCATTGACCGTGGTTAGAGACCAGTGTAGGACTCTCAGCTTTACATGAGTCCTCTGGTACTTGTTATAGAATCAATAAGAACAACAGAAATATTCATGTTTAGTCTGATCTTTTATTTGCAAGGTCCCAAGTATTTGTGTTTGTTGTTTTTGTTTTCTTTTGTTTGTTTGCTGTTGTTTTTCTTTTCTTTGGGGTGGGGGCTATTTTTGTACTTTGGTGTGTTATGCAGGAGATGAACCCCTGATTCGTATGAAGAAGATGATTAAGTCCCTTCATGGGACGTCCAGGTTTGATGCCTATTTGAGTAGTTTTAGGTTAAGTGACGTAATATTTTTCCTATGAGACAGAAAATATTCGCTGCCTTAATGTCACATGATCTCTGCTGCAACATCTCTGCTGGCTTTTGTAGGATGGAACAGTGACAGATAACATGTAAATAAGTATGTTTCAGTACTTTCTAATACAACTTTAATTACAAAAAGAGGCAACAGGCCAGATTGATTTGTGAACCATAAATTGATGACTTTTATTTTGGGTAGTTTTGAGTCAACTTCCCTGGGTCTGATTCTAGTTATCTAATTTGTCCACTGAGTTGGAAAAAGTTCCCTTTATAGAGTTCTTTTACCCATAGTTAGGGACTCCTCTAGCTAGGGCTATTCTGTGTGGGATTATAGAATGGAATAAACCCTGTTGCTATCATCAGGATGGGTATTTCCCATTTGAGCTCACAGCTGAACCAAAGAAGGTATCTTGAGAAAGGAACTTCCTTTGAAATCCAAAGGCACAAATGACTTACTCTCCAGATAAATGAAGAAAGTTTATAAAACAAGTCTTTATTTCTACTGTGAGTGAACAAGTTGAGGGCTCAAGAAATTGAGGCAAAGAGCTGATATAAGAGCCCCTGTGCCCTTTTTCCAGCTAGTCATTGCTTCTTTATTTGACCTCATTCCTAATCCCACACTGTCACATGGTTGAGTTCTGTCACTTCCAATTGTGTCTTTGTGTTGGAAGGAAGTCTCCACATGCTCAAACGAGAAGTCCTTTGGGGACGCCACTAAAAGTTGAATTATGAACACAGAGCTGTCACTCAAAATTTTCCCTATGTGGACAATATGGGCAAAAAGGTTGCTCACCTGTCATTCATTTAGGACACAAACATTTTTGAAAACCTAGAATGCATAATGAATTCAGACGTTCAACTACTACCTGCCTTTTATTCTTGTTTAATCTACTGTGTTAGCCAGGAGGCCATTAGGGTTAACAGTTCTACTGTTATCTTCAAATAAATGCACTTGCTAGTTGACCAACCTTTTCAGTTTTGGGATTCTTAAGTTTGCAAAAATAGATAGCAAAGAAAGTTGTATCCTCCAAGAAAAGTAATGAAGCTCTCTGGATAATACCTGGAGGTCATCAAAGACTTAGGTAGACAAGGACAGTCCTCACTGGAGTGAACTGAACTCTTCATTGTTACTTGAACTTTGACCATGTCTTGGTGTAGCCTTGGGCTCTCGTTTAATGTCCTGCCAGTGAAGCAACTGCTGTTTCTCACTTCACAGATTAGGAAGCTAATTTCGCCCATTATTGTTACTTCAAGATTTTCAAGATTTAAAAGACAGAGCAAGTTTCTAATTCCAAAGTATCTAAGCCTAGGATTCTTAAACAATTCTTATATGTTGCTCTTGCTTACATGGTTTTCATCAGAACTAATTTCATTTTTAGATGTCTGAGTCTTTCACTGGGTACTGGTTGCCTCGTCAACTTTTTTGGGGGTGGGAGGCGTCTCAGTTGCAGAAAACAACATTGTATTAAATGGAGGTGGCGACTCCAGTGTTTAAGAGAATAATGTCCTAGAATTGATCCACTGTCTTATTTAACATTTAATGTTTTTCTACATTTTAAATTTAAATGCCACAAAAGTTTTAGATTTTAAGTAAGCTTGTAATCTCCAGTTTGTTACCATACAATGAATGTGTAATAAACAAATCTTTATTGTCTTTCTAGGCTTTCTTTACCACTATGGGAGAGAATCAGGACCAGGCTCACATCTAGTGTGTGAGAGAGCATGTAAACACATTCTCAAATCCCTGTGGATGGCAACAGGTGATAGCAGTGGGTGTTACTTCTCAGGAGCCATCCACCTTATTTTTAGAGACAAGTCTCTCTTTGGCCTAGAACTTTCCAAATAGGGGAGAGGAGGTAGAAAAGGAGCCATAGAGCTTTGCATGTCTCTGCCTCCCCAAGGCTGGGAATAGAAACATATTACCACACCCAGCTTTCTGATGTGGGTTCAGGGAATCTAACAGATTCTGCTTAAAAGATAAAACCTTTACTGAGAAAGCTATATCCCCAGGTTTCTAATCTTTGGATTTAAATACTCAGCTTTTATTGAACTGAGATGACAGACTTTGTCCTAAGAGATAGTGGAGAAGCAAGGAAAGCATGGTTTCATAGTGCAAGTTTTCAGCGCCAGAAAAGGGAGCAACCAGGGACAGAAACACAGTCCAGGTTCGAAGCTGAAGACAGTTCCTTATGTAGGAAGATCCTCAGCTTACTCTATAGACTCCGTCTCTCCAAATCACACCTCTTATCCTTAGCTTTTAAAATTTAAGGTTTCAATTATTAGGGATTAAAATCATTGACTTACAAACAATATGTTTGCTTATACAGCATTTTACTTTTCAAATAACATTGTAGTTAGATTGTGAGGTATTGGTCAGTTTCCATGCTCTGCACTATGGCCTGTTGACTTCATGATTCTCTGTGCTCTGCCTGAAATGCCAGCAAGTCCCCCTCTGCTTTTGTAGTCTCTATAGAGCAGTTCCCACAATTACTATGGTTTATGATTCACTAATTTACCTGGCTAGTTAGGAAAGGTCTAGGGGCTAGATTCTAAAAATAAGCTAACTGGAAGTTGGTCTAACAAGAAAAATAGTCTCATTAGAAACCAGAAAAAAAAATGCACTCAATGTAGTCTCTCTCCTAGCTATGGTAGCTTCCAAATGTTAGGACAGGAAAGGAAGGCAATGTTCCCTCCCAATGGAACTGAAGCCAGAATAATGAGAGGAATGGAATTATCCAAACTGGAATTTGGCCAAGATCTAGGGCTACCACCTGTGCAAGCTGTAGTCATATGACCAAGGAACTAATTGTAGTTTCCCTCTTTCTGGAAAGATCTTTGCAGATGTAGCTGACTGCTTTCCTTTGAGCTGACACCACTTGGCCAAATTCATCACAGAAGTGTTTTCCTGAGTCATGTCTGCTAACTCCAAGTTGGTGGGTGTTTAAAATTTTTCATTAGCCATTTGTCAGTGGTATCATGTCTGTTTGAAGAGCTAAAGCATTGGTTTTCAACCTGTGAGTTTTGACCCCTTTGACAAACTTCTATCTTAAAAAAAAAAATTACATTATGATTCCTAACATTAGCAAACTTACAGTTATAAAGTAGCAATGAAAATAATTTTATGGTTGGGGGTCACCACAACATGAGGAAGAGGAACTCTTTTAAAGGGTGGTAGCATTAGGAAGGGTGGAAAACACTAGGTAAAGTGTTCTCAAAATTCATGACCTGGAAAGACGTGTGGATCTGCCTTAACTTAGCCCTTATTTCTGTGTATCTTTTAGCGAGGTGACTTCACTCATGCATCTCATCCCATGCTATTGTTGATGCCAAGAGAAGGACACTCACCTGTAGGACTCACTGGAATGCAGAAGATGTTCATGCCCAGAACGTGAGCCACACTTCCAAATTCCTGCCGGAACTTGTTCTTCCTCTTTCAAATAAGCCCCGCCTTCTGTTTACCTGTCAAGTGAATCCCATTCTGTCTCCTGCTCTCCACTCCTCCATTTGGCTCTCCCACATACCCATGCAGGTAGATATAGAAATAAGGATTTGTAAAATGAAGATGAAAGGACATGAGATTCTGCACATGAGAGGAAACAGATTTTCTTTCTATGTCTGGCTCATTTCACTTACTGGTCCCAGTTCCAAGCATGTTCCTGCAAAAGTCCCGACTCCAGACATTTTCACAGTTGCCTTTCTTTTCCTTTCTTGGGTCCCCAGGTGAGACCCGCAGGAGCGCCCTCTTCCGTAACCTTTCTCCACCCAGCTCCCTCTTTGAGGGTACCTCACACCTATCTCCAACAGATTCTGAGGAACGATTTTTCTGAAATGCTGGCATACACTTTGCTGAAATGTGCTAATTCTAACTATTAACACCCTTGGTCAGAAATAGCTCAAAACCTTATGGGAAAATCAGGCAAGCAGACTGGCCACAGCGATGGGGAAGATATTAATATTTTCTTTCGTAGTAGCTCTCTTTCTCAACGTTCCTTCTATTGCTCTCTGCACATCTCCCCAACACCAAAATGGTGGGTTTTTTTTGTTTTTGTTTTTTGTTTTGTGTGTGTGTGTGTGTGTGTGTGTGTGTGTGTGTGAAGTCTATGACAAGAGACTCGAAAGTCAGTCAAAACCAGTGTAGAAGGTCAGCCCCAAAGGGATAAAGCCGCCACTTTCATGTATTTATGGCAGTAGAGAAGCATCTTGTTATATTATTTACAGTGTCCATAAAGACAAGGCCCTTGTTTCTCAGATCTGGAATTGCTAATGGTCGATAAGGGGCGGCCAGGTTGCTGCTCTGGCGGGGAAGGCAGGGAAAGGGTTAACTCTCTTTCTCTCTCTCTCTCTCTCTCTCTCTCTCTCTCTCTCTCTCTCTCTCTCTCTCTCCTCCTCTCTCTTCCCTGGGTGAGCTTTGGGGCGAGGGGAAAACTTTGTTAAGCTTCCAGATTTCTCTGCATTATGTCCAGGTGGCATGACGTGTGAACAGACGAAAAGATTAAAATCACCGAGGAAATCGCTCTGTCTGAGTCCAGATCACGACGCCTCGCGGTGACCCAGCGACCCAAGTCCTATCTGTCAACTTGTCCTTCCAGCGACTTCTCACCCCATGCTCCGTGGCTGCTACTCTAGGGGGTAAAAAAAAGTCAGGAATTAGAAGGAGGGGGAAGGAGGGCGAGAGGAAGCAAGGATAAAATACTGCCTTATTACTGAGGACTCAGCGACGCGGGTCAAACGCAGGGCACGGGACCCTTTTAACAAACCAAATACTTTTTCCAGACCCTCATTCCCTAAGGATTCTTCAGTCTTGATTATAACTCCCAGGTCCCTCAGGAAATCCAAGGCCCTTGTTCTGTCCCTGCAAGCAATAGGTAATTCTTAGATAGCCTAGTGAGGAAGAAAGCTTTTCTAGGGAACAATAAAACTTCCCCCAGATCTGCTTAGATTTTGCTTAGGTTCTTGGGAGTTACAAAGGAAGCCTGCCCGATTTTGTCCCTTTTCTCCTGACAGGTTGCTTATTTGGGGTTTGTAGGTACAGTCGGGATAGAAGACAGAAGGAGGTAAAACATAACCTATGGGATCTTTTTAAGGAAGTTTACCTCTTCGAGTGGAATGGCTACTTCTTAGAGGCAGTAAACCTGGGTTGCAGGGGAGCCCTTGGAGCCCGGAGACTTCCCCATTGGCAAGGCAGCTGGGGCTCATTCCTCGAAAGCTCTAAACTGGACCATATTTCAAATTCAAACAACAGCCAGATATTGGCAATTACCTATGGTTCAGATTCATTCAGCATATAAACAGAGCCCGAGTTTAATAAGTGGCGTCCGTAAGTGCCACTTTCTTTTAAATAAATGGTTTGGGTGTCTTGTTTGCCGGCCCCTGTGGCATGAGTCTGCCGGAGGACCTCTTCGGCAGTAAATCATTACAGAGAGGAGCCATTTAGCACATTGTGCAACATATCTCCAAGATTTTGACAGGTGAAATTAAAAAAAAACCAAACCAACCAACCAACCAACCAAACCAAACAAAACCAACATACAGCTTAAAGTAATCATTGTATAAAAAACATAGGCACAAGTCGTTAAACATTCAAAAGTAGGAGAGCCTGCAAATGAGACAGTTATTGGTTTGCTCTGTTCCTTGGTCCCCACTTTGTTATAAGATTCCATCGAGGACGTCATACTGCACCCAGTGATCACACTTCTTCAATCCCCTCGTACTCGGGGATTGTTGGGAAAGGACTGGTAGCCGTTAGTTTTCTAAAGGTCTATACCACTGAAGATATTTTTAAGTTTTAACTCAAGGTATTTTTCTTTCAAGTTGCCACCTTTTAAAAGAAGTATTGTTTTTGATTACTACATAATATCCTCTCAATGAGTGTGCTGTTTAGTTTTTCCATAGAAGAAAACAAAAAGTGTTTGTCATATGCTTCTATGACATTGACTGCAGCTTAATTGAAAAGACTAGCATTCGCTGGAAAACAGACGCCAAATAAATGCAATCTGCTGGTGATTATTCTGACATTGCTGTTTGTTTTTAATGCTTTGGTGAAGTGTCTAAATGTAGGCATACCTGCACACACAAAAATCATAATCCTGGGCTGTATTATCCTAGTCTTGACCCTAATACCTGTCTGTCAGCACTGCGTGCCTGCTCTGTGTGAGATCATGTTACAGGAGACCAGGGCTGCATAGGCAGTTCACCAGAGTTTAGGGGTTGGGGATGGCACAGCTTGTGGATTCTCTGTGGCTGTGGGGTACCTTTTAGTCTGCAGAAAGAAGTGATGTGTTTGTTTTTCTAGAATTATCTTTGGGGCTTGGGACAATTCAACCATAGAGAAGCTGGCTCCCTTTTATATACTGAAAGCTTAGAAACAACGTTTTAAAAGGTCTCCAATCTAGCAGGCTTAAAGCACCACCTCCCTTTCAGCTCCTTCTCTGGTGAACCCTGATGGTTTGGTCCTTCTCAACTCCTGTGATACAGTCTGATCTGTCAGTTAGCTACCTCATTCTCCTCCCAACTGCCTGTGTCCTGATCTTACTGTCTCTTGCTTAGATTGTCCCATAGGTTTCTAACTAGTTCTTCATTTCCTTCTTAAACTTCTGCTTTCTTTTCTCTGGGCCACCTACACTCTCTTCATGTGGAGGTATAAATCTCTATATCTGCTTATGCCATGATACACACACACACACACACACACACACACACACACACTGTTGTTGGTTCTTATACCTTGTTGAGGTTGACTTTGTAGTTCAGATCCTGAATTTCCTATCATTGTGAACTTGAGTGAGAAATCTAATGTCTGTCTCCTCTCTCTTTCTCTCTCCCTCTCCCTCTTTCCTCCCCATCTCTCTTCCATTCCCACTCTCTCTCCCTTTCCCCCTCCCTCTCCCCGCCCTTTCTTCCCTCCCTCCCTCTTCCTCTCTCTTCTTCTTCTTCCCCCTTCTCCTCCTCCTTTTCCTCCTCCTCCTCCTCTCCCTCCTCCCCTTCCCTTGACTCTTCTTCCTGAGGTATCACTTGTGTGTCTGGTCTTCATACCTCTCCCTCCCATATTCTGAGATTACAGACATCACGCACCACAATGCCAGGTTTATGTGAGGCAGAGAACTGAACTTTATGTATGTTCCATCTCCAGCTCCTTGTCTTAATTTTCTCATCTGTAATATAGGATCACAACACCTGCCTACGAATGTTATCTCAAGTACTAAACATGCTAAATGCAAAACCTTGGGAGATGATTTGTCTCTGGTATGCACTTAACAAATGGTAAGCATTATTATCCAGCTACTGTCAGATCCAGCCAGAAACTCCTGCTCAGAGGTGCTGGACTCCCTAGGCCTTGCATGGTCTTATGGAGTCAATAGTTTATAGAGAAGAACACATGCTCAAGATATGTTTATATCATCTCTACATAGCTCAGAATGATAGTCAAGGTAGGAAACTTGGGTAGTGCTGATAACATACATGTTTCTTCTCCCGGTTTGCTGTAACCATAAAGTTGTGCTGAACCTGGAGTGAATAGCTTTTGACAACTTTGGAGTCTGGCTTCCATTCTGTTTCTTCCCCAAGGTCTTTGTCTTTGTTTGTGGCAGGTAGAGAATGAATTGTGGAGGAATTCTTCCTCATCCACGCAATTAGGAGTGTAGCTTGATTGCTCTCCAAGCCTCCCTGCCTTGATCTCCTGTTGGGGTGTCATGCTTCTGGATACATACATGTGGGAAGTTTACTGGTAAGTGCTCTGCAGTTCAGGGGAACTGAAAGGACACTACAGAGCCACATCTTTGCCAGGAATACCCCCTAATTCCATTAGAACCACTTCCCCACCCCTGTGGCTCTGATATTTATATGCCTTTCATTCTCCTAGAAGACTTGGCTGTAGGTCATTCCCAGACCACTTCACACCCTGCTGGGGGTTTATTGACTCAGAGGATGGGTACACAGATCAGCTCTTTGTTCCTTCCAGTGAACTAGGGCACTGGCCTCCTGATCAGATAACAGGCAATCTGTCCCTTGTCACTCTCCTCCCTGCACTTTCCATCACGCTCCCTCCCAGGACCCAGTGATAGAATTAATCACCACCTCCTCTCCTGAAAAGGAGACTTTTGCCAGAAGATTCTGGTGCAAAAAAAAAGGGCTACTTTTTTCACAAAGGAAGAACTCTTGCTGATGAAATCACACAGAAAAGTAACAGCTGAGTATGATTCTCTACAGCTCCTATGTGCAGGAGGACACTGGCCCTTCACTGCAGAGGTTCCAATGTCTTCTGAGAGTTTTATTAAACTTCTCTCATTACAAGTAACTTCTCTTTATAAAGTTACTGGTATATGAAAGAATCTGGTGTATTTCTATCTGAGCCATTTATGGGGTGTGTGTGTGTGTGTGTGTGTGTGTGTGTGTGTGTGTGTGTGTGTGTTTTACAGTACATGAGATTTAAGCAAAGAATCCCAAAGGATGAACTTGCTTCTCTGTCTTCTGTCAAAGCTGTATGTCTTTCAGTCATGTACTTTATTATTATGTTTCTCCCATTCACTCGCTCAATCTCTCTGAATCAACTTAATTTTCCTCTCCTATTTATGATGGAGCTGCTGTGAATTCAAAGCTCTTGGCTTGTTTGGAGTGTAATGGCAGATTGACCCTTACCATCTCATATAGACAGAACATTTTTTAAAGCTCCTTCTCTGCCTCTACAATAGATCCTTGCTCCTCAGAGGCCAAGTGCAACACCTTCTTCACAGAGAAAGTTAACAAGGCAAAGGTGACAATTGCTCCAAAAGGACCTTTGTGTGTGTGCTGTGTTGTCACCTTTTCTTTCTGAGATAGAATTTTATCCTTTAGTTCAGTCTAGGCTAGAACTCACTATGCAGCCAGGTTGTTCTTGAATTTTGACATTCCCCTGCCTCAGCCCCAAACTGCTGGGATTATTCATATGAAATACCTGACCAAGTGTTGGTATTTTCCTGTGTAACTTTGACTTTTTAAGCCTTATCTTTAATGATGGTTTTTTAATGCTTTAATCTCCCTTTTTAGCCTCCCACCTGCCAGAGGTAGTGGAAAAGAAAAAAATATGAGGGAAGTGGACCTGTTTAGAAAGGTTCTTTGGAACAACCCCTACCTGTGTTGTCTGGAAATCAGCAGTTCAGTTCACAGCTTAACAGTGGCAGCTCAATCAATTTGCAAATACTTCATGGATACACCAGCAGTCCAGTTTGGTAGAGTTGGGTTAGCAACAGAAGAGATATGACCTGGCATAGACAGCAAGTCCTCAGCCTCAGCTCCTGTCAGCAGGAGGAATCAGTAGGAACATCAAAAGAAGTTCTTGGCTATGCCTCTCTCAGGGAAGCAAAGATCAGCAAGCACCATAAGCTCTACCTAGCTAGCTGTACCAGCAAGTCAAGCTCTCTCTCTCTGTCTCTCTGTGGAGTCCTATTTATATCCTCCATGGGTCTTGTCTCAGCACATGTATCCAATCAGCCTGAGTCCACAGAAGTAACAAGAAACTATAGCACATCACCAGAACTTTTTTGGTGCGTTTCTCTCTACGAAGTCCTGACAAATGTAATTCAACTACACAATGTAAGGCAGACCAAAATATGTGTGTCGTTAGTAAAAAATCTTTTTTCACGTGCCCTTCCATGTGTTTACTTTACTAGAACACATCTCTCCTGTGTCTTCTTTTGGCCTTAGCCTTTCACACCTGTGTCCACTTTAACGAAACATCCCTTTAATGTGTTTGTCTCAGGAAAACACCATCCAACTGACTTTCCAAAGAACTCATGTTTCCACTTCATTCTTGTTTTATTCTGTCTCATATAATATATACTAACATCCTCTACTCCTCCTAGTCCTTCCCCTTTCCTCTCCCACAAAACTGTTTATTCTCAACTTTCAATAATAATAATGATAATATATAAAGATATATATATAATGATATATATGTATATATATATATGAATATATATATATATATATATCACTCTCTAGAGAGAGATAGAGAGAGAGACAGAGAGAGACAGAGAGAGAGAAAGAGAGAGTGAGCTTCCTAGAGATATTAACCAAACATGGCATAAAAATTACAATAAGGCCAGGCAGAAACCTTAATATCAAGAATGGTTGAGGCTACCTAGCAGGAGGCAAAAGTCTCAAGAGCAAGCAAAAGAGTCAGAGACATTCCTTACTTCCACTCTTAAAGAGTCCCACAACAACACACACCTACCCAAACATTATGTATACGCTGAGGACCTAGCTCACACCCACACAGGGCCCATGAATGTCACTTCAGTCTTTGTGAGCCCCTTCAAGGTACGAAAATCACAGGAATCATAGCTTTATACACAGTCTAGGACAAGGTTAAGCAAAAAGCAGCCATTAATAATAATTCATATTCGTCTTATTTTCTGATCCTGCAATTGCTTTTCCACTCAGTGGAAGCCCGAATGCCTCAACCTTTCCCGTTCTCTGTGGTGAAGCCAACCAGAATGCCACTGTCCCCTCAAATCTTTACCAACATCCTGCACCCCAGACACATGATTTGTATGCATCAAAACAAAAGACTTTATAATTAGTGAAAGAGAACAAAATATTTCACAGAAAAGGGTTAACGGTTAGTAGTTAGAAAAAATATGTTATTTTTTAAATGCAAGAGAACAAATTACAAAAGTCTTTCCACCAAAGGGTAATGGGCGATCTTTACTTTCACTAGATTAGCTCATTTAATTCTCATAAAAGTCTATGAGAAGCTTCCAGGTCCATGGGATAATGGCAGCAGCCTAAATTAGAATCTCCACACATCTAAAAAAAATATGCCCATGAACACGGCGAGCACATAAAATCACTCCAATCCTGCCTTGCAACACAACATAAAGACAAGGGACTTTACCAACTTTAATTTCCTAGTAATTGGGAAAATAAGAGGCTAGAGATGTGTGTTGGCAGAGTTGAGGCTGAAAGTGTAGATGGGAGGTTTGGTGGAGGAAAACAGAGAGGGCAAAGCAGGGTAGTGTCAGAGATTGTTAGGAACAGCTATGGCAGAAGAAGCAAACTAAGACACAAAGAAGACCCACGTGTTATATGCAGGCATTAGGTGGAGGCAACAACTGGGATTCGTGTGTGAACTTTTCTAAGTAACAAAAAGAGTCTAAAATAAGCAAAGGTAATATAAATAAACTGAAAAAGTAAGAGAGAGAAGAGGAAAAGGGAAGAGAGAATGTGATTCTGCATGAACCACTATGTGGTAAAAAAACATATAATACATGGATTATAGATTTGAAGTAAATCATATAAGCCATATTAATGACTGTAATGCTGCTTGACTCACATGTTAAAAGACAAATGTTTTAACCTGGTTCACTAAGCAAAACCAACCTGATGCACACAAGACACATGAAATCAGCGAGTGTGGAGAAGTCGGAGCCTAAAGAACTGAGCAGACTATGCCAAATGCTCACAAATGAATAAAGCTGGCGCTCAAGATCTTCTTAGCTGGCCAGGCAGGACTCAGAACTCAAAGAAACAACACAGAAAAGAAACCTTTATAATGGCAAAGACCCAAAGTTCAAGCAAAGATAAGATAAAACT
This sequence comes from Rhabdomys pumilio, assembly GCA_030674055.1. Lineage (NCBI taxonomy): Eukaryota > Metazoa > Chordata > Mammalia > Rodentia > Muridae > Rhabdomys > Rhabdomys pumilio. Next base: position 65,305,051 of record JANHMN010000009.1, on the reverse strand, counting down.
TCCTGAATACTAGCTTCCATACAAAACAAAACAAAAACAAAAACAAAAAAAAACCCTACAGGAAAGGAAGGCAAACACACACGCACAGCACACACACACACACACACACACACACACACGCACAGCACACACTCACCACACAGGGAGGCTCAGCTTGTGAGAGATGCTGTGAACAAGGGCGAATGCAAATAAAGAAGACATAGAAGAAGATTTACTTACACCTGGCTAATGCCAAATCAACTTCTTTCCTAAATCTTTTTTTTTCTGGTGCATGTTGGACATTTATGAACAGTTCTGAAGTCACCACATATTAGGTCATGATTCTTTTTTTTTTTTTTAAAGTTGAGTAAATCATAAAAGGCTAATAATTTAAATGCTGATTATTTGGGGGGAAAAAGGATTCAAATGAAAACCCCCAAATCAGTAGCAAGCACTGTAAACCTGATAATTCCACGTATTAGGATCTGTACTAATTCATACAACTGAAGTAGTGACCAAAAGAAATGGTAAATCACTAAACACATATGTCAATAAGACTGTATGGCAGTAGGTGATAGATGAATCTGACAGTTTAGGAGGCAGAACAATGCAGTTAATAGAGTGAATGAAAGAGAGTACTAAGAACAAAAGCAGAGGCTAATATGGTAGGAAGAAAGAAAAAGAGCCATATCAGAGTGTAAATATTTGCTTAAATAATAAACAAAATAGATAAGCACTAGCTAACCTAATTAAGGAGAAAATAAAGATGATCGACAGTGCAGGAATGATGGAAGAAAGGACACATAGAATAACAGAAAAGGAAATGACTATTGTCACAGAGGAGGGTTAACTGATGTACGAGTGAATTATTTTCTAAGAAAACACAGTTTGCTAAAATTAATTCCATTAAAAATCCCAGCAGTGACTGGAGAGGAGTTGGCAAAAGTGATTACTTGTGGTCTACTTACCACAGTTCTACAAGGGCGAGAAGAACCAGATGGCTTCAAAGGGCAGTTCCGAGAAAACATCCAAAATTCAACCATCCACTTTCACAAGAACATAAAG
>JANHMN010000009.1:65205130-65303997 GCA_030674055.1 Rhabdomys pumilio | reverse complement strand
ATGTTTTCTCTTCTTTCATCTACAGACAACTTTTACTTTAAAATACTGATGAAATTGTCCAAAATAAACATGAGCAACAACCAATATAGTCCAAAAATACATACAGGAGGAAACAGTTTATTCAAGAAATGCAGAGTAATTAAAAGTAAAAGTGAATATTAACTCAAAATAAATCAGAGATCTAACTGTATGAACTATATGAAATATAAAATTATCTTCAAGCTACATTATATCCAACAGGAAGCTTTTACAGTGCAAAATAAATAACCAAAGGACAAAGACACATCCTGAAGAGTGGGCAGAAATATTTGCAAGCTATCAGTTAAGAGACTAATATTTAGAACTTGTAAGAAATGTAAAATATCTTAACAGTAAAATAAAGAATAGTTCAATTAAAAAATAAAGACACGAATAGATACTTCTTTTAATTAAGCAGATAGAGGGGCAGCATTTGAACCAAAAGGTCCCCAGCATCCCCAGCATCAGAGAAACACATAGCAAGGACACAAAGATAGATCATCCCACACTGGTATGAGTGGTTATTGGCAAATAGATGAATAATAACCAATTCTTGTACAGTGTTGTTAGAAAAGAAAAGTAATAAAATCAGTGTAAAAGAACATCCTAGAGACTTCTGAAAGGGACACCAATAGAACTACCACATAATGGAGATATTCCATGTCTGATCATCAGCCCAAAGGATAGCAAATCAGATTAAAAAGGAGGCTTCACCCATGTCCATTGCTATCCAGATCGCAACAGTGAAGCCATGAAATCAAATCTACAATGATTAGAACAGTGTGGAACTGGCAGAAAGACAGACACATAGATGCTGGGATAGAAAAAAAAAAAAACCAGAAATGAATGCATTGGAGGAGAACTGACCAGACCAGTCAAGAGGGAAAGACAGTTTCTATAAAAGATATTGAGTAAACATCATGTGACCATGCAAAAGAATGATGTCAGACCATGTCTTCAACCACACACAAAATTTACCCAAATTACAGACTTAAATTTAACATTGAAAATACTTGGGAGGAATCTAAGACACTGAGTTTGGGAATGAAATTTTGGCTAGAACACACAAAAGCACGAGAGCTCCAAAATAAAAGAATAGAATATGGAACTGTACAGTCAACAAAATTCAAAGCAACACATATGATGGGAGAATATATTTTGAAGTCACATACTAAATAGTGGATAATACTCAAAATACATAAATGTCAAGAATATTTGAAGAACTCTTGTAACTCTCTAACAAAACTCAAATTAAATTATTTAAATATGAGCCAATGGACATGAATAGAATTTTCTTCAAAGATGATAAGAAGTGAGTATATGAAAATGCCTCATTTCCTCTAGCCATCAGAGGAATAAAATCAAAACCACAGTGACATATCAACTTACATTCTTTACATTCTAACCGTACTGTGAGGGTTAGTGCTAACTGTCAAATTGGTAGACTCTAGAACTATCTTGGAGATGGGCCCCTGAGCATGACTGAGCAGGGTTATCTAGATCACATTAATTGAGATGGGATGACCAGTGAGCTGTGAGTGACATCACTCTCTCCCTGACATCCTGACTGTGTAATTGGATAAAGGGGCTGAGCAGTAACAGATGCTCATAGGTCTCTACTTCCTGATTACAAATTCAGTGTGATCAATTGTTACAAGCTCTCATTGCCTTCGTTTTCTTAGTATGATGGATTGTGCCACTGAAAAAGATCCTTTTTCTAAATTGCTTTCCTCAGAATAGCTGGTATTTTATCACAGAAAAAGGAAAAGAAACACACACACACACACACACACACACACACGCACACGCACACGCACACTCACACGCACACGCACACATTCACAGTGTTTTGGAGGAGTTGAAATGGAATGGAAAAGCTAGTCCAGGGCTACATGTATTGAGACACAATCTACCACTTCAAAGTAGAGATCATAGCACATGAATGGATTAACCAATGGACTAAAAGAGAATTTATAAATAAATTCTTAAAAATAGGTAAATGGTAATAGTAGTGTGGTGGTTTGAATATTCTTGACCCAGGAAGTGGCACTACTAGAAGGTGTGGCTTTATTGGAGTAGGTGTGGCCTTGTTGAAGGAAATGTGTCACTGTGGAGTAGGCTTTGAGAGCTTCCTCCTAGCTGCCTGAGGATGCCAGTCTTTTCCTGTTTGCCTTTGGAACAAGATATAGAACTCTCAACTCCCTCAGCATCATGCCTGCCTGGAGACTGCCATGCCTCCTGCCATGATGATAATGGACTAAACCTCAGAACCTGTAAGGTGCCTTCATTTAAATATTGTCCTTTATAAGAGTTGTCTTGGTCAGCAATGTAACCACAGCTAAGATAGAAGTTGGTCCTGGGAATTATCTTGGTCACATTAATTGAGATGGGATGACCAGTGAGCTGTGAGTGACATCATTCCCTCCCTGAGATTCTGACTGTGCAATTGGATAAAGGGGCTGAGCAGTAATAGATACTCATAGGTCTCTACTTCCTGATTACAGATGCAGTGTGATCAATTGTTACAAGCTCTCATTGCCTTGGTTTCCTTTGTATGATGGATTGTGCCACTGAAAAAGATCCCTTTTCTAAGTTGCTTTCCTCAGAATAGCTGGTATTGCTGTGATAGGCCTGACCATGATTTTGTTTGGAGAAGTGTGGATTTGGAACTTTGGAAAACAGTGGAATATTTTAAGTGGGTCTTAGTGGGCATACTAGTAGGAATATGGAAGACATTGGTGCTGATAAGAGTTGTCTTGGTCATGGTGTCTCTTCCCAACAATGAAGCCATAACTAAGACAGAAGTTGGTACTAGGCCACACCTACTCCAAAAAGGCAATGATGCCACTACCTGGGCTAAGCATATTCAAACCACTATAAGTAGTATTTCCAAATTATTGGGGGAAATCACCTATTACTAGAGTGTCAAGATCCCAATAGCTACTTAATAAAAAACAAAACAGAAAAGTCTACACTGTTTACCAGTATGGAATAGAAATGAATCAGAGTTTTTAAATAAAAAGAAGTTTAATAAAACAGGAATGAATCATTTTATTAACTGAAATAGAAGAGGTCTTTTTACCAATAGGAATTCAATGCAAGACCAGCAGGGAGACCTTCCAATGAGCCCACTGAGTCAGGTCTAAACATTACTTTGGGAATGACATTCCTTCTCAGTGGACTCCTCAATACTGGAGAAAAGGGTGATTCCAGGTCTGGGTCAGAGAATAAGCAGAGTGGACATTTCATTTGGGGGCAGTGGAACAAGCAGACTATGAAAGATCTTGTTTCCAAAATATAGTTATGTCCTTAGAGCTGCCCTCACTCACCTCCTGGAACAGATTCAGAAATATCGGTGCACAAAAATTCTGACATCATCTGGCTCTAAATAATTGTAAAGTAACAAATGAACAAAATCTCAGGAATTCACAACGATTCCCTTCATTGTACCTTCTTCACACTGAAGCTGCAGGCATCTTAAACCTGGTACAAGATTCTGTTGCTTCCTCGAACCTTGATGTGATTCCCCCTTGTGTTTAGAAAGCAAATTCTCACTGGTCTGTTGAGGCCTCTTAGACTCTTGTCTTAAGTCTCTGCATCCTCATGCATTCTCCCCTTGCTCCTTTTACTTCTCTGCATCCTTACCTCATGTGCTCTTCTCCTTGGCCAGGTCCTTCTAAAGAACCCAACTTCTTTTCTCCTCCTGGAAAAGTACCTTTGCTGCTTGGGGACAGCATCCCTCAATTTATTTCCTCAATGACACTTATAACAATCTGCAATTATCTTGCTTCTTTTATTTTTATTTATTTGTTACCCACCTCTCCCAGGAGAGTCTAAATTGCACAGTGGCACAAGAGTCTCTTTCTCACTTGTCAGATGCTGTGTATAGGGACTGCCAGAGGCTTAGAGTCTTTGGATGATGGTTGTAGATAGAGGAATGGTCCCCAAGTAAGTGCTTGAGTGAGAACTTTCTTTCTCTAACTTCACATCCTTGCTTTCCTCCATGGGGCATGTAACACATATATTGAAGTCTCTGTGCTTAGACAGTGACGCCTTCTATGGAGTATCATGAAATCATGCAATTACTGCTTTTCCCCTTTGAGAACCAACATCAGAACAGCCCCTGGAGAACCCTCTGCAGTCTTCTGCTTACAGATAAGAAAACTAAGGGTTGCTTCTCAGTCTGTATAAATTGTCCAACTTCAAGGAGGTAATTAGCCTTCTACCTGAAATTATAACACACATCTCCAAATTGTGTAATTCACTGGTGCCTTGGTTAAATCTGGATTGTAAATTTGATGGGGTTTAGCATTACCATAAAAACATCTCTGAGCATGTTTGTGAGAGATTGTGCAGAATATATTGGTTAAAACTGGAAGGCCCTCAACTCTGGGTAGCAAGAGTTCATGGATTGAATTCAGTCTGATATAAAAGGAAAAGTGAGCTCAACACAGGCATTCCTTGCTCTCTCTCCACAGCTGGAGATGAACTGGTTCTATCCCTCCCATTCTGCAACTATGAATTTCCCACCATGATGGACTATATCCTCTTCTCCTAAGTTGATTTTATCAGGTATTTTGTTGAAGCAAAAGGACAAGAAACTAACTAATGTTTATACATTCTATTCTGGAAACTGGTCTATTCCTTAACCCCTAGCAGCCTAGCTCTACCTAGATCACAACCAAGAGCAAGAGGAAATGGTTTGATTAGAGACTGAAATCCTCATGGTGTCTTAAGCTCATTCCATGCCCTCAGGAGAGAAAGTTTAGTGAACTCCCAACATCCCCAGGCTTTCTAGCAGAGTTTCTGAAATCACGAGTGTGCCCTCCAAGTGAGATTGCCCTCAAATGACGCCATGTGTTTGGAGGCAAGTTGCCAAGATGTTACTGATGTGTTCATTTATGGAGTCTGCCATTTCCAAAGAACTGTGGTACCAAGTTCAGGGGTGGGAAAGTTACACCGGGAATTCCATGAGGATTGTTTTTGTATTTCCCATGTTTGTTCAAATGATAAATGTAAAACCATCATCTATTTTTAAGCCATTTGAGACTATTGACTCGAGAGAACAGGAAAGCCCTGTCAGGACAGTTTTGTTTTATAAAAAATAAGGGTTGGAGCTTTGGCTTTTCCTTAAATAGATGAATTTAAGATTTTGGCTGTTGTTGTTGCTTGAGAACTATGTAGTTAGTTGGAACTGAATGACCTTGTCAACCTTGTAAACAAAAGCCGCTCCCAAGATGAAGACATGAAATTGTAATCAAGAGAAGTAAAGTTCACTGAATTATATAAAAGTCCAGCAAAATACACCCCAATATGCATGTGAACTCCCCCCAAAATAAGGGTCTTTCTTTTGGAAGAGTCTTTAATATTCATGAACAGAACATTGCTTTATTTTGTAGTTATTTTCTCACCCCTCATTTATTTTTAATTATCTGCTTATCCATATATATCCTATGGGCTATCTACATGGCAGAAAGCTGTTGTTATAATCAAAAAATAATTTTACAAATTGCCTTTTCCTCTAGATGCAATTTTATAAAAATGTTAGTTTTATATTATATTACATACATACATACATACATACATACATACATACATACATAGATACATACCTTTCTTTATTCAAGTCACATAGCTGTGGACAAACAATTGACATGACTTTGAAAAGGAGAATGTTTGAAAGAAGAATAGAGGTCATGTTGGCCATTGCTGACCTATGTGATCCTGGCGTTAGCACTGCCAGTATCATCAGGGAGATTGTTTTAATTAGACAGTTCTTGGTTCTTCCCAAATATACTGAATCAGAATCTATGTAATAAGTTGTCCCGGGTGATGGCTCTAAATGTGAAATGTGAATGTTCTAGACTTGAGTTTGTTCTTTCTTTATTGGCATGGAGATCATCACTGGCATCTCACCAAAGATATAATTTTGTGGATATATATTCTAATTGTTGACCTGTCTTATTTAACTTCAATTACCCTTCTTATAGGCAGAATCTTGCCTGAATTTCATAACAAAGATGATATAAGGATGCTAAGATGAAGGTGATAGGAGGAGAAGGGAGAGGAGGAAAGAAGTGAGAGAGAGAGAAAGAGAGAGAAAGAAAGAGAGAAAGAGAGAGAGAAAGACAGAGAAGAGAATGGAATTGTGTCTACCATCTCACATAAATTTTCCCATATACATTGGCCAACTCTGATTTCTGTTACACCAAAAGATGGTCTGGAAGACAGATTCATGTTGCTAGTTATTCTTCCTCCACTTTCCACCATAGGACTGAGTACTTTTCAGGAGAAGCACATTTCCTACAGATGTCAGAATTAGCAATCTTATGATATCCAAGGAGATGTTGACTTCCCAGCAGTCATTGGAAAATTTTGGCCAGTCTTATTGCTTCTTTCTTCATCCTTGGGGGAGAGAGAGATTCCTTTTAAAACTAGATTCTCAAATTAATATAACCTCTGAAAGTTCAAAGCAGCCCCTGATAGGAGAAAGGATTGAGGAGTCTTTGTACTTAGAAGGCACTGTCATTGTGTAGCCGCATTTTTATGGTGCTTCAACCTAAGGAAATTTGGCTAGAGCAGGTGCTAATCTGTGGCTAGAAGCATTGAGGATAATTATAACATTTTAATTGAGAACAAGTAGTTTCAAAAGTAAGACATTCTCTGAACTAACAATATTCATTATGCTATGCTTTATGAGAAAACAAAGAACAAGTAATCTTAAGAGCAGAACCCAATGAAGGGCCAATGTGTTCATTCACCTGACCTCAGACATCAAGGAGACTCTTGTAATGTTTTAGTGCGTGGGTTTCCATGACTACATTGCAATGTAGCTACCTAGAGTGCTGATGGCCTATCAGACTGGAAGGTGATGCCACAGACAGCTTATAGCCTTTCTGTCTGTCTACAGTCTTTCTGTCTGTCCGAATTGCTTAGTCTCACACTTGACCTATTTATTCTCAAGGCTGTGTCAGAACTATGCTGTATATAAAGCTAAGATTTTCTATGTATTTGGCAAAAGATCACAATCAGCAAATTAACAAAAAGGGCATTTTTGACAGTAGACAAAAGTTAAGTTGTTTATAATTCCCTTAGCAAAATATTAAATGAGCAGTAACTATTGTTATTTCAGGGACTAATTTCTAAATCTTATGAACAAATTGCTATGTAATAGGATACTAAATTCAATTATCAGTGCTAAAAGTGAAAATAGCTCACATTTTATACATTTTCATAAACAACATACTTAAACATTGACAGTATTTGATTTTTCTCATTAACTTGGGACAGAGATATAAGGATTATGATTCTATATCAGTGTTTTTTAACCTGTGGGCCACAACTCCTGTGGGAGGGGGTCACATAGCAGATATCTCGATTATCAGATATTTGCATTACAATTCCTAACATTAGCAAAGTTACAGTTATAAAGTAGCTGCGAAATAATGTTATGGTTGGGGGTTCACTACAACATAATAATACAGTTAAGGCACTATAATAGAGGGTCACAGCATTCAGCATTAGGAAGGTTGAGAACCACTGCTCTACATTTAGAGAAGACTCATTCAATATGATTAGGTGACTATCCACAGCTATAAGACCAATGGATGAAGTTAGTGCATTTGTTCAAAGCTAAACCAGTCTTAATGAATTTTTCTTAAATTATAAAGTTTAAGATGCTTTTTACCTGGTTGAGATCTACCAAGATATTAGGTAGAATCTCTGGGAGGTAGATACATCAGAGCCCCAAAAACCTACAAGGAGGAGACTGCATCCATAGTAGACCTGAGAAGACTGTCGGGGACAAGTCTGCTCTTCCCCACTCCTGCATCTCAGAGTCTGGAGCTTCCACTATGGTTCCAAGGAAGTCTATTTGAAATTTGGCCCCATTGCAACCAGAAATAGGGCTTTGTTCAGTCAGATGGGCCTAGGTAAGATCACCTATTTGGAATTTTCTTGCTATTACCATGAAAGAAAAGCATTTACACTGACCTGGTAGGAGTGGATTGCCTATGCCTCCTGCTGCTTTACTAGTCTTATACTGGAGTGCTCCCCAGATCCCATCTTCACTACTTACGCCTCTTTTTGGCCAGGATCTTGCTCACAAACAGATTTCAGATGGCTTCAGGAAGTCCAAGCCTGGCCTCAGTGGTGCTGAGTGGTGAAAACCAAGTAAGCTAGTGATCACCGTCTGGAAGAGATCACAATAGGGACCACAGTCCTTCAACTTGACCTTGACAGTTTTGTTCCATCTACTTCCCAGTTGGTTTTTTTTTTTTTTTGTATCTTATTCTTTGCCCCAATCTTCTCAGTTTTAAGAGAATTAAATTAAGATAATTAAATTAAATTAAAAGCCATCTAAAGACAATTCTGGGAAACTTTTTTTTTTTTGGGGGGGGGGGCCTGGGATCATAGAATGTCTCATCACAAATTATCTGATGTTCAAAAAAGCTTAGGGCTGCTTAATAGTCTAGTGACTCCTACTGACAAAAAAGCAAGTTCTCTAGAGTCTTATCCTAAGTTCAGACTCACTCCTGACAGAGCAAAACCCACTGTTACTAAGCACAATTCTAAGGGCTTTCTCTGTCAATCCCTTACCAGACAGGCTTTGCCCTGTCTTGGGTATAATAGACACTTAAGAAAAATCCAGGCAACTAAAATGGGTATGCTTTTGCCCAGAGAGTTAGTAGTCCTTGGATGTTTCCATTCAACAAGCTACAAGACATGTGAAGGGCTCTAGTACCAACAGAACTCATGATAAAAACTTCCATTTTAATGATAAATAAAATGATTTCTGCTCTCAGCAAAGTTCCAAAAATGTCTCTCAAAAGTAACTAAAGACTATAGCCTTTATTACAGAGCTACTCAGAGGCTATAAGCAAGCAAGGACTTTGATTAGCAATAGGAAGCCAGGGCACAGGATTAGAAGGTAAGGCTAGATGGGGAGTTGTCCGAGTGTTTTTTATAGAATTTTGACATCTAAACCATGTAAACATTTTTTTATTTATTAATTAAATTAGATTAAGGAGACTACAAGGAAGCCATTTAGAGTACGATCTGCATTTTCTTGGGATTGGAAAAGTCTCGTAAGAACTTTGAGTTAGACGTATTTGTTTGAGTCATTTTAAAAAAGAGCTTCCATTTAGTCTAAAAGGTTGAGTAAATGATTGGCTGTTTAAACTACCATCCTCATTAATAATTTCCCCAATCACAGATAGCTGTCCTATCTGTATAGCCTGTCCAAGTGGGGGACCATGTAACAAAGTTCAGGCAGGTAGAGTGGAGAACAAATTGTTTTGATGAACAAATAACTAGCAAGCTGTTCTTACTCTCTGAGAGTCACCTATAAACTGAAGAATTTCCCTGTAGATATCAAGATTATTTCCCATGTCAGGATGCTGCGAATGCTGAAAGCCTATTTCAACAGAGCATCTGCATCTTTGGAGGCTGTCATTTTATAGAGTGACTCTTCAGCCAACAAATATCTCTTTCACACTGAGAATGCCCATGCCTAGACTGTGGAATTTCTTAATTGATCTTCCTGTTGTGGTCATTCACCATAAAATATTCACAGCCTTTGCCTGATAACCCCTGGCGGCTTTTCTTTCTCTTGGGAAGAAGAGAGAATTACTCAGAAGGATAACCTTCCTACTTGGGTCAACAAGAGCTGCAACTAGTTCTAAGGAGGGTGTCTTATTGCTGTCAAATTGACCGGGGTTGTCACACATGAAGCCTGCTGTCACTGCATCTTGCTTGGAGCCAGCCCCTTAGCTGGCTGAGTCAAGCTGTGCTGGCTACCAGTGAGAGAATTTTAATGTGAGGGATGACAGAGGCCTTGGAGTTAATGTGTGCACAGAGGTGACAGTTTTGAATGTCAGCCAAAACACAAAGACCTGTCTGAAATTAATTTGGGTGGAGGGGAGAGTCAGAGGAAGATGGAGAGAAATAGCGTGAGGGACAATGGAGATGGGTTGTCTTGAATCTGCCACCATCTGCTGCAAAGGCAAGTGGCACTCTCTGAACAGTTTCTGAGCTTGAGAAACAGAAAAAGTGAGAAACAGAGGATATTGGCTCCATCTAGTAATCTATTGGTTTAATGTATTCTCCCCATGTGCAGTTTGTTACATTTGCAGGTTAGCAACGCTACTTCCCTTTATTCAAATAGAGCTGTAAAAGGCAAAGATGTATCTCCCACTGATATAACTCAGAACTAACCACTCAGAGACAACGTTTGGATATGCAAGGATAAGAGGAGTCAATTGTATTTTGTTTACCTTGGTTTTCCTTTGAGGCAGCTACTCATTAACATCTCTAAATATTTCCTTCTAGTCATTAAGAGGGTAACATTTAAATCTTTATGTCTTAACAAACCTATTCCCTAATCTGTAAACTTGTGAGCAGGTTACATAACAGAACAAGGAGAAATAAGAGCAGGCAGAATCCAGGCTGTGAATCTGGTGACCTTACAAAGGCAGGGTATTTGAGGGGATCCTGTGTAATCACAGGATTGTTAAAGAGTGAAAAGGTAATGTAGAAGCAAATTTCATGAAAGGGTTATGCAGTACTGGCTGTGAAGATGTTGAACCTCCATGAGACAAGAAATATGAGCCATCTTCAGAAGCAGGAAAGGAAGAAGATGGTCACCTTAGGACCTTCCAGAAGAAATATGGGCTTTTTAATACCTTAATTTCCTGCTCCCATCAGACCTGAGACCTAGCGGACCTCCATAGGAATTTTGTCCTGTTTGAAACTCTTCTGTGTGTAGTCATTTGCTGCAGCATCATCAGGAAGCTGACACACTGGCCTTTCAGACTTTCACAGTATGGCTGTTTGACATCTGTGTCCCTACATGAATTCTGCCTCTGGATTCTGAATCCTGATTCCTAAACACAACTTATCCCTTACAATAAACATGGACCATTCCTGTGTCTGAATGAAACTCACACTCCTCTAGGATTGATGTACATTTGCCCAGTTTCCCTGAGGAGCCATCTGATGCTAAGACGAAGACCTGGAGTCTGGAGAGAGGAAGAGTCAGAGCCTGCATCCTTGAGAATGCCAGAAGTCAGAGAAGAAAACTTGGCTAGCAATCACAGGTAAGGGACAAGACCAAGGGGTAGAGAACAAAGCCAGAATCAGCAAGACAACTTGCAGGGAACTAGTATCAGTGCTTCTCAATGGGAGTATGGAAGGAGGGGGGAAAGGTGTCTCTCCTGTTTTTTCACCCTGAAATGGGTCAGGGCGAGGCTCTCCTGTGTTGACCCAATAGTGATGTTAGGAGGTAATGCTGAGTGTCCTTCATTATCTTTACCTGCTGTAGCTCTGTCTCTGGGCCAAAGACCAGCTCTCATCCAATATCTACAGTGCTTCCTACAGCCTTCAGCCACACCGTTCTCAAAGTGTCTCCTTTCATGCCCTTTATTTGGTAGTTAAGATCCTTAAGTTTAGTTAAAGTAAATTATTACAGGTCTAAACGTACGAACTCACATAATGCAACAGAATACAACGTAGACTTGGACAACTATTTAGAATGTGGCCATCTGATGATGACTATAGTGTTATTTTAGAATTTATCATTCTAGACTGATAATGTTTCTGAAATCAAATGTTAAATTATGTACAATTCATTTGACATTCACAATGCCTATAGCATTATTTTACATTTAAATTTCTAAGAAGGTCCAGTTATAGATGCCTTGAGATAAAAGAAAAGTTTTACATACTGTCTTTATGGATGGCTCACATAGCACACTGTATGTTTTAACAGATAAATAAATATGGATTGGCTGAAAAGCTGCGACCAGAAAAATGGAGAAACCCTTCTTACCCTCAGATGGAGACCATTCGTCACTGGTAGGCTTTCAAATTTTAACAAGTATTTCTAACAATTACTTCTGCACAAACAATTTTCAAAAGTTCTAACACTCTGTTATTTTCATTGTGGCCGGGTTATTATGAACCCAGAGATTTGTCAATTAGCATCAGAATTACTTGTTAAAATGAGAAAGGAGATAGACAGAGATAGGGTCCTTGTTAACTCATTAATATTCCCTATAATGAAAAATGTTGCAGGAGAGAAATAGCCGTGGTAATACATGTCATCAATCTCACTGGGGAAAGTGATGCCATTTGTTATCTTTACGGAGTTCTTCTGTTCGCTAGTCAGCTCCTGGGTGTATTTATCAAATGCCCGGTTGGAGCGTTATGCTGTGCTGTCTCTTTGAGCTGCATATTACTTTAGGCCCATTCATTCATTCATTCATTCATTCATTCATTCATTCATCACTTTTTCAGTGTTATCCCCTGTCCCCATTTCCCCTCCCTAGAAGACCCCTACCCCATCTCCCCTCCGCCTTTTTGCTTTTATACCGTTTTAATTATATGCAAGTATTAAGGTCAGTTCTAGGTTGAGGAACTAGCAATACAATAGATGCAAATAGTCAAGGAACAGACAAGACAATAAGCACAAATAGTCAAAGAACAAGCAAGGCAATAAACAAAGTTCCATGAACACTCTCGTGATCACTCTTTCTAAGGGCTTATCAGGATGACCAAAGTATCTGAGCCTACTTCCCTGGCCTAGCGTAAAGTCATTTTCATGCCTGAAGCCTACTTCTTTGTTCAATCACTTTTTCTTTTAATCTGCATAACTGGAGTGCATTCTGCACAAGTCACTGCAACAAGTGTGGGGGAAATAAAAATCTAGTAACATGGTTTTATCCTTGCCATTGTCAGTGGAGAGGAAAACCTCAAAACCAGACAAGACCTCAGAGGGCATGGTTGTGAATGTTGATGAGAAAAGTATAAAGAGACAGGTAATCCTGACCCTCGGACAGCTTAGCGTTGAAGAGCAGGAGGATAGTACAGAGAGAAATGTCATCATCTGACTGCATTGCTATCCTCAGTTAGGCAGAGATAGAGAGTAGGCTTTGCCCTGAGCAAAGTCTGCAAGTTGAAATTCCAGGACTTTGCCTGGGACTTGGAGGCTATCAGAGCTGCCAATAAAAGTGGTAAGCTCTGGGGCTGGAAAATGGCTCTTTGAGTCAAGCGCTTTCTTGGACATCACAAGGAACAGAGGCTGATGTTCCTCCATGCCCACTTTATGTTAAAATGCTGAGGACAGAGTTTTGTGCCTGTGATCCCAGCTCTGGGGAAGCAAGAGACCACAGGATCCCTGGAACCACTTGCCTTCTAGTTTTGCCCAATTGATGAGCTCCAGTTCTCCAGTGAGAAACTCTTATCACAAAACATCAGGTGGTGGGCTGCCAAGGCCAAGTGGCACAGCAGGTGAAGCTACCAGGCCTGGCAATCTGAGTCCAATCCCCAGGACCCACACAGTGGAAGGAGATAAGTGACCCCTCAACCTTCTCTGACCGTGGCTGCAGCATACACCAACCTCCTCCACAATACACATTCACCATGCACACACCATAAAGCATCAAAAGATACATTCTTTTAAAAACCCAACCTTCTAACTAAAGTAGAAAGGTATTTAAGAAGACACATGTCAAGCCCTGATCTCTACATGCTCCCATCCATGTTTATCCACAATAGCAAACAAAAGTAAGCAACACTGAACTATTTTTGAGGGTTATCACAGAAAATCACCAGAAGCTGCATGGTTCCACACAACATATTGACTTGTCAATATTTTGGCAATTGAAAGTCAGAACTCAGGGTCTGTGGAAATGGCTCAATGGGGGAAAAAGCCTGCTTCACAAGCGTCTTAGTTTTTATTCTGAACACCATATAAAAAGCTAGGAATGGCTACACATGCATGCTCCCCCTCCCCTGCCCCCAGTTCTGGGGAACAGAGACAAGAAGATCTTGGGATCTTGCTGTCTAGATAGTCTACCTGAAGCAGCCAACCCCAGGTTCAAAGAGAAAGACTATATATCACAAAATAAGGTGGGGAGGAATAGAAGAGGACACATATTGTTAACCTCTGACCCCTACCCAAGGACACGTGGAGGAGTGAATACCTACACACATACTTGAGCACATATGTTCACACATGCATGTGCACACACATACACACAGGGAAAAAGAAAAGGTCTGAGCTTGGACTGTCTTCAAGGTTAGTCGTGCTGAAACCTCTACTGGGCTAATGGATGTTCATCTCTGTCTCCAGTCTTCTCTCCGTGTGTCTTAATCTCTTCTTAGAAAGACATCAATCATATTGGCTAAGGGCCCACCCATATGACCTCATTCTAACTTAATTATCCCTTTAAAGACCCTATATTTCAGCAGAATCACATCCTTAAGGATTGAACTTCATGGCCCATAACAAACAGCAAGGGTGGGTCCCAAAGAACCAGGAAGGCTAAGTCCCCTGATGAAAGCAAGTCAAATCCAGCACGGGGAAGCTAGCCAGGTGCTGACTTATAAGCTCAGTTAAGGTAGGGCTTGGTCACACCAAATTTCGTTTGTCAGCTGCTCCCAGGCTGCTAGATGGGCACCCACCAGTACCAAGGAGTGCAATCCTGACTTTACTTTCAAAGCTGTTTGAAACATTTCTTACTATTCCTTACCACTGAGGCCAACCCTATATTCTAGATTTGTGGGGCCTCCGGGAGGGAGCAAGAGGAGTCTTAGCCATCTGACTACAGACCCTGTAATTAGACTATACTAAATTATTACGATAATTACCTACACCACATCACTATAATCTTTAACATGTAACAAATAGTACAATGTTAGTACCTCTGAATAGGTCTAAGCATACTGTTTTGTAAGAAGAGATACTTTAATTAATTTTTAAACTGATTTTTAAATTAATTTACTCTTTTTTGTGTGCTGATGTTTTGCTTGCATATATGTCATCTGTGCACTTCATACATGCAGTGCCCCTGGAGGATAAAGAAGGGATAAAGAATTGTTAAACACGATTGCAAATGGCTATTAGTCACAACTGGATGGTGAGAATCAAACCCAGGTCCTCTAGAAGAACAGCCAGTGCTCGTAACACTGAGCCATCTTTCCAGCCCCTCTCTATGTTTTTTTTTTTCTTTTTTCTTTTGGAATAGTGAGGTGAAAAATACATTGAATGAGCATTTCTAAAGTTCTCGTGTGTTAAGACTTACTTATCGTACAAATCATGAACTCTGTGTAAGCTCCTTCTATGTGATAACGGGATAGTCAGATAAGATAGGACTTAGATGAAGTGCAAACTTCTAGTTTCTTTGGGAAGTTAGTTATGTCAAATGTTGATTCGCTGGGATACACAGGTGAAAGGATGTCATGCTAAAGCAAACATGTGAAAGACTGTTTTCCTGAAGCAGACACAGGTGAAAGGATGTTTTGATACAGCAAACACATGAAAGGACCCGGGATGAAGGACTATAAATATGACCCCACATACAGTGGGAGACAAGCACAGAGCATTGATTTGGTTTGGTCCACCTTGCTATTCTTTTCTAATGACTTACATGTATTGGTTCACTTTACATAGTGTTGTTGAGCTCAACTTGTGGTAATGGCACCATTGAGAGAAACTTGCCGAAGAATTGATGTTTCTGCTTGATGTTTTTGTGGCTTGGCCATAGGCTGGCGAGTCTAGCTGATTCTTCAGCATTGAACTACAGTTGTTGGTTCATGCCTGGTATCTGCCTGCCTAGAGGACTGGTCTGCAGCTGTTGAGTTGTGTTTGGTGTTTGCTACAGGACTGAACTACTGCCAAGAAAGATTGAGTTCACCCTCAAAGAACTATTGCTAAATAGTTCTTGGTACAGTTCCCCCATATATGAATTACTTTTCTCTTCTACTACCTCTTCTGGGTAGTGGGCTAGAGGATAACTTGAACCCTTATTAAAAGTAGGTTGCAAAACATTTATGACTCCACTTAAAGATTCTTACATTACAAATGATATCATAGATTTTGTTGTTGTTGTTGTTGTTGTTGTTATGGAAATCTAACAAGTGGTTTTAACATTATCATCAATACCAGCTTTGTACATGAACTTTCTGTTATGTGAGTATCTACCATGTCTACCATGACACTCCTGATGCTCCTGCACGATGTATCTAAATACATACACATAGCACATTAATTTTTTAAAAGTAAAAATAAGCAATAGTCAATATTTAAATCTTCACTATGTGAAATATACTGCATTCTAAGGAATCTGATGCATTGAAATAGTTACGTCTCAGAACAGATCATGACAGGAGCAATGATGTTATACTCTCATTTTACAGGTGGAGAAGTCAACGCAGAAACATTCATTATCTTATTGGAGGTAAGATTTGATCCTTGCCTTTGGAGGCTTCAGAACTACATGTTACATCATTGACTAGTTCAAATAGTGACATAACAAATGGTACCCTGCAAATATGATCCATGCTTATGTGAAAAGTAGTGAGATTGATTCAGGCTGGTACTTAGCTGTGCCGTTAGTTCTAACTCCTCTACAGTAAGCATGCATTAAACACATTTGATTAGCAGAGGACTGCACCAGCAGCTAAAAAATGTCAAGAAAATGAGGAATGCCACTGCTGTGTCAAGGGAATTGAATTTTCGGAGAGGAAGTAAGATGCCCTTAATAGTAACATGATACAAAATAAGGTGGGATGTAGCAAGAGCTGGAGAAAACACAAGGAACATGCCCCACTGGATATGGAGGGATAATTCCTCCTGGAGGAATCACTGAAGAATCATAAAGAAAGATTTTATCAGGTAAGAGGCAAGAGAGAAGAGGATGATCTAGGTTGAGATGAGGTAAGGAATCAAAGAAGCAAATGTGTATTCTGTTGTGCTGTTTGTGAACTGGTATGGATGGAATATTGGGGACCTAGAGGTACATTAGAGAGTAGGATTGGATACAGTGAGAACTAAGAACATGCCATAGATTAGCAGACATTTGCTCAACCCATAAAAATATTCACAATTACTAGATATGGTTGTATTATGGTCTGTATCTGCAATGCGCCCACATGCTTTGTCTCTTTAAGCACTTGTTTCTCAGCTTTGAACTATTTGGGAAGGTTGTAAAGCCTTCAGGAGTCAGTCTAGCTGGCAAAAGGTCGCCAAGAAAAGTCCTTTGAATGTTACAGCCTTACGTTGCTTGCAGCACAATTCTCGGTCAGCGGGTCCAGCAGAATGTGAATAGCCTCCCTTACTTTCCCACTGCCACATACTGAATCCCTCTGCCATGATGTCGGAACTATTATAAACTTCACCTCCCTGAAACAATGAGTCAAACTGAACGATCCTCCTTCACACTGCTTCTGTCAGTTTTGTTGGTCACAGCAATGAAAAAGTAACACAGGCTATTAGGATGATGGGTGATTTATGTGACTTGCATTTCTTGTGGTTTGATGCTACTTTCCCTTCTCTGCTTAAATAATTCATTTACAAAGCCTAGAGCCCATTTTCATATTTTCTTTCTTGATCTATATATTATTTATTCTTATCATGGGATTGGTGAAAGGCTGCTTTATCTCTTCAACTAGATTAAGCCTTCCTAAAAAACAAATACATTACAAATATTTCTGTAATCACCTGCAATAAAGCCCATGGTTTTACTTCTATTGTGTCCTGTTGATTTCTGTGGATTGGAGGTGGATTGATGGCTCACCGGTTAAGTGAATGTACTAGTCTTGCCAAGGACTTCAGTTCAGTTCCCAGAACAATATGAGGAGGCTCACAATAGTCTGAAACTCTAGTTCTAGAGTCACTTATGCCCTCTTTTGTCTTCTACTGGCACACAAACTCACATTCATTTATTGTTTTTATTATTATTATTATTATTATTATTATTATTATTATTTAAGAGATTTGTCTGAGACATTTTTATTTAGAAAGCAGGTAAAGAGGGAGAAGACTACCCAGTCTGCCTTTGACAATCTTGGGCACCTGTCATCCTCTTTCCTGACTTGTTCAGGAAAATCACAGTTCTCTGAACTGTTATTGGTTTTGATATCTGTTGCCTTCATGATTTTGCTATGAGGATTCTGCTCTATCAACATACCTAGCTGTGCATCTCTTTCTAGGGTAGCTGGTTCTTCACAGTTTATTAGTCTTCATGTGAGACAGCTCCATCTCCCTGATCAAGGCTTCTTTATTCATCTAGGGTTTTCTCATCAACCCTGAATTTATTGTGAGATCATTGTTCTCTCATATTAGACACCATAGCTACTCATCCCATGACTTATTTTGAAACAGAATTCTCTGAGATGCTTATTGCTAAGCCACTGATAATTAAAAAGATTCCAGAACCTTGGTACTTCCTTGTAGAATCGTTCTTCTCTGTTGAGCCTTCTGCAACAGGGTTTTCTTTGACATTTAGAAAGTAAATAGTATCATATAGCTCCTGGTCAGTCCACTAAATTTTGATATTGTTCTAGCAAACTGTCTTGTTCATTTATTTCACACTGGAGACTTCACTTCAAAACTTTTTCTACTGTCAACTTAGTCGGAGATGCTAGGATAAAAATATTCACATGTAAATCTACAGATGTCAGATTAGTAGAAGTTCACAACAGGATGTTGGGTTTCCTGTGTTTAATAATCTCTTTTGTTTGTCTTCATATTCCCAGCGTCCAACCCCCTGGTTCTTTTGTTTCTGCTTGTGTGATGGACATACCCAATCGACTTAGTCTTTGTGTAGTAGTTGCCCTTTTCACGGTGCCCCAGGAAACTTCTGCACATTGATTGGAGCTGAAAACATGAAGCATATTTATCATTTTCTTAATTAGAATTCAATAAATATTTCTTAATTATTAGAATATTTTTCTCCATACAAGCCCCCCTTAGCACCAGCTTTGAAAAATAACGATTGTGTGACTGTTTAAACACCTCCACATCTGAAGAATACATTATTTCATGACAGGTCCTCACACTGTGTTATAAATTAACTGGAAAGTTCCTTACATTTAGGAAAACCTTTCATTTTTTCAGTTGATGTATCCAGATTTCCTGATATTTAAAAACACTTTAAAACCATGGGTTAAGGGATTCTGATGGTTTAAGAGTCAGTCATATTGATCTTCCTGAATTGCCCTGAGAAGTTGATGAAAATAACCTTAATGAAATTTATCATCTCTTTTTAATGATTTCCAAATGACAACTTTTTAGTGACAACAACCAACACATACATATATATGTACTATATAAAGCACAGATATTTTCATGGAATGAAATGTACAACTTCCCCAAAATACCATACAGATGGAATTGGCATGGCATTCTAGGGTTAGATATCTCAAATCTTTATAAGGTTTGGTCGAGTACTCAGCCAAGGGTGTTTAGTGTTTTGTCTCTTTTTTTTTTCTTCTTGGCAGTTATTTCAGCTTCTGACCAATATCAGGCCTACTACTTCCCGTTGAGGATATGTTAAGAATGGTAAGTAGTTTCTCTGCATTCACCCTGTGTATTTCGGTTATCGACCCCAACTTTGTGGAGCACACCAGCAGCATCTATTTTGATAAAGTAGTCACCATTTCTGTTTTCCATTGCTGTGACATAGCTCTGTGAAATGCTTCTGTGATGGGCTGGGGGAGACTTTTGTAGGACCCCTCAGAGTCTGTGGAGCAAATAAATCATTGC
Source organism: Rhabdomys pumilio (assembly GCA_030674055.1). Classification (NCBI taxonomy): domain Eukaryota; kingdom Metazoa; phylum Chordata; class Mammalia; order Rodentia; family Muridae; genus Rhabdomys; species Rhabdomys pumilio. The sequence continues at coordinate 65,284,433 of JANHMN010000009.1, read as the reverse complement.
ATGCTAAAAAACAAATTGCCTAGAAGCCTTCACACTAATCAAAGGACTTTTTTTCTTCCCTTTCCTACTTACTTAAAATGGACATACTTGAAAATAGGTCATAGTTGATGGAGAAATGTAGAGTCCAACCTGGTGCTTTGTTTTGTTTTTGTTGTTCAAAAGAAACATGTGTCGTGGATTGACTTGATCTCTTTTCTTTAGTTGCTGAAAAAGAGGCAAGAAAGCTTGAGTATGCTTCCAGTGTCTTAGTCTATTCATTAAAAATTATTAATCATTGAGATAGATAATTAGGATAAACCTTTTTTTCATCTTGATCCAGAAGTATTCTAATTCCAGAAAGAAAGAAAGAAAATAGACCCTTCCTTGGACCAGCTCTCGTTCTGGAAGATTGCTGAGACAATGACAGATGCCTGTTGGGTCATTGTTGTGTGGGTTAGACACCATAAGAGCTTTATAGGCAAGAGATGAACAGTGTGGTAATGTGAGGACATTAGGACTGAACATCAGCACTTGTACTCAGATACCTTGACTTTGGAGCCCACTCACACCATCGTCACATGGAACTGCTTCCTGATGCAGAACAGGTTCCTAATTCCCTGAGGTCTGGATGGTGTCACACTTTCCCTACACCCAAGGATAGCTGGTGCATATAACTCTCTGATGAGGAGAGATGTAATAGGAAACGCTCAGTCTCCTTTCTATATAGTAAGGTTGGAAATGGATTCCAGGCACCAGGATGCATGCACTGAGGTATCTGCCAGTACTTTCCTGGCTGCACATTCCTCACCAACTGTGTTTTCATTCCTTGTCCTTCATTGATTCAGACAAACCAGCATTATCACACTATTTTCTAATTCTGCATCTCTCAAAGGCATGCATTTTGGAAATAAGATCTCACACCTTTAGAGAAGTTAGAATCTCAGTGTTTTGTCACAAAACAAAGTGGCATCTACATTAATGAGCTGCCTGTCTTCTAAACAGCACCGAGAAGAAGTTTCCTTGAGTGAATGTCTCTCCCCTCTCAACATCCTTGGAGATGACAGGTGGCAAACATTATTAATCCCATTTTGCAGATGAAGAGATTTTACTCATCCTCAGTTCCTGTTTGAAGAACATGACATGCCCTGGAGTGCATGTCAGTTTCTGCATCTGTTTAGTTTCACCAAACATCTGAGAATGCCTATCTGTAAGCATCTAGGGCCTTCTTTTTCTTCATCTTTTAATTCATCATTTACATCTTCAGTGGATTGCCAAATTTAGGTGCTAAATGACATGGTCTAAAAAGAAAGTAATAAGTGCTATGAGAATTCCCATTTTCTGAAAAAAAAAATGGGTAATAGAAGATAGGAATTCATATTAGAAGAACAAATCTGAAAGGCAATTAAAATTTGCCTTCAACCAGTAATAAGAAAAATTGTAAAGGCATTGGCTGATGCTGAACAGCTCGAGTTTAAAGGATAACATGAACGTTTTACTCAAGGAAGTGTCACTCAGCCCTCCACACTTGGCACAAAAATGAGCAATAGTGATTCAAATTAGATCTAGGCAAAATAGATCAACCAGAATAACAAAGTAAAAAACAGTCACAACAAAGTTCTCAGAAGCCCTAAGAATGATCTGAGAGTTGGAACTAGGGTCAGAAAAGAGGCGTGCAGCATAGCTAACACACAGTAACAACTAAGTGAATAACTCTTCTACCCTGGCTACTCTGTGGATGCCTGTTATTATCTTATAGCAGGGGAACCCCAGGAAAAGAACAGCTGAATGACCTCATCCTGATAAAGGCAATGGTCTTCCCCTAAGCATTGTGTTGCCTGTCACATACACGTGGTAACACAACATGGACATGTGAATCAATAAAGAGATTCTATCTTTTTTTTTTTTTTGGTTTGGTTTTTGTCAGGTAGATGAATATGTTGGAAATATTCTCAGAATATTTTTAGTATGTATTTTGAATACTACATCATAATATGAAGATCTGGTCCACAATGATTTGAGAGAGAAAGAGGATCATCTCATGCCATGAATATGCTACCTACCTCAAATAATCTTGAACAATTTACAGTGCAGAACCAACTGGGTTAGATACCATCCCTTTTAGAAAGCCATCTCTAATCAGTATAGACTCCACCTTGTTAAATAAAATACTGATCTAACTGTTTGCATCTTGCTGATTTCTTTCCTGGGGGGAAGATCAGAAGCAACAGAAACCCTCACCTTGGTAACAGAATTACGCTCTTTAATTCTTCATACTTATGAATTTCCTAAATGTCTATTTATCATCATTTTTGTAATAATTTTCTTCTACCATCAGAGGCTCAACCTTGTATTATTTTAATATACTTATAATGTAAGTTTAATACTTTAAAATTTCTTGAGTTTTGTCTATTGTTCCAACAGAGAGTCTGAAGAAGTTGCAATGTGTGCATCAGAAGCATCTATACTTTACCACCAGTAGTTAGGATGGTCTACCGATGTCCAGTGGGCTTAGTTCATTTGCAGTATTGCTAAGCAGAATGGAACTTTGTCCTCCGAGGATCACACAGCTTTTGCCATCACAAAATCAGAACAACTGTGGTTATCCATATAAGAACTTCACAGTATGAGATCTATTAGCATTCTTTCACAGAAGAAAGGCATGCCATTTCATCCTAACCTGGTGTTTTAACCACTTACTCTCTCTTGCATGCTCCACACCCTGATCTGCACATGATGCTGTCTGTTGCCTGTAATCTTGGTGGGGCTACCAGGCTATTAGGCTTGGGTTGGTTGCCTTGAGGTAGGATTTTCATATAAAGCATTAAGGGCTTTTCAGTTGTTGTGATTGTCAAAACGTTACACAGTCATTAATTTCTTATTCATGATCTTAGAAGTGGCTCCCATGAATTCATTGATTCACCAAGTTGACTTGCATGGCATGGTCCCTTGTTCTATCTCATTCTTTGTAAAATGGATAAGATTTTGCATGCATCTCTGGAGGAAAAGTCATACAACAGTTTTGTACTTGGGTAGGGACACAACAGAAATGATGCTGAATTTGGGTGCAGTAGCTGCATGGCCCCTTAATACAGATGATAAGATATTCAATCAAGGCTGAGTCATTTGTAGGTGGATTTTCAACAAGGACAACCCTAGTATGACTATTCTTGCCCATCTGGCACTGAATGACTTGTCTTCTTGCTATGGGCAATTGAATCCTGAAATAGATGGTAAGACATGTATCTGAAGCTGAGCTACCTGACCATAGGCAACCTGCCACTCTACGGAAGTATTTCCCTAGGGAACATGCATGTGGGAGCCATTTTCCCCATTTGCCTCTGATTTGGCCAGAAATAGGAATAAAATGGAGGGAGAGATGAAGACAATGTCTTACCATTTCTTACGGCTGATGGGAGTATAAGGAAATGATAGAGGGAGGCTCTCTGTGTCACTTGAAAACAAATATGGCTAACTGACCCTACTAATTTTGCAGCTCAGGAAATTGGGAAAGATGGAAATGGCCCTTAGCTGTTCAGATCCTTGAGAGTTCTACTGCAGTTCACAGGAATGGAAGGTGAGGTTAGAATGGTACAGCCTGCCATTATTCACATTCCTGTAGGCTGTGTTTTATAAATGCTTGCCAGTTCACTAATTCTGAAAATTTTCACAACTTTTTCTAGAGAGATTTTCCTGTCAGTTGCCCTTTATAAGTTGTGTTTTTCACTTTTCCCCTGAGCTTAAGGTTGTTGAAAACAAATATCCTAATTAGTTATTGTCCCTTACAACAAACTACTCAATTAAGTCACTTATAACTTACTTGTTAGTCTATCTATCTATCTATCTATCTATCTATCTATCTATCTATCTATCTATCTATCTATCTATCTATCTATCTACTATCTATCTATCATCTATCTATCTATCTATCAACCTATTTATTTTCATCTATCAATCTATGTATCTAATCTATTTAATGTATGTTTAATGCTTAACCATTGATAATAGAACCCTATATGCTATAGATATCATTGCATAATTAGATGCCATTTTCAAATGTATAGCATAGTTATTAGAACTGAGAGTCCCTAGAATCAGGTTGATTGGGGTTTATACCTTTGTTCTAGTTTAGTATTTAATAGTTCTGTGATCTTCAGCAATTTTCTTAATCTTCTGAAGTCTCTTTCATCATTTACAAGATGAGAACAATGATAATTGTGCCTCCTCGAGTTGTTTAGGGGATTAGGCAAGGCAATTCGTAGGAAATAGCTTGCATATCCTAATTACATAGCAGAGATTTACGTGTAATAAGACTTCTTAAGCTCTTAGCTATTATTAATAATAAAAGAATAAGTAATAAGAGAGAAATTAGACCTTATGTGTATTCACAAGTTAAAAGATCCCCCTAGCTGAGAAGCCCTTGCATAACACATTTTTATTCTTCATTACTGAAGACCATGTTGAAATGTATGATTAGCAGATACTCAATAAATCTTCCTTGAACTTAATTCAAATCAATTGGAACTATATGGTCCTTTTATTTCACCATTTATTTGTTCTTTTTTTTTAATTAAAAAGGGAGTATTCAGTTATTCCATCTCAGATGTTACCTAATGTGTTTTGCTCCTAAAGAGAAAAGAGAACATTAGTGAGCAAAGAAGCAGAAGCAAAGATTCCAGAGTCAAGCTCCTGAGATGTTATTAACGACCTGTGTGACCCTCGAAAACCACTTCCTCGTCTCTGTCTTTTTCAAGTTTCTCATTTGTATGATGAAAGGAGTTGATAACTTTGGTATGCAGCAGACCCAGTGGTAGAATTTGTTAAAATTATGTGAACATGAACTATCTCTCTACATGCCCTACTTTGGAGAGTTGAAGGGAGTCTGAGTCACATGTTTATGTAAACAAGAATTGAAGAGACTTTGAAAAGTTTTACTCTATACTAATGAAAGACACATGTAGACTAAATTTCTAGCGAATTTTCATTTCCCTAACAGAATTATAATATTTCTGCCTTATTTGTGTAAAGATTTTTTTTCTCAAATGGCATTTCTGTTGTTCTTCGACTAACAGGACAAAGAAGCAAATATTGGTAGATATATAAATAATAGCTTTATTATTGTGGAAAAATAGGTTTGCTATCTCCTTCCTCATTCACTATTCCCTTTCCAGTGTTTGGTGCTAAATTTAGTGTGAGAGAACCTTCATGCAAGACATCAAAGCCCAGGGAAAGAAAGAGGACACAGTGGTTAAGAAGGAAGAAAAGGAGATCAGGCTCACCTGTCTTCTGCATCAGAAAAGAGATTCTTTGCCACTTGGGAAGAGTTGGAACAGAATTAGAGGAACCCTGAGCTTATTCCTCTCCTTTAAGTCCATCTAAGGGAACATGGACAAGAAAACAATGTTCATCTATCAGATCAGGAAAAAGAAAAATCGTATATATGACTGGATCCATAGATTGTTAAAGTGATCTCTTTCTCTGTCTCTGTCTCTCTCTCTCTGTCTCTTTCTCTGTCTGTCTCTCTGTCTGTCTCTGTCTCTATCTCTATCTCTACTATATCTATATAAAATGATCATCATATGTAATTATATGTATATAATTCAAATTAATTAATTAAAAATATAATTAATATATTATATTATATTATAATAATATAATCAAATTATATATATAAATTCAAATAATACATATATATGTATATATATATATATATAATGATTGCATGTAATACATGTAAAATCACATTTATTCTTTCATACATAAGTCCTAATTATATATAAAAATAGTTTCATGGACTCTCAAACTCTCTATGTGTCTTTGAGCCACCCATTTTTCCCTTCTCTAACTCCCAGGAATCATTGATAAATTTTTCCTTCATATTTTTTGCCATACCTGTTCAAAAGTATTGTATAAGCAAAAGTACATACCATGCCACCTTCAAATCTAAATTGTTTCAGAGTATTTATGAGTCATCCATATCATTATATGCAAAAAGTCTTGTTCCATATTATGGTTATTCTACTTTACAGGTATACATGTAAATACAATGGACATAAACTATCATATGTTTATAGGTATATATGAACATATATGCATATGTAATAGTGAATACTATATGTTGATATATAACTTACATGTAATTCTAAACATATGAAATATATGAATATAAAAAATATTTTATGTGCAAAGCTGTTATCTCTAGCAGAAATTTTGGTTTAGTTCTTTTACGATCTTTTAAGTAATAATATTGTGTCTCTATGTGTAGATGTTTTATTTTGTTTTTTAAAATATTTTGGAATAGAAATACCGAGTTAAGTGATAAATACTGTTTATTTTGTTAGCTATCCTGTAACAATATGTAGGTGTTCTAGTCATTCAGATCCTTAAGAGCATTTGCTAAAATCCTTCTCTTACACGGTAGGTAGATATTCTTGTATCTTACATGGTTTGGTTTGTAGTTCTCTTGTTCATTCTGTCATGACATTGTCTAGTATACCTTGTGAAATCATCTTTGACTTATAAAAGCATCTTCATGCCTGTTTATGTTGGGATAATACTTTAATTGATTATAACACTATTTTTTGACAGACTTTTCCCTTTGGCCTTTCAAAGATATCATTACATTGCTGTCTAAGTGGCATAATCTCTGAGGAGATGCAACTCTCTTCTCTGTTCCTTTGTACACAGTGTATTTTATTTTGGTTGGGAAAATATCTGCCTACCTTCAAGGTATTTTCTAACTTTCAGATTTTAATGTTTTGAAGGAAATGTATCCATAGTCCATAGTCCCCACCTTTTACCTTTCCTGTTTATTTTGATTGTTAGTCTCTGAGACTTTTGGGTCTGCATTCAAATGTCCTTCACTAATTTTGAAAAATTCTTGAACCTCATAATTTCTTAGATTTCTTTTGCATCATTCTTTTTCGTTCTTCCAGGACTCGTATCACACACATATCAGGCTAAAGCTATTTCAGAGGTCTTACATATTTTAAAATTTCTCTTTTCAACTTTTTACTTTAGTGTTTCATCTTTTGTAATTATGTTTGCATGATTTTGCATTTTTATTTCATTTATTGAAATTATTCAAATAGAAATACTCAATTATCCTGTTAAAGTCATTATTTAAATAGGTTATTATGTTTTAAAATGTGTTGTAATGACATTTAAATTTTTCTCAGAGTCTCTTTTATATAGAATCTCCTCATCTGCCTATATATTCTGTCAATCTTTCTACTAAAGTCTTTGATATACTTTTTATACTTATTCAAAATAAATTTTGGGGAGACACTGACTATCTCATTCAGAACTACATATAGTTTTTCTGATGGTTATTGTTTTAATAATGCAATTTTTCTCTCTTGCTTATTTTTTCTGCTCATAATTTTTTGGTATTATGCCAAACTTCTCATGCAACTAGACTGATTTAAACTACATTTCTGGAGATAAACCTTCAACTAGATGTTTAATGGACAGGATTTGAGTTGCCATAAGGTGTTGGCCCAGGTTGGGTTTGGTTATTGATGTGGTAACCTTCAGTGACAACCAACTTCTAAGTAACTTAGCTCATACCATCAGGTAAAAATAATGATTTCTCTAGACCTTTGACTTTTATTGGTATTAAGACAAAATTAACATTCATTACATTTTGTATATTATGAATGAAATATTGCAGTTCCTCATATGATTTTATTTTACATCTAGAATAAATAGTTGGGTGTCAATATGCATTAGCGAACTTCATTTTGTTCTTATGTTTTGCCAGTTCCTACAACAGAACTACACTCACATACAATGCTGTATGATCCTTGATGCTCGTGATGACTAGTGACAGTCCTTAGCTTATAGTGCAAGTAAGAGACCTACCAACTAATAGTTATTAAACAATAAATGACACAAGAGAGAAACATATGTCAAAGACTAAATGAGAATTCACTGTTTTGTTTCACTAATATGAAAGAAACTTTTAAAATAAGTTTAATTACTTGAAATATTTTTAACTAAGAATCAGAAAGTACTATCTGCTTTGGAGTATGTTCATATATTGGAAAAATGGTGCCATTTTAGCAAAGGATATTATAGCATCTTTTCATTTTTCCAATTATATTGTATTTTACTTTTGATTTTGACCAACATCTAATTCACCATATTTTCTGTTTTTTTTTTTTTTTTTGATATAGGGTACACGCTGTTGAAATAAAATGCAATTCATGTGTACTAATTACATTCTAAGGCTAACAAATAAAAGCATTTCATATATAATGTGAGATTGAACGTTGCTCCCAGCAGAATCACCTTTGCTTTTCTTCACAGTAGAGGATGGTAGAGAGACTCACTCAACAGGTCAGAGGTTTCATCTAGAAGAAACTCTCAGATGTGACTTGCTAGCTCCCTACAATCTTCAACACTACCTCTCCTTTTTATTTTTTGAGTATTAAATAATGATATGCCCTAAGTCTTATGTAGAATGCTTTAAAAGTGTTTCCAAGACATCCAGACAGTCAAATCTTAAATCTAGTACTTCCTATAATTCCTATAATAAAATCTTAGTTTATTATTAAGGGAAATGAGGAATCATATTATCATGCCTCTATTCTCATATTTTGGGGTTTGTACATGTCATTAGATGAGAATTAGGCAGAGTACATTTACAACATTTTTTTATTTGACCTCCATATCTAACACTGGGATTTCACCTATTCAAATTTAGTTATTAATCAAAGCATACCTTTTCACTTCCTGAACATTTTCAGTAGGATTCTGTATCTCACTTATTATATTTCTATTTCATTGTGATGTGGGCAGCTTTAGTTATCAAACAATTGGCTCAGAAATTCCATTTGTGTGTGTGTGTGTGTGTGTGTGTGTGTGTGTGTGTGTGTGTGTGTCTGAATGTACCAGTGACATTTTTTTTTCTATAGCAATCTCTATATTCAGCTGTCAGGCAAAAAAGAATCAGATTAGTGGAGCAATTGATGAAGTCAAATCTCAAATGTGCCTCTTAACAAAATACAGGATGCAGAGGCCCCTAGGTTATCCAGAATGTGTTTAGCTTACAACTTAGACATGATCTTAAAAGACCACTAGGCTAGACCTGAGGGCATGTGTGGACGTAGGTATTTATGGTAGCTATTGTGTCTCTCTTCATATACTTTTAAAACAAAAATTATTTCAACTTAAGGTATCACCTTTGTAGATCCACAAGTTAGTGGGCCACGTTTTTATCACAAGATGATAGTGAGAATATTCAGACAGCTTAAATATCTGGAGGCAAAATATTACTTTTAATGGTTAAGTGACATGTCCTTTTGTTTTTTTGTTTGCTTTGTTTTGTTTGTGGAATTGGCTGTGGTTCAAATAATTCCTGTCCTGACTTCTCATGTGTAGACATGGCTCACCTATTTAAAGGGAATGATGTTTCAAAATGTTGGATCAACTTGATTTCTATTGCACCCTCCAAATCTGTCTTAGTCCCAACTGACTTGGCTAAATAAATACATGCAAATAATAAAATCTTATCTGGAAATGCAGTTCCTGGTTCCACAGAGAGAGCCATGCCTAGGGAGAATGACTACAGAAAAGAAAGAATGGATCTGACCTCAAAAAGGCAGCTCTACCCACAAAAATAGCTAGTAGTTTGGGGGACATTAAGAAACAGGAGGAATTAGTGAGACAGTCACATTAGAAAATAAAATTCTTTTTGATAATCAGGAAAGAGAGAATTTAAAAGGACCCCAGAGAAGGGGGAAAAATAACAAAAACAAAACAAACAAAAAAACCAACCCAAACCACCAATATTTAGTCACGTTTAAAACACTGTGTTCACAAGAAGGTTTTCATGCAGAGAAAGTATGAAAAAAATCTGAAATGTTAAACATTTATTCAACTGTTCTGACGATGCCCTAGGAGAGATCTTCTTAATGTCCCACCCCCATTTTTTTTGAGATGAAGAAAATAATTTTCACTGACATTTATTGAGGGAATATTTTCTGAACTCTCCTCATTCCTTGAATCCTCATACTTAGGACACTTGGAGCTGTTATACTCAGTTCCTTTCTTTATGTGCATGAAGAAACTGTGTGTGAGGGGATGAAGGTCTCACTGAGGGCTACACATAACAGAAGGTGAGGCTTGAGTACAAGATAGCTTGAAAGCTTGTCATTTGAGGGGATTGGCTACTAGAATGTGGCTTTCCTTGGGGTCTAATGACTTCACATTTTGTCACTTACCATGCAGCCAGATCATGGTAGCTCGGTGAGAGGAACCCTGTTAATAATGGGGAGATGTACAGCATGTAGTCTATAAGAACACTCTGCAATGTTAGAGACCAGGCAAATTCTCCAGCAGGTCTCTTGTAACTGCAACCAAGTTCTGTGCTGTATTGAGTTTCTGAGTGACAGAGGATATATAAATAATTTGGTTAAAGTGGTGATGGCAACTGTACCCATAGGTACTAATTTGATGATAGAGCCATCATGTCAATAAGTGTGAAGGTGCATCAAACCCAGAGGAAGGCAGCCATGCAAAGGTGTACATAATTTAGGCTTCACTCTGTATTTCTCTTTACTGTGCCATTTTTGCTGTGCTATAGTTCACCAAATCAAAACAAGGTAAGAACAAGCCATAAGCTCAGACCAGGTGGATTCTTCCCTTGGTCCATTATAAACTGTTGCCATATTTGCCAAGATCTCATATTATCCCAAGAGGAAAGATTTAGGGATGTGAATCTTATGAAAATGAAAGAACACTTGAAATGATTTTGAAACAGTTCCACACAGAATATTTGTGGAGATGTAAGGGCTTTCCAGAAGTTCTCCTTAAATCCTAACTTGACTCTTAGAATGAAGTTCTGAGACATGAAGGACCTGGCATCTTGATATCTGTTTAGAAGATGAAAGATGCCACAGTATTCAGGATTGTGATTTATGAACCACTTTCTATTCTACCATGTGTCTCACTGTCTTAACTGCATTGATTGTTGTGTTGGTTCATTGTAATTATTAACTTGACACAACTTAGAATCACCTGGGAAGAATGCTAATGGAGCTTTACCTAGGTCGATTTTTCTTTGGGAACATCTGCAGGGGATTGTCTTGATTGTTAACTAATGCTGGGAGACACAGACCATTGTGGGTGGCACCATTCCTTATGTAGGTGTCCTAAATTATCTAAGAGAGAGGACACTAGCTAAGAGATAGTGAGCAAGCAACAATGAGACTCTAATCTCTTTCATCTTGATTATGTAAATGATGCGATCAGCTATGGAGTCCCTGCCCCAACTTCCATGAAATCATAGACTGCAATGAGAAGTTTTAAGCTAATAAACCCATTTCTTAGCATAGTAACAGCAATGGAACTAAAACGGTTGGCTCTCTTTCCCCATTTCTTTTTATTCTGTCCTTTCCCTTTTGTCCCTCTTTCTGGCTCTGACGCACTGTTATTTTTGATACTTACAAAGGTCAGATGTGGAAACTGTGTGTGTGGAAGCCACCCTGAGAATAATGGCTTTCTGACTTTGGAATTTTTTTTTCTTAATGTTTAAAACTAAACTTAGCTAAACGATATGTTCTTTAAGGTCTTTTAGTGCAGTAGCCTGGCAAAAGTTGGCTTCAATGAATTTTGCAGAATTAAATTGATTTGAATTAAGTCAAGTAAAGGTCACACTTGACACTTTTAAAAAAATCCAGACTCAGAAGTGCCAGCCGTCCTGAACACTGTAGTAGAGACATGTCAGCCCCGTGTTCTCTACTTTGAAGAGTATTTTAATCTAATCACTTCTGTATTTTCAAAAATCTACAGAACAGCCAAACTTCTGTTGGCATTGTTCAAACCCAATTCACCACTCACTACCAGTCTCAGGATTTGACACAGAACAAATCCTATAACACCAAATCTTATAGAAACGACCCAAATTAGATCTGCTCAACTTACATCTATGAGGTCTACCTAGTTTATTGTAAATACTCTGCAAACTTTAGACACAGGAAATATGAAAACTGTAGGGTAGAAAAAAGGAGGGGCTGGAGCAATGGCTCAGAGGGCAAAGTACTTCCACCAGCACTTGAGTTCCTATGCCCATCACTTGTAAAAAGTGGAGTAGGATATGTCTACCTGAGATCCCACTAATGGGAGGTGGACATAGGAGGGTCTTCAGGGCTTGTTAGTTAGCCAATCTAGCCAATCACTGAGTCCCAGACATTGTAAGACACTCTATATAAAAAAATGTGGAGAGCAGTAGAAGACACATGATGCCCACCTCTGACGTCTATATGCATATGATATGTGACTTACCCAAATCATACATTTTCCTAACACACACACACACACACACACACACACACACACACACACACACACACCAGCATTGTGTAAAGAAAGCAAGCAAAAAATGAAAGGAAAGAACTGAAAAAAGAAGCAACACAAATTCAGTAGTAAGCAGGATGTATTTTAGATCTTTGATATAAGTCAAAAAGAATAGCTCTCACATTTTTTCATAACTTTCAAGATTTTTTCTTTTAAATGTTGACTATATAACCTCTTCTTTTTGTTTTGCTTGCTTGTTAACTTGTTTCTTTTGCTTTCCTTAGGCTAGCACACCAGGTTGAGTCAACACCTTATATGTAGCATCACTGCTGCGATGTGGCTCTGTATATCCCACTATAAGAAAGAATTGGAAGTGGAGAAAGAATTGGAAAAATAACTTGCATTATTAGCCATTCCTTTTCTCTCCACTACTTTATATGGGCACACACACACACCCCAAACACACATACAAAACCAACATCAACAACAACAACAAACAAAAAAGCAATTGTTTATAGCTTATGGATCAAACTAGAGAGTTATTGAGATAACTTTGACTGCTTATGTAATACTCTTCATGGGTAAGAGTTTGGTACATGAACATATTTTATATTATTGAATTCATATGGATTGTCTTAGTTATGGTTTTACTGCTGTGAACAGACACTATGACCAAGGTAACTTTTATAAGGACAACATTTAATTGGGGCTACTTACAGGTCCAGAGGTTCAGTCCGTTATTATCAAGGCAGAAGAGTGGCAGTGTCCAGGTAGGCATGGTGCAAGAGGAGCTGAGAGTTCTACGTCTTCATCTAAAGGCTACTAGCAGATACTGACTTCCAGGAAGCTAGGATGAGGTTCTTAATGACCATACCTACAATGACACATATACTCCAACAGGATCATACCTTCTAATAGTGCCTCTCCCTGGGCTGAGCATATACACACCATCACATGAATGTAGTGGTATATTCTTTTCCATGCAATATACACATCTGTTTTTTTTCAAGTATATCTGCATATGCATGCCTATACACTTGTGAGGGTATGTGTATCTAATAAACCGGATTATGAGAACCTGTGAACCACACTTAAAGAATTTCAACTGAGAGGAGGGTAGGAGTGTAAGGCTAGGGAATTTTCTGAGCCGTAGCGTATAGTTACAACCACTTTCATAGAGCATTAGCGTTATGTGAATGAGCAGAAATAGGAACTGTTAGGAGCAATGAGCCCTGTGGATCATAAAGTATGGAGAGGAAGAACTCAGGGACCTGGAAATAAACAGAAAAATAGGAAAGAAGAAAGGAGAATATAGAGTTGTTCAAACAAGTGTACCTTCACAACACCACCCCATCATAATATCCAATAACCTACTACCTCGAGATGGATAAAATAGTTATTTTAGAACTTTGGCACATTAGGGGGTACTTTTAAAAACTATAAAAGTAAATAATCATTATTCACACATTTCATCTCCTTTGAGGCTTTCTTTAAAATTTATTTTGGCTCGGGTACTTGCCTGCTAGAACATCGATGCTATGACATGGAAAGGACAACAAAACTCATGGCCAGATGACATCAAGGCTTGACACACAATGTGATGATACTTGGCTCTGGTCTTTGATACCTAATGACAATTTTAGGCCTGGTTTGTCTGAGATTTGTTGTGTTTCTTATTACTGTAGAGAAAGGTTACAGTTCAACTTAGAAATAGTCAACTAAGTCAGACACTCTTCAAAGGGCACTGATCTTGTAGCTACAAACATTTTAGTGCCATGGTCCAAAATCTTTTTACAATCTGCAAACTTTTTTTTTTGCCATTGAAGTTTGTGTTTCGTTTTGCTTTTGCTTTTCCTTCAATTTGTAGAACTTTAAGGAAACTTTGAAATCCACCCAAGATTTCCTGAGCTTTCAGGGTCCTCTTGAGTGCTTATTTAAATGTAGAATCACATGCTCTATAGCCAAAGAACATACTTAATTAGGCTTAGAATATGAATGTGTATCTAAACATCTCAAACAATTCATAAGTCTGATGCAACTGAGTCATGAACCAGCCTCCAAGGACCTTATAATAACATAGGTCTTCTCTAAACACTCAAGCGTCTTAATATTCCTTACAAGGCAGTTATTCTTCCTAATCATGCCTCTCTCCATTTTGCAGATCAACCCAGAATAGTCACACAGACATTAAACACCAGAGTGATCCTAGCTCAAACAGCAGTTGGTAAAACTCAATAACAGAATTAAGTACACTAGGACTTAGGGCTTTTAAATTCAGAACTTCATGGAGGTCCCACCCTTTTCTGCTTTAAGGAGGCTCCACCCCTTTCTACTTCAAGGAGGCTCTCCACTTTCTCCACTGGAGGCATTTGGGTTTCAGGCACAGAGAAATCATTTGAACGCCTCAGGCCCTTCCCTGAGCCATTGCAGTGCGGCTTGTTGCCTTCCACCAGAGTCTAAATGAAAAGAAATCTATTCTTTCTGTTCTTGTTTACCTTGGGCCTGGGAACTGGCAATAGTTTGCCAGTTTTCTGTAAAGAATTCCACTCCATTTTGAGGCCAGCTGCATGGACTTTGTAGTCCTATAATCACGTCTTCCCAGACAGCCACGCCAACAATGGCGCTCAACAGCCCCCGGGCCGTGATTACCATGCAATGATTATTTGTGGGTTTGTCATTCATTTCCTAAAACTGGCTCTTCCTGGCATCTCCCCACCCCACGTTGTTCTGTGTGAGCTGCAGCTGCATGGCTAGAGCTTACTTCTCCCCTGGATGGGTATTTATTGTGACTATATTAGGGGAAATTTTTTTTTTAAACTCAGTGGGCAATTACAATAACAGGGTATAATAGGATGTGCTGTGAGGGCGTTGAAGTGCCTTGGGGAAAGGCTACAAATGAGTAAGGATTTTAATAATGATATCTATAGCTGCAAGTGATTTGTAAATGTGTAATTCTTATTTTTCCATCTGTTGTGAAAAGTTATCCTGAGAGGATAAGAAATCAAATGTAAAACAACACATTGGTGCTGGTGAGTGGAAATGTCCAGACCAAGGGACCTGGATTTGCAAGATGGTTCTTAAAGTTCCTTTCTAGTTGTCAAGTAAGAAGGAATGAATGGACCATGTAGGAAATGTAGTTGCTCAAGGCACAAAAATAAACTTCTTTACTCCCAGGATAGTATACCAGGAAATGTTAAGGTTCATGCTAGCAGCAGTAGGGCACAGAGTTGTTGTTGATGTTGTTGTTGTTGATGATGATGATGATGATGATGATGATGATGATGATGATGACAATGACTATCTTAATTTATATTTTGCAAATATATGTCAGTCTGTTGGTCTCTGTGATAAGTACTACATATAAAGTAGCTAAAACACTTTAAGCCCCATTCTTTCTCTCATAGACTTTAGGCTCTAACATGAAAGCATGTATTTATTAAGCCCTGGACTCTGGTTCTTCAAATGAGAAAGACTTCAGGTTGTCAGTCTGTATTGTAGGTGCCCAGCATAACCCTCTATCTGGTTACCCATCAAGACATAACAGCCCACCACAATAATTCTTCTCTGCAATGTATCTTCCTTTCAGAATGTTTGCTTCTATTCTTTGTCTAGGGATCCACCAATCATTGTTCTGTGCATTTTTTCTATTTTTCCAAGAGTTTTTAGTTTTCTTTTTCCATGTATGCATAGCTGTATAAAGATTTCACCAGGGTAACTTCTGGAGTTTTTAAGAGATTATGTAGCTGTATGGAAGACCTATCCTCCTTTTTTGCCCTCCCACATTGTGTGTGTGTGTGTGTGTGTGTGTGTGTGTGTGTGTGTGTGTGTGGTGCATGCACATTCGTGCTTGCTCACACATGGAGGCCAGAAGACAACTTTGGATAGTCCACAGGAGCCTTCACCTTGGCCTTGGAAGCAGAGACTTTTTCTAAGGGAAAAGTCTAAGGAATTACAAGCGAGCTATCACACCAAGCTTTGTACGAGGGGTTGGGGATTGAACTCGAGTTCTCATGCTTCTGAGACAACCACTTTATTTACTGAGCCATTCCTCTATCCCTCCTCCTTTTCTGATGAATTGAGAAACACTTATCCACAGAAGTTAAGCAATTTGTTCAAGTTACTGTGTTGATGAGTTTTCAAGGAATGACTTGAGCCCAGGAGATCTGATCTCCAAGTTGACAAGATGTTTTTATCATACTAGAACACAAAATCACACATCCCTTCTTGCATTGGACTGTACATGAGTCACTGAGTTAGGAAACAAGAATGCTTGCTAAATGACACTCAGGAGCTTTGGGGGAGTGGAGGTAGTTCTGAATGTATGTGTGAGGACAGAAGGAAGTTCTGAATGAATGTACATTGTAGACACGAATGTGATTGTGTCAAGGACACAGAGGAATGCCAAAGGCTCTGATGTGTGCAATCACTTTTCTGTGCTCACATACATGTGTGCATGTGCACACCACACACACACACACACACACACACTGGGGGAGAGCAGCAAAGGAGGTTAGGTCTTTCATACAGCTACATAATATCTTAAAAACTCCAGAAGTTACCTTGGGAGCATCCCCTGGTCCATGTCCACATATTGACAGTGTGTGCAGAAAATGTCGATCAGTGTCCTTCTCCTGGATTTTTACAACCTGGGACTGCTTCTCAATAGACACCTAAATCTGCCTTCTTGTTCAACTGTGTACAATAAGTAGATCTCCTTGGTTCAGATGTATAACCTACATAGCATGAGCTTTCAGGTTGCTGTTGTTACTTGGTCTCTTGCAGAAAAAAGCAGTGTCCCTGATCCCTGTTTTCTGTATATGAATCTGTTTGTTCTTTCTTCATCCTCAGTCATATGTCAGTCCCTGAGCCATGAAGGCAGAGGCAAGGAGCTGCCTTCTGAATAGGTAGGATAGAAAAATAGCCTCAGGGGATGGCACAACCAACCACAGGGAGCATAGGTGAGCAGAGAGAGGAGCAGACAAGCTTTGAATATTCTCCTTTAACTTCCTACTCAACTATTCTTTCCACAGAGGCATCCGTGGGTGCTCTCCTCTGCTCACAACTCCTGGAAGTTGGGTTTGTCAAGATAACCATCACAGCCTTCCTTTGGATAATGAGCAATAGGCTGCAAATATCTCTATCAGTTGTGTTTAGCTCTGGTAGAAGCAAAAAACCCCCCGAGCTTTTGTACACACAGCAGAACTGAAGCAGGCATGGAGAGCGGGAGACAATGAGGGTACTCTGACAGGTGGGCTCCCTGGCTGCATTATTTCGTTGATAGCTAGCGATATTTTTGAAGTTGCATTTTCTTCCAGATACACTTTCTTTCTTATAATATATTCCCCCTTTGCCTTTAGCTGACTTACTCTGGATGTGATTATAACCAGAGTTTCCAACCAAAACATGCTGACTTTATTGAGTTTTCCCCACTGGGCCACTGGTGCTGGTGCTGGTGCAATTAAACATGATACTTTAGGTATGTGTGTGTGTGTGTGTGTGTGTGTGTGTGTGTGTATGTCTGTGTGTTTCAGATAGTCTAACATGTAATAGGTACTAATGAATTTCCATTCTGTTGAATAGAATTGAATTATGAAATCTTTATACTGCTTCGTACAACTCCTAACCTATGTGTTTCAAATGATGTCTCTAAGGTAACAACATGATTTCTTCCATATATAATTCTTTTCATTCTCTGTGTTCCATTTCTAAATTCTAAAAAAGTGTCTGACATCTAATAATCTTATTTCTGTTTGTTACTGTGTGAATGCCTGAGGTAGGCCCAGAAAAACAAAGCCAGATAATTAATTAATTAACTGTAATTTCTGGTCTTTAATGACATCAGACTCTAGAAGTTTACCCTGATGAAATCTTCAGAAATTTTGAATACGGGAGTATTTTCAGTGATTTATACTGGAGCCTTTCTAATATATCACGAGAGACTTGGTTAATTTAATTTGAGTGAATTACAACAAAATTACAAATGTTATAAAAGGCATATTCTTATGATTTAAATGAAATTATATAATAACAATAGAAGACATTTTTATCATAATGTCTACAGTGCTCGGCCTACAAGCTTATTTTACTTTGAATTTTCTCTGATTTTTATATGGAATGGAACCAGTTTATCCTTAATACAATTAAATATCTTAAAATCCAGTCATGTTCTTTAAGTTTGAGTTCATGTTTCTACTAAGATCACTGCCAGCTGCCAGGATGTCCATTATTTTATTCAATTTCAGGAAGAATCTGAGTAAGGATTGCTACCAAAAGTATTGTGCTGGTGGATAGCTAGCCAGTTCTTAGTTTTAATGTTCTTGGTAGTGTCTGGCCATTCCCATGGTGTAAATACTCTCGCTAAGGCTTAATTTCCAGATGTCGATGGAACCACACTGCATTTGTAGTTGAAAAACGCACAGTAAGCACTGAGTCCCCATTGCTGACTACCTAGACTACACAAGACATGCTATTGCCCAGGTGAATACAGCTCACACAACAAATCATTTCAGAAATGTACCAGTAGGACGCACACATTTTAGCCTCTTTAGGAGCACTTTTTTCCACCTCACAGCTACTCAGCTCTGCAACTGCAGTGTAAAATCCATCATAGATAAACACGTAAGGGAACAATAGATATACACTGCCCAGGAAATTCTGTACAAACATAGGAGGTGGACAGCTTTCAGCCTTCAAGAGCGTTTGCTCACTCTGCATAAGACACACAATACACTCTAAACCATAAATGAGTTCAAAGCAAGGTAATAACTCCTTAGAGTTTAGAAAACTTTTAAAAGACGTTGTTAGACCCCAGAGGCAGGCTATGGGCAGCTGTGATTACTGTACTGTCTGTATGCAGAAGCATGGGTTAAGGGGAGGCCAAAGCCATTAAAAATGAAAGCCAATAAAATGTTTATTCAATTCCACTGTTTAGGGAACTGAAGTACATTTCTATCAACTCTATTGATTCTGTCACCCTAGAGGATGTGAAGACAATGTGAATCCAGCGAATCCTCTGAGTCTGGCTCCTATTGAAACTTTAGGAAGGCTTATCTGCATGGTACTGATGAATCTTTATCATAAAATATGTCATTTTTATGATATGAGGAGGGGAGGCACAGGTCTCTCTATCTCTGGCGAATTTTCTCCCACTTCACGAACAATTCAATTTCATCCCTAAGGGACTTTGTGTGCCTCCTGTGCACAGGAGCAAAGAAACTGTAGAATCCCCAGGGCTCTACAAAGTGTTCTCTGAAACAAAGCAACCCCCTCCCCAACCCCACCCCCCAAAAAGTTCAGAGAGAAGTGATTATGGGCAGTAGAACTAAGTCTCTTCACGTTCACCTCATGCCTCTTCTTAGCAGACTAGCTGTCTTGCAATTTAGTTAGAACACCTAAATGGGGACTAGAAGATGGAGTTAGGTAGGATTTTTTTTTTCTTTCTTAACTCCAATGTCGTCCTTATTTACCAGGGATTTTATAACAGACAAAGGGATCAGGATGTGAAAGCTCTAATGTGCTTAAGGACTGTTAAAAAGCACTTAACATTCCTCACTCATCCTGTAAGTACTGGATGAACAGCTCGGTCATTAATCCAAGAAAGGTTGTCTGGCTCTTCATCCTGCAATGCTGACTTGATAGCAATAAAACATGTATGTCCACAAGATGGCTTATCCCTTGTCCCTTCTTCAGCACACAGGCTGAGCCTCAGTATTCCCCCAAGAACATTTTAGAGTACATCCTTCTGTGGATCATGATAGAATCTGAGATTCTTATAACATCTCTTTATTAAAAACTTTGACTTTAATGAATTTTATCCTCTTAATCTCTGGCACTTCTTAACCTCATCTGGAAGGACCCCAACTCCCAACCCCCACACAATCACCACCACCGCCTAATGCAGAGGATCCAGATGGGAGCAGAAGGCAGGGCAGGGGTTGCTGTGTCATTGACATGGAAGCATGGGATTAGGATTTAGATTGCTATGGGAATCATACTCATAGTCAGTTAGAAACAGTTTTCTTGCCTTGTTCCCTTGGATCTTCAAAGGCATTTTACTTCAAAATAAAATGTGTGAGTATCTCATTGCTGAATTGTCAGCAATGGAACCCCTGTTTCTTGCTTGTGCTTTGACTAGGAGTCCATGGAGTGAACATAGATGGTCATAAATCCTGAGAATCAAGGTTTATTTAATAGAGAGAGTTACCCCTCTCCTTGAGGTAGAACAGTTTTGGGTCATGAAGAAGTCTCAGAGAACCCTTAGGCATATCCTAGGGAAAGGGGATTGTGTCCTGGAATTTAACAAGTGGCTTTCTGTAAAATCTCCCCTACCCTCTAGCTGACTGATCTCTCTTTTCTCTCCTCTACTCTTCCTACATATGATTTCCCCTGCTCTACTCCCCTCCCCCATTGCTGCTTCCACCCAGTTCCCTCTTTCTATCCATACCCAATATCTATTTTGTTTCTCCTTCTGAGAAAGATTCAACCAACCTCCCTTGTTCTCTCCTTGTTATTTGCCTTCCTTGTGTCTGCTGGTTATAATATAGTTATCCTGTACCTTATGGCTAATACTCTCTTAGAAGTGAGTGCATACATACATGTCCTTTGGGGTCTGGATTACCTCACTCAGGATAGTATTTTCTAGTTTTATTTTCTTGCAAAATTCATGATGTCCTTGTTTTTAATGGTTGAGTAGTATTCAATTGTGTAGATATACTACATTTTCTGTATCTATTGTTCAGTTGAGAGACATCTGGGTTGTTTCCAGTTTCTGGCTATTACAAATAAAGCTGCTATGGACATAGTTGAGCAAGTGTCCTTGTGGGATGGTGGAGCATCTTTGGGGGTCTATGCTCAGGAGTGGTACAGCTGGGTCTTAAGGTAGAACAATTCTCAATCTTCTGAGAAATTAGCAAATCTGCGACAAATTGTGCTGGTCTAATTGGATGTCTGAATGTAGAAGCATACAAATAGATCCATGTTTATCATCCCACAAAAAACTTAAGTCTAAACGGATCAAAGACTTGAGCATAAAACCAGACAGACTTAATCTAGTAGAAGAGAAAGTGGGGAATAGCTTTAAACTTATTGATACAGGAGACAGCTTCCTGAACAGAACACAAATGGCTCAGTCACTAAGGTCAAGAATTAATAAATGGGATGTCATAAAACCAAAAATCTTTTCTAAGTCAAAGGACACCATCATTAGGCCAAAACCAACATTCTACAGATTAGGAAAATCTTCACTCACCCTACATCTGGCATAAACTCAAAATGTACTCTGTCATCACACAAGGACACTTGCTAATATCCAAACTGTATAAAGAGCTCAAGAAGTTAGACATCAATAATCCCAATGACCCAACTAAAATATGGAGTACAGAGAAAAACAGAGAATTCCCAACAGAGAAATCTCCAATGACCAAGAAGCACTTAAAGAAATTTTCATTCTCCTTATTTTTTTCTAAAACTATGGTATATTCCATTGAAGATAGAACACTTAGCCAAATTTAATAACAGGTAGGTTTACATGCAAAGTTTAGGTACAGATTCTGGATGTCTATTGAAGGTGTGTTTGAACATTTTGTTGTTTTAATTTTAAGATTTATTTTTATTTGCATGTGGATGTGTGTGTTTTTCCGGTGTGTGTGTTTGTGTGTACATTCATGCCCCGTACCATGGAGGCCAGAAGAGGGTCTTGAATCCCTGAGAAACAGAGTTATAGACATCAGCAAGCCACCGTGTGTGTGCTAGGAATTAAATCTTAGTACTGTGCTAGGGCAGTAAATGCCCTTAAATGCAGAGCCATTGCTCCAACCCATGTCTGACCTCTTCTGCACCCTTTAATATTCAGGAAGGCAAACAGTGCTCACCCTTTGGAATAGTCATACTTGGAAAGAATAATAACAGGTGAGCGTAGTGGACACAAGCTTCATAACACCAACGCATAGAGGCTGAAGCAAGGAACTCCTGACCATCCTAGGCATAGTGAGAGCTGTATTCAGAAGAAATGAATGATTAGGAGAACCAATGATCTTCTACTCAGCACCCATACAAGGGTTCCAATGTTACTTTTTCAGATGCATGTCTATCACAGTTATAAGTTTATTTCTGTCTGTAATTCTAATAAGCCCATAGAATCATTTAAATTGTTGGACCCTAAGCTGTTCTGTTGCCTAAGTACAACGGTCTGTGCATACCAGGGAGAGATGGAGCAGTGCCATAATTTCTTGAATAGTGACTGTTTCCATGAGCTCTTAACAAAACTAAGATTCTCAGTAGAAAATATATGTGTTAAAGTAAGAAAGAACATTCAGAGGTTTTCTCTAAGTCAGTCTCACACTCCCCCCACCCCCCACCCCCGCCTGTAGGAAGGATTGGGCAGTTACACTTAGCACTATGACTTTAAAGTACCATGGTAACCAGATGCTGAGTCCTGACTTGGCAGCAGTCATGACACCAATACTGGGATGAGAAATTCTGTTCATTATACTGTTCAGAAATACCTACCATTGTGTCCTACTTTGCACTATCCTTTGTAAAATCAGAGAAGCTGCCATTTCTTCTACTCCCTCATCTATTTTTTGGTCAGTTACTAAACTCCACTAGCACCGACTCTCAGGCTGGCTATAAACACTCTGCTTCCCCACATTGAGGATATTCACCAGTTTAGTCAGTGGATAAAGGATCTGCTCAACAGCTTGAAGACCTGAGTTGGAATTTTCATCAATAACATATCTAGGAGGTTTGTGGTTGTCATTCCCGTGCTGGGAGGCAGAAACAGTAAGGTTCCAAGGCTCATAGGCTAGCCAGTATAGACAACTGATGAGCTCTAAGGTGGAGAAACATACATGACCTCAACCTTTCACCCTCTCAAACTCTCAGTGAAAGTGTACTCATTCACACTCTGGTATGAGCACCCTCCCCGCAACATGCACACAAACACACACTATACAATCACACAAACACAAAGGAAAAGGTTCAAAGAAAGCCAGCTGTGCATGAGGATTCTCTCCCTGTATGTCCTGGTCTGTGGAGGTTGGCAGAGTCCCCAAAATGCCATGAATTTCACTATCTCTGACATGATAGACTGCACCTTCTCAAACCATCCCCCAAATGTCTCCTTTCTCCCTTAACCTCCGTGTGTCAGGAATTATATTACAGAAGTAAAAAAAACAACTAATGCAATGACTGTCCTTTCAATCATCCTTTCTCCAACATATTTTTCAGAAGATTTAACACCATGAGGTGGTTGTTCTCATGTTACTCTTATTCACCCCACTGTGTGTTGGTAAAGTCTATAAATCCTCTATAGACAACATCTGGGAAGGATTTTTAATGCACAAACTGGAAACACTTTGAGTCAGTAATAGAAGAGTTTTGTGAGCTACAATAGATTGAAATGATAGATTAATATTTGTTGGAAGAGAATTGCAAATACCTCTATATGCAATTAATATATACACTTCACATAAACACATACACATATGTGTATGTATGTGGTTTTGACTATTTATGAAAGGAAGTGTATGTGTCTGTAAGTGAGAATCCATGGTTTTCTATACCATTTGAAGTGTTTTAATTTATTAATGGCATTATTTATTTTTTGTGTTCATATCATCCCAAATTTGTCAAGCAGAAGCCTCTCAAGTGAATTTTGCTATTTTTCCTTTCTTCGATCATTCTTTGAATATTTTCTTGCTTTTTTCCAAGATATCTCACCTATTCCTTCCCCAAACTGGTCTTAGAACCATCCTTTCTTCTTCCACCAAATAGATTCTTATATTCTTTTTCTAAAAGGTGTAAATAATAGCAGTTCCATCCCCAAAACTTTGAGCTGAATAGCTACTTGCTTAGCTTTTGTGAAAAACTTTTTATGACCACTGGGCAGTCCTAGACATGTGTACAGCAGGCTTAATGTTACTTCCCAAAAGTCAGTGTTCACTCACACCTCAAAACGTGACTCTGCTTGAAAAGAATGTCTTTGTAGATGCAATTACTTTAAATGAGGTCATATTGGGTTAGGATGCATTATAAATCCAAAACCTGACATGTTTATAGAAGAAAAGAGAGAGAGGGGGAGAGATAGGACCATAGTCACACACAAGGCCATCTGAAGACAGGCAGAGACCAGACCATATGCAGATATGAGCCTCAGAATGCCAACGATAGTCCAGGACTGCTGATTTCCACTTGCAGCTATGAGAGGTGTAGAATCTACTGTCTAGTTCAAAATCTACAGAAGAAACCATTGATGAGTTCTTGATTTTAGACTTGTGGCCAAATTAGTGAAAAGAAAGTATTTTGTTGTTGTTTTCAGACAGTTTGTCCTAAGTTTCATGGCAGCTCTAGAATACGAATACAATGTGTATGGACGCATGCTTGTGTTCACTCATTTACATACACATTTTCATTCATGTTTATTATTTTATGACTTTGTCATGAGTTTCAACAACAAAGAATGCTTTCTCTCCCTTTCCCTCCCTCCCTTCCTCCTTCCTCCCTCCTTCTCTTCCTCCCCCTCCCTCCTCTTCTCTCTTTCTCCCTCACCTCTGAATGGTGAAGGCTCTTTCTAGGTGGTGGCCATTTTGGAGGGCAAGTTCCCCCCAGTGAATAAACGCACTCAACATAGCTGTGTGGAGATGATCAGTTGGAAGCATGTAGTATTTTGTTCTGTTTTGTGGTGCCCGAGGGGGACAAGAGACCTTATGCTTGCTTAGCGACTCTTCTCCCTCTTGCTTATACTCCTTGATCTTTGACCAGAGTTTGAGAATTTTGGATATTTTATCATTTAGAAATATTTTAAACATATTAGTATAGAAGCATTTTTCTTCATTTTAGTCATTTTTCTTTATCTATACTAAACTATCAAAATAAGAATTTACTTTGCTCTTCACTATTGAAAATCTTCGGATCAAATATCCACCGATAGTCTTGTTTTTGTTGATTCCATCCCATGTCTAACATCCAACCCATTTGGATGGAGGATGAGCTTACTGTATAAAAGTTACAAGCACAGCATGTTTAAACCTGTTTCGGTTTGCTTACTTTCTACTGAATAATCAGGAATGTTTTAGAGGAAGCAAACTACAAGTTGTGATGACAGTTAACAGCATAAGTACAAGGGATAGAGTTCAACTCACTGACTGGGCAATATAACTAGAGTATTGGTGAGTATTATCCGTGTGATCTTCCACACCTTATTCGCCTCCTCCTTCTGTGTCCTTATCTGTGAAATGGAGCTTGAAATTTCAATGGATTCCAGTGACAGATAAAACTTAATGATCTTAAAACATGTGCTGTGTTCTCTCTCTACATATGTATGCATGTATATGTAAATATAAGATAAAGATACAGAATATAGATGATATATAGATATGTAGATATATAGATGTATATAAATATATGCAGATATATCTATAAAAATTTACATAAAGGTACATATATCTATAGATAGATATAGATAGAGATGATAGAGATAGAGATAGAGATAGATGATATAGATATAGATATAGATAGATGATATACACATATACATGTATACATGTATAGATATATAATGATATACAGATATGAATACATAGATATATAAGTATACAGTTGTACAGATATATAGATATATATGTATATAGATATTTAGGTATATGATATATAGATGTATAGATATAGATATGAAGAAAGAGTCCATTTTGTCTTAAGGTTTCAGAGCTGTCAGAGTGACCCATGAAAGGAATCATGGCAGCTCTAGAATATTAACACAGTGTCAGCAAGCAGCAGACATGTTATCAGGAACAGGAAGCTGAGAGGTGGACATGGCATGTTGAATGGCACTGAGCTAGCCTGTCAGAGCTTGGCTTGATGGTCATATTTAATTTACAGTGTACTCAATAATAATATTTGAATAATATTTGAATGTAGTACCATTTCTCATCTCATTCAGGCAATTCACTTGAGTAGTCAAGAATAGAGAAAAAAACCTGAGAATGGATAAAAGAAACAAGTAAAGAGTTAGTAGTACAGTTTCCTTGATGAAGAACTTTCTCAAAAAATGATTGGTGAAATAATTAAAGGTAGACTTTTTTCTGGACTTTGCCCCCCACACATACCAATTATGGAAAAATATGCTTTAAAAGTCTGTCCCAAATGGCCCTTTTTATTACATGGCCTAGTATCCTAAACACTGTCCAGGCTCCTTGATGAAGTGGTCTGACCCTCTGACAAGAGTTTCCGCACCATCTCTTCATGCCTTGTTGGTTTAGTTTCACATGATGGATGACATGACATGCAGTCGGCAGGGCTGTTGGTACCTGCTCTGTAAATGACTCTGGTATCATGGTGCCAAAGGCAAAGTGACCATCTCTCAATTCTGGCTGAGCAGTCTGACTTCAGATTTTCAAGTATGGAAGCCTGTGATTTATGAGGCACAAAAACTCGCATAAATGGCCTTCTATTCCTTCTGACAAGGATGGACTCCCTATATAACCTCCAACCTACGCTTCTTTAGCAGGAGGATAACATTGTGCTGCAAGAAGAGAATAGCTCTCTATCCTAGACAGATACAAATATTTGCACCAGCAAGCGTTGTGTGCATTAGGTCAGGCTGGTACTCTATAGTCCACGGGGAACATCAAATAAACAGTAAGGTCTCAGCTGACTCATTTCCACTTCTCAATGCTTATTGGCAGGTGCTACGAAGAGCTGCAGGTGGCAGAGCATTTATCTACTATACATAAGGTCCTGGGTTCAATCAGTCCCCAAGAGGGTATAACAAAACAAGACAAAAAACCAACATGCAATGGTTTCTAATGAATGGGTGTTGTTTTTCCTGTGCATGATGGCATGTTACTATAAGAGCAGCTGCTGACTGCTGAAAAAGAAGTACTAGACATCCCAGGCCAGCCATGTATACATAAAAAGATCCAGCCATGTATACATAAAAAGATCATGCCACCAAACCACCAACCAGCGGGGAGGGTCATAAGGGCAGAGAGAAACTGGTTTTAAAAAGGAGATGAACCTGAAATTATGTGTCAGTGTAGATGAAAAGTTACTGTCAAGAAGTCTCTGAGAGACAAGTTTGTGCTTCCCAGATAGTGACAGTTCTCCCATAGCCTCTGTTGATAACTAAGAAATCTATAGGACCTGTAAGCCATCTGTGGTGCATTACTTCACCTCCACGCACCACCATGCAAGCTGAGGCACAAACATGATTTGAGGCTACAGATATGATGGACAGAAGGTGACCAGCTTTCTTTGTGGCCTAGTACCTCCATGATAAACTGAGTAGTCCATCTAAATGGACACTGAACTCCCAGTCCTCAAAACTGAATGGTCTCAGACACAGGAGGATGAGCTAGTATTTTAGTGAGCTTTCTATCACTCTAATAAAACACCTGTGACAAGTAACACACAGAATAAAGTGTTTCTTTCCTCATACTTCTGGAAGTTCAGCCAATGACCAACTGGGCCTGTCACTTTGGGCCAGCATACAGTGCTGGAAGAGGTTGGAAGAGCAAACTACAGAAGCTACAGAGCAAAAATGTCAGGAAGAAGATGCCAGAGACATAGAATACCCCTTAAGAGCCTGAGCACAGTGGTGAATGAATCTTCACTGGACCTTACCTCTTACTGGTGAGGAAGCAGTGAGCATCCAAGCTGTCACAGGGTTTCTTTTATTTGGATGGAAGTGTAAGCTGGATGAAGATGCAAAGAGCACATCATCTGGGAAACAAAAGCTTTGATGAAGTTAGTATCACTGTTCACGTGAGCACCATGTGTTGTCCCTACTATTGAACAAGAGGTTCGATGATTTATGTTATAACTGGGCCTTCTGAATTAACAAGCAGTGTAAATGACTAGCCTGACCACCGCTCCAGGCAGCCTTCACGTGAACTCACCTTGATTCATATTGCCCTTGGGTCTGCAACAGATCTCTCTTTTAGAAGACTTACATGTCGTTAGCATGCAGACCATCTCAGAAGGATCACCGTCTTCTGGGAATCCCCACAGGATTTGGACTCAGTCTGGGAACTCTGTTGCCACTAGTACATTTTTGGCAACTGTTCAACACATTGATTCTGTCACAGCCTGCTGCTTCTTGCTCTAGCAATCTCAGAGATGGGAGTGGTTTGGCATTTCTTGGAGTGACATATTTGTGTGGAAAATAAAAGGTGACTTAGAGTTTTATAGCCATTTATTATTTTTATTAGTGGATGAGGAATACAAAACCACTTAGGGTTGGAGAGTGGCTTTCGACACTTTCCCAGACAGAAGGCTTGCAAAACAAGGTCTTTGGATTCTTACATCGCATTCCTTTGAAGGGTTATGTAACTTATACTTGGCTGATTTATTTAGCTTGGATTCATTTAATGGCGACTTTAGTAAAACACCCTAACTGCTTGAAAAGCAAATTGAGATTTCAAATAAGCGCTGAAAAGGTCTCTTGGCTCTAAAAGGAGAATGTAACATATCAGCCCAAACAGTCCTTTAGCTCTGAAATTTCGCTTTTCTTAAAAATGAATGGATCAGGGAAGAGATGGAGAACCAGCAACCCTATGCATAGATGCTAAACTTGAAAACTCTGTTTCTTGAGACAAACTTGAAGATCTGGGAGAGGGGTCACTGATAATTTTTCACTGATCTCAACTGCACCCAGATCACTAAAAATATCCCCAGATAAACAGCTTCAAGAGTCTGCCCTTCTTATATTTTTCAGTGGGTTCTCAAGCAGAGTCTAAAGGAGTGGGGTCAGACCTATGCAAACACAATGGTATAGTGGTTCAGAGGCAATCTCTGGCATCCTGAACTCTGATCTGAGTTAGGCCACTAAACAGACATGCCCACTGTGTACAAGGAGATTAGTGTTTTACTTGCTGGTGTTGTTTTTGCTTGTAGATTAGTATTAGGTTTTGAAGCATAAAACCCAGTGTGCACAAGGTATCCATGATATCATGTGCCAAGCAGCCTGTGAGTATCCAACTGTTTAAACTTGCAATATTTCAACTTTAATGTTAAAAATAACCAGCATGAGGTCATCTGGTGAGAGCTCGACAGCCTGGTTAGTAGATGCTTCATTATTTGCTATTGTTGTTGTCAATACAGTACCATTGTCTTGTTATGATTCATTTGTTTTGGTCTCAGGTATAACAGTCTCTAGTGTGCACAGTGATTGAATCAGACCACTATTTATGAGATGGAAAATTAAAAAAAACAAAAAAAGGTGAGAGGGAACAACTATCATATTCAAGGAAAAATACTTAGTCCTGAACTGAGCGTCTGTACTACCCTCTCCAAAGATCAAGAAATATTACAGAAGAAAAGGAAGAAAGAATGTAAGAGCTGGTGGGCAGGGTATCATATTATGGAGATACGTCTTTCAAGAATGGCAGGCATTTACTCTCACACATTAGAGGCAGCTGTGATTGTCTCCACAAGCCCATAAATGTTCCATCATGCCGGAGGGAGGGGCTTACGAGGACCTATCTCGTTGAAGATTTAGAGGCAGTTAATTGTCACTGGGGGAAGGAGATAACACATTTTTCAGTAGTATAGTCATTCATAAATTGACCATGTTCGGTACCAAAACCCTGACCCACACCTATGTAAAAAAAAAACTCCTAACAAAAGTCATTTTGTCATAACTAATTTACTAACTAACTAACTAAGTAAATAAATAATTAAAATGAATAAAAAGGGGGTCAACGGTAGTAAAGAGAAACAAGAGAAAGTAAGGAGGGGGTGGATATGATAAAAAATCAACAAACAGACTTCTGAAAATGTCATTATAGAACCCATGATTTGATGAATATTACATTCTAATAAAATAATTAAACTTCTATAACAAACCAAGGGTGAAGATATGCAGTCACCAACTGTCCTTTATTTAAAAACTGATCCCAAAGTCAGAATTTTTAAATTTTCTTCTACAGAGTACCATTTTGCCTTTTCCCTAACCCCGAATCTAGGACATTCTCCATGGCTCCCCTTCTTCTACACATCATTTGAGTAGATAGATACTAACTGCATCTGTGTCAAGAATGTCTTCAAGTGGCTCCATAGCAAACAGTCTTTTTAAAAAAGGCAGCATGTCCTTACCACAGAACACAAGTTAGGGTTCTATACTACTTTGTATAGTGGGTAAGATTCAGGCTGGTTTATAAAGGACTGATCCTACCTTGGCTCAGTGTCTCTTCTTTACAACAGCTCATGTCTGCTTGCCCACCACCTGGCCTCTTTCCATCCCACATGGGTGCCTATGCTTCAGGGATCAGTGCAAATACTAGCAGCCTATTCATCACTGCTAGGGGGAATAGCAGAGGCTTCACTTGACCCACAAATTTCACGTACTTTGCCAGCATTCATAAAACTGTGCCAGACAAACTTGAGGTAAGGTATCAGCATTTCCCTAACTTTTTCTTTTCACATTTTATTTTAACTAAGGTGATATTCAATAGATGTATGAGATGTGTACTGCTCAAATTTGGGTTAACAGTTATATTGTCTTAAATATTAGAGAAATAATTAACATGTGATAATTTCTATCTCTGGTAGCTATAACATGACATTTCGATATATGTATGTGGTACATATGGATCAAATCAATGTAATTACTGTTCCTATCGTCTGATCATTACATCATGTTTGGAGCCTTTGAGTTTCTTCTCTCTAGATAGTCATGAAATGTATAGTATGTTTTTGTGAACTATGGTCACCTCACTGCTCTTTAGAAGACAAGAATTTATTACCTTTATCTTAGCTGTGTTTGGATACCCTTCGTCTAACCTCCCACTACTCCCCACTCGTCTACACTTCTATTAATCACTCATATATGATGAGCCATGTTTTTAAACAACATCCACACAAAAGAACATGCAAAATTTGCCTGCACCTGACTTGTCTCACTTAACACAGTCTCATTCAGATCCATCAGTTTTTGTTCTAATTGATAGGGTGTCATTCTTCTCATGATTAAATAATATTCCATTATGCAAATGCCACACACTCTCTTTATGCTTTTATTCTTTTGTGGAAATATACTATCTGGAATTTACACTCCGTATCATCACATTGAGAATGAACATGAACTAAATGCTTTCCTTTGACACACTGATGGTGTTTCTTTTGGGCAGGTATCTAGAATTTGAATGACTACATCATGGTTTATTTTCCCATTGCTGTGATAAAGTGCTGCACCAAAAACAACATAAAGGAAAATGGGTTTATTTTGGCACACAGTTCAAGAGTCCAGTCAATCCTAGCAGAGAAGTGGCTAAAGATTGGTAACAGGAAGACAAAGGTGATGAACACTTAGTCGCAGCTCACTTTCTCCTTACAGTCCAAGATTCTGATCTGATCTCAGGGAGTGAAGCTACCCACAGAGGATGACAGGTCCTTCCACCCAAATTAATATGATGAAGGTAATCCCCAGCTAGCATGCTCAGATGATTGTCTCACAAGTGATTCTGGTTTTCATCACGGTTGGCAATTGAGATTAATCATAATATATTAGGTCTATTTGTAGTTTCTTGAGAAACCTCTGTTTCACTGTGACTGTACTGTAATTTCTATTTTCTCCAACCATATATGAAAATTCCCTTATTCCCTTATGAATGCTAACATTTATTTTTAAGCATTTGATGAAAGTGTTGTTAACCAGGATAAGATGACATCACATCATTTTGGCTTCCATTTCCCTAATGACAAATGAGTTAGAACTTTTATTTTTCATACTTTTCTCATTTCAATTGGAACATTTGTAGCATTTCTGTTGGTTCCTAATAGTTTATGGATATAACTTCTTTATCAGATGAACAGCTGGAATGTTTTTAAATCATTCTGTAGCTTATCCTCAGTTTGTTGATCATTTATTCCACAGTGCAGAAGGAAATTATTAGTTATTATAAACTCATTTTTATTTTATTTTTGTACTTTTGGTATCTAATCCAAAAATCGTCATCTGTGCTAATGTGAATTGTGTCCCCTTTGTGTTGGTTGTTTTGCTTTTTAAATTTTTTTCTTCTAGTGGTTTTGAGTTTCAGATCTTGTATTTGGGTCTGTGATCCATTTTGAATTGATTGAATTTCAATCTTATGAGTAGGATGTCCAGTCTTTCCAGAACTATTTGTTGAACAGGCCATTGTTTTCCAATGTGTATTTCTAGCACTTCTGTTGAGTTAGTTGGTTATGAATATGCACATTTCTCTTGAGCATCATGTCCCTTTCAATTGGTCTGTGTATCGGACTCTGTAGCTGCTGTATTGTTTGAGTTACTAGAGCTTTGTAGTGTATTTTGTGGTATGATAAAATGATAGCATGTGCTTGATTTTCTTGGTCATTAGCTTTGGTACATTTTGAAGAAACAGGGACTGTCGTGGTTCTGCCTTGCTCTCTCTGGCACAATCTTCTGAGGAGGCCAGACTGAAGCTGTCCCAGAGTGAAGACTGTCAATCCTAGACTGAGGGCTGACAAGCACGAGTACCTTGGTGTGTTTTCCCTATGCAAGTGTCTCTGGTCAAAAGGTTCAAAGTCCCTCAGTATGGCTGTGAAATCTCATCTTTGCTCATTCAAAAATTTGCCTATCTCTCAAAGCGTTTGTGAAGCTCACTCAAAAATCCCATGAGTGGTGAGTGTTACCTATCATACAAACATCATGATTTTTGTTTTTTGTTTTTCTTTTTTGTCAAATCACTGGACATGCTGTCTGCTTTCTAGAGTATCTGAGAATGGATGAGATATGATTATTATGTGTTGAGCAATCCATCACTGTAGAAAAAACACATAAATCAGGGGACTTCATGTGCAATGAGTGGGTAAACCACGTTCTCTGTGTAAATGGTAGAAACTCTGATAATCAACACTGAGGACCTCAAAATCACAGTCAAGATCACAATCTTTCAACAGTTAGAGGACAGTTTCTTCCAGCATTGATGCTCCTGTCTCATTATCCTGGGAAGCTGCCTTAGTCATATTAGAGAAGCCTGACACAACTGTACAAAGTCAGTAGAGAAATTAAAGATATGGAGAGAGAGAGAAAGAGAGAAAGAGAGAGAGAAAGAGAGAGAGAGAGAGAGAGAGAGAGAGAGAGAGAGAGAGAGAGAGAGAGAGAGAAGAAAGGAAAAAGAGAGAGGAGAGAGAAGAAAGGAAAAAGAGAAAGAGAGAGAGAGAGAGAGAGAGAGAGAGAGAGAGAGAGAGAGAGAGAGATCCATCTAAAGTAACTTAGCAATCAAGGCATTAGCAGCCAAAAAGCTTTGCTTGTAGAAGAGTTAATGGATTTATATTATTTGTGGTTATCTGGATTTCAGATTGATACCATAAATATTCAGACTCTGAACTCAGCTGGAAGCAGCCGCCACTGACTTTTCTGTGACCTAACTGGAAACACTAAATCAGCTGTCTCCTTGACTTTCAAGGGAATGACATACCCCAAGCCCATGAGATAGCATCGCCTCGGTATTTATTGCCTCCAGAGGACCTCGGCTTAGTATGGTCTGTAACTACAACCTCTCTTTGAATGCCAAGTCCGCTTAAGATTGCTAAATCACAAAGTTCTCTGCACTCAGTGGGAGAGAGCCTTGACTATGGATGTCGAGATGCAGCTTAGTCCTCAAAACGCACAGAATGAACTGCTTTCCAGGACCAGCCTAGTAACATATTTTCTATCCCTTGCTCCTATCAAGGTTCTTTCTTTATTTCTTCTTGCTTTAAAAAAGTTCCTCTGTGTGAGAGAAAATCAAGGGTCTGGATCCAGATAAGGGGCCATTTTCTTATTAGAATGTGGGGAGTTGCTTGCAAGTCTTTCACACAATGGCTGACAGTCCCTTTACGAGATGGGCTCTGAACCTCTCTGTGTCTAACTCCAGAGCTGACACAAAGATGCTCATGATAGGAGAAAAAGAAATTTGGTCCTTCTCCTAGGGAGGATTGAGGAACTTTCCACTGGCAACAGTCTTCCTTTTGCCCCATGACAAATTGTGCTGAAGGCTTGACAACACCAAATCCATCATAAGGATTGGCCAGCTCCTTCTTTCTGTCAGCTTAACAGATGTGGCAGCAGCCACAATGTCAATAAAGGTTATGTCCTGCTTCAGAGAAAAAGGGGCCAAAACACCATTTAAGTAATTGCTTGGGGAGAAAACACACACACACACACACACACACACACAACCCAAGCTCTATGTGGAGACAAACAATTGCATTGTCAGGACAGAATTCACACACGGGAAATGTCTTCCTTTTTTCCCTAATGAGTTGAAAGGCGGTCTTGGGGGCAGGGAAATGGGGAGATGTGTAGGTCTATTACCAGGAAAATGGCTAAGACATAAGTGATGGCAAGTTGTGACTTTCCAGGTCCTATCCACACAGCATTTGGAAATCTACCAAGAATCCTTCTGTTACCATTTGACCCAGCTCTAACACACCCCAGATGTCATAAAACTTCCTTTGAGGGTTTGACACGAAGCAGGGGGAAGGGAAGGAGCCATTGCTAAGGAAACTCAACACAATGTGGCACTTGTTTTATTTTCCAGTATTTTTAAATCCAGAATTTCACATAGTACTATTGTTTGCTGTTGCTCATGATTAGGCTCTCTGGATATCCTAATCCAGGCCTAAGGGACAAAAGGTTCCAGGGGAGAAAGAATAAGAGGAAAGGGAAGCGCAAGGGAGTTGGAACAGCTGAAGTGAAAACATGGCAAGAGTTGGGGAGCAGTGATCATGGCAAGATCTCTTAGATGGAGCACAGCCAGGCTGCCATGCTAAGGTCCCTGTGATGACCCAACACTCCTAGGCAACTCTGAATAGGAAAGTAGTTGGACTGAGTTTGCATTTCTGACAAACTCATTCAGATAGCTGTGTGAAATATGGATCAGAGGAGAAGAACAGAGACAGGGAGACCAGAGAGAATGGTGTTGAACTTGACTTAGCAAAAACACAATGAGGACCCTGACAAGGGAACTAGTGATAAAGACTTAAGGAAGTAAGGAGATGTACAGAGAAAGTTAAGCTGACTGGAGTTGTAAGATAATGTGCCTGAGGGCCCGAGGAAGAAGGCTCTTCCAATAAGATCTCTTTGTGTGAGGATTATACTGTGGTACCTCTAAGTATGGTGAGCATCAAATTGAGGAGTATTGCATCTTGACTGACACCTTGACAGGATCTAAACGCAGTAGGAGGCAAGCTTCTGAGCACATCTGTGATGTATTACCTGGATTCGGTTAACTGAGTTGGGAAGGCTTACTGTAAGCAGGTGTGGCAGGGCTCCATGAGTTAGGGCCTGACTGCACATAAAGGAAAAAGTTTGCTGAACACTAGCACGTGTCACTCTCCGCATCCTTACTGTGGACATAGTGTAACCAGTTACCTCAAGCTCCTGCCACCGTGCCTTATCTGCCATGATGAACCATACCCCTGATCTGTGACCTTCCTTTACGTCTACAACTTGTGAGGAATTTGCCACAGCTGTGAGATACGAAAGTGAAGCAGAGTGGAAGAATGATAAACCTAGCCTTGCATGGGTTCCATTCAAAGTTTTGGTAAATACTTTTCCACTTCCCCAGCCAACTTCCAAATACTCGCCTCCGTATCCAATGTGCAGGCACTGGTATACATCTCTCCATCTATAAGAGAAGTATGTATAAGGATATATAAGTATATATAAGGAGAATGGGTGCAAAACTCAGCCTTTATCTCAAATTTAGATGGAAGTAAGTATGTGATTAAGACTCATGAGAGTGCATTGCTGTCTGTTCTTCCTGGAGCGCTAAGTTTTCCTAATGGAGAAATCTACTGTGGTCTATAAGAATGGTTCCTGGAAAAGGAGTCCTTAACACCAGAGAACTGGAGTCTGAAGGCAGAGCTCACTTTTACATTAGTAGATTCACGCATGCAAAAGTCTGAATAGATTTTATTCTGGAACGTAATCTTGTTGCTGGTTCTGCTGCCCACTTGCATTCCCTAGATTCTTCAATGCAAGTAACAAGTAGTTGATAAGTTAACGGAGACTGAAAAGGAATCATTTGGCTTCATAGTCACACAGCAGGAAGGAGATGGGCAGGACTAGGTCTCATGTATAGCAAGAAACAGAATTGCAATCTATTACCCAATCCTTCCCACCACCTCCTTCCCTTCACTGCTACAGTGCTCTTTGATGCATTTTTTTTTCAAGAGCTGGACAGGGCCCATTGTCAGATCACAGTCTTTCTACTCAAGAGAAAGAGTATTCTATTCTTTGTCCCCATATCTTTATCTGATGAGTTCCAGCTCCATGAGTAGACTGTTATGTTTTGTTTTCATTAATAGGAACCCCAAAGAAGGGAAAAAATCCCGAATCCAAAGAAGTAGGGGGACTAGATAATTCTCTTAAAGAGTAAAGCAACTCAACACAGCAATAGATGCATGTGTACTGACTGTTACTCAACTTTGGCAAAGCTGTGCTAATCTCAAACTTCCCTGAAGGACAAGGACAAAATCATTGTATAAGCCATGATTGCTTCAGGATGTGCAGGGAGAGTTAGCGCATTTTCCATGTAGAATCTTCATTCCCTCTCCTGTGTTCTCATAGCATCACGAGTATGTATCTGCTAAGCCACTTAGCACAGTACCATAGGGTTATTATTTATGAACTTGTCGCATCTCTAGACCATTTACTCCCCGAGATCAGTGGTTCATGTCTTCCTCATGTTTCTATGTCCTGCACTTGACACAGAGCTTGACACGTCGTTGGCATCTTGCTGCCCACAAGAAGAGAAAAATGTTATGACCATTGGTCACAGAAGAAGCAAGTTTT
Source organism: Rhabdomys pumilio (assembly GCA_030674055.1). Taxonomy (NCBI): domain Eukaryota; kingdom Metazoa; phylum Chordata; class Mammalia; order Rodentia; family Muridae; genus Rhabdomys; species Rhabdomys pumilio. Next base: position 65,247,379 of record JANHMN010000009.1, on the reverse strand, counting down.
TTCAAACAATGTAGAAGAAAAAAATATGTTCACTGAACTTCAGATAAAGAATGTTACTAAAGATGGGATTAAAGGCCAACATAATGTCTTAGGTTTGTAAACCCAGCTTTTTTGGAGGCAGGCAGAGACAGACGAGAAATTTAAACCCTGCCTAGGCATAGCAGGGTTAATTTTTTTCTCCCCTGGAAAAAATTAACATGTAAGAAGAAGGCAAGACATATGAGTTAGTGGGATAGCAGTGTTCTAGCCTGTATGAGTCTCTGTGTTCAATCAATTCAAAGTACTATAAAAATAAAAATAAAAATAATGAAAATAAAAATGAGTGACCCCTGAATTCCCAGCACCATTTTCACAGCGGTCTTTACTGTTTACTGACTGGGACTGGAGAGATAGTTCAGTTGTTAAGAGCATGTTTTGCTCTTGCAGATGATGCAGGTTCCATTCTTAATAGTCACTTGGTGGCTAAGGACCATTGGTTAACTCCAGTTACAATGGATCTGACCCTCTTCTGGCCTCTACAGACACTACACATGGTGATACAGAAACACAGGCAAAATACCTACACACACACACACACACACACACACAAAAAAAAAAATAAATCTTTTCTTTCTATAAAGAGAGAGATTTACTATTGATTAAGAAGATAGAACTGTTAAAACAGAGGGTGGCAGTGGTGGTCCTATGTGTTTTGCATATGGATGCTACTACCATCTTTGATACAAATAAGATGACATCAATAAACTCCCATCTTCCCAGTGCTGATTCAGAACTCAGTGCTCTTTGTCTTTCTGCCACACCCTTTTTATAACAGCCTGAAATTGTGAGTCTACAGACCAGTGTCTATGGTGCATTTCATAATGGAAATAATTACAAAGCTAGTTGAAAAGCAGATCAGACTCGAACTTTCTTAGCCTCATCAATAACTCATAACCAGTACAGCAAATAAGCAAGCAGAACCTGTCTGAAGACTTTGCACCGTAAGAGAATTTCACTGTTCTATCCATACCTTCATTGAAATAAGTGGGAGACTGGTGACAAGGTCCCTTTTATGGATTCTACAGTATCTTCTTCTAGTCCCAAAGTATCAGGACCCAAGGAGTAAATCTGGCTTGATCAATGGACTAGTTTCCACCCCACCAAGGAGCCTGTCATATGTAAGAGCAACACTCAGATGAAAAATCTTAGCCATATGAAGATTTCTAGTTTTAGTCCCAAAATAACTCCTGGTGTTGTTGGCTTCTCTCCCTCATCTAGTTACCATCTGGGGTTTGTGTGTGTGTCTGTGTGTGCACACGCACAGGCAATAATACCTCCTCCCCACAATCTGGCAGGCACAGACACCCTCCTTCCGCCTCTCATATTCCTGTACTCATACAACCAGGGATGCAGAAAGGATTTCGGATAAACTCTAAAGGCCCGAGTTTTGCCTTTCTGCTAAAGATTTCTACATGTACTTCATGCATGCCTTAAAAACAGAGCTGGGGGTTGGGGTTAGGATTAAATTTGGTCTTTAGGCAGAGGCTGAGAAGACTGGGAACAACGGGAAATCAGTTGTAAGAGACTGGGCTGAATGTGCCTTCCTGAGGCTTAAGCTGATGTATGGAAGCTTAATGGCTTGGGGGCTGCAAACAATTTTGTATAAACTTGACAACTAATTCAAACCACAGCCTATTTTCTTTTGACTTCGTCAAACTTCCTTGTTTTACGTTTCTTTGGTTTAGAAATGACCCGGGCATTGAACTAATTAAAAAAAATCATTTAATATGTAGGAATAAATCCTATGCTAGCTGAGACCTTGTCAGCCAATTTCAACCTGGAGAGCAACCTTAGAACAGAACAGTAAATCTTCTCTAATAGGGGCTTCCAGATCCACTATATCATAGAATACGTTTGCATACGTGTCAGGGAGCGCAATTCACCTCGCCAACTGCCCTCACAAACTTCCTGAAACAAGAGGGGCTGACGGAAAAGAAAACTGTCTGGGGAGACAGGGTTTGATTGAAGAATTGACAGTTGGAGCAGAGGGGAAGGCCTCTGGGGAGTTTCGAGGAGGGGGCAGGGAATCCAAGAGACTTGAACAGTGGAGGTGGAGGAAAAAAGTAAAGACTACTCTCCCTTCCTTCTCCTTTCCTTGTGAAGCTGACAGACTTGAAGAGGAAGCAGCATCCGAGTCTTTATTCCAGAAAACAGGTTGAGAAATGGAAGACACAGTCATCATGCAAACAGGAAAAAAAAAATCCAAACCAAACCAATCAACCAAACAATAAAAAAACAAAACAAACAAACAAACAACCCCAAACAAACAGAACAAAACATAAGCAAGGAGAGACATGAAGAAGAGAGGCTCTGTTCCTGAGATGGAAAGTCTGCTTAGGTGAAGGCAGGATGTGCTGCTGTTCCCTCCTAGCTGTGCCACTGTGCCATGAGCCAAATTTGCTTGACGTTTGTGTGTGTTGGAAGAGAGGTCCATGCTGGACAATGTTCACTGTTTACCCTTGTTGAGGTTTCCCTTACTAGATGAAGGTTCACCTCGCAGGGAAATACTGTGGGGAACTGGAATTATGAGTCATGAGAAAATTCTGTGTCTCCAATTTTCTATTTGCAAAATTGAAAATATTCACTGGACACTCTACTCCTTAGGTGAAGGCTTCCTCTATGTGCAAGATGGAGAACTGGACCACTCATGAGTAAGTTCTATGTAAAGATGTTGCTGATTTAGGAGGGCAAGTCTAGGAGTCAGGGGGAAAGAAAATGGAGACATTGAAAATCTGAGGCAGAAGGAAAATGGCCTTTTTATAGTCTTACAGAAATGAGAAAGAGTGAGCATGATCCATCATTTCCCTTGGCAAAATCTTCCATTGACCTGGTGAAGATGACATAAGGACACTTCCTGGTTCACCATTGTCCTCCAATAAGCTGTGACATAATAGTTTCATTCTTATATGTTACTCCAGGTTCCCATGTCATAACAAAGCATTCTAATTCAGCTCAAAGGAAGTGTGGCTGCCAACCATAACAGTTAAGGACAATAGATTCAGATTCTTGCATTTTCATTCACCCCAAATAAATTCTAATCAGATTCAAATCAGAACTACTAGAATTTGTTGCTAGGACAATAAGAACACAGGAAATATTTTTTCCACATGCTAGAAGGTTTTCTGTCACACCAGTGGGTCATATGACTCACAAACAATCAGTTTCTGGAAAGCCAAGGATGAAGTCAGTTTATAAATCTATGGTAGGATACTTAAGTAGTTATTTCTCTTAGAAAGTTCTACTTCAAACACAAGTGACACATGATCAGAATGCAGAGAAAGCACAGATACCAGCTGCTCCCCCAAGAGCCTACTAAGAGTGGTTCTTGAGTTTACTAATCTATAAGGTATCAAGTTCATAGGGTAGCAAGAAGGTGATGGTGGAAGTGTAGGGGAGACTCTGATATTAATGGCAGAGTAAGCCTTTCTACACCCCTGAGCACATGAATTCGTTTTGACTACAACCTACAAATATTAGTGAGATTTATCTACTTGGTGTTTGGATCTCGACGAGAGACTTGCTTTAGGTTGACAGAGGTGACAGGGCTCTTGCTTCACACAGGGATGAATCAAATTTAAGAGGGCTCTTCAGCCATGAGACCTATTGGGGTCTCAGTGACACAGAGTGTCTCATATCTTCTTCTACGTCCTCTGTCCTCTCCTTAAATATTCTTTTCATTGATGAAGGAGAAACCATGAGCTTCAGAAAGGAAAGACAAGCAGCGCATCATTTAGAGGTGGAAAGGATAGGGTGAACCTTTGCCAGGAGCAAGATATAAACTTCAAACAATTAACATGGTATCTTCTCTAAGATCGTTAAGCCGTTAAGAAAGACATAGAAAAGACATAAAAGGAAAAAAATGTGGAGGAACAAACAGCTACTTTGATGATATTTGGTCAGAATAAAATTTTAGAATTTCATTTAATATGTATTAGGCATTAACTCAGCAGCTGTAGGGAGAATGACACGTTTATAAGTTCCATGCTTCCAAGTCCTGTGGAAGTTCATGCCTTATTGGGTAGAAAAACATATAAATGTAGATATTATCCAACAATAAAGGTTTACAAAGCATTTCTAGGGGCTAACAAAGTATTCAAATTGTGATGTGCGACGAAAGTAGTTATGTTATTTAGGAACCTTTGTATCTTTTATATAAAAATTGATAAGTAATGATTACTAAAAGAGTCATGTGTATATACATGTGAATGAGAGTACACATGATGTATACATGTATATGTGCGTAGTGATCAGAGGTCAGATGTCAACACTGGTTGTCTTCCTCAATTGCTCTAGTCATTAGATTTTGGACACAGGCTCTCTCATTGAGCCCACTGATTGAGCCAGACTAGGTGGCCTGAAGCCCTACTAATCCTCCTGTTTTCATGTATTCATGTTAGGATTACAGGATGTTAAAGTGGGTGCAGGGGCTTTGAAGTCAGTTTCTCCTGCTTATATGCTTAGCCACTTTCCCAGCTCCTAGCAAAGGATTGCAGAAATGGAAGAGATCATTTCAGGCTCGAGTTGGAAGGGCCATTGTTAGATGAAGAATCTCCTTCAGCTGACTCTGTTCAAGATAGGAAGTGATTTGGGTAAATGCAGAGAAGCCTTATGCCTTCTAATTACCAAAAGAAATAACTATTTGCCTAGAAGTTAGCCTCAACAATCACTATGGTCCAGTGAAGTCAATATTATTATTGTTGTTGTTACTGTTATTATTATTATTATTATTAATATTATTATTATTACTATCACATTTATAAACGTAGGAAATGAACACCATAGTGGTGAATAACTTTGGCTAAGACTACTATCAGAAGAAAAAAATGTGAAACTTCAGATTTGGCCATAATGTATTACTAGAGTTCATATCTATTAACAAGAAAACTACACAATAAACACACACACACACACACACACACACACACAAAATTATTTTTACTCACTGATTGACAATAGAAAACTAGGGTTTCTGGGAAATGTAAAGTGAATGAAAGTTATCCTGTGCTACCCCAAATTCTGCCGGTAGCTTTTACCCTGTAGCATAGAACAGGGTAACTCAAATGGAGCCTTGTGATCTCACTTAATTGAAAAGACAGAAACTGATGTGTGGGAAATGTGGCTAGAAGTTTCAACTAGAGTACCAGACAAGAAATGATTTATATAGAGAGGTCCACAACCTGAGAGGGATGCCTTTCAACCATTGATTTAAGAGTAATCTGTGGACATTTGAGGGGGAAATAACTCTACTTTTATATAGGGTTATTTCTGTATAGACAAAGAGATTGTGTTGTGAATAGGCAAAGAGATTGTATGATGAATCTTTAGACTTCTGAGAGCATGAAGTAATTTATATTTTCAACTAAAGAAAGACCTTAGAAAACATGGGTCATTTGAAAGAATTACACAAAGATGTGTTGTCAGCAGAAATTAATTAGGCTTCCAGTCTGGGCCCGAGCACTGAGCGGGATCACCAGTGGCAGCTCTGCACCCAACCTCACAAAACCTATATGAAACGGGACTACTAGGAGCTCTAACCTGGGCAGCATCTAAGGTAAGGACTCAGCAGCGTTTGCCCCAAGCAGGGAGTAACCGGGGCACACAGAGACCCAGGAATTCACTCCTGGCCTGGAGCGTTCAGCAGATCCTCGGAGGTAGCTCTGCACCCAATCTCATAGAACCCATAGGAAGCCGGCTCTCAGGAGCTTTAACCCGGGCAGTGTCTTAGGTAAGGAGGCAGCAACACTCACACCAAGTGGAGGGTGACTGGGGCCCACCAGGACCCAGGGATTCACTCCTGGGCAGGAGTGCCGGTTCCTTCCTGTTTGGGCCTGAGCGCGCGGAACGGATCCTCTGTACCCAACCTTGAAAAACCCAGAGGTGGTAGAGCAAACAGGAGTTCTAACCTGAGCAGTGTCTCAGGTCGGGAGACAGCAGTGCTCTACCCAAACAGGGAGTAAACAGGACCCACAGGGACCCAGGAATTCACTCCTGGCCCAGAGCACTGGTTCCTTCCTGTTTCTGCTTGTTCACTGAGCAGATCTTGGACCTCAGCTCTAACCCCAGTAGTAACACCAATCCCAAACAGTTCTGACACAACCAAGATAATAGGAAAGACAAGGCTTCAGTCAGAGACAGCTCAGGTAACACCAAGGAGATCCAGATGGCTAAAGTTAGGCGCAAGAACACAAGCATCAACAACCCAGGGTACTTGGGTTCAGTAGAACCTAGTTCTCCCACCTTAGAAAGTCCTGAATTACCTGTATCACCAGGAAAGCAAGAGTCAGATCTAAAATCACTTCTAATGACGATGATAGAAAACTTTAAGAAGGACATAAATAACACCCTCAAAGAAATGGAGGAGAAAACAGATAAACAGGTGAAAGCCCTTAAAGAGGAAACACAAAAATCCCTTAAAGAGTTACAAGAGAACACAACCAAACAGGTGAAGGAATTTAACAAAACCATCCAGGATATAAAAATGGAAGTAGAGACAATTAAGAAATTACAAAGGGAGACTACCAGGGATATAGAAAACCTGGGAAAGAAATCAGGAGTCATAGATGCAAGCATCACCAACAGAATACAAGAGATAGAAGAGAGAATCTCAGGTGCAGAAGATAACATAGAAAATATTAACACAACTGTCAAAGAAAACACAAAATGCAAAAAGTTCTTAACACAAAACATCCAGGAAATTCAGGACACAATGAGAAGACCAAACCTAAGGATAATAGGTATAGAAGAAAGTGAGGATTCCCATCTTAAAGGGCCAATAAATATTTTCAACAAAATTTTAGAAGAAAACTTCCCTAATCTAAAGAATGAGATGCCCATAATCATACAAGAAGCCTACAGAAAGCCAAATAGACTAGACCAGAAAAGAAATACCTCCCGCCACATAATAATCAAAACACAAAATACACATAACAAAGAAAGAATTTTAAAAGCTGTAAGAGAAAAAGGCCAAGTCACATATAAAGGCAGACCTATAAGAATTACACCAGACTTTTCACCAGAGACTCTAAAAGCTAGAAGATCATGGACAGATGTCATACAGACCCTAAGAGAACATAAATGCCAGCCCAGGATACTATACCCAGCAAAACTCTCAATTATCATAGATGGAGAAACCAAGATATTTCATGATAAAACCAAATTTACAAAATATCTTTCTACAAACCCAGCACTACAAAGAATAATAGCAGGAAAGCACTAATACAAGGAGGGCAATTATGCCCCAGAAAGAGCAAGAAAGTAAGCCTCTTCCAATAAACCAAAAAGAAAATAACCACACAAACAACGCCTCCACTGTTAATAAAATAACAGGAAGCAACAATGTCCTCTCCTTAATATCTCTTAACATCAATGGTCTTAATTCCCCAATAAAAAGACATAGGCTAACGGACTGGATACGCAAACAGGACCCAACATTTTGCTGCATACAGGAAACCCACCTCAGTAACAAAGACAGACACTACCTTAGAGTAAAAGGCTGGAAAACAATATTTCAAGCAAATGGTCCTAAGAAACAAGCTGGAGTAGCCATTCTAATATCGAATAAAATCAACTTTCAACTTAAAGACATCAAAAAAGATAAGGAAGGACATTTCATACTTGTTAAAGGAAAAGTCAACCAACATGAACTCTCAATATTGAACATTTATGCGCCAAATACAAGAGCACCCACTTTCATAAAAGAAACCTTACTAAAGCTCAAAGTATACATTGCACCTCACACAATAATTGTGGGAGACTTCAATACCCCACTCTCAGCAATGGATAGATCAATGAATCAGAAACTAAACAGAGATACAGTTAAACTAACAGAAGTTATGAACCAAATGGACTTAACAGACATTTATAGAACATTTCACCCTAAAACAAAAGAATATACCTTTTTTTCAGCACCTCATGGTACCTTCTCCAAAATAGACCATATAATTGGTCACAAAACGGGCCTCAACAGATATAAAAAAATCGAAATAATTCCCTGCATCCTATCAGATCACCATGGTCTAAGGCTGGTTTTCAATAATGACAAAGACAAGAAAAAGCCCACACTCACATGGAAATTGAATAATACTCTACTCAATGATAATGTGGTCAGGGAAGAAATAAGGAAAGAAATTAAAGACTTTTTAGAATTTAATGAAAATGAAGACACATCATATCAAAACCTATGGGACACAATGAAAGCAGTGCTAAGAGGAAAACTCATAGCTCTAAGTGCTTACAAAAAGAAACTGGAGAGGGCATACACTAGTAGTTTGACAACCCACCTGAAAGCTCTAGAACAAAAAGAAGCAAATGCACCCAAGAGGAGTAGACGAGAGGAAATAATTAAACTCAGGGCTGAAATCAACCAAATAGAAACAAAAAGAACTATACAAAGAATCAATAAAACCAGAAGCTGGTTCTTTGAGAAAATCAACAAGATAGATAAACCCTTAGCCAGACTAATCAGAGGGCAGAGAGACAGTATTCAAATTAATAAAATCAGAACTGAAAAGGGGGACATAACAACAGAACCCGAGGAAATCCAAAAAATCATCAGATCCTACTACAAAGGCCTATACTCAACAAAATTGGATAATCTAGATGAAATGGACAATTTTCTAGACAAGTACCAGTTACCAATGTTAAATCAGGAGCAGATAAACCATCTAAACAGTCCCATAACCTTGAAAGAAATAGAAGCAGTCATTAAAAGTCTCCCCATCAAAAAAAGTCCGGGACCAGATGGCTTCAGTGCAGAATTCTATCAGACCTTCAAGGAAGACCTAATACCAATTCTTTTCAAACTATTTCACAAAGTAGAAACAGAAGGAACACTACCCAATTCATTCTATGAAGCCACAATCACTCTCATACCTAAACCACACAAAGACTCAACAAAGAAAGAGAACTTCAGACCAATCTCCCTAATGAATATCGACGCAAAAATACTCAATAAAATTCTTGCAAACAGAATCCAAGAACACATCAAAACAATTATCCATCATGATCAAGTAGGCTTTATTCCAGGAATGCAGGGTTGGTTCAATATATGGAAGTCCATCAATGTAATCCACTATATTAATAAACTCAAAGAAAAAAACCACATGATCATCTCACTAGATGCTGAGAAAGCATTTGACAAAATTCAACACCCCTTCATGATAAAAGTTTTGGAAAGATCAGGAATTCAAGGTCCATATCTAAACATTGTGAAAGCAATATACAGAAAACCAGTAGCCAACATCAAATTAAATGGAGAGAAACTTGAAGCAATTCCACTAAATTCAGGGACTAGACAAGGCTGCCCACTTTCCCCCTACCTATTCAATATAGTACTGGAAGTCCTAGCCAGAGCAATTAGGCAACAAAAGGAGGTCAAAGGGATACAAATTGGAAAGGAAGAAGTCAAAATTTCACTATTTGCAGATGATATGATAGTATACTTAAGTGACCCTAAAACTTCCACCAGAGAACTCCTAAACCTAATAAACAACTTTAGTAAAGTGGCTGGGTATAAAATTAATTCAAACAAATCAGTAGCCTTCCTCTACTCAAAAGATAAACTGGCTGAGAAAGAAATTATGGAATCGACGCCCTTTACTATAGTCACAAATAATATAAAATACCTTGGTGTGAATCTAACCAAGCAAGTAAAAGACCTGTATGACAAAAACTTCAAGCCCCTGAAGAAAGAAATCGAAACAGATCTCAGAAGATGGAAAGATCTCCCATGCTCCTGGATTGGCAGGATTAATATAGTAAAAATGGCCATATTGCCGAAAGCAATCTACAGATTTAATGCAATTCCCATCAAAATTCCTACTCAATTCTTCATAGAGATAGAAAGAGCAATTCTAAAATTTATTTGGAATAACAAAAAACCCAGGATAGCGAAAACTACTCTCAGTGATAAAAGAACTTCTGGGGGAATTACCATCCCTGATTTCAAGCTATACTATAGAGCAATAGTGATAAAAACTGCATGGTATTGGAACAGAGACAGGCAGGAAGATCAATGGAATAGAATTGAAGACCCAGAAATGAACCCACACACCTATGGTTACTTGATCTTTGACAAAGGAGCTAAAACCATCCAGTGGAAAAAAGACAGCATTTTCAACAAATGGTGCTGGTCCAACTGGAGGTCAGCATGTAGAAGAATGCAAATTGATCCATACTTATCTCCTTGTAAAAGCTCAACTCCAAGTGGATCAAGGATCTCCACATAAAACCAGCTACATTGAAACTAATAGAAGAGAAAATAGGGAAAAGCCTTGAACACATGGGCATAGGGGACAAGTTTCTGAACAGAACACCAATGGCTTGTGCTATTAGATCAAAAATTGACAAATGGGACCTCATAAAACTGCAAAGCTTCTGTAAAGCAAAGGACACCGTCAATAGGACAAAACGGCAACCAACGGATTGGGAAAAGATCTTTACCAATCCTACAACTGATAGAGGGCTAATATCCAAAGTATACAAAGAACTGAAGAAATTAGACTCTAGACTATCAAATAACCCTATTAAAAAATGGGGTACAGAGCTGAACAAAGAATTCTCAACTGAAGAATCTCGAATGGTTGAGAAGCACCTAAAGAAGTGTTCAACATCCCTAGTCATCAGGGAAATGCAAATGAAAACAACACTGAGATTTCACCTCACACCAGTCAGAATGGCTAAGATTGAAAACACAGGTGACAGCAGATGCTGGCGAGGATGTGGAGAAAGAGGAACACTCCTCCATTGTTGGTGGGATTGTAAGCTGGTACAACCACTATGGAAAGCAGTCTGGCGGTACCTCAGAAAATTGAACATAGTATTACCTGAGGATCCAGCTATACCACTCCTGGGCATATACCCAAAAGATATCTCAACATACAACAGGGACACATGCTCCACTATGTTCATAGCAGCCTTATTTATAATAGCCAGAAGTTGGAAAGAACCCAGATGTCCTTCAACAGAGGAATGGATACAGAAAATGTGGTATATTTACACAATGGAGTACTACTCAGCTATTAAAAACAATGATTTCATGAAATTCTTAGGCAAATGGATGGAGCTTGAGAATATCATCCTGAGTGAGATAACCCAGTCACAAAAGAACATACATGGCATGCACTCACTGATAAGTGGATATTAGCCCAAAAGCTCGCAATACCTAAGACACAATGCGTAGACACATATGGGTGCTTTGGTTTTATTTTAGAAGGAGTAATAAAATACTCAACCAGAGATCCCAGGGACTAAAACTCCAGCCTAAGAACATAAAGGGAGGAACCCATGGCTCCACTGGTATAGGTAACTGAGGGTATCCTCATTAGGCAACAATAGAAGTGGAGGGCCATGGTCCCCGAAAGTTTGAATCCTTAGTGTTGGGGAATGTGAGAGCAGGGAGGTGGGATTGGGAGAATGATGGGAGCACATCCTCATAAAAATTGGAAGAGGGGGTATGAGAAAGGGTTTGGGGGGAGAAAGGAAGAGGAGATAATAGTGAAAGGTAAATACGTAAAATATTCAATAAAAAAGAAATAACAGATAATTGGTCTGGCAAAAAAGAAAAAAACAAAAACAAAAAACAAAGGAAAGAAAGATAGTTTACTTATTTCAAATGATTTTCAAAAGTTTACAGGAGATGCTTATTGGTTAAGATCTTATTTTAAGCTCTTCACAAAAGAATTTATGTCTCTGTTTAATAATCTTAAGAGAGATGCAAATCTTAATTTCCTTCAACAATTAATTGACAAAAGAGGAGTAATTTTACAAAAAGTAGAAGAAGCTCTCACTAATTGATACATTATATAGATTGATTAACTGTTGGCTGTTTTATAATAATCCTTTGATAAAAGAGATTATTAATAATGAATTATATTTCTTTAAATAGTGTCTTTATGACTGTTTGAGGGTGGAAGGAGCATGCCTTGTTTACTCTTAACTTTCTAAAACTGAAAACTCACAGCAAATCTGCCGCTGATTGCCTCTGGCGTCACTGAGACCAACAAAAACTATGTCACAACTATGTGGAAGAACCTTTTTTACCCTTAAATGGAATGGCCAGGACCCAGTTCCTATATGGGGCCAAGGATTGATATGACTGTTTAATACCACAGAAGGCACAACTAAATGGCCACCAAAAGGATTAATGAATTAAATAGATACCTCCCCCAAATCAGGCCCAATTATAAGTAAGACGAATAACAATTGTCATCCAGGGAAGAGAAGTTTCCCTGAGAATTCCTTTCTTTTTTCTCTTCCAGGTAAAAATTAATCACCTGTGATGTCTGCCATTAGGAGTTCTAATCCTGATGCTGGCCTCTGGACTTATACTACTCAGACCTCCAATGGCCCTTTGACAAGGACATCAAACAGCTGTAGATTGACATCACTAATCTGAAGAAATCCCTCATTTCGCTGTTTGATGCGATTCCCCAAAATTCCAAAGGACTTTATTGGATCTGATTTTCTCTTTTACAATAGAAAAGACTGTAAATAGCTCTAGTCTGTGTACAGCCCTTAAAGAAGAATGCTGCTTTTATATAGACAAAACAGGGATAATTAAAGAGAACATGAAAAAGGCCAGAGATGGTCTTGAGAAAAGACAGAGAAAGAAAGAAAAAAAGGAGAGCTTGTATAAGAATTGGTCTTCAACCTCTCCATGATTGTTAACCGTACTTCCTTCCATCTTGGGATTATTAATTGGGTTATTTTTGCTTATTTCCTTTGGTCCCTGAGCCTTCAATAGGCTGACTAACTTTGTGAAACAACAGACAGATAATCTGATAGCAAAATCTATTCAGTTACATTATCATGTGTTAGTTTTGGAGGACCACGAGAGTCTAGATGAGGTTGTTTCTCTATCCAGGGTGTTCCTAAGTTCCATCTCCACCCATCCTAAAAGAGGAGGCTTCCACCCCTAGACCAAGCAGAGAGGGGCCACCCAGAACCCCCTCTGTCTGGCAATCTGAATTCTTGCTGAGGCTGCGAGGCTAAGCACTGCAAGGGAATATAAATAAAAGTTAAAAATATGTTTCTGGGTTCCCTGAGGGACAAGCCTGACTGCATAGGGGTTGATGTCAAAAGTATCCCCTCTCCAGGAAAAAGACATCGGGACGGGTATGGCCCTTATGCCTCACTGGACAACGACAGGAGGACTGGAGCCATTACAATGTCCCCTTTAATTACTGGAGGTCAGGCCTCTATCCCCACCTTGGCAAGATTAGAATCGCCACAGCCCTTCTATACTTGGAGAAGGGAGGAGATGTCAGGGACAGCCCTGCTTATACACTGAAAACCTAAAATCAGTCATAAGCCTAAAATCAGCAATAGGCCGGACATATATGCCCGCTAACACAAAGACTTGGGTCTCTATGGAAAAACACTGAAACAGAGGGCTATAAGCTATTGTAAACAGACAGCTTTTGTTGAAAACTACTAGCCTGAGTAGTCATAAACCTTGTAAATAGGCAGCATTTGGCAGATAGTACTAAATTAGATTATGACAAGGGAATCATAGGAAGAGTCATAGTGATCTGACCCCTAAACCTTCACCCAGATGATACTCTGTTCTGAAAGATATCTGTACTCCCCCTGAACATCTATGTTCCTATGTCATCCCCTTCCCCACATTCTGCATTTTTGTGTTTATAACCCCTGTGTTAAAAAGTAAAAATTATGATTTGATAAAAAACAAACAAACAAACAAACAAAAATTTAACACACAGTGTACCCCTGGTTCTGCTGATTTAGTTCCTGACAATCTATTTTCTTGTTCTCAGAAATACTTTGAATTATAAAACGTTATTGTGGTTTGTGTTAGTATGCTGGGTGAAATAATTTTTTATTGATCTTATTTTGAACTTCAAAGTTTGTAGTGAGTTGAGGTGTCCTTCTACATGGTTGTAGGTCATAATTGCTTTCATATTGTGAAGTGTTGGTTGGTCTGTTGAACATTTTGAAAAACTGGATTCCTTTTTGAGAATTTCATATATGAACACTAACTTTCCCCTTTCTCTCCTTCCTTTCACTCTTCTCAACCCCCCCATACTTTTTGATTGCATTTTATTGTTTGATTATCATTTATATGTGTATGTATATATGTATGCATGTATGTGTTTATACAAATATTGATAAATAAAGTGTTTTTAAATATATTCAAAAAAAAATAACTGCAACATTTCATAACACACTCAGTCTTTCTATTAATAAATGCTGTAGATTTAAAAACAAAAAAAAAAAAAGAAATTAATTAACTCTAAACCAATGAACCCACTTGATTTTCTCAACAAATCAAGACTAAAATGGATCAAAGTAATTCATAACAAACAACTACCTTTTAAAATATAGTCTGAAACTATGAGCAACTAACTAGCAACATATAATAGAAAATCTCTGACACACAAGTAAAAATTATCAGGTATGCATATGAGCAGAAAAAAATGTGCTCATACAAGGAGATAATCATTTAATATAAACAGACTTAAACCTAAGACAAATACAGTAATTAGCAGCAAAGGAGTTAAAGTTGACTATAACATGATACACATAAAATAAAAAAAATGGACCAAATAAAAAATACTGAGGATAAAATATGTAGAACTGAAGTTGAAATATAGTGAATGTAATAATGGAATAAGTTCACTATAACGGCTGCTAAAAAAAATAATTAAGATAAAAATAGAGAAAAAAAGTGACTTAGACTAGGCATTTCTGACCACAGCCTACTGGCTGCAACAAGTCAAAAAACCTGCAACAAGTACAACTGAAACCCCAAAGGCAACAAGAAAGGGACAGGAAAAAAAAAGAATAATTCTTAGGTTCCCTTCCTGTTTCTATAATAAAATACTATGACAAAAGCAGTCACAGTTTCAGGTTACCATCCATGATTTCAGAGAAGTCACAGCAGTAGATATTTGAGACAGATGGACATTGTACCCACAGTCAAGTAACAGAACAAAGAATGCCTCTCTATCAGTGCTCATCTACTATCCTACACTTATACAGTTCACAACCCACTTTCTAGGGAATGGTGCTACCCAGTGTAGAATTACTGCCCCTGGGGAATGGGAAATATCTGAAAGAAGTCCAGTGCTGCTCCAGATTCTGTTGAGAGCTCTCCCAGCAGAGTACAGAATAGGAGACTCAGAGCCAAGTGGTCTAGAGACAGATTGGTGTTCAGGAGAGGTGGTTAGAAGTTCAAATTGATCTACAATGGGCAAATCTTCCCACCTCAATTAGTGTTATCAATGTAGTTCCCCACACTATAATCTAAACAATCACTCATGAGCCTCCCTTCTCAAGTGATTCATCATTGTGTCAAGTCAACAATTGAAACTCACCACTATAGAATAAATAAAAGCCAATAGTTTACAGATAGAATGAAAATTACAAACCTGTATATATCCCAAACCTTAGCTAACAAGCAAGTTTTAAATTTAAAACTCATGCAAAATAACTGATGGATTTTGCATTTTGCATTTTGCAAAAAAAACACTCAGGATGGGAGAATAAAGTAAAACAATAATGTAGAGAGGACAAGAAACAGTAGAAGAGGGACACATATGTACATACAGTATAAAGTAATTGTCAGTATGAATTTGATGTATTGCTTAAAATTATGAAAGACAAGCAATAGTGTTTAAAGATTTTTAAGAGAAAAAAGTTTACTCTAGAATATACAGAGCAAAAACTCATCAATAAAGAAAATACTACGATGACTTATAAGACAAAGAGAAGAAAAAATCTATCACTAACAAATATACATCACAAAAAGTATTAAAACAAGTTATTATTTTTTCTTTTATTTCTTATTGAATATTTTATTTATTTACAATATAGATGTCATCCCCTTACCCCATTTCCCCTCCCTAAAATCCCCTACCTTATACCTTCTTTTTCTTTATGCTTTTATACAATTTTGATTACATGCATTTATTAAGGTCAGTTCTAGGTTGAGGGTCTAGCAATACAATAAATGCAAATAGTCAAGGAACAAGCAATACAATAAACACAAATAGTCAAAGAAAAAGCAAGGCATTAAACCCAGTTACATGAACACCCCTGTGATCATGGTTTCTAAAGGCTTATCAGGATGACCAAAGTATCTGAGCCTACTTCCCTATCCTAGCCCAAGGTCATTTTCAAGTCTGAAGCCTACTTCCTTACCCGTCAAGGAATATGCATTATCAAAAGCAATGCATTACTGTCTTAGCTTGGTAAGGCTCTGTGCAGAATCTTACCAGTCCTTGGTTTGCCAGCCTGTTAAATTAATAACTCTGTCTGGGGGTCCATTTTTACATCCAAGCCATGTACTTTGGCTGCCAACATGTTGATGTTGTTAAAGATAAGCTTTAACACGATGGGCAGGAGTAAAAGTATTCCCAGGAGAAGAAAGGCTACCCTGATCAAGCTATATATGCCATTACTGAGGTTTGTCCAAAATGAAAATACTGAGCTCAGGGGATGGATAATTTTATAGGTATTATCTGCAGCATCAAAGGTCAACAGAACAGCATTCTTTAAATTCATAATCTCACTATGCAAAGTTAACACACCCAGAGAGGTGTTAGGATTATGCCAAATATCCTACAGGTATCTTTAAACTTTTTTCTAATTATAATGACAATCATTGTGAATTTCAAAAGTAACACACTCCAATGATATTTGTCATGACACTTGGGATGGCTCCCAACTCTTGAACTCTGAACCTCCTTCAGATAATTTGAATGGGTTGTAGAGCATCATTTGTTGTTCCAGATACCTATATAAATCCTTTTGTATACTCAATACATTAGTAATATATTTTTGCTAGATGGTTAACAAAAATTGTTGTCTTAACTCCTTGTGTCAATGCTATTGCAGAAGCAGTGGTGCTAGCAATTAATGGAATTAAAGCTGTTATACCAGCAATAATCAAGCCTGTTACCCTCTTGCTTCTGCTTAAAGTCCAACTCACTTCTTTCAGCACTTTCAAGGTTTTTTCAGAAAATCAAGGTTTTCTAATACTTAGGGCAGTGACACAAAAGCTGGTTGATAGAGCCTCGTAACAGATATGCCAGGTTTCAACACACTAACATAATTGGAATTATACAGTCAATGCAACTTATAATAAATGCTGTAGAAGACACAAAACCAATTTTAGCTTGACAATTAGAGTCTTAAAACATGCACTAATTCTTGTTTGAAATCCAGATCCTGTCCCAACATTATCTCTTGCTATCCTAACATCATAGCGAGCTACAGCTAGCTTCCAAATATATCTCTGACAAAGTCCAGATCCAGTCTTCCAAAAATAGACTGTTATTTCTCATATTGGATTGATTTCTAGACCAGTACATAATTGAGTCCTAATAGCTGGCACCTTTAAGAAGAATACAAGAGACATAATTTTTCTTTTCGTTTCTCTATCCCACAAGGTCTAAAAACTTGAGTCAAGGCAGCTTGTCCCATCTGGGATATAGTCAAGCAAAGGTGGGTCAGGAACATATGTCCAATACAGCTCCCCTGTCACCCTTGTCAGGGCACTCAGCAAGCTCACAGGTTGCCATCATTCTTTGTCTCAGCAAGAGTATGTGTCACCAATCTTTTTAAAGTTCCATGGACCTCTTCCACAATACCTTGTCCTTGAGGGTTATATGAAATTTCCAAAATAAATTGTTAACAAAAAGTCTCGACTGCTCAACTACAATTGCCAGACCCATTTTCTGTTTTTTTTTTTTAAATTGGATATTTTATTTATTTACCTTTCAATGTTATCTCCTCTCCCATTCCCCCAAAACCTCTTATGCCATCCCCCCTCCTCATATTTCTATGAAGGTATGCTCCCACCATCCTCCCATTCCCACCTCCCTGCTCTCGAATTCCCCAACACTAGGAAATCCAAACTTTCAGGCACCAAAGTCCTCTGCTTCTACTGATGCCTGACAAGGCCACCCTCAAACCTATACAGGTGGAGTCATGAGTCCCTCTCTTTGTGTTCTCAGGCTGAAGATTTTAGAATGGCTACTCCAGCTTGTTTCTTAGGACCATTTGTTTGAATAATTGTTTTCCAGCCTTTTACTCTAAGGTAGAGTCTATCTTTGTCACTGAGGTGGGTTTCTTGTATGCAGAAAAATGCTGGGTCCTGTTTACATATCCAGTCTGTTAGCCTGTCATTTAATTGAGGAACTGAGTCCATTGATGTTAAGAGATATTAAGGAGAATAGATTGTTGCTTCCTGTTATTTTTTGCTATTGTGGTGGCATTGTTTGTGTGGCTAACTTTTTTTGGATTTGTTGGAAGAGGATTACTTTCTTGCTCCATCTAAAGTATAATTTCCCTCTGTGTATTGGAGCTTTCCAGCTATTATTCTTTGTAGTGATGGGTTTGTGGAAAGGTATTGTGCAAATTTGGTTTTGTCGTGGAATATCTTGGTTTCTCCATCTATAGTAATTGAGGGTTTTGCTGGGTATGGTAGCCTGGGCTGGCATTTGTGTTATCTTAGGGTTTGTATGACATCTGTCCAGGATCTTCTCATTTTATAGTAGCTGGTGAGAAGTCTGGTGTAATTCTGATAAGTTTGCCTTTATATGTTACTTGACCTTTTTCCCTTACTGCATTTAATATTCTTTCTTTGTTTTGTGTGCTTGGTGTTTTGATTATTATGTGACAGGAGGTATTTCTTTTCTGGTCTAGTCTATTTGGCATTATATAGGCTTCTTGTATGTTTATGGGCATCTTTTTTTTTTTAAGTTAGCGAAGTTTTCTTCTATAATTTTGTTGAAGATATTTACTGGCCCTTTAAGTTGGGAATCTTCACTCTCATCTATACCTATTATCATTAGGTTTGGACTTCTCATTGTATCTCAGATTTCTTGGATATTTTGTGTTAAGAACTTTTTACATGTTGCATTTTCTTTGACAATTGTGTCAATATTTTCTATTGTATCTTCTGCACCTGAGATTCTCTCTTCTATCTCTTGTATTCTGTTGGCAAAACTTGTGTCTATGACTCCTAATTTCTTTCCTAGGTTTTCTATCTCCAAGGTAGTCTTCCTTTGTGATTTCTTTATTGTTTCTACTTCCATTTTTATGTTCTGCGTGGCTTTGTTCAATTCTTTCATCCATTTGATTGTGTTCTCTTGTAATTCTTTAAGGGATTTTTGTGTTTCTTCTTTAAGAGTTTCTACCTGTTTACCTGTGTTCTCCTCAATTTCTTTGAGAGTGTTATTTATGTCCTTCTTAAAGTCCTCTATCATCATCATTAGAAGTGATTTTAAATCTGAATCTTGCTTTCCTGGTGATATGGGGAATTCACGACTTTCTAGTGTGGGAGAACTAGGTTGTAATGATGCCAACTACCCTGGGTTGCTGATGCTTGTGTTCTTGCGCTTGCCTTTTATCATCTGGATCTCCTTAGTGCTACCTGCACTCACTGTCTCTGACTGGAGCTTGTCCTTCCTATTATCTTGGTTGTGTCAAAATTGTGTGGGGTGGGTGTTGCTACTGGGGTTAGAGTTGAGGCCCAAGATCTGCTCAGTTCTTGGGCGCAGACAGGAAGAAAACAGTGCTCTGGGCCAGGAGTGACTTCCTGGGTCCCAGTGGGTCTCAATTACTCCCTGTTTGGGGCAGGTGTTGCTGTCTCCTTACCTAAGACACTGCCCGGGTTAGAGCTTCTGGGAGCCCTGCTTCCTCTGAGTTTTGTGAGATTGGGTCCAGAGCTGCTGCTCCGGGATCTGCTCAGTGCTCAGGCCCAGACCCGAAGGCCAGAAATTAAATTTTAAAATGAATTATGGATGTAAGAAACAACCAGAGAATCAATCGAAATGAATCTTAGGAAACATTTATCAGCTCACTAGGTTTAACTGACTTCAAATTAACTATATATTATTCAATTGTAGAAACTCTGATTGCCATATATAGATGCCTCTTATTATTTCAACATGGTATACAAATAAGTCTATTACTTCCCAATTTGCAACGTATCTTTCCTCATCTCATTGTAAAACAATTTCTTCCAAGTGCTACCTTGTATAGGTTTACTCTCACCTCGCAGTCATCACAGATATTTTCCAAAATGAAATAAATATGTATAAAACATTGCATATTTCTTTAATGTACATTATACTTACATACAGACACATGTGTATGTGCCTACGTATGTATGTATGTATGTATGTATGTATGTATGTATGTATGTATATCCTGAAATCTGAAGAGGAACTGTGGTATGAAAAAGATCAGTTGGAGGTGGAGGGAGACAAAGTAGAACATTTGGAAGCAAATATGAGCAAAGTATGATGACATATATGTAAATATGTTATAATGAAATTTGTTATTTAAACACTAAAAGGCTAGGTTTTAGAAGCAGCATGCCTGCACATAAGGATGTGTGTAGTTGTCCTGGATTCTATTATTACACATGTCACAATGACTAGTTTCAAAGCTATTTCTTGGCTGTAGTGATGCTTGTCATTTAGAGTCTCTGGGAATTTGCAAAACCAGAAATTTCAGGTTCTCTTAAACGTGACAATTCCCTTTTATCACTGCCCCTCTTTTTGCATCATATGATAAGCAAGAAAAGTGTTTTTAATATAAGCCTCTCACAAACATATCACAGCAAAAATGTTGAAAGGGGAACGATGCATCTAAAATTGTAAACTAGCAAGAGAAATGCAAGAGATAGTGACTGAGATCACCTGGCCTTTCATCAGAAGAGCTGAGGCCAGTGTTTGCAGGGCGTGTGTGTGTGTGTTTGTGTGTGTGTGTGTGTGTGTGTGTGTGTGTGTGTGTGTGTTACCAAATAAGGAACATAAGAAATAAAACCTGTAGTCAGATCAGCCGTCTTTAGATATTGAAGGTGAACTTGATTCAGAAAGCATCTGCATAGAAAACAGGAAAGATACTGAACATCCTAAATCATTAGGGATTTCACATCAAACCAACAAGAGAACTCTACAGCTCATCTGTGAGAGTGAGAAAACAGAAAAGAGTAAAACCCTAAACATTGACAATGACAAATGTTACTGTGAATAAGAAAAATTGAGACATTACTCCTCTGGGAGAAAACGTCTGCCAATCATATCTTTGATGAGGGTCTTGATGCTGGAATGCTGTCAAATGTCTTACAACTTAGTGATACAAAGTCAAATAACTCAATTAAAAAGGAGCAAAGGATGTGACTGGATATCTCCCCCAAGAAATATGCCAAGAGATAAGATGATACTCAACTTTACTGACTGTTGGGGTAATATAAATAAAGCACAAGCAGACACCAGTTCATAACCCACTAAACATGCTATAAATCAGCAATCTAAACCAGACACCAATGTGCAAACCACTAAGAATACAAATACATGCAAAATGATAAATAGTAACACATGTTGCAGAAATTAAAGAAGTTGGTGTTCTCATATATGACAGATAAGACTGGAAAATGATTAAGTCCCCTTGAAAAAGAATTTAGCAGTTGTTCAAAATAAGGAAGTATAACCATATATCCCAGAAACTCTATCAAAGAAATACAAATGTCCACTTACACAAAACTTGTGCACATCTTAGCAGCACAGTTTGTTACAGGTCAAAATGAAAAACAACACAAGGGGCCATCAAGTAGATGGATAGATAAAATATGGTCATTGAAGGTAATAGAACCCTACCCAGTATGCTTTAAAAGACATGAATCACTGATGGGTAAGTATTTCTTCCAAATTGATATGTTCCTTTCTAGAGGGAGGCTGCTAAGGCTCAGGAAAGGAAAGAAACTTAAGAGACTCAGAAAGCTCATAAAACCTACAAGACTCAGAAAATTTATAAAGTTATAAGATTCATAAAAAGCTCTTCCCAGAGGCAATAGAAACAGAAAACAGTTATTTAGGAAGAGAAGATTTTTCAGCTGATCTGCCTGAAAATTTTGCAGGGAACTCCAGCAAAGCCATTTTAACCAATAACCACCTGTGTAGCTGTCTTTAAGTGACATATGTTCTTGTAAAGCAATCCCTTATGCAGGTTATTGTAAGTAACTTCAATAAACTTCTTACTTTCACCAAGCCAGATATGGGTGTAATAACTGCTTTGTTCTGCTCTCAGTGTGTTATCTGGTATGATTAGATGTTTTCTTCTCTCTAGGAAAGATCACATACAATTAATGATACATAGTATAGCCTGAGTGAACTTAAGTATTTATCTCAAGTGAAACAAACCATTCATAAAACTACCCACATAATAGAATCTCTACAATTATGAAATAAAATAGGTTAATGTTGTATAGTACCTCGGTAAATTAGGCAGCTGAGAAAGAACAGCTTATGTATATGGGGATTATTTGATGATTAAAATGCTCTGTAGGAATTATGGCAAAGATCACATAGCCCTCAAAATACACTAAAAACTTTACAAACAAAGATAGGTAAGAAAATGGTATACACATTATACCTCAACAAATCTGTTGAAATAGCATCCCCCACCTCACCTCACCAAACAAGAATGAGAACAAGTCTCAGTTTGTGCTAAGTTGCTTCCATTTGATTTTAGAGGCCACTCAATGCATAATTTCACTTTATCAAAAATACATTATTAAATAACTCCATGTTTTGTGACTGGTAGTTGAAGAAGCATTTGAAGCCACACCTGTTTTAATAGTTAGGTGATAATTAGGCTGATTACCAGGTGTTTATTTATTCTTTCATGATTCTCCTGTCTTTCAAACTCAGGGTGAAGCCTTTGATTACACACAGTGATGATCTCTTAATAGGTGCTAGGAAACCACTGCTCTTGTTATCCTAATTCTCTCAGAACCCACAGACCTCTTCTTCTTTATAGGATTAAGCATTAGATCCCATGAGAGACTGTTCTGTGATTAGCCTCTTTGCCTGGATATGATATCCTTTATGACTGCAATTAATGAGGTAAAGTTATAGGCTGCAGGGAACTTAGTACCAGAAACAGAGTTGGGTGGGGACTTTTCAACTCCAGTGATTTTATTTTCTGTATCATTTGGTAATTCTCATTTTTTAGACCTTTTTATTTTCTCAATCATATACTAAAAATACTAATTGTAGTTCTAACAGAAAATTTGAGTATTTAGTCAGAAAGTTGTAGTGGTTTGAATAAGAATAGCCCCTATAGGGACATATATTTGAATGCTTAGGGAGTGGCACTATTTGAAAGGATGAGGAGGTATGGTCATGTTGATGTAGGTGTAGGCTTATTGGAAGAAGTGTATCATTGAGGATGGGCTTTGAAGTTTCAAAAGCCCATTCCAAGCCAAGAGTGTCTCTCCTCACTGCCTACAAAACTGGATGTGTAACTCCCAGCTACTTCTCTCTTTCTACTGCTTGTGGATTCCAATGTAAACTTCTCAACTACTTCTTAGGCAATACATCTGCCTGTGTGCCACCATATTCTCCACCATGATTAGAACAGACTAAACCTCTGTAACTGTAAGCAAGACCCAAATGTTTTCCACTGCTGTGGCCATGGGATCTCTTCATAGCAATAGAACATTAACTAAGATAGAAGTCAGTATTAGGAGGGGGTTTTGCTGTAACAGGCCTAACCATGCTTCTTGTTGGCAGAATGTTACTTAGATCTTTAGACTAAGAAAGCTGCTGAACACTTTAAGCAGAGCTTAATGGGATATACTAGAAGGATCATGGAAGACAGCAATGTAGATTGTGACATTCCAGGTCAAGAGATTTCAAGGGATATGAATATATACCTGAGGCTAAATTGAAGAGTTTGAGACTAATGGCTTTGGAAGAGGAGATTTCAATACAGCCTATTATTACTGTGTCATGTGGTTATTCACGGCCACTCTTATGCAGATCTACAATGAAAAGGAGAAAATCTGGACAAAGAGAAATACAGAAGAAATGTAAGGTAAGATAGTGAAAACAATTAAATGTGGGATGCCTTTTATATGTGAAGCAATGCTGGTATTCATCACTATGAAAAAATTAACAAAATTGAAATGACAATGCTGATGATAAGCATAAGGAAGAGACTTACACAAAATGCACTTGGAAGTGGCTTCATCCCTGAAAGCTGACCGTGTTTATGTGTGTTATATGCTGAGATGCATACTTCACTTCACAAATCACAGATATCAGATATAAAGGATGAAAATTTTTCTTGGAGTGATGTTTACAGATACATTGGTATCACACGTCTTTGCTACCAACTTCCTGATTTGTTGTAAGTTTATGCCATTAGAACTGGCAGGGTTAGGAAGTAGGAGAAAAATGGCTGTTCTAACTAATGTTGATACACTGGTTCACCTTATTTCCAGGGGAACATGGGACACACCAAACAAGTTCAGAGATAACGATGAGAAGCAACTTTTGTATACCTCTTTTTTTAATTCTATACATTAACTTTTCAGCCCCCTCAACTCAGTAGTGTTTTTCTTATACCAGTTAAAGGTGCACTTAATCTACCAGGAAAATTTCTATACATTTCTCAATACCCTTGTGAAAGCAGGTTGTGGGGAGCTTTTTTGAGGATATATTCCTGGCATACCACAGGGGGAACAAATATTCATTAACCTTTTTTTTCTTGTGATGCTGGGGATTAAACTTATGGTCCAGTACATGTTAGGCAGGTACTCTGTCGTGGAGAGCTATAGCCCAGCCTCATGGCTTCTGTTTTGATGCTAGTGTGTGTATGTTTCTATTATTGTGCATACTGATCAATATATGAACTGTGTACTTCTGTATCTTTCTTATTGAACTGTAAAACAAGGAGCACAAGGGTAGAGAGTGGCAATATCTACTGTAGAGTCATGAATCCAAGCACTCATATAAAAGTCTTAGAGATCCCTATATGCCTATAACCTCAGTGCTTTGGGGGCTAGACAGAAGGTTTTTCTGAAGACTGCAGGTTATCAGGTAAGAGACCGTGTCTCAAAAGAATAAGACAGAGTGATTGATCAGGACATATACTTTACTCTGGTCTCCACCCATATACAAGGGCACTTCTTCACATACAAATGTGTGCATACCTTTCATACACATTACACACAGATATGCTTATACACATCCTTTTAAAAATTAAAAACGTTTTAATTTTAGAGAAGATAGTCTAGGTTTTTATATCTTGTTTAGTCTGCGGAGGAGGAAATGTGTCTCTCTGGTGATGATAAGAAGCAGCTGTTGAAGATACAGAGGAGGCAGACTATTTGTATTGAGCCAAAAGAGACAGAGAGAGAGAAAGAGAGAGAGAGAGAGAGAGAGTGAGAGGGAAACAAAAGGCACTTGTGGAAAAATAATACTTATTTACATTCTTTTCTTAGTGTTGCCATGCCAAAAATCAGTTTGAAACTATGTATCTAGGGGCTAAAGAGATGGCTCAGTGGTTAAGAGCACTTACTGTTCTTCAAGAGGTCCTGAGTTCAATTCCCACCATCCAAATGGTGGCTCAGAACTATCTGTATTGGGATCTTATTTCTTCTTCTGGTGTGTGTGAAGACAGAGCACTCATATACATTAAAAAACAAACAAGCAAACAAACAAACAAAATATGTATGTGTGTGCGTGTGTGTCTCTCATGCATGAAGGTGGAACAGTCCTTAAGGTATTGAGAACATAACTGGGGACCTCTTGAAAAGCAACAAGTATTTGTCAACATCAAACCATCTCTACAGCCCCTGACCATAATAATCTTTAATATGTTTTAAATGCACGAACTTATTAAGGTCATCCTCATTCTAATCATCATCATACCTGAATCAGAGAAAGGAATCAGAGGGTAATGCTGAGGGATACTTGCCTGTGTTAACTAACAACAGTCCCTGTGTGTTTTCTGATAAGTATCCCAAAAAGTACCCAAGGCATTAAAACTGCCTTTGCTCTTGGGGAATATTGCTTATTCTTGATCTCCCAGCCATGGCAAAATGCCCATACAGTCAGCTCCTACAGCCTGTGACCCAGGGGTAATAGTGGTTATTGGCAGAATGCCAAAAGAACACCTCTACTGAGGGGTGCTGAAGGGGTCATGGGGTGACGGAGACTTCTTTGTTTCTCTGGTAGTGACTAGAGCTGATTGACTTTTTAAGTTTCGCCATTGCCCCATAGTTAATGATGTAATTGCTTCGTAGTCATTATATATCAGAATAGACCTTAAGAGGATATTGATAGTCTTGTTTTCTAAAAATGCCATGGCCATGTATGTCCAGAAGGCATTGAACTGATGAATTTTATAAATGCCTTTTGAAAGCCCACGTTCTTCCTGTCTGCGGACTTATCCTGTTGAATTGCAGTTGCCTAGTGATTCACCTGTCTGTTTTAAGCTCCTCCTACCTTATTTTTTCAAAGATTTGTTTATTTTTTTATTCATATGAGTACACTGTAGCTGTCTTCAGACACACACTAGAAGAGGGCATCAGATCTCATTACAGATGGTTGTGAGTCACCATGTGGTTGCTGGGAATTGAACTCAGGACCTCTGGAAGAGCAGTCAGTGCTCTAAACTGCTGAGCCATTTCTCCAGCCCCCTCCTGGCTTATTTTAACCCAATGTCTCTACACCACCGAGTAAAGAGAACATACTGAGTATGGACCTGATGAATAAGTAATTACTTAGGCAAAATCAGGGATTCATGTTCTGTAGCCACCAGGTGATGTTCTGGACTCCTAGGGTCTCCTAAATATCATTCTCATATCCCTCCTCAGAAGGCTGCCAGTCCGCGCCTCCCCATGTCTCAGAGGGACTTTGGCTCCTGCAGCTGATATGCTGTGTGCTTGAATATTAAAGCCTTCTGCACTCTCTCCAATTTAACCCTGGCGTCTCAGCACTGGCCCTGTGGGACCTCTCCAAGCCATTTAAATGACATCCAGGCAAACCAGGCTGAATTACAAAATCATAGCATTACTAATATCAAATCCCAAGCCTCATATTTTAATATCATATATAAAGTCCTGCCTCATGACCAAGATTAATATAATATGTAAAACAATAGATACCTCAAATTAATACAAAACATTGTAATACAAATGACTCTTATTCAGATTTGAATCCTGCACACAAAGGCTATAAGTAAATTAGTTTTATTGATCTATATTCATAGAATTATTTAAATGTACCCTCTGGTACTGAGAGCCAGGGGTTTTTCTGAGGCTCGCCATTAATGCATTTTTCATTAGTGGCTAGTGCTGGGAAGCCCAAATTTCATTTGGCTGCAAAAGATTAATTTCCTCTTGACAACCATGGCCAGATTAAAAAGAAGAAGCAGAAGAAGGAGAGAGGAGTTCAAACGGTGACCTGAAGGACAGTTCTCAGAACTATGAATTAGAAAACCAGGAAAACACGGACAAGAAAACCAAAACAGAAAAACAGCACTATATCGTGTGTGCTTTTTTTTTTGTCCTTCACTGTGTGTTGGGGAGGAAACAGATATCTTCAAGACAAATAAACCCGTCGGTTTTTTTTTCTTCTTGGTTCTTGGCCCAGTCTGAGAGAGAACACATCACTCCATTTAGTTGATAACTGATCTACTTTATTTTTATCTCAGAATCATAAATAGGAAGACACGAAAGCAATTCATCTCCACGTGATGCTGAATCCTGGTACCCTTCCTTTGCTTCTTGAGTGCATTTCCTGAAAGTATTTTCTCATCAGCCTCTTAGAAGAAGCACATATAATACTAGGAATAATATAATTAAGGCTAATTAAAGCCGTTCAAATTAATTTTGTTTGAAGATTCGTTGGAAAATTTGAAACCCCCATTGAGATAATTGGTACACTCTGGGGAGTCACAGAACTGAGCCCCTGAACCTGATTGCTGCTTGGATGTCCCCACTAGCTGAGAGAGTACCCTGCTTTGTCTTCCCCTAGGGTAGTGCAGCCATTATGCCAGCTCTGTGGGGAACCTTCTAGTTTTTCCTTTTAACTACCTCATCATTGGACCCCAAAACCACTAACCTATTTATTATGACAATAGAATAATACTGATGTGGACCATGAAGACCAAAATGGGAAATATTTTTACAAGTGGGCAGAGGAAGCAGTCATTTTTTATGATGTGATTTATGAGCCATTAAATGCCTTCTTGCATAAAGTGTCTCTCTCTCTTCCAGACTCGCTTAAGGATTAGAAAACCCTTTGCCTTTTAGGGGGGGTATTACTTATAGATAGAAATTCTATATATTTCATAGAGACCTCTTTAATGTGCTAATTTTCCTAGGCATATTAATTCTTTCTAGAATTTCTATCACAAACAGTGATAGGCTAAAATAATTCCCTCAAATGTATCATCTATCTGCTTGTGTGCACAAACTTACGCATGTGCATGCGTGTGTGCACGATAGCACACCTCTGAAGGACAGAGGACATTTTACAAGAGTCTGTCCTCTTCTCCCACAGCATGGGTTCAAGGACTTGAACTCAGGTTGTTAAACCTGGTGGCAAGCACCTTTGCCCATTAAGCTTTTTCTCTCTGCCTCTACATTTTATTCCACACTGGCCTGATAACAGGAAATTATAGTTTCAGATGGAATTAAGATTACTCATCAGTTAATTTGGATAAGAAAAATATCTAGTGGGCCCTGTGTGTGTAATGACTTTTAAAGTCAATGGGAGAGGCAGAAGAGATAGATAATTAGGTGGATGCAACGTGATAGGCTGCATTTCATCTTTGTGGAGAGAATGGGGCTATAAACCATGAGTGAAGGCATCCTCTAGCATCTAGGAAACAAATTCTTCCCTAAAGCTGCAAGAAAGACCTGTTGAAAAGTAGTTGAAATGCAACTAGTTTTGACCTCCTGACCTTAGATCTTTGAGATAAGATGTTTACATGATTTTAAGGTAGCAAATCCTGGCACTATGGTCCAGTTGAAGTGGGAAACTAATATGAAAAGGAATGAGAACAAATATGCAACCAAGTACCCAGGAATGGGTGAGTGGGAGGACCTTCAGGAAGCACATCAGAGAACGAACACAATGAGAGGCTGTGCTCTGAGGGATTGGAAGGAGGGAGGTGGTGAGAAGATGGATAGCTCATGGGTGTCTTTATTGAGAGATGCAAGAAGGGACCATCCAAGAGAGCAGAGAAGATAAACAAGAGGATGCCATGGCATAGCTGGATCCGACCTAATGCATAGACCACAAACCTAAAATACACAAAATCTGAAGTTGTCTGAGGGTTCCTTGTCATTGAGATTTTGGAGCATTTTGAATTTTAAAATTTTAAAGGATAGATCTTTAGCTGGTAAAAAAAAAAATCTATGTCGTTTTTCCAAAAGCTTGAAATGAAAAACCGAAATCCAAAAAGCTTCTAGCCCCAGGCCTTACTCCTTCTTGTAATGATTTTCTGTTGCTGTGTAGTAAAATGACCATGAGCTGAGTACTTACAGGAGCAGATTTATCATCTCCCGGTGTGCTGTGGGTTAGGAGCCTGGAACAGCTTGACGGAATCTGCTAGTGGCCATATATCTGACCACCTAAGGTACAACTAGTCAGTTCTGGTCTGTATGCTTGCCAGAGCAGAAGGCACCTTCATGTTCTGTCTTGTTCTTGGTAGGATTTATTCATTATGGGGATATGGCTATTGACTTGTCTGTCTGTCTGTCTATCTATCAATCTATCTATCTATCTATCATCTGCTGTCTATAATCTATCATCTATCCATCTTCTATCTATTTATCATCTATCTATCTATCTATCTATCTATCTATCTATCTATCATCAGCTGTCTATAATCTGTCATCTATCCATCTTCTATCTATTTATCATCTATCTATCTATCTATCTATCTATCTATCTATCTATCTATCTATCCATCTATTATCTATCTGTCTCTCATCTATCTACCTACCTACCTACCTACCTACCTATTCCAGTGTTGGAGACCAAACCCAGGGATTTTTACTTTCTAGGCAAGCCATGTACCACTAAACCAAATCCCCAAACTCTCTAAAGGCCCTGACTTTTGGTGGTTGTTTTGTGGAGAGCACTCTTACACCTTAGAAGCTCAAAATTTCTTTACCCAAGGGCCTCTCTAGTACAGCAAGTCACAAAGTAGCCTGGGAAAGTCATGCTAATATATTTATGATGCACTGTATTAATTCTTAGGAACAAGTTCCAGAGGTCTTCTCCAGCAGTCAGGGAAAGGATTACACAAAGACATAGACACCAGGAAATGGAACTCATTTGGAATTCAACTCCATGTTCTATTTTGTTGTTATTGTTTTCTTTGTTGCTGTTTGTTTGATTGTTTCCTTTAGCACCACTCAGACTCAATGTATCTCCTTGTGCAGGTTGTCCATCTTATAGGAACCTTATTACTACTGCTAATGACATGTCTGATAATAGATTTGTAAAATTGATTCTTTCAAGGTTTAGAATGACAGCTATTAAAGCCTAAGTAGGGTTCATATGTTTTTAGGAAAGATTGATTCTTGATTGGTATTTAAATGACAGTGATTGTTAGAGCCCAGGCAAGTCACTAATCACAACACACCCACCAGCAACAGACCCTTTCTTATAAATACTGTAGGGGAAATGTCAAGCCCTATCCCTGTCTACAAATTCTAACACCTTAAGACTCTTTCCTGGTGCTCAGATTCCAGAAGAAAGATAGGTGCCTACCTCATTTCTCCCAATGAAGTTTACTGACCCCAGGCTGCCAGTCTCTGAAACAACAGATGGCTAGAGGTGGGGACATATCCCCTACGCATAAGATGGGGGCAACTTAACCAAATGTCCCTTCTCTTCTATATCATCAATCACAAATTTCTTTACTGGGATCTCTCCCAGGCCCCTTGCCAGTCATGAATCAGGGACAGCCTGGCCACAAGCCCATGCTTTGAACTCCTCATCAACCACATGGCATAAACATGCCTCTCCTTTGGAATCTATCAGAAGAGAAACCCTTGTTCTGCCACATGGGCCTGAACAATTCTCAAAGCTTTTGTCAAGCTGTTTATTCATGGCATTGGAGTCTGAAGTCACTTCAGAGTCCCTGACATGCTCTGGTCTGTTTGTCCATGCCATTGATAACTAAATTTATTGCCCAACAGACAATCTGCCTCATTATCACTCTTGAATTCCAAATCTGAAACCTCACGATGAAGTGCCTCATACAAAGGTGAACTAGATAGCATCTAATTCTACAATTCCCCGCTGCTACCTCTCCATTCTTTATGCCCAGTCTCCCAATTTTTTTCTCTTAGCTCTCTCATTCCCTGAGAATTATGTAGACTGTCCATATCTTCCTCAGAGTCAGTCGTTTGCTAGATTGAAAAACAGAAACATATGCTCAAGTCCCTAGGCAGCTCCTTGGGTAAAATGGGTGTCTCTGTCCATATGGCAGGTTGAATAGCACAGAGGACCTCTCTATGGCATCTATTACGGAACCTTTATTGTTTTGATGGTGAGATTCAGCCCTGCAGATCTGGAGTTTTCAATATTAAAATGGAGCTCCCAAGACAGATTTTAAGTTAATATATGTGGTGTATGTCTAGTATATTAGAAAGAGAATTGATTAAAGAATCTTTTATATGAGAAAAATGAAACAAATCTGTAAATAAGGTAAGCCAACAAGGTGTCTGTTTCTAATTTCTCTGATAAATAGGTTTTGCCTGTTGATGGAAACCAGAGGAACCTATAATTCCCACTGATTCGGAAAGGTCCTCAAAGTTTGTTGAGTGAGCACCCAATTGAACCATTGTTCTGATTCATTATCATAAATAATAATTCTTTGGATTTACCAAAGGAAATGAGGGTGATCTCAGTTTTCTGCACAGCTTGATATTGATATGGTCTATGCTATTTTAGATGAGGCAAGATTCACACTGACTTATAGAAACCATAACTATATAAAAAGCATTAATGAGAAAAGAAAAAATGGATGTGCTTAACTGAGCTTCTTTACATTTTGGAAGAGTTTGCTCTGTGTTTGGATTGGTGGTGCTTGTTTATTATTTCTACAGTCTAGGAAGGGAGGAGCCTTAGTTTTCAGAAGTATATGGCACTTTCTGATAACTCTGTCTCACCCTCCCTTTTCATTGAAGGAGTAAAATTACTACTAGCAGAAACTTAAATCAACTTGAATCTTGTCAGATGAATCATGGAAAACCAGGATATAAACAGCTATCATCTTAACCATAGTGAAGGTAAATAAAACAATTCTCTGTGTGTGCATGTTGTATGTTTTATATAGTTAGTGTATGTGTGTTCCTAAGAAGTCCATGAATAAACTGAGTGATCCTGGTGAAGACATATGTCTTAGTCAACATCCTATTGCTGTGAGGAGACACCATGACCACGGAAACTCTTATGAAGGAAACCATTTAATTGGGGCTGGCTTACATTTCAGAGGTTTAGTCCATTAATTTTATGGCAAGAAGCTTGGCAGTAGGAAGGCAGACAGAGTGCTGGAAAAGTAGTTGAGAGTTTTACATCTGGATTAGCAGGCAGCAGGAAGAGAGAAAGAGAGCACTGGGCCTGGTTTGAGCTTCTGAAACCCTAAAGCCCAACCCCAGTGACACACTTACTCTAACAAGGCCACACCTACTCCAATGAGGTCACATATCTTAATGCCACTTCCTAAGTATTCGAATCCATGAGCCTCTGGTGACCAATATTCAAACACCATAACATTCTTACTAGGCAAAAATAAAAAAGTCAAATTTTCTCTTAAGCATGGAGTAGGTGATTCAGAAAGTTGGAGTGGATTTGGGGTAGAAAACAGAAACTGGAGAGTGTAAGACAAAACCACACAATAAATAAGTACAAGAAGCCTGAAAATCAGAAAAACAGTGAACAGGATTTATAAATATTTCTGTACACTCTGGTATTAAAAGAAATTTTGCAGTAACACTCCATTACCAAAGCTAACAAATGATGAAAAGCAGTATTTAAATGAATGCACTGTTATCTTACTAGCTATATTTTTTTACATCCAAAATAATCTGAGTGAAAGTGGAATTCTACAACCAGGGCTACAAGCAATGCTCTGAGTGAAACTGTAAGGAACCAGACAACCATAGCCTTGGTCACTTTTCTCTCCCACTCTCTGAGTTCATCTGATCCAACAAAGACAGATACCATGACCCAGTCTGATGTGAACTTGGCCTCCGCCATGAAGAACGGCCAAGAAGATTTCATGGATCGTTGATCATTTCCAACTCCAGGGGGTTCTTCAAGTATCAGGGAATCATTGATTACTTTCAAATAATAATGTCCAGTTGGATCATGATTATTATTCAATTAGTCTGCTGCTGTCTAGGAGTCTAACAACTGTACCCCAGCATCGAGAATTAAGCTCAGCTGGTAGATATGTAGTATGAGAGTTCTACCGGTTTTAGTTTGGCTGGTGGCTGTCTGACTCCTATTATCTTTATACACAGCATATGTCGTATAAAGTGCTCTGCTAGGTCACAGAGTTGTTCTCATTAAAGGTTAAACCACTGGCCTTGAGAACACAGTGAATAATGAAGTCTGATACTGTTTGGGACTTAGATTAAAAAATGATGACAAAATGCAGTACATATACTCCATAGGATTCTACTCACTTGTAAATAAATATGAGATTATAAAATTTGCAGTGGATCTAGAAATTATTATAAGAAGCAAAGTACTCCAGACTTGTAAAGGTGTTTTTTCTCACTGCACACTCCAGTTTTTAGTGATTATGTGTATGTGTGTGTGTGCGTGTGTGTGTGTGTGTGTGTGTGTGTGTGTGTGTATAAATACATATACATACACATAAACATACACATACACATATACATATATATGAGTATATATATGTGGGCATAGATTATGAAACTAGAAAGGGGGCTATAAAAAGGAAGGAGGATATGTTGAGGAAAAGAAGGATGCAGCGGAATACATGTAACATGAAATAAGAGGAAGGCCATTAAGAAGGGGACAAAGAGGGATAGGGAGATGGGGAAGAAGAGGGAGGAGGAGGGCCAAGGAAGACAAATCGAGTTTGAAAAATGCCATAGTAAACAACACTTTGTATGCTAATTTAGGAAATTAAGAAAAAAGCAATAGATAAATGAGGAAATGAAAATAAAACGATATACTATAGTGGCTTTATAAAAAGGTCTCGTGGTCTGAGCATTGGTAGGTGGAATGACTTTCCTATTCAGCTTATTATCAACTGTTCAATTTTAGCACATGTTTTATTACATTAATGGTGACTTGTAATTTTTTTTTTTTGTCTAAGTGGAGAGTGAAGGTGGGCATTGAGTTATTTCTAGATGGTATATTAGTTGAACAGTTGTGTTTCATTAAATATTTCTGTGGTGGTTAAAAAAAATAAATGAATGATTCATTTATCCTTATAAATATGAAAGTAGAGAGCAATGAGCAGATAAGGCTTCTTAAAACACAATTAAATTTGATTCCATGGGAGGATGTTAAGAATACTGTGTGGTATGGTAAAGGTTTCCCTTTGGGCTCTTTTTGGTTCTCCTTCCATATGTGTAACCTGCAGACCTAGTGTTGGATGAGCACCAACACTCTCTCTGGAGCCTGAAACACACAAATGACTGCTTTCATAAAGCATGAGAAGAAGAACAAATCTATTGAATTTGTGAAGTGCTAAGAAAAAAACAACTTAAGTGAGAAAGGCTTTATTCTGACTTAGAGTTTGAAGGGTATAGTGCACCATAACAAGAAGAATGGAAGCAAACACCAAGGAGAGCAGCTGCTAATTGTGCATCAGCTGTGAGGAAGCAAAGAGTGATTAGGAAATGGGCTGAACTATAAAGCTCCATGTCCCATGCCATGGTGACCTACTTCTTCCATCCAGGCTTCACCTTATAAAAGTTCTGCAACCCTTCCCAACAGCCTTTCCAAACAGCACAATCAGCTAGGGATTAAATGTTTGAACACATGAGCCCCCCACCTGCCTCCAGACAGCCTCTGTGGTACTTTCTCAGAGAAATCTAGAACCCAATACAGTATGATTTAAAAATAGCAGTAGTAGTGTCATTAATAAATTAGTAGCTTTCCTTCAAAGTAATATGTTTTTACTCTAGTATGAATCTGATATTTTTGAATGAGAGATGTATCTGTAAGACTTGACAGCCATCTTGAGACATGGTTGATACATGTTATCCCTAGATAGAACTAGCATTGTTGTGCCACAAAAGAGGAAGAAAATGACTGAAACATGAAGACAAATGGAGAGAGAACTGTTAATTTTATGCCAGTGAACTCTCTCTTTCCTTGACCAAAGAGTCTAATGAAGGTCAGAGTAGCTGAAAGATAGTCCTAGTTTTTGCATTGTGAGTTTTTCTGTTTTTATTTTTCTTTTTGATACAGAATCCAGTGATTTTTGTCTCCATTATGGCAAGAAGTGTTTGATAATAGAAGCCATGTGTATGTATCTTTGCATTATTTAGTTTTACTTTCCTTCTGGACAGTATCATGTAAGAACTGAACAAGTATTGTCATGAATAAATATACTAACCTCTGATTATTCCTGGAAAAAAATCACTGAAGCATTTTTGCTTGATATGAAGAGTCAAAGTAAACAAAAACCAGATTTTAAAAGATTCCGCTGTGAGAAAACGCTGGGGGACCACTCACCTGCTAAGGAATGTAATTCAGATTATTAGTTCTCTCCCTCTCCCTCTCCCTCTCTCCATCCTTTTTCATTAAGACCCCTACATTCAGAAGACATTGACTGTGATACAACTATGGTTTATAGTGTTGCTTATGTAACAAGTCCTGTCTTATTCCCTCCTTTCCATAGATACCACACCTGCTGCCCTTTAGAATTGTGGGAGCAGGCAGGACCAACTAGCTTTGTTCTTTTCTTGAGTTGGTTTTACCTCAACAGAGGCATAAATGGAGCAGCTGCAGGCAGCTAGTCCTGGGGCAGGTAATGAATAAGCATGGTTTTCTTGGCCATAATTGCAACCTTCTATGTAGATGGACTTAACCTGGGGTAGCCAACCTGAGAGGGAAGGAGGCTGGAAGAGATACTTGTATACAACAGAGGGATGGCCTGAAGATATTCTGCCCAATTCTGCAAATATTTGAACAAACACCAGATACTAGACACCAGATTTTCAGTATGCCTCCTACCCACAAAATAGAGGAATGATCAAGGTAAAAAGAGAGACAGGAATGTCTTTTCTTCAGAAATCTTGAACTCTGTAGCTTGTAGAAGCCCCTTAGATATAAATGTATAAAGAAACATAAAGGAAAGGTGTGTGTGTGTGTGTGTGTGTGTGTCTGTGTCTGTGTCTGTGTCTGTGTGTGTGTACTCTCTTTGCAATACCTGCCTACAGCCTTCTGCTTCTCCAGGATGTGTCTGTACATGACCTTGCAGTGTCTACAGGGTCTTACAAAATTACGTGAAATGACATAATAATAGCATTGTTAAGCTTCCTGGGACTGTATCTGATCTAACACATACATCCTTATCAAATAAGATGCTGAGATATAGATAGGTACTTCCTATTGAGCATCTGTTCTTCCTTCTGCTTGGAGGAAGAGAAGAAACTCATTTCTAAGGCCTGAGAAGTGACTCTTTAAAGAGAACTAAGTCAGTTGGCTCACTGGGTGAAGATGATCCTTCTTCCATGATGCTCCTGCAACCCCAATATTTCAATATCGGTGAGGATGAAGCAGCTATTGTATACCATGTGATGAGAACAAAGAGAAAGTCATACTTGATGTTCAACTGATAGAAGAATTCCTGCCCTTAACTATTTAAATTCAGTTGTCACAACTCTGGATCATTTACCATTAGAACACTTCTAAGGAGAGGAAAGTGTAGCCATTATGTCATAACTCTTGGGGTGCTAGAGTTACTTCACACCAACTTCAACTCTCACTGATACATTTATGGCAATCATTTGTAATTAGGAACAATGGGCTCCATTTAGGGAAACGGGTCACTCAGATAACCTTGCTGGCTAAGTGGGTAGTATGTGCAAGCTCCCATAGAGGGAGCAGACAGTGAGCATTATGAGAAATCAATCCAGGCAAAGTTGATGTCAATCCCATGATTCTGAATCCTACAAGAATATCTAAGCAGTTCCATACAAAGTGAAATCATTCTGGAAATGTTCCTATTACATATTTAATTCACATATGGTCTATTGAAAACAAATACAACATAGCTTCTAAGTATGTATTTTACTTTTGCAATTTAATAGTATTTAGGTTATAGTTAATATTCATTTAGGGGCTGAGTAAGCCTGCCAGATTCATGTATTATTTTTCTTAAGTCAAGAAATTACTTGTTCACCTAACACCTTTTAGATCTTGCCTCTTGGTCACTCATTAAGCTCTATCTTTGCTTTTATAACTTATGCGTCTCTTCTAAACTGTGGTTGTGGTATTAGGGACCCTGTGGTCCACTTCCATAAAGTATCTCCAGCATCTCATCCTGTATCCAACACTCAATTAGATAATGAGTGACTGGAGAGAGAATACCTCTCTCTCTCTTTAACTGTCCAACTGAGAATTCTAGATTTTATTCTAAGCTGTATCATGATTAAAAATAAAAAAACAACCTAGAAAGGGATCCCAGATTGTGCTTGGTTTGGTTCACTGTCAAGGAAGCCACTTTTCATTTTTCGGCTCAAAGAAACAAGGGGCTCTTTAATCTATATTCTTAGATGAGACTAGAGAAATTTCTATAAATTTAAAGCCACTTAATAGTTAAAATTAATTAAAATTAAAATTCTTTAAGTGGCTATAAAGAGCCAACTTAAAGAGAACATTTCTTCTTCCTCTGAAGAAGACAGGAACCTCCCTTGAGATGGGAGACTAGACTCTCACACTTGAGAATTTCCATAATAAAATATTCTGTAAATCAGGGTGAAACTTTAATTTCTTGTCAATATGTTAACTCAGACTTTTAAGAACAATTATTAATTAATTAATTTATTTATTTATTCTTTCTTAAACTCTCATCTTTAAGTTAATTGACTTGAATCACATTTTTTTAATTTAAGATATAACAGATCAGATGGTTTATATATATGTATGTGTATGTGTATGTGTATGTGTATGTGTATGTGTATGTGTATGTGTATGTGTATGTGTATGTATATGATGTATATGTATATGTATATACACACACACTATGGAAATTCCTCCTTCCAGGAAACCTGAACATGAATTCTAACACATAAGTTTTCAACTTTTCACAACTTATAAGCCAAAACAAATTCTCAGTAGGTCTTGTAAACCAAACATAGCCTTTACCACTAGTCATTCGAAGGCCCTAGGATATTTTAATGTCTCTACCCAATCACTTTCATAGTACTGGTCAGAAAAGTGAAACTTTCAATCGTATGTCTCCTGTTTTACAAGCCTTTGTTTTTAAAATGTACATTTACTTCTTCTTTATGTGCCTGGTTGTCTGTATGTGCCCCATTTGTATAGGCACCTGTAACAACCAGAATGCAATTGTATATTCTGGAACTGAAGTTACACACCACTCAGTCTGGGTTCTAAGAACTGGTCCTGGGTCTTTGCAAGAGCATCAAATGCACTTAACATCTGAGCCATCTCTCTAGTTCTACAAGTTGGACTTTAAACAATAGTATGTTATGGTAATGTCTGAGCATACAGAAAATCAGAGCTTAATCACCCAACTTGGATAATCACCAAGTTTGATTTGTTTGGTCTTTTTCCGTCTCTCCCAAGTTTTGTTTACTTATTTTTTTAATCGTATAATTTCAATCAAATACTGACCTAATGTTACCTCCAATTTTGTCTTTCACAGAATAAATACTATTAGAAGATTTTCCCATTGTCTATGCTTTTGCTTTTCAAGGATCCAGTTACCAATAGTCAAGGATGCTCCAAACCTATAAAATGGAGAATTTCAGAAGTACACACTGCATAGGTTTTAAACCACATATCATCCTGAATAAGGCGATGGAATCTCTCACTATCCTGGTACATCCCAGGTGAGACATGAAGCATCCTTTCATCCAGGGTACCCACATTGTACAAACTCTTCACTCACTAGCACTTAATAGACAGACAGATCTTGGGTTATCAAATATATTGTCACATTGCATGTGTCTAAACAACGCTTACTTTATTTAGTGATATCAACAAACAAAAGAATAGCAATTCTGGTGATTTGTAAATGCTACAAGGAAGATATAAAATGCTTTTTTAAAGAAAAGATGTATAAGTATTCAGGAAGAAAAATCCCCCAAATTCATATGCTGAAGTTGCTAAAAGTTCAACAAATCTTTGAACTTGTTCAAAAAGGAAAAGGAAATCCTTCAAGTTTGCTATCACACATCATGTTGTAACAGCCACAGTGTATGATCAGAGCTGAGTTAAGATGCAGAAGACATTAGATTTGTGCATATGTATATATAGGCTAGGAGAAATACCCATAACACAGTTACGGCTCAGTGCCTTCTAAGATATCGAGTAGTTGGGCAGGGGGTTAGAAGGTTCTGTATCCCCCTTAGATAAAGAAGACTACTCTGCTATCCCTAATATATTTTCAATAATTGCTTTGTGTCTTTAAACATCCAGTCCACACTAAAAGGCCTCATTTGTTTAAAATAATCTTTTAGAGTTGGCATGTTTATTCAGAATTTAAGCAATGCCTATTTATGGTACCTGATTACATGTGTAAATTTACTTAAATCTGCTCTTGGTCTAGAGCTGTCTATTCTGTTTTTACTTTTACTGAGCTAATGATTGACTTGTTGAAGGAAGAGGAGAAGAATAGTCCAAATTCAGTATCTGTTTGCTTTGGTTATCATTTAGCAAGTTTCTATATTTAATATATTTTCTGCAGACTGAGAGTTAGATTTTAAACATCGATTAGATTCCAAATTAATTTATTTTGGGAATTTCATTATTGGCCTTGTATTGGTAATATCTCACATTTAGAGGGTAATGATGTTTATGGAAGATCAAATTGATTAAGGGTGTAGTCATTCTGATGCTTTGCCTCAAGTACCCCTTTGTGAGAGGAGAGGAACCATCCAGCTCTTTACCTTCTACCCTGCTATCTCAGTACTGGTAGTTAATTAACTATGGATTCCTAAGGGCTGCAGATGTGACTCAGTGACAGAAGTCTCATGTAGCATAAACAAAACCCTAAATTTGATCTTCAATACCCCCCACATGCACACATATGCATACACATGCATACACGCATGCACACACAGAGAACAAAAATATTAAATCAGGTTTCTAGAAGCAATATGAAAAAGAGCAGCTTGTGTCTATCATCTAAGCTGTCTCCTGTAAATGACTTAGAGAGCAGTGAGCCAGTTCATTAGCTTTTGAGAGATCTTTGGAAAGTTTAGAGGTCAAATTATTCTGAATTGTTCTATCAATGGAGAATTGAGCCAAACCAAAAGAGGCACCAGAGAAACTGAGAGCGATTGGTCAGTTCACATAGTGCAGATTATTTTTAATTTCTACAATAAACTTTTGTTTATTGGTCTCTGTGTCTGTAAATAGAATAAGAACAGGTGATGTCTAAGTCTTCTTCAGTTTCCACTCTCTGTGAGTTTATGGTCTACATGAGGGGACCCTGGGTTAGCTATCCCTGTCTGTGAGGACTATTGCTGTGTACCAGAAATTAATTTGTACCCAAAGGACTCCACCTTTTAGCAGTGGAAAGAACATGTTCTAGATCCTGTCATTGTGTTACGATTTGAAGCATGTTCTCAGACTGTCACTCTGGACTGTTATCCCTTTCCAAAGAGTGAGGAACTATAGAAAAGGAATGTGGGTACACAAGGAAAACACAACTTCACCTTAGGAAGGCAGCAAAGTAAATATGGAGAGTACCTACCTTTCGTATCTTCACAAACTCCTGTGCTCTTAAAGACCTGCACTGCAAGGACAGAGCCCACCTGGACAAGGATACACACCTCACTCAGTCCTTGTCCTGAGCCACACCAAAGATGTGGACCTGCAACTGGGAGAAAATCTAAGGAGTGTTCAAGAAGAAAGAAGAGGCTTGTTGAAAAAACCTAGCTCTCAATAAACACTTAAAGGTTTCTTGTATGAAAGAAGAGAGAAGTCAAGGTCTTTCTGGATGATCTGCAAGACACAGAACATAGAAAGAGCCAAAGAATGGAAGTTGAGGTGGCTGCATTCAGGGCAAAATTAGATCTAGCCCTATGACATAGCCCTACGAGATGCATATCCTACTGGTGATATCCGCACTGCAAGAAAGTGTTCAAGTTGAATCCGTATCCCTGGCTACCGGAAATTCTTAGATCTGAATTCAGGGATCAGACTGGACTGTAGTTAGAATTGCCAATGATGTCACCCATTCATATTTATCTTCAACTCGACTCGCTCTATAAAGTGTTCACGCAAAACTTCCTTGAATACAAATTTTCTCTTGCTCTCATTCCTTAGCACATTTATCATTTAGTTCATACATTATGGTAGCTCAAATTAGCCTTTAGTTATATGTCATGTCTAGATGTGTCTCCTCCTGTTTCATGTATACTGCCACCACACCCCTCCCCCTCTGTGTGGATGTGCGCTTCTTTGTATTTGGGGACTGTGCAGAATGCTCTTCTTTTGTCTCCCATGCTGCTGCATTTGTGATAGAACACATGGATGTGCTCAATAAATGCATGTTGATATGGATTGAATTGATGTTCAGGGACTTTCACAAGACAGCGGAACTTTAAAGAAAAATCCAGCTTCATTTCCATCAGGACTTTCATAGCTGCTCAATGTATCCATTTGGCTTTGGCCTCCATCCCTTTTTTTTTTCTTTTCGCCACATCTTCCTACTCTCCAGCTATGTCAGCTTAAGAGGAAAAAATGGGGAACTTTTTGAATGAGAAATTTTTGCTGGGGTAACTGAGATAAAAACTGATTTTTCCTCTCTTTTACAGTTGAGCTAAACAAAGTAAAGTGAAACGACTCATGAATGTACACACTCAACTGCACACACATGCACAGAGGATTCTGAAATTAAGACTTGAGCCTTGCCAAGTGAGCTGGCCAAGTGATCCTGTGTAAGATATATGTACCTCTGTCAATCTGGTCCACCTGAACTCACAACGGTGGCAACGGCAAGAGAAAGTGAATGTAAAAGCCGTGTGTAGATTATAAACTATATGAATATCAAACAGCTTTTAAAGAGATTTTTTGTTTTATTTGTTTATTATGTATGTATGTATGTATGTATGTATGTATGTACTTATTATTTATGTGTGTGTGAGAGAGAGCATGTATGAGAGGGAGGGATGAGAGAGAGAGAAAGAGAGAGAGAGAGAGAGAGAGAGAGAGAGAGAGAGAGAGAGAGAGA
>JANHMN010000009.1:65167426-65205120 GCA_030674055.1 Rhabdomys pumilio | reverse complement strand
AGAGAGAGAGAGAGAGAGAGAGAGAGAGAGAGAGAGAGAGAGAGAGAAGAAACCACAGAAGCAAGAAGAGAACACCGAATCTCCCAGAGGTGGAATTGAATGGTGCTTGTGAGCTTCCCAATGTTGGTTCTAGGAACTGAACTCAGGTCTTCTGAAAGAGCACGAAGCACTTCTACCTGATGACCTATCTCTCCAGCACCTCAAACACTTCTTCTATTATTATGTCAAGAGCACACAAGTTACCTTACCCTTTCTTCTCCTGTGAAAGACAAATTCCATCCACAAATTGAGAGCAGTTAATCTTCTGCAGATGATTAGAATGGTTGTTTTTTCTTGGTGCATTAAGGAAAGAATGAATCCCTCAGTAAAACTGAAATCAAATGATCTCATGAATTTCAAGTTTAGAGAGAGCAGTAGCCATCACATTAGTATACCTGGACCTCAGTGCACAGAAACCAGGCAACATCAACAAGGTCTATATGTGTCTAATGAGCAGAATTCTCATTGAGAATTTGAATATGTGTGCTTTCATTTCTGCTCTTATTTCTAATGCCTTCCAATTATAAGGAAAAGTCCCAAGGTTGATAACATGGTCTTAAAAATTTTATATATATATACACACACACATATACATATATACACACACACATACACACATATAGCTATGTAGGAAAATACAATTTTTATTTTATTTTATACATGTGTGTATGTATGTATATGTATATATGCATAACTATCTCTCTATATATATATCAAGATATAAATATATATATATATATATATATATATATATATATAAATGAAAGATGAAGAGTTCTAGATGAAATGCTTGATGTAATTTACTAATGCATTCTGAAATACGGGTGTCACATGTGTAGCAGATGCATTATACAAGTGAAAAATAATAAATTACTGTAATGTGAAGCTCTTGTTAAAAGAGAAATATGTGAGATAATGTTTAGTTTGGAATTTTACTTTATTTGGATTATTTTAATCATACATAATAAACAATAGTATTTTATGAGTATCTTTTACAATTTTCTCATTTAATTTAGAATCAAATATAAATATTAAATCCTACCACCCATATGTACCATTTTGGGCATCTCTGGTCTCTGCAATGACAGTCATTGAATTCCCCCTCATCTTGTGGAGAAAGAGTATATAAATATAACTAATTCCTTTACTAACTCAGTTAGCTCCTCACATCATCCTCTTGAAGAATGATTCAGGTTTTATGTAGAGCTGTGTCCTTTCCAGGAGAGACATTTTTCTTCCAAGTGGATTTATGGATGACCCATGTTGCATCCCTGATAGTAAGGTAGACCTGTTGTCTATATTTCCATGTTGACACCACATCTATTATCTTGGAAAATGCTCTTCAGGTGTATTGGCTATATTTGCCCTTCCAGTAAGTAGTGTGGAGTTCATAAACTCATTTTTTTTTCTGTTGCTGGATTCTGCTGTTTCTACCCCAGACTATAATGGCATGGTGAGTTTTGTGGAGTCTGCTCTACAATACCTCAAAGATAAGTTAATATGAGACCTTGGTTCTCCTTTTCCTCAAGGTACCCTTTCTAATCTTCATGACATTTATCTATTCTCTCAGAAGGACTTAGTTCAAAATATGTAAATGAGTATCCAGGATGGAAACTCAATTATCTGCATTTAAATAATTTAAATCTCTATAGAATTACAAACTAAAGCCCATTCATTAAAGGAACAACACAGAACTGTACTCACTATGAACTATGCTACAAGTGACACCTGAAAACTCTGACTAACATCCAGAGACTGTTCTACACATGCCTTTAGTTTCATATCAACTCTAACATTGTCTTTCTGGCTATGAGAACTCTCATCTCTAAGTTTTAGTCTTAGCATCTATAAAACAAAGGAGGTGGTCTACCTGGTACAGAAAGGCCCTTAACACTCTATCATATAATGGTGGAATTTAATTTAAAATCTAAATGGTTGCAGCAAGAGAAGTGATCAATTAGAAAGTTCAGTTATTCTGAATTAAGGTTAAAGGCTAATATTGATATTTCCATGGTGCTTAAATTACAGCTGCTGTATATAACTGCAGGCTTGCTTCACCAGTAGTGTGGTAACACGGGGCCTAAAAGACAAATGTGTATTCAATTCCTGTTCTTGGAGGTACAGTTTCTATCGCCATGGTTGTAAAGTTAAGAGCTCATATAAAGATCCTTGGGCTGGGTAATTCAAGGATGTCTGTATACTTTCAGCA
Organism: Rhabdomys pumilio; assembly: GCA_030674055.1. NCBI lineage: Eukaryota > Metazoa > Chordata > Mammalia > Rodentia > Muridae > Rhabdomys > Rhabdomys pumilio. The sequence continues at coordinate 65,202,872 of JANHMN010000009.1, read as the reverse complement.
AATTACTCGACTTATTCAAGATGCTATGCTTTCAGCTAAGAATGGGCATAATTACAATGATCTCACACCTTCCCAGAAGTTACGAGATCTGTAATTTAAGTGAGAGCAATTAGAAAATACTGGATGCTAATCCAATTCAGGAAGTGTAAATAACTCCTAAATGTCAACGGCATGGTCATTATTGTCTACTGTGAAGTCTGTAGGCCAGGTGTTGACATAATCTAATGTGGGTGACACTCAATGAATAACATTGTATATCAACCTTTGCTTAGCAAAACACAGTATTAAATTTGAGGGGTGTGGGGAACCATTAAGTACATGCTCTGTGTAAAGGTGTCGCTATTCATCTCCAGGTGATCTATGATATGCAGAAAAGCTAAACCAATAGGAAAGAGTTAGCTGTTAATTGTTTGTTAATTGGACTTTTTTTTTTAGAGTTTATTGTGATCATACTGACCTCCAGTGTCTCTTCCTAGCCCCTTCCCCTAACTCCTGATCACTGTCTTCCTTGTGCTATGCTTCCTTCTGCTTGTACATCTTGTGCTGCTAGTCACAGATGCTGTATGTTTCTTCCATCAGTGGACAATCCATCTCACAGTATTTATTTTAACCTTCTGGCCCATTTTGTCTTCCCATCACCTCTTCAACAATGTCCCCTGAGACTCAGAGTTGGGAAAATAGATGTCCCATTTAGGGCTGAGCACTCAGTGATCCCCTGGTCTTCATCGCTTGCTAAATGAAACTTAATAAAGACCTAGAGTTACATTGGTATATGAGCATAAACGTAGAACTTTGTAAGTTATTTTAGTGATATAGCCATTAGTAAGACATTAGTAGTAAGTTTCTTTTGTGACATGTGAATTCCCTAGCAATTTATTTTTTATTTATTTAGACCATGTTTATAGTACCAAAAACAATTCCTTCCATGGAGCAGGCCTCAGGTGCTAGCAGGGCGTCACTGGTTTTCACCACAACAGTCATGTCACTGTTACATCAGTGAGCATATCTTATTTGTTAGAGTGGCACTGTAAAATGAATACAGAGACCAAAGCTAGATCAGATCATTGGAAGGGCTGTTTTTTTTTTTTTTAAGATATTTAGAAATCCAAACTAGTTACTTCCATTTCTCAAGAGTTATATATTGACAACTGGATATAATTTAAAATTCTATATGGAGCCAAAAGATATATGCCAACCAAAATATACCTTTCGATCAGATTTGTCTAGGTCATTACCAATTTGCCATCTGATCCGTGCTTTAGCTATCATAACTCAGATACTCACTAAGTGAATACAGGAGACTTCCCAGTCACTGAGGACAACTTCTCCTCCTTAGTGGTAAAGATCACAAAAGATTTAATTTGGGAGTCAAGCAGGTAAAGCTAGGTGGCTTTCCAGAAATGTGGAATGACAGTTCTAAGAAATATAAAACCAGGATGGGTGAGCAAATTTGCATACCATTTATCACTCAGAAGGGGAGTCTGTAGATGTCTGCACAAGTGGTTGCAAAACAATGGCTGGTAATACACAGATATATTTTATTTACAATCCCAGCAGCAGATTCCACTGTGACATCTCTAAGAAGCACAAACTTTTATTGGCCATATACTAAACACTGATCAGTGTCTAGTCTCCTTTGAATGTTCCACAAGGCTAAGCATAACTTAGAGATACCCCTTACATCTTTCGAGATCCCTGGGATCACAGTCTAATGTTGCTTGGAGTGAAAAGCAGTTGTTTTGTCTTGCAAATCTGTCGAAAAAAAAAATCTCTGATGTTTTCCCTCTCTATTCTATTCATGGGCTTGTTAATAAATGAATCAAACAACGCGCCAACCCATTTGCAGTTACTCAAGAGGAAAAACAAACCACAATAAAGCAACCACCTAGTAAAGATTCTAAGAAACAAGGAAAAACCAATCTGTCTCTGGCTGAGATAAAGTTAAACTTGGAAGTGCATTTTCTTTTCTCCTGTTCAGAGCTAGCAAGAGAACTACCCTGGAAGCCAGAAGACAGGTGCTCCCAGAATCCCGATAGATGCCTGACAGGCCCACATTCATCATTTAGTTCGCCATGAGAAATGGTGATCGGAGACTGATGTTATCAAACTGCTTAATCCCACTCTCATCACACTGCCTTTTCCTGAACCTTGCTACACAATGTTCTGGAAGAGAGATGGTCATTACATTCGCCTCTGATGGCAGTTTCTGATCACCAGCAGCCAGGGTCTGTCTAGAGAAGGCTTGGGAAGTATAAATGTATTTTTTAGGGTAGCTTATCCCTTTATCTTTTGATTTTTTTTCCAGGCATTCACTTGCTTTTATTTATTATCTTCTGGGTTATGTATTCAACAACCACTCACTGATTCCTTTCTCTAGTCAATCACAATTCTCTACTCTGAAAGCTTAATGTGAATCACACAGACATGAATGAATGAGGCATGCATAAGTGTACAGGAGCCACAGTTCCTACCTCCAGTGCTCCCAGTCCTCCCCAGTGCAGATGATAGACCAGTAAAGACATTAATGTGTTCATGATGGTTAGATATCAAGTGGATAGACGAAGTCATAACATGATGAGAGCCTTATGGGAAGACTGATATTCTCTGAAGGGTTCACAGAACACTTTCTAAGTGGAAAGGAATTTTGGGAAGTTGTACGGAGGTAGAAGTAGGTACATAGTCCTCAGCCAAAAGTTAGTTCATGTCTATAGTGAGCGAGAACATGGGTGAAAAGAGGCCTCGGGGGAAGAGGTGAAAAAAAAGTTAGTGATTGAAAGGCTGGAGAATATCAATTTGTCAAGCTTTGGGTTGTGTGAAGACAACTTGCCCCTCAAAGAAAAGTGGGTGATGATCAAGGAAGACACTTGACGTCAACCAAAAGCCATATATATTCCTGTGCACACATGTCTGCACAGAAACACATACACATGCTCCCCCTCTGCCAAAAGGTACATATGATCATCAAGTGTAATTATGACCGGAATTTTCAATGTGGGAATCCTAAAAGTGAATCAAAATGTATGGGACTATTTTTCAAGGGAATGGGTTTTCCCTGTAGGCCATTGAAGTTGTACCTGTTTTTCCCCTCTGTCAATCAAGTCTGGCTTATCAAGTGGTAAACATTTCAGGTATGCACTTAAAAACTATTGTTGTAATAATAAACATATTGTAGGATTAATAAACAGCCTTTGTCAGTAGTGTCATTACCAATGAGGCTTCTATTAACTTATGTACACAATCTGGCTCAAATTTTAAAATAAGGACTTAGGGTAAAGAAGCAAGTTTGTGGCTGAAATTTCTAGTTTGGTTTATACAGTAAAATATTACAGATTAACATTAATAATTCACTACATGAATTAAAGCTTATATTAAATTATGAGGAAATTTAGGAGCATATGGCATACTCTACAAAATTATCATTATTTACTGATATAAAAGTATATAAATTAGTTTATTTGAAATAATCTGATATCCTATTGGATATATTCAAACAAACAGCAAATAGCTGGTTCTATCCTTCCCTGCTATGTCCATAATCCTCATTACTTTCTTATTGTATTATAAACCATGGCTCCAGGCCCCAAGGAAAAAATAGTCTGCTCTAGTGCCCGTCCAAGATAATTTTTGTCATCTTAGAAGGATGTGTGCTTCATGGGATAAATCAAATAAATGAGTTCTCATTTGGAAGTCCATCTGGTGTGCTGAAGTAAGAACCAAGCAAGAATCAGGCCCTCCCTGGCTTTCCCGTGTGACCTTGTGTGTGACCTTGTGTGAGTCCGTTACTCCTCAGAGAAGCACATGCTGCAAGTATTTCATGGAGGGAAAGATGTTTCACAGACAAAAGAGCCGTGCTCTAGAGAGCGCCAGAAGACCGAGCTCCTGTCAATGCTAGAGGGTTCCTAACGACAAGTGGGCTGCTCACTGTACTGTTCCCCACTCCACTTCCTCTCCTGCTCCTTAATTAGCAATTCCTCTCATTTCCATCATTCCCAGGTATATTCTCAGCACTTTCCTTCACTGACTACAATAATCTTAATTTATCATCTTTATTTAATATCCTAATTTATTGAGTGCTTAGTATAATCCACACAGAATTCTAAATGATTCCCATATATCAAGCCATTTATCTTTACAAAAGTCATATATATATATATATATATATATATATATATATATATATATATATCACCATCTACAATAAATACAAATGACATCAGACACAAAGTCTTTAATTAAGTTGCACACAATTATATGATGCCAGGCAGCACCTTATCAGAAGTGGTCTGATATGGCACACTACTTTTTTTTTATTATAGTCACTCATGTCCCCTAGGATAGGTGCTTATCAGAGTATTCTGATAGCTCATTTCAATGTGCACATTCTTAACTTTCTGTGCTACTCTCTTTAACCATCCTTGAGAGAACAGAATCTGATTTGTTTTTTTTGTTGTTGTTGTTTACATTGGGTTGGCATTGTTTGACACATGAAAGGGAGGGCCTTATAATGTTTAAATGAAAACACAACTTGTTTTCTAGAAGAATGATGAAACTTTGGATATTTCACCATCATAGTTCAATGAGAAAATTTCAGAGTGGTGCCCATGAATATCTGATTTCTAAGAGCTGTATTCAGTGTATTATGAAGAAACCACTTTTCCTCTGTGGTTGGAATTCTGTTCTAGGTAGTTTTTTTTGCCACCTTGACACAGCCTGGATATAAAGAGCCTTAAGTAACGAATTGTATCAGTCAGATAGATTGGTCTGTGAGGGACTGTCTTGACTGTTGATTAAGGAGGGCAGCTCACTTGTCCTGCACCTTTCATACATAGGTAGACTTGTGCTGCACAAGGAAGGCAGCTGAGTTTAAGTATTCAAGCAAGCCAGAAAGCATCTTCCTCTAAGGTCCCTGCTTCTGTTCCAGTCTGGAGTCTCTACCTTGACTTCCTCCCATGATCTTTTCTGACCTGCTAGTGTAAGTAAAGTTAGCTGTTTATTCCCTAAGTTGATTTTTGCTCAGACTGTTTTATCACAACATCAGAAAGCAAATTAACACAACTTTCATAAACATAATCTTGATCGATCTGTGTTTTTCCCAATAGAATGTCATCTAAAGCTCTCTAAGCGATTGTCTCCTGGAAACCAGTTTCTTTTCCTGACTAAAATTCAAGTATATTTCTGTTTAACTTTACTATATGACATCAGAATTAAACAGCTTAATTCTGATGTCATTCACCTCCTATTATAACTTTAATTGCATATAAAGCCAATTTTATATTCTTTATTTTTAAATTTGAGATAGTAAAATAAGAAATTGTAATAAGTAAAAGTCAGTGACCACTGTTCAATTAAATGATTTTGTTCCTAGTAGTTCCTATTTATGAATGGATTTACTTTTCCGTATTAACAAATTAGTTACACAGGAACTACTACCATTGATTAAGGACCAATGCCCATTACTCTTTTACTTAGATAGAACAGTCTGGGCAACACTGGAATTACCTTTTTCTCTAACATAGCCCATGTTGCTGTGTAATCTACTTTTTTTTCTCACCGAGTTGCTAATAATATGTCTTGACACTGTATGTTTAATGTCCCAAACACTTATTTTGTTGAATTATTTTGTCACTTAGGGAATTGTTGATTACTTATTTTGGAGAAGTCCATAAGTGTATAATAATATGACAGTAGAAAAAACAAAGGATCATTAAATAAATGTATCCAATGTCTGTTTAGGGTCCTGCTGAGCCTCCAGAAAGTATTTAAATGAACAAAAGACAGACATGTTCCTAAAAACCTTATATTATATAATATAACTTATATATGTCCTTAAAAATTAAGCTTAGTGATTTGGAGTTGGAGTATAGGCAAGATATTCTATAGTATTCACTGTCATTGAGAAAACAATGACAAGAATTGAAAACTTACTGTAGAGGCATTCTAAAAATATAACAAAAATGAATGTTAATCTTGTTTGTCACCTTTATACGATCTAAAATCATCTAGAGTAGTCACTAAGCATACCTGGAAGGGATTTTTTAGATTAGGCTGGCTTTAGTCATCATTGTGGAGATTATCTTGATTCCTACTCAAGGTAGGAAGACTCACAACCTCCCTGGAATTGGGTACTGAACTGAATAGGAGAAAGATAGCTTAGTACCAGCATTCACTACTCTCTATTCTTGACTGTATACACTTATTCTAGCCTTCTTGTTTGCCCTGCTGTGGTGGAATGGAGTCTCCCAGAACTGTTAAAAGAGATTAAATCTTTTTACTTCTTTAGGGTATTTGAGGGTGGGAACAGGATGTGTTGTGACAGCAATGAGGCAAATAGCCAACACATTATAAAAGTGGATTGTTACAGAAGAGGTTTTGGTTACCCACCAGAACTTAGTAAGTATGAAGGAGCATTATTTTCATGGACGTGAAAGTGAAAAAAATGGAAATAAGAATGTGGAGCCTAGAGATGGCAATGCTATTCCATTAAGTCAAGAGTCTGGCTGGGCTCTCAACTCCCTGTGTGGGAAAGTATCTCACTTATTCCCTTGCTGGAAGTACAGCCTTGTGTTTATCACTCTGCATCCGCCACTTTTCTGGACGTAGTTAATTCATCCAGTAATACACTTTTCCCAAAAGGCCAGTCAGTCTACATCCAGGTTATGGATTGCCTTGGTGTGCAATGATGAGATAAGTCAATCAAAGTCTTTCTCTCTCAAAGTTCAACTGACATACACCAGGTAAGGACAGTTATATGTAGAAATTGAAACTAAAAAGATATGGCAGGATGGAAATGTATAGTAGGAGCCAATGAAATTAGAGTATATGAGCCATATATACTGTGACTAAAATTATGATAGAATAAATAATATTTATGGCTTTTATATCAAACTAGAAACTGGTGCTATATCAATTTGTGTTCTCCCAAACACAAACACAAAGCAAATCCTTATTTGGGGAAGACTTATTTGGTCTGAAGAAATAAAGAAACAGTCACTTTAAAGATACATCACAAAATAGCAGGGACATATTTTCATGGAATCTTCATGGGAAATGTAAGTAATATCTATCAGAACTGTCTATTTAGAGAATGAGAGTGGAAATAACTTAAGATACTTTCTTAGCAAATAGTGAATGCAGCCAAAGCAAGTTTCTGCTAGTATCTTAGCTATTAGGGGTTGTTCTATATAAGGCAGTGGACATACTCCATGTGTTCAGCTGCCATCTCTATGTAAACACAGACAACACTGGGTACATGGAAAAGAACACATTGGTCTGTTTAATAAATACCAAGTGTTAATTTAGCAAAGATTTGACCATGAGAATAGTAACTGCTTTTGGAGTAATGACATTATGAATTAAGGTTATGGTAACTAGCAATAGTTTACTTCTGGCTATGAATCTTCAGGATTTTCAGAGATTTAACAAATGAGCCAAAGGATGCTATGTTAAGTATCACACTCTTACAATTTTGATGTCTTGAGAATGGCATCAACCTTAATTCTTTTCAAGAGTGTATTGTCTATTTTATTTTACTGTACTGGTGAGATATTTGTGGAACATGTTTCTAGGATTCTAGTGACTTTTATTTTTTTTATCATAATGGATCTTAGAACCATTGTGAATATTCTACTTCAAAGTATATGATACGTCTTTATTATGCATTAGAGAGCTAGCTATAGGAGATACACAGTTCTGTGTTTTGCCCTCCCCCCCCAAGCTGCTGCTGCTTCTTCTTCTTCTTCTTCTTCTTCTTCTTCTTCTTCTTCTTCTTCTTCTTCTTCTTCTTCTTCTTCTTCTTTTTTGAAAATTAGAAATCTGTATGTACAAGTCAAGTACTAAAATTATTTCAGTTGTTGGGGATGGAATGATGGATTCGTGGTTAAGAGTACAAACTACTCTTACATAAAACCCAAGTTCAATTCTCTATACTCACATCTGACAATTCACAACCATTTGTACTTCCAGCTCTAGGGTATCCAATGTCCTCTTTTAGTCTACAGGAGCATGTGCACTTAACATGCATAAACCTAGACATGTACACATACACATAATTAAAAATAAAAATAAATTAGTTTTTAATGGAAATTTGGATAGCATCTTCTCACTTAGAATCTACCAAGCTCTGATTGCAGTTTTGGCTAATAAAATTATATAGGGACACATTTTAAAGGTGAGCATATTTTGAAGCAGTCACAGAAGTTAGTGTGCTGCACATGTCTTTAACAAAAGGAGGCTAGTCTTTATCTACAGAAGATATATGTATATATACATATGCATACATATACACATACATCATATACACACACACACACACACACACACACACACACACACATACTCATACACATACATATACATATGCCTCAGGTGTCTCAGAGACATCACGATTCACAATTCCCAGCTCATTAATCTAAACACCTTTATGCTAGTCTAAGGCCCCTATTCATCTTCATCAGGCCATGTTTCTAATAGAACACAATGTGCTATACATCCCAGTTTCTTCCTATTCTTACAATTACAGATTCAAAATTAAATTTTGGTCGGGAGTTTGAGCATTCCTAGACATCTAGGCATATGAGACAAAGGATACTTGAATCCTGGCGGTGGACATATTCTTGCTTTACTTCTGTTGTTTGAGTTGATTGGTATCCTTGTTCAAAATCAATGTAAGGGAGCTAAAATTTGTACTGACTTCATAAGACACATTTCAAATATATGCCAGAATTGTCCACTGAAAAGATGAGGAGAAGGTCCTTTTGCCTAAAATTTCTCATTTCCAATTACTGATCAGTCTTCTTCAAGAGTATGAAACAGTCTTGTTCATTCAAGTCCTGCATGTGAACTAGCTGAGCAATCCCTGTCTGCTGATATTCATATACTAGCAGAAATTGAGTGACCAAAAAATTGCAGGCCCATGAAATGCACTTGATGCAGGACACTGTGACTGTGATTTGATTCAGAACCCTCCTGGGAATTTCCACTGTATCTGCATCTGACACCAGAGAGAAGGTCAAAGAGACGAGAGGTGGGGCATGTGTAATCTCTGATACCGTGGGTAAAGTAAATCCTCAATGCCATGGACTCAAGATCCTCTCATTAACAACCATCCATTAAATGGTACTTTTAGCACTTTAAAAGAGATCTCTTTCTCTTTTGTCATTCAAGGGGGATCAGAATGGGGAAAGGATAAAGGAATACCTTTTCCTCTCAGAGAAGAAGTTGGTCTAACACACATTAGTCAGAATTTGGTCACATGACCTTACTGGCTATTGCATAAGCAAGAGTATGAATTCTACTATATTCTGAGTTTTTGAATACCTGTTTAAAACAAAACATTGTTCACACATACAGATCATCTTTGAGATTCAAACTCAGAAGTATGTAGAGAGCTTTTGTTCCATTTTGTTTTGATTTGTTGTTGTTTCAAACAATGGTTAGGAAGTGTTCCACTTGTTTGACAAGGAGGCCCAATGACTTTCAATAGCCAGAAAAGATTAGTACAATAAATAGAGTCTGCATGCATTTTGAATGCTGTGAAGAATGGCTAGATAGGTAGGTTAAAAAAAAGTTGATATCTTTCTATCTACAGTTTCATATACATATTCAAGTATAATATACCTGAATATTTGAGGTTTATACCTACTTACTTAATTAAAAATATACCTTAGTATTCCATTCAAATTTCTTTACATAATTCATTTTATATCATTTAAATAATGTAAAATAAAATTTTAATTTACTTTTTAAATAATATATTTAGGGCATTATTAATTTTTGTACAAGTGTTAGCATAAGTAAAGTATACTTAAAATTTCAGGAAAATGTAGAAAGTTTAATAAAATGTGCCATGAGTATCTGGGCAGGCGAGGCTAAGAGATGCGATTACAGAAGGAAAAAAAACAGATACTATGAATACTGAGCCAATTCCATAGAAGCATGGCAAGGCAAACTAAAAAGCAGAAATAATGACCAAGCTTAGAAATCAGTCTCTGAACTTGCTGGTGAGTGACAGCAATCTTAGTTCAGAGGAGGATTGCTCCAAGTTTTAGGTTAGCCTAGGCTAACAATAACAAAGACTGGAACATCCAGGACTATTTTCTGTATCCTGTCTCAAACAACAACAATAATAACAACAAACTACACATAAGTAGAAGCTATGGTAAGTATATTAAAATTCAGTTGGTGGTATATAGACAACAGGATAGACATATGGGCAGTTGCCAGACACTGTTTGAAATGGAACACTACAGTGAATACACTTGAGCTCCAGCTGCTGAAATCCACAAGTATTCCTCAATTTCAGCAGCTTCCAGCATTTTATATCTCTAACTTGAGGCCCAGGACTCTAACTTACCTTCTGCTTGCTCACTGCTCCTTCCCATTTCCCTGCATTCCTTTGAACTTGAGATTACTCCAGCATGCTTGTATTCAATCAGATCACAGTATCATTGAGACCTGAGCAGAAACAGTAAGAATATCTCCAAGTTTTCACACTGGCGGCTGGAGACTGGGACAGACTGCTACATGAATGATGCAGTCATCAGTCAAAACTGCAAGAGACAAGAATGTCCCTTGGATTAGCCCAATCGAAGAGTGCTGTGTGGATGGTAATCTTTCTTGTCTCCTTTGTCACACTCATATTTTAATTATTTGTCCTGGTTGATTTCTTAATCCCTTGACACTCCCCTGGCTTTTTTTTCCTTTCTTCTTGGGAAAGGAAGAAATACTTTTTTGTATTTTATCCTAAATGCTCCATGATTTCAGGAGTGCCATCTCACCTCCTTCCTTATTGGGCATCTGGATGGGATCATTTCAAGTAAGTTATTGCTGACTGCTCAGGATATGATCTGTGACAAGCTGCCCCAGTGATACAAGTTCTAGATGATATCCTCCCTCATCTCTCCTCCCCAGTGTAGCGGGAGATCATGTTTGACCATAAACGTAGAAAGTAGAGCATTTCACTCTTTCACTCTCCTTCACCCAGGCGGCTCAAAGTGGACAAGAAAGGTATTCATATCAATATCAACTTTTACAAAAAAAAAAAAAAAAAAAAAAAAAAAAAAGCTTATACATTGTGACACAATAAAAAAAAAATCACAGACAAAGATGATGTTGGCTTTGCCTAGGGACCCTGGGTTAAGTATAGAAACATTTGGGATAAATCTTACAAGATAAAGAGACAGTTAAAGAAACAAGGTAGAAAGAACTGACAGTAGAAAATCATTTTTTTTTATCCATAGGTATAGAAGATTAATAAATGTAGATTATTGAGAGCAGATATAGAGAGAAGGTCACAAGAGAAAAAATGGTATAAAATGAAGATTAATATGAAGATCACTATTTTCTTGGTGGGGATTTTGAACTTTAAACATTTACTCTTTTTTTTTTTTTTTTTTTTTGCCCAGCAATGATTATAACAGTGGTATCATGTTCAGAAAGGTTATTAAATACCACACATTTTGCAAAGTAATATAATTTTCTTAACAAGCTATGCAGGACACTCAAAGCCTGTGAGTTTGTGTTCAAGGTGAAATTGAAATAAAAATAAAATGACCAGTCAGCTCTTGGAAATCTGGAAGATAGCAATGACATGAGCCTAGAGCAAATAGCTATTGGTATCTGGGCCCTCGTTGAAGCTATACTGTGGGCACTTATGTCAAAAAGACGGTGGCACTATTGAAGGAGATACAGAGGGGAGACTGCAAATGAAGAAAATAGGAGTTTCTTATAATTGTCTGAAGAAAAACTCAAAATTGAATGAAGCACCAAAATCAAGGTGAGAAAATAATTCTGAAAAAAATAAAACAGCTATTTTAAGCCCAAAGTTTACCAAGAAACTCATTAAGTATACACATGTACATAACACCCCCACACATGTACATAACACCCCCCCACATGTACATAACACCCCCCACACATGTACATAACACTCACACACACATGTACATAACACCCCCCACATGTACATAACACCCACACACACATGTACATAACAACCACACACACATGTACATAACACCCCCCACACATGTACATAACACCCCCCTCCACACAAACACAAACATATATATGTGATGTAGTCTGAAAATTTTAGAATAAATGATAATCCAGCAAGCTTACAGATACCTAGCCTGAAAATGTCCATTCTGGAAAGCAAGACTAGTGCTCTAAAAATACTCATAAATTCCACATTTGAAGAAAATATTTCTCATTCACGAGTGGATATGTAGTGGCGTTTTAACGTGGCATAGCAAAAAATGGCTACATGTGTGAACTGAATCTACCTGAGCAAACACAGTTTCCCACCTAAATGGATAGATTGCCTATTAGTAGATACCTGACCTTCTGTGCCTCAGTTTTCTCATCAATAAGTGAAAGAAAATTATACCAATTTCATCAGGCCATAGGTGAGGTTGTGATGAGATAATTGCATTTAAAACACTTAATCTGGTACATAGAGCCGGCTCAATAAATAATAGCTATTATGATTATGCTGGGGCGATATGCAAAGGGAGCCGCCACTGCCTGACTTTTCATTAACCACGCAACACTGGGGAGTTTTTGGCAGCAACCACAAAGCAGTTTGTTGGCACACAACCTTTCAATTATCTGCACTACTGATCCCCACCATTAGCATGGATAAGAGAAAGTGTGCAGCAAAGATAAGCCAGAGGGTGGGAAAAAGAATCAGTCTAGCCATAGATCTATATAATTCCCTATTAGGATTTAGGAGCCATTCTCATGGCTCCAGATTTACATTTTCAAAGAGAGGAGCTCACATTCTTCACGTTGAGTTCTCTATGTCTTGTACTTGACCACAATGGGTGTTAACTCTTCCTGGTTGTTTCTGTACTGTTATATAACAAATTTCTGCTTAAGAAGATATACTCAAGGGCCTTTTTTTTCTGTAGACTGCAATATTTTAGCTCTGGCTTTATTTTCAGTGCTGTTTCTCTGTCCAGTAAGGTTAAGAATTATTTAGGTTATTTGAGAGTCGTTGGAATGATAATAAAAGTCACACCTTATTTGACACTGAAGTCTTATTGTGAAATGTGGAGGCAGCTTTTATTATATCTCATTTATTTATTTATTTAACAAGACTGTAGAGATTTCCCTTAGAAGTGTTATAAATTAGATGTGGGATAAATTTATTGGTTTTCCTTTTTGGCCACTGGAGGGCTCTCATATTTTTCCACTAATGAAATGGAAACCTTGAACCCGGCTAAAAACTAGAAATCAAAGATCAAAGTTTAAAGAAGGCTCTTCTAGTTTGTTCCCACAAACAATGTGAGATAGAAATTTGGGAGCAGGTGAGTTTTTGAGGCTTCAGAGTAGAAATGTTGTCTTTTGAGACAGATGCTAAGACACTCAAGAGGACTCATCTCACACTCAGGGAGAGGTTGACTGTGCCCACTTTTTTTTAATGCTATCAGTGTTCTGTTGCCTTTCTTTTGGTCAGTTGCTTTTCTTCCAGAATCCTCTCCTTGAAATGCTGTTCCTAGAACAAAATACTGACTCCCAATATTTTTGGAATCATTCATTTTCTCTTATCAATTTATCAGTGCTCTGTCTGCCTTCACTCCAGAGTCTCTCCCTATGATGATTTTCCTAATCACTATACAGTGACTATACTATGTTCCAGAAATTCTTTTATTCCAGTAGTGGTTATGGAGACACACAGTCATACTCTCACACACAGACATACATTCACACACACACACACACACACACACACACACACACACACACACACAGAGAGAGAGAGAGAGAGAGAGAGAGAGAGAGAGAGAGAGAGAGAGAGAGAGAGTTGTAAGAGTTGTGCTGGTAATAGTCCTTCTGTATGAACTCAGGTAAAGTACAGTTATGGACAGTGACTATCTCTGATTTCAGGTGTTCTGAATACCTATATGAATTATACAAGGAACAACGCCAGGTATTTTAAAAATCATAAAATTCATAGACATGAAAATAGTCTAATCATCTGTCTGGCATGAAAGAGGAAGTCTATCTGGCTTTGAAAATACTCCTCAATCGTAACTAGTGGATGAAACAGGTTGAAAGTCTGGCTCTTTAGGGAGATATTTGAGCAGACCCAGTCTGTCCTTGGTCTATTGGTTTGAGGGGACTGGTCAGAGGAAGTCGATCTAGAGAGTAAAAGGTTAGAACTGTAATCATCTAGGCATCAGGAAAGTGCCACAGCTTAAAATCGGTACAGAGACCTAGAGGTGCATCTACCACTGACTGCCCTCCATCCTGAGGCAACTAAATAACTGAGCCACCGAAGAACTATTAGCTTTTTAGTGAGAGAAAGTCTCAAGGTTCAGCAACAGAGAGGTGATGGGTTAGCCTACCACAGTCCTTTCTGAAGTTCAGCAACAAAGGGGTGTTGGGATAGCCTAACAATCTTTTCTGAAGTTTAGAGTTCAGAGGTTTTCCTTGGTACGTATCCTGTATGTATATGTGTATGTATGTATGTGTGTATGTGTGTATGTGTGTATGTGTGTATGTGTGTATGTGTGTATGTGTGTATGTGTGTATGTGTGTATGTGTGTATGTGTATGTATGTATGTATGTATGTATGCATATATGATGTACTTATTTTTTATAATTTCATACTTAGATAATACATGGTAATGATATTTTTGTTATGTATTTATATTGGTTAGTTTTAGACATCATGGACTCAGTGTCTTGATAAGCCCTCTGGCTTTGTTTGACTTCATTCAAGTTCAACTTCAGCACATAAGCTTTAGCCCTAGAGGGTTTTGTGTGCGTGGTTCTGTCATAATTGTTCACCCATCCGAACTGCTGTTGGAAGCTCTCATCTTTATATATAAGGTCTGGCTGTTTCACAGCCCCTTCTAGTGCACTTCCAAATACATGATATGACCACTGGTGACCCCAGGTGACTACCAAAGTTTTCCAATACATTAACAAAAAACAATTTACAAATACAATAACAGTAAAGCAACGGCAATAACCATTCACTAATGGTGACAAGCGTATCATCTTACTAATATAAGATGAAAATAACATGACATGGAGTAACAAGATAATACAGTAGAACATCTTGTTATCTCCTCAACTTGTCTGTAAGTTTAAAGCTGTTTAAAACTCAAAAGGTGGAATAAAAGGTATCGGTTGATTATTTACCAAGTATGACTCACTGTAATTTAGAGTCAAAGATGCATCATGGCAGGAGTTTGGACTGAGGGGCACAGGTACCCTAGAGCTGCTGATGGATATGGAGAGAGATGACCATCAGTCCTAGGAGAGAGGAAAAAGCACCTCCTTTATTTAGGATAGTTTAGTATTCCCAATGTGCTTCCTATCCAGATCATTAGGCTTGCTACTCCTTCCCCAGAGTGCTTCCCTCTGCAGAGCACCAGTTTGTTTTTCTCTGAGCTCCTCACATTAGTTTTCTAGATTTTTGTTGTTGTCATTGTTCTTTGTGTTTGCTTTTTAATCACCTTGCCTCTTTGCTTGAATTCTCATCTCCAGCCCTGATTCTGCTTATTCCAATCTCCCTTTTCTTTTGACATGTGTAGAAATACCTATACCTGCCCTGTTACTGTCTCCATTTGTGACTATTAAAGACTACTGTGAGATTATTGGATTTCTGATGATGGACGCTTTCTAACATTTTATGCAAAGACATAATGTCATTTAGAAGACAGAATTCTTGTCCTGGGAACGTGTTCTTTTGTTTCCCTGTCAAGGGCCAATTCTATTTGCATATTTTCTGTCATTCTGAGAGGCCATACCATCTTGTATATCTATGTACCTTGGTCCTTTGTCTGCTACTAGATGGACTTACAAAGCCCTTCAAAGACTCAAACAGAATACCTTAGTCCCCAGTCCCACGGTGTTCAAAGATGAATGGAATCTACAAACTCCAACATTACCCATGGATTAATTTGTTGGTGATTTATACATGAATGGACCACTGAGAGGTAATGAAACTCAAGAAAGTGAGATCTAGTTGGAGGAGGTGAGACTTTAAAGACATTTCCTTAGAGAATATTATTTGTCCCTAGCCAATACCTCTCCGCTCTCTCTCTCTCTCTCTCTCTCTCTCTTCTCTCTCTCTCTCTCTCTCTCTCTCCCTGACTTCTATAAAGTAAGTAACCTCCTCTACTACAGGATCTTGGTGCCATAGTTTTCAGCTCCATGATAGCTTCAAAACTTACACAGCAAATCAACTCTGAACTTAACCCTCTGATACCATGAGCCAAAATAAAATCTTTCTTCTTTTAACTTGATTTCCCCAGGTATTTCATCACTGTAATAAGAAGCTAACAAACATAGTTGGGTTTTGTATCCCAACTCCAAACAGAAACTATTGTCACTATTTCTCAAACAATACAGTATAGCAAATATTTATGTAAAAATTATATTATATTAGGAATAGCTAATCAAGAGGTGATTTAAAGTCTATAGGAGGATATGTGTAAGTTATTTGTAAATCCTGCTACCCTCTCAAAATAATAAACTTGAGGTTGGAAAGATGACTCAGCAGTTAAGGGTACTAGCTGTCCTTCCAGAGGACCCAGGTTCAATTCCTAGCACTCACAACAATATATAATTGCAGTACCAGGGGATTTGATAATTTCTTCTGGCCTCTATAGGAAGCAGGCACATATGTGGCATGAAAACATACATGCAGACAAAGCAACCTTAGGCATGTAAAATAAAAATTAAAATTTTGCTATCCTACAGGTTTGAGTAGAGGTTCTACAACCAATCTGCCATGAAAATCTATCAGTTCTACCTGCCACTTTGACCTGCAGTAACATATCCTCCCTGTTAACACTGTTGAATATTTTTCAAGTACAATGTAATTTTTTTCAACACAGTATTTCTTTTTAAGCCCTTCAACTACATATTATGCTTAGTCAATATCTACTTTCTGTGTTGGACACATGAGAGGCTTCCTGCTTCCTTTGAAGCTAAGGGTTACCAGGTGACTTGTTCTGGCCAATGAAATGAGGCCTGAAAGGATGCAGGACACTTCCTTGTCAGAGCCTTTAATTGCTGGTATATAACTTGCTGGGCATCTCTTCTCCTGCTGTGAAGATCATGGAAACACATGTTGATTCAGAGGTGTCAGAAGATCAAAGCCGCCTGGAGGACTGAGCCAACACATGGAAGACAGCTGCCCTGGAGAGTTGCCCAGACGTGCAGGGGGCTATGTATGAGTGAGTAAATTTTGTTGTATTAAAAAGGAAACTAAGATTATGGGTATGTTTTTAACCACTGGGTAACCTAAAATATCTTGACTATTACAGTTGAAAAGAAATCTCAAGGGCATACTACATTGTTAGTAATTCATGATATCTTAATATATTACCTCTTCCAGAGTATTTCCATGGTGATGTGTGATCTCAGGAGACAAGAGATCTTCACTGAGAGGAATGATCTACTAATGATGGAGCAGGAGACTCTTGGGCACATTAGAGAAGGTGGCATTTGGAGATAAGACAGTCTTTCCATGCTCTCTAATACCAAGATTGTGTCTGGACAAATATCTGTACACAAACACATATAAGAAGCACAATCTTTATTAAAAAGTGAGGAAGCTGGAAGACCCAGTTTCTTGGTTCCTTCTTAACCCTTTCTAAACAGCATCAGCCTGGCCATCTTGGCCATTCATTGTGTCATCAGCATACCTTCTGTTTGTAATTTAGTATAGTTCTACTCTCCTTCTTAATGATATTCCTTTTCCTTTACACGCTGGGATATAAGTTTTAATGTATGGTTTTATTATTATCAGGCACATGGGTAGAAAATGAGAACATCACAGGTCAAACCCGGGTCCTCTAGAAAATAGGTACAAATAACCTTGAGCTCATTATCGGAGGTAAGGACCCAGTTAAACACACTTCCTCAGCAATGTGTCTTCCTTGACAGCTTCCGAAGTGACCTCTTACCTTTGTTCATCCTTATTCTTACACAGAACACAGTAGCCTGTTTTCCTGGTCTAAGATCTGTCTCTTGGTGTTTAGGCCTCAGGAGTTTGTCCTGGAGACTTCAGTTTTGTTCTTTAGAATGTGATGAAAGTGGCCTTACATGGCTTCCAAGGTCAGGTTGTGAAAAGCCAGACTTCTTTCCCAGCCTCTAGAATCATTCTCTTCTACAATTTCTTTCTCCTCAAAAGAAAGCTAAATACCATGCAGCATTTGACCGCTCAAAACTATGGCTTTCTAAAAAAGTCCACAAAGACCATGAAGATGACAAATGGAAACAGGCGGATACCTGAGCTGCTGCAGTTTGTGCCAGCTCAGTCAGTAGAAGCAACATATACAGGAAAAGAAAAGAAACCCTCTGCTTGTCCTAGATGACTCTGTCCGGTTCTAACTGCTGTTTCTCCAGAACTGCATGAATCCCACCAGGTAATCATCCCGTGAGACAGTCAAACCACATATCTCCAGTTAAGTGACAATAAACTGCTTGATTTTAGGTAACTGAGGTTTGGGGAGGCTCGCTTTACCTTGACAAGTGCTGGGAGCTGAAACCTGCCTTGTAGGCTCTTCTTCTCCACATGCTCATTTTGTGTTGCTGCTATACTCTTTTCTTTCTTAATTAATAATTTATACAATTGGCTCATTAATACCATAATAATTGATAACATAATGCTTTGAGGGACTTTTTTTTCCAGTTACAGTGAGGACTGTCCCATCTTCATTTTGTACTTGGAACTTGGCAGAGAGTCAACAAATATTCCTTTATTGATTGCTAAGCTCCTTGAAGTTGGGACTGCATAACTCCCACCAACATGTCCAGCCTGTTGATGTCTGCTATCTCCCACAATGCTTCTGTTTATGGCTGATTTTTGAGGGTATTTGCTCTTTATCTGCCTGATAACCTACATAGTCTAACCTGAATGAATCTTTCACTTCGTTTATAACCTGTTTCCCACAACTTTCTTCCTTGCATGGCCGATGAGCCCAAATCTTTAGCACCTAAAGTTTAGCCTAACTGGGCCAGACACATTAATGTGAATATTTAATCGCCCTGTTCTCTGTAGTAGAAAATCCCCCCTCATTGGGTCCATTCAACTTTATGAAGACTTTCATCAGAATCTAGCTAAGAGACCCCTTTAAGCCTTTCCCTTTCTTTCTCACAGGCCGTTGGTCTTTTTTCTAGGATTCTTATGACCTCTTGAGCACTTTTCCCTCAGTGTGGTAATGCACTGACTGCTAGGTATTCTGTCTTAGCCAGCAAGCCTTTCAAGGTTGGAGACTATAGCCTGTTTAACTTTGCCTTACTTGCACAGTAAATGGCACAGGCATGTTGATCAATAAATGAGTGTGGCGTGATTGAACGCGTTTTACAAGGAAAGAACAATCACGGACGAGATAAGAAATAAACACAATGCTGAGTCCTTTGTCACTACCAAGTGCTGTTGATGTACCATGGGCACTCAGCTTCCTGGCTACTCCTGCCTGTCTCTCGCCTTGCCTTTCATCTTTCTCCACACAGCCAACAGCCATTCTCTAATCAATGCGGCTGCCTGTCTCGGAACCTTCTCTAGTTTGTACTTGTTTGGCTTTTTTTTTTTTTTTTTTGTCCTGAGATGCCTGAAGCCTCTTCATGTTCAGCCCAAAATAGCTCTGACCTTTCAGCTGCCGTGTCACCTGGCAGCTCATATCTGATTTCCTTTTGCAAGAACCTCGCTCTCTGGCTTTTAGCATTTCTGCTGTCCAGGTTTCTCTTGCTGCTTGCTGGGTTGCTGATTGTGTTTTTCCCTCAGAGAATCTGGTTCCTCCCTCACTCCTCTTTTTTTTTTCTTGGTTTGAACTCTATCTGACTGTTTATTTCTTTTCCCCCAAGCATTCAATGGTGCGTGATAGGGGATGGGGGGAGCAGGATCAGGAAATAGGAAAGGCTATTGCCTGGTGATTTCTCTTTTGTGGAGAAGCCCACCTAAGACCTGGAAAATAGTGCTATGCCAGCTCATTCTGCCTTCTTTCCCTCCCAGGACAAACTGTCCCCAGCTGTGTTTTCAGACTTCACACAGGGTAAGGAAAGCTATTTGTTGTACTGGGGTTTCGGGTTATTGGTTTCTTTCTCATTTTTCTTTTTATGTTTTACTTTTAATTCTTAGGTTTTTTTTTTTAATTTAATATAATATCTACCCCATGATCACATGCAAACCAGAATTCTTTCAAAGACATTGGTAGGAACTGTCTTTCTCAAGTGCTAGTCATATATACTCCAGCTGACATCCTCTGCCAAATGGCTTCCAATGGAGAAAGAGAAAGAAGTCTTATGTCCTGCCCACTTCCTGTGAGTCTATGAGTCTATCAGCACTTTAATGATATGCATACATCACATATCCAGGTACCAATTCTGTGACTCAGCCTCAAATCTATGACATCAACATTATATGTAACTGTGGATGTTACTTTGAAAAAACATAAATACAACTGGGCATGCAAGGCAGACCTGGGAGGACTGTCAGAAATTCAAGGCCAGCCTGGTCTACGTAAAGATTTCCAGCTAGGTTGTGATAGAATAACACCTGATCTAAATAAAAAAGGCAAATATAATTTTTAGAATATTTGTGTGCCCTTGTGACATTATAGTTTTAAAGAAGCTATTTGTCCTATATAGAGAAACTTTTCTCATTTTCTCCCTTATTCAAAATCCAACTTATTCCTCAAAGTGAATCTCCAACAACACTTCCTCCATGAAAGGCCACCTTGTGACAAAGATGTGTACCCACACCCTCTATTCCACCTTCCTGCAGCTCTACTTTGTATACACTGGAATAGCTAGCAATAAATTTTATATCCAAGTTAAACAGTGGAGGCATTGTCTCCTTCTAACTCACTTCTAATCTCCATGGAAATTTCTCCTCGCATTTGATTTCTACCAAGGAAAGGATAAAATCTTGATAACATGTTTTGGCATGGTTGACTATAATCCTGCTTTCAAAGTGGGGGAAAAATGCACAAGGTGGTAAGTCCTGTTGCCATTCTAAGATTCTCGAGCTATTTTCCTTCGCTATTGCTGGTTGGAGGTTAAGAAATGTCCTTTTATACTCTCTTGAGTGTTTCACAATGAAAGATATGACTATGGGGGTGGGCTGGGAAAGCTAAGAATGGTGCTAGCAATGGAAGATGTGATTACTGACTTCAATAGGTAAGTTGAATATTTTACCAATGCGAATATTTACCCAATGCAACGAATTTGTGTCATCTCCCAATAATAATATTAGAAGTTTCGATTTTATTTGAGAATATTTAAATGCAGATACTATGCTAAGTGATCTGTAGATAATAGAGAACTTAGCTTTTATGATAACCGAGAGAGAGAGAGAGAGAGAGAGAGAGAGAGAGAGAGAGAGAGAGAGGCTGTCTTTGTTATGTATTATCATCATTGTCAGTATTATCATCATCATCGCCCAATGGATGAGGGAGGTAGAATTCTGGCCAGAAAGATCAAGCAGTTTCTCAAGCTTACATAGCTAACAAATGGCAGGGTTGACTTTAATTCCATGCTAGCCTAGGCCAGATTCGTGATCTTAGGGAACATACTAATTTGTCTTTCCCTGCAGGTGGGGAATCCTTTATTATCCTGTGCCATAGTTCCCTTTGATTATGAATGGATATAAAAGATTGTTGAACATGGTTGCCAATGTAATAAAAGGATTACTACTGACACTTCCAAACAGAAGAGTTACTGCGATTACTAAATTAATGAATGACATTTAAACTGTGCATAGTGACTTCTACTCGCCAGCATCTCTTCCCTTTCTAAACTAACGCCTCTACCATTGTTAGTATGGCTTCGAGGAGGGCACCAGAATCTTCATTAAACAAATGAGGAAACTGAAAGTCAGGGAGGTTGAAGAGACGCATGGGATCCAGCAGCCAATCAGTGACAAGGAGGCAGTGCCTGCAGGGATGCCTTTGATGCAACCCCACACTGACTTCCTTGTAGAGAAAAGATGTGATTATATTAGGGCACGATCCCCTCTTCCGATTTAAGGAAAATCTTATTTTTATTGTTCCTGTCTTTTTTTTCCCATCTCAAGGCCACTTTGAACCTGGAGATTGTTGCTCAGTCCTCTCTGGTCGTAATCTTATTTTTCCAGAATTTTGTAGGCATGGTTGAGTATAATTGTGTTGGACATCAAATTGAAATGTCCTATTTATCCTACTAACTGAACAACGGAAAGACATGACAATTTCTTACTCAACATTGAAAACTCAATTCCTGGTAAATAGGAGGTCAATAAATGTTGAAGCAAACAGCTCTTTCCCCTGTCATTCTCCATGGCTTTACTGATAGTCTGCCTTCTGTCTCCTGTTATCATTTTATCACCTACATGATTTTGTTTTCTAATCTTGGAACTGTAGTGGCACCCACAGGCACTGTCAACCCCATGGGAACATTTGGAGTCAGAGGTTTGGCTAATCCATCCTTCGGAAACAGGAGCCAAAGCAGAGTCTGTTGCCTTGGGAGCAGGGTTGTCTGCCTCCTCTCTACACTCAGAGAGTACCAGCTATCATATGCCACTGTAGCAGCACTTGTGTTCAAATTCATTCATTACTGAAGATTAATCAATAATTAAGCATTCTATAGCCACCCAGAGGCCATTTCATGGTACAGTGGCATATTTATTACTTTATTCAGTGAAGGGAGTCAGGAGCTCTCTGGTACTGCTCACAGTTCGACTATAAGATGCCTAACTGACAGCCTAGGACTCTTAGAAGCTCCCTATTGGCCTTTCTCCCATGCCTCAATCTAGTCCCTCTGGCAAAGCTGCTGTCTGCACTAGCCCAGACCTCTCAATCTGTCCCTTTTAGACAGTCAGCTCGGGTTCCTCAAGCTGATCTGTGCTGAGGCTGGGATGAAGCCAGACAGCTTGGGAACAGTGCCCTCAGTGGCAACAATGAAGCTTCTAGGGTTGCCCTGGCAGCATCTGGTACTTGTTGCTCACAGGAGGGACTGTCATCAAGTTCAACGCTCTTTTCCCTTGTGTAGCAGGAGGGTATCCCAGTGTGCTTTGAAAAGCGCAAATGGCAATGGCCAAGAATGCTGCAGATCACACAGAGCTGGAACACCCCAAGTTTCTAAGGGAAGGCTCCCTCACAATCAGGTGCACAACGCAAGTCCACAGTATGCACCGGACCTGGGAGTGGTCTTCTGATTGATTGACACTTGTGATTCTCATTCTGGTTCTGAGTGTCAAGTTTTGCCTAATGCATTCTACTGCAGGCCACATCCATAGTTTCTATTTGTGGCTGAATTTTATTTTTAGGAAAAAAAAAACAATGTTTTTCAAGTCCATAGTAGTATGAATCTGGGGCAACATCTGTACCATTTTAGATATATTCACCCTCAAGGCTGCCAGGAGGGTCGTTATGATTTTCTATACATCAAGGAGAATGAGAGGGCTGCTCAGTGCAGGGTTCTCTTTAAATGTCTTCTTCTAGCAACATTTGGAACCTTTCTACATCCTGATAAGACCAATGACAGCATAACCAAAGCCTGATGGGGATTTACAAACCCCCTTTATGTACAGAGATATGCCTATAGTCTGATGTGCTGGACCTTTATTTAAGGATGGGCTATTTCTCATAGCTTTCATTGATGATGACCAAACTAACAACATGAATGGTGATGACATTAACACTAGCCACTGCTCTTCAAGAGGAGACTGTGTACTCAAGAAGACATTCTTCCCCTTTAGGATAAAAATTCTCAAAAGAATCTTGCCATTGCCACAGGCATCATGCATGGAAATTTTACAAGGCATTTGACAAGTTTGGCCTTATCTGTAGAGGACAAGGAAAGGGCACAAATAAATAGCTGTTCACTGTTTTGTTTCGTTTAAGCAAAACTAGCCATTATTGGCAGAATGCTTGTTAAGAACCAGTCTTCCTTTGCACCTTTTATTTGCCTGCAGCTGAGTTGTGGAGATGAACACTGGACATCCTTTTACTTGCATCTGTCCCACTGGTGGGAAGATATAGGCAAATCCTCAGAGTTGATTAGTCTTTTGTCCCTTACAGATAAGATAAAAAGAGATGGACAACATACGGAGAGCCACAACTTACATTGTCTTCTCGATTCTACATGGACACATACATACATACATATATGTGTACCTGCACATATATGAGCAAGCACACACACACACATACATACACATACATACACACATGAGACACTACAAAAAAATGTATCCTTTTAGTTTTTGCAAAGGATGAGATTTTTAAAAAGTTTTCCCATGATTCTAATTGATCATAAATAAGCAAAGGAAATACCTCCTTTCAGTTTTCAGGATGTTAGATGGACACAGTCTTTTATCCTAAAATCCTTAATACTAACCATGAGGAGTCATCTCTTAACACAACCACCTTGCTGTCTCCTGAACTTGGGTAAGTTGCTCAAACCCTAATCCTACCACCTCCATCCATTGTTGGACCCCCCATTCTGTTAGACCTGTTTAATCTTGCCCTTTGTCCTTTCCTTATTTTACATCACACAAGCGAAGGCCACTGTCTCTAGGTCCTCCCTCATCATTCACCTTCCGCCCTCTCTTTGTCCCACCAACAAACTAGAAATCTCCTAAGACATCCCAAGAAAGTACTGTCTTTCTGAGGCTCTTCTCTTGTCTATTACTTGGTGTGTTGCTTTTCTTCTTTTCACATCTTCATTCTCTCTATGCTCGGAGACGCTCTTCACATCATGAGAACCCAGATATGGCTTTCTGATGATGAGGAACACTAAGCACCTCCAACTCATAGGAATGAATGATCTCCTTTGGTTTTATACTGAATCGGGCATTCAGCAATTCCTCGTGGTTTTTGTCTTTCTTTTCTTCTTGACTCTTCACAGGAGTGATTATGGTGCTAGACAACAGGACATGTGTCTGGAAGTGTGTTGGAGTGTCAGTATGCCTGCCTCTTCATGAGATCCTTAGATAAAATGCCTACAGTTTTGCCTTGGCCAGTGTTCACGTTACCTTGATATTGTGAGAAAGGCTTCAGAGCCAAATCTGCCCTTCTTCTGATGCTTTTCCTACACATTGTTAGAGTCTAAAGCTGTCTGTGAGATAAGCCATTCACCCAAATGCCTTCTTCTAGACAATGAAACTGGCCTATTCATACACCATGCTAGCACCAAAATTACACAGGAGCCTTGTCATCTAGACAAGTTTAAGACTTCTCTTTATGCCATGGTAGATATCTGAGAAACCTGGAGTTACATGATCTGACTTAGGAAACCCTAGACTAGAGCTTGCTTATGTCTATTGCTCACACCTTCAATACTTACTTGATTTTCCTGAGTGGTTGGCAATTGCTGGCATTCTCTCCCTTCCCAGTGATGCTAAAAGCAATCAAAGTATCAGAACTGAAGGTATGATCAGCAGTTCCTCAATTCATCACCCTATGCTTGACCTCCATACTGTGTTCCATCTCTCTTGGGAAAAGTGCCAAGTCAGAGGTAGCTTTCAGGACGGAGACCGAATTAGATTTATCACTAAAAGGAACAAAATAACCTGGGCCACTTAGTGCCAGTTACATGAAAGGGGAAAAAAAGTTAACTCTTGATTGAAAAAGAAAGGTAAGATTTAGATCAAGCAGCTTGACTGTGATGTGTCTTCATGCAAAATGTACAGTTGTAGCTTCCCAGTGACTTGATTTTGTGTTTATGTCTGCAGTCAACTTTGCGTCTTTAGTGTTGATTTTATCCCAGTCACATCTCTGAGAAAACTGAGGAAAGGGATCAGGGTATCACCCTGCTTAGTGCAATGGTCATTGGCCACCCTGTTTCATGCAAAGACTTGTAACATAAGCCAATTGATTGGCACAGAAACTTACTTGAGCTGAGAAAGACAGATGGGTTCTTCCCTTCATCAAATATGTCATTATCTGAGCACACCTGACAGTGTACCAAATGCTGCACTCTCAGAAGTAGAATCAGACCTTTGTCTGGTAAACTCAGACATTCCTAAAGAAAGGCGTAAAGTCTGTTTCCCGTCTGTCAGGTTAAGAGAACTGTATAACTCATGTTTTTCAACACTGGGCCTCACTGGTGTCAGTGTTCACCACAGAAAAATGTCATGAGATGACACTGAGAGCTACTTTGGGGTGGGCCTAGTGACTTTGCCTAACTTTTTGCCTGTAGAGTCAGTGTCACCCTCAGGCCTCGGTTTCTGCTATATTGAAGTAAAAAGTTCCTCCCACAAAAGGAAAAGAGGCAAGAGCTAGACAACTCCCCCTCAACACTAGAACCACCAACACTATCATCATCTTAACATACAGCTTAGACTCTACGAACATTGTTGTTGGGTCAAGCTGTTCAAGTAAGCCCAGAACTTCGGAAATGGAAGCAAAAGAATCAGGAGTACAAGATTGTTCTTGGCTATATAATGAGTTCACAACTAGCCTGGGTTACGTGAAACTCTACAACTCACCCCTCTCAATAAGAAGAGTGCCAGGAGAAATGAGTTAATGATTCACTGAGTAAAGTCACTTACTCTCAAGCTTGATGACTTTAACTCAACCCCTGAGATCTATATTTTAAAAGGAAAGAACTGACTCTCATATTTTCTTCAGACTACCACATGTGTGTCATAGCATGAGAACTGTGGCATGTATATAAGCATGCATGCTCACATACATAATAAATAAAAATGTATTTTTTGAAAAAGCAAAAAAAAAATATATACCAAAGAGAGGAAAGAAAACATAAGACCAGGAAGATGGCTCAGTTGCAAAAATACAACCTGAATGCAACACCCAGAATCCACATAAGAAAACCAGGCATGGTGGTACACACTTGCAATCCCAGCACTGGGGAATTGGAGACAGGTCAGTTTCTGAGGCATGCTAGTCAGTCAGAAGAGACTACCTAGTGAGCCTCAGGTCACAGATAAACCTTAGCTTAAAAAATAGAGTTAGATGATTCCTAAGAAATAACACCCAAGGCTATCCTCTGGCCTCCACACAAAATGCACATGTGCATATAAATGAAACTGTGCACATGCAGCCAATAAAAGCACAGGTATATGCACACAGTGAATTAAATTTTTAAAAAGTTTAAAATGTGTTTTTCCTAACAAAGAAGATGAAAATCTGATGCCTCTGGCTCTTCTCTTACTAAATATAGGCAAACACTTCCCATTTGTGGAAGATTCTATCAATACTAAATGATTGGCCCAGAGCAGAAAAGCGAGTTGATGAGGACACTGGAAAACCAAGGTCCAGAATAGCTTCTGCCTGTCCTGAGGTGGGAGTCTGTGTGTGCAGCTTCAGCTCACCTATGCCCAGCCTGCACTGTCTCCATGAAGCAACAGGAAGGGAATAACCGAAGAAAACTAGTATTTGAGATTTTCATGACTATCAGGAATCTCCTGGGATCGAATTTTAAGACAGCAAATAAAATTGTTTTTATGAGCATACATTACTTAATTTGCTTAAAAATTATTGGCAAAAGCAGAGGTTATAAGACCCACAGGTTTAGATTTCTATCTAATGCAGCTGATTTAAGTATGTCTCATTTAAAAGAAGTTTACCTTGCAAAAATTAGGGCCAGCACAGTGGGGAAAAAAATCTGATTGTTGCTGTTATTATTAACGTGATTATATTGTTTTTAGTCTAAAGATAACATCAGTGGCCATAACTGTGCCTGTTGTAAAGTAGAAGCACCTGACAAAATCTAGCATGAAATATTTTGTTTCATTAAATATAAAAGAGTGTCATAGAAAATACGTAGAAATCTTAGTTTTCAGACAGAAGCACAGTAGGCTGTATGTTAGTGTCTCTGTTCATGGACGATAGAAAGTTGAGAGTACTGAATGCAAGACAAAGATTGGGAATCAAGAGCTGGGTGTGGTGATTTGAGATCAAAGTTGATTGTGGTGTGTTGCCTCGCATCTGTAATTCCAGCGTTTGGGAGGAAGAGACAGGAAGATCAGTAGTTAAGGGTTATCCTTGGTTACATAGGAAGCTGCAGGCCAGCTACACATGACCCTGGGACCCTGAAATGGGATGGACAGAGATAAGTTTAAAAAGTAAAGTGGAACTGACATCGGTTAAGATTTATCCAATCCACATCAGTGCCGCCACATGAAAATACCCTAACCTTCAGAATTTAAGTCTGTAGTAGAATTTTATGAATATTAGATTTGATTTCACAATGAAATATGATGCACCATAATCCTGAACTATAACCCTTTGAACAAATGGTCTTTTCCTGAGAAAAGCTAAAAGTTGTGCTTCCTCTTCTTTCACAGTAATAGAAAAGATGAAAGTTGATTATCTGTGAGCCTCATTTTTGGGAGAGCAAGAAGCTCTTTTGCTGTGAGAAGCTCACAGAAGTCCATGTTCCACTAAAAATGGATGGCTCTGCTCCCACTTCACACTGTACTTTTCTACCTCCAAGCATGGTGATTGTGTGCAATAATGAGTTTCATAAGCTTGAGCCTGATAATGTTTTTATAATGTAAAGGAAGGAAGCCAGGGAGAGTGGATTCCAGCATCCCTCTAATGAAAAGTTGATCTGTCTGTTTTTATCAGCCTAACAAAGCCCTGGTCTCATTCTATTGCCTGGTATAAGCCTTGCAGTGGGGACAGCAAGTGCTTTCCAACACATCCCCTCCACAGATGCTATCTGCCAGCTCTCTTAGCAGAAAAGTTCATTTGAGAGGGATCCTGGCTTGATTGAGGCTTTGTGAGCCTCCCAGCCTCATTACAAACCAATGGAGAAGAACTGACTGCATAGTACTCAAAAGCCAATGTAACAAAAGCTGACTAATTACACACTGAGGGTCTGGGAGGCTCCTGGGTTTTGTATTTCACCCCCTTTCCTACTTCTGTCTTCTTCCTGGCCACCCCAACCCAACCCAAATTTTGTGGCAATACTCAAGTTCTGTAGAGACCCTCTCTTGCCTCTTTTATTTATTCTATTTTATTCATATTATAATTATAGGTATATATTAGAATAGATATATTATAATTTAATATATAATCTATTAATAATATCTATAATTTTCTATTCTATTACCTCTATTCTATAGAAACACATATCCAAGATATGTTTCTTACTAGACTGTCGGCTCCTTGCTGGCAGGTCCAGGCGAGAGTAGAGAGGTCCAGGTCCTACCGGGAGTCTTGTTGAAGCAGGAACTCAAGTTTATTGCTTTAGCCTCTTGCTTATATAAACTCAGAGCACAAGGAAGAGGATTTTTGGTGGGATGAGATGACGTAGGAGGTGAGAAAAGGTGACAGAGGGTATGGGGTGACTGACAGGGCTAAGGGCAAAGCTTTACATCAGCAACAGCGGGGCAGAGGCAGGACCAACTGTGTCTTGTTGAGTCACCCCTGTATAGAAGTGACTGAGACAGGTCTTACAACTCATTCCAGGCTTGGGTTTGTCTTCAAGGCCCAAACCAGGGCCAAAATGGGGCCCAACACTAGATGTTGTGCCATTTTTGACATGACCTCATCCAAAGCTACTTAACTTCTGATTTTCACATTAGTGTATTTCTTCATGCTTAGTGTTTAAAAGTTACAGATCCTTGCCCTCCTTACCCAGAGATACAACCTTGTAGCAAGGCAAAGTGAATCGGAAACTCTTGACTATCCTTTAGGAAAAGAGTTGGAATTGAACATAGACACTCCCTCTCTTTGTCTCATTGTTGATTATCTATGAGGAAATCATAAAGTGCCTTTATATTCTATATTTGGAGATGGGAAGGTGTCAACTCTTTGTCATGACATAAGAACCTCCATATGGGAGCAAGAAAAAAACCTACCAAAAATGGCAGGGGCTTCAAATATTGAAAATTAAAATAGTATGATCCTGAAGTCTAGATCTGGGGAGTATTCCCTACATTGAGGGACTAGAACATTCTTTGCCTACACAACTTCACCTGCTGTCTTTCTCTGCTGAAATAATCACAATAACTTGGTGTGTCTGCCTCCAGATCCTGTCTCTTTCCTTTGGACGAAGCTTAGAGTTGAGGGTCACAACTTCAAAGGTAGGAACGAGGTTCTAAAGTATGAGCTGTGGTTCTCAACATATTTACTGCTGACATGCTTCAATAAGGTTTCTCATATTGTGGTTACCCACAGCCATAAAATTATTTCATTCAATAACTGTGGATTTGTATTCAGTATTGAGTAAATGTGAATGTATATTCACTCTGAGTTAAAATTATTATGCAGTTTACATGAAATATTTCACTTAAACTCCACAATAATCATAAGCAGAAGGTTCCCTAAATGTGTATGCCTTACATACATGGGAATAAGAAAAAACAATCCCCTATCAGAAATTTAGTAAAGAAAACCTAAATGGAACTGCAAATATTTCTTTAAACACAGTGTGTATGCTAAAACACTATACTATCTTCCACTGCATAGGAGTAAATAAAATAATTCTAGCATACCAGGAAAGGGTTTAGAGAGGTTGCAACCACATCTTTGAATGACCAGCCTTTCTCTAACCCTACATCTAGCAAAGTAGTTTTCTACCTGTGAGTTCCAATCCCCACAGGGTTGCATGTCAGATCTCCTGCATATCAGGAATTTACATTATGATTCATAATACTAGTAAAATTATAGTTATGAGGCAATAATGAAATAATTTTATGGTTGGGCATCACCACAATATAAGGAACCTTATTAAAGCATCACAACATTAAATATGTTAAGAACCACAGTTATAGTATACTTTAAAGCCTTGCTCCTACCATTGAAGTTATGATTCTGAACTCTAAGCTTCTTCCAAAGAAAAAAGAGACAGGACCTGGGAGGCAGACACACCAAATTTAAACCCAGATCCCTCATTAGCAGTCAAGTGCAACTGAGGAATCTGCCTAATTTTCTTAATTTTGTACTTTCTCATCTGAAAAATAAAAAGAAAATTGAAGCCAGGATCACGTGATTAATGGGACTAAATGTGAGCAAGAGTGAACTGCATTTGAAATGCTGCTCCATCTTTCATCCTTCTCCCTTCCTCCCAAATTGTTCAAGAAAAAGCCATCAAACTGAGCCACACTCATGACATCCTGAACTTAATGTGTCACTTTTCCCAGGGGAATTGCTTTTAAACCAACTGGAATGCCTTAGGCCAAAAGGAATGCATTTCTGGAATTTATTTATTAGAAATAGAGATAATACATGTTCAAAATCTTTCCATGTAGTAGACATGCTGCACTAATGGTTAGGTGAATGAATGGAAAAGAGCACCCTCAATATGTCACACAACTTGGAAATAGTTTTTCTCATCATTAAACACAAGGTACTAAAAATACAACCTGCAAAAATCTTGGGAAAAGTATACAGAGTCGACATAATTCTCTTAAGAAGCTGGCTTCCATTCCATCCTCCTGTTCTCAGTTCTGCCTTTTTTCTCCCTTCTACAGGAACTCAGGAGTTCTTGTTGGCCATATAAAACAAGTGTATCTTCAATGAACAGTGATTCAGTAAAGAATGACCATGGCAGGAGAGATTATAAACCGATGCAGAATTATTTTCTCCACCAGTTTTCTAACTGTTAAGATGTCAGGAGACAAGCTGCATAGCCCTTTGACAGTTGTGAGCTCCAAAGAAATTTCCTTCTGGATTTATGAAATCTGTCATTACCCTTCATTACGTTCATATGTACATAAGGCTGTACTGCTCACGCCAAATCAAACTCTCAACAGTCAATTGACCTTCTCCAGTTCAAGACAAGAATCAAGCTCAAGAGAAATGATTCCATTCTGATCTCAGAGTATGATTATTCCCTCAGGACAGGATGTGCCTCATGGAAAGTTCATGGTCAAAGTCAATCCAGCCCCAAGTACAGAACCATATCCAACAGTGAGTTATAACTGTGAGCAGTAAGCATTGCTCATTCTGCAATTACGACTGGGCTGGGAATGGTATGTCTGGCAAACTAGGGCTGCATATCGCTTTGGTCTTGACTTCTATCTACTCCCAGCTCACTGCTCAATCTGATTGATTCATACAAGAACATGTTTCCAGCTGCCTCTAATGCCAGGTCTTCAGGATGGGGTCACATTAGAAACCTACTGATGTTTGATCTCGCCAAGTGGTCTATTAGCTTTCAAGAGAACTGTGTGCATAAATGAAGCCCAAGATAGCATCTGCAGCCCTCCATGAGCAATGTACAGATGATTCAGTGTCAGGTACCAAAGAGACACTGACAAACCTTTCTTAGGAGTCCTTACTCTGTTCACACATCAACTTGAGTTCCTGTATGGGGAGATAGTTCAGCTGATAAACTGTAAGTTTGTGCCTCAGAACCCATGTAAATCAACAAAGTATAGTGGTGCCTGAATGTAATCCCTGAGCTGGAGAGAAAGAGACAGACTGATATTTGGGGCTTTGTAACCAAACAATGAAGCCTAACTATTGAGCTCTTGTTACAGTGAGAGTCTCTATCTCAAAATATTAAGGCTACAACAACTGGTGAAGACTCTCAGTGTCAACCTCTGACTTCCCCCACACATGTACACCATGTGTGTGTGTGTGTCTATGTGTGTCTATGTGTGTCTGTGTGTGTCTGTGTGTGTCTGCGTGTGTCTCTCTGTGAGTCTCTCTGTGTGTCTCTGTGTGTGTGTCTATGTGTGTCTATGTGTGTCTATGTATGTATGTGTGTGTGTCTGTGTGTGTCTATGTGTACCTATGTGTGTGTCTGTGTGTCTGTGTGTGTGTCTGTGTGTCTGTGTGTATGTCTGTGTGTGTGTCCATGTGTGTCTCTCTCTGTGTGTGTGTGTGTGTGTGTGTGTGTGTGTGTATTTGGACCCCTACTTCCCAAAAAATTCCAAAGTCTCCTTAGAGAACTTTTAAAGGAAGCTAAAGTTTAGTTATCCAGTTTTTTTTTCTTTGCCTCATTTTGACTAATTTTTAAAAATGTCAATGTTTGCCTTACATATACTAATAGTGACCAAAGTGACTTAGATTTTGATCATCATTTCTCCTTTTGCAAAAGGACACTAGTTGTTCCTTAGACAAAGGAGATGTGCTGCCAGGGAGGAAGAGTAAGGACCAAACAGGAGTGGTTACATTTTTTCTCTGCTGTGTATTGACTGGTTTAAGCAAACTTTCACTATTGGATGATTTAAAATCTACATAAAAGATGACAATTTATCCAAAGAACTCTCCTACACCTTCAATCCTCCTCCTTGCATCAACATCTTCTATGACTTCGTTCATCTCTCAAAGCTGGAAAATGAATTTAAGACCCGAAACTCACAGAATTCATTAAGGCTTTACAAGGTTTTCCAATCAGGTCCTCCTTCCCCCTACCATCAAAAGACAATCTACAATGTGATGTCACACTGAGGGACACCATTTGCTTAAATATTGTCAACATTACTGACTCTTAAATTTAGGTATCTGACATCTCAATGCACTCCAGTACATAGACAAGTGACTTTAGTTGTAATGGAAATTTTCTTTAATGAATTTAAGATGGAGCCAAACTATAATCAGTTTTTTTTTTAATCTATTAACTATGGTCCTTTAATTAAGGATGCTAAGGTCCATTGATGAAGGAGAGAAAAGTTACTGAATGCGACAGAGAATACTGGGTCACTCAGGAGATGTGTACTTTGGTGAATGTTCTCTTGAGATACAAAATGAGGGAAGAAACTCTGGTTATAGGCCATCCTGCAAAATCAACATGTAAAGAAGTTATGTTATGCTACTGTCTTGGAGCATGGAAAAATCAAACATTTTCTGTTGTTATAAATAACTATGACAGGGCTAAATCTGTCCCTAAAATCTACTACCAGGCACCACATGCTCTGTTCTTGTACTAGAAAGAATAGCACTGACAAAGAAAATCAGTATATATTTCAGGAACACCTCAAAGGCAAAGAGTACATTTAAAATTATTTTTGAAATGAAAATGTAATTATATCACTTCCTCTTTCCTTTTCCTCCTTCCAATCTCATATGGCTCCCTTGTCTCTTAAACTCATGGCTTTTTTCTTTAATCATTTACACACACACACAGACACACACACGCACGCGCGCGCACACACACACAATATATATATATATATATATATATATATATATATATATATATATATTATATTTAAGAGATGACCATTTGGTACTGACTAACCAAGTGTGGGATATTTATTGGGAAAGAATATCTTTCTTTCTCTACTCTAAGAGTAAATTTAATGATGTCAGTTTCAAACTGATATCATAGTGCAATGCTTATATCTAGATTTCTCTACAACCCATCCAAACATTGTAATCTCTAAACTACATTAAATAATACATCATAAATAATTCCTTCTTCTAATCATGAATCATGACACCTTAATTTCAGAAGATTTATGAATGATTTAGTACTATATGTATGATTTCCCACACTGTCCTAAAGCAGACATGTTTAAGACTCTGTAATGCCCCTTCATCTTTTTTCACCTTGGTTTCCATTTTTGGCCCCATTTCCAGGGAATATTGTGACTTTTCTCATTTCTGTGACAAAATGCCTATCAAATGCAACTTAGGAAAGACAATGTTTATTTTGATTTACAGTACAAGAAAATACAATCCTCCAGACCAGGCAGGTGTGGTGGCACAAGCAAAAGCATCTGGCTGAATGTCCCCACATTTTGCCAAATGGAGAGAGGTGAAAGTTTGTGTTCAGTTTGCTTTTCCTCAGGCTGAGATACTAGTCCAGAAAGTGATGCATCATAATTAGAATAGTTCTTCCTGATCAGTTAAACCAGATACCATGTCATTGGCACATACCTTATGTGTTTCCATAGGAATTCTAAATCCCATCAAGTTGATAATCGAGATAAACCATCTCACAGGATAGAATCTTTTATCTTATCTCTCTGAATTTGGTGTCATTTGTTTTCTCTTGTTTGATTATTAAGCTTATCTTAAAAGCTTATAATCAAATAATTACCCTAGTTAGAACTACCTAAGCTCATAACTATTGCATCACTGATTCCTCTAAAGTGCCCATACTTCCTGATCGCATGAGGAAGCCTGTCCAATGCACCATACTATATGGTAGCCACAGTGC
The DNA here is from genome assembly GCA_030674055.1 of Rhabdomys pumilio. Lineage (NCBI taxonomy): Eukaryota > Metazoa > Chordata > Mammalia > Rodentia > Muridae > Rhabdomys > Rhabdomys pumilio. Next base: position 65,167,841 of record JANHMN010000009.1, on the reverse strand, counting down.
AGTCCTGCCTGAAACAGTGTGAGATGGTGCTCTATCCCAGTTGAGGAATTTCTAGACCTGGTAACCATTTATTACAAGGGAAAATCCAACCCAAACACACCAGTGTCTGTCAGAATCATGCTTGTTTGGAACCATGTTGGAAGTAGGAGGAGCCATTCAGTGGGATCTTAGATCTGCTAGTGAAGCTGAAGGAACACTGAATGGCACCAGAAAAGAGAAGGAAAGTGGAAGAGCAAAGGAGTGTAGAGAAGACAGAGTAAGGAATCAGCAATCCATAAAGTATGTTTTATTCATTTGTGCCACTGTCATATTGAAAATATATACTTTTTAATCTTCTGTTACATTTTTATAATCTTCTGTTACATTTTTATTCTCTCTGTATGTGCATGGGTGACCACGTGTGTGAGCAAATATA
>JANHMN010000009.1:65146688-65167416 GCA_030674055.1 Rhabdomys pumilio | reverse complement strand
ATATATATATATATATATATATATATATATATATATATATATCATATTGTATTGGTGGAAGTCAAAGGACAATTTTCAGGGCTTGAACCAATGTCAAACACTTTAACCCACTGAGCCTTTTCACTAGCTTTACCTCTGAAATAGGTTCGTACACACACACACACACACACACACACACACACACACACACACACACCTGTATCTTTATCTGTGTATCTATCATCTATTTATCTATCTATCTATCTATCTATCTATCTATCATCTATCTATCATCTATCTATCTATGTATCTAAATCACCTATCTATTCTTCTCTTTTTCACTTATAAAAGCCAAAATTATTACCCCATAATTAGCCAGAGGGCCTCAGATGATGTCATACCTCTCGAGTAAACTAAGCTACTAAGTGAGCACTTTAAGCTTCTAGGAACAGGTTAGGGGAGTGTCTGGGTATCCGGAAAGAGGGATGACAACAGAGTCTGTGTTTGAGAGGCCAAGGTTTTCATGTCAGGATGTAGGCTTCAGAAGTGGCCCCAGAAGTTGGAAGATTGAATGATGAGCCTTAAACTCCAGTGCTGCTGTGGTACAAACCATGAACCACTGCGGCTGCAATCTAGAGGTCTGTGAATAAAATATGTTGGGAGCCCAAAGGAGAGAAGATGATTACAAATGGTTTTGTAGCATAAACACAGCTGGAGCCACTTTATTTAAATGAACAGAAAGGGCAGCTTTTAAAAAGCAAAGCCCATCTTGAGATTCATAAAACTGCACCCAAATGCAAAAGCCTTGGCCAGCAAGCTCAGTAAAACATTTGGGACAGCTGGGGTCAAAGAGTCTTTCACAAATGTATTAAGGAAGAAAGGCATACTAGAGAGAGAACAGTCTGCTAATAAATCAGGAAAGGAATGAAAATCATGATGGCTCAGAAATGACTGACTTACTGAACTGACGTATGGTCAGAAAAATAGATGTTAGCAACAAGGCTAAAGGAAAGCAGTGTAGGTTATTAGAAAGCAATGGGTACTCAGTCCATATAAAGTAGCTATTGATGGAGAGAGCTGTTAAAGAATATCTGAAAAATCAAAGGCATAAATCAGTAGCCTGGGAGGAAGCATTCCTGGGCTCTAGCTGGGAATAATCTAGTCCTTCAGTCTGCAAGTGATACTCACTGCAACTCTTACTAAAACACAGGGGGAAATCTTTACCTGTCAAAAAAAAAAAAAAAAGAGCTATGGAACCCAACCAGAAGGCAGTCATGAGGTAAAGCAAGTAGGAGACAGGACATGGAAAACAAGTTGCTATGGTGGGGAAAAGCTACATCTAACATAATGGTGAATTTCAGTTAAGCAAATGATTAGTAGAGAAAAAAAATAATCAGGCTAATAATTTGAGGTTATGCTCTCTCTTTGTCAGATTTTTTCTGTTTGTTTGCTTTGATTTTTTTGTTTGTTTGTTTGTTTGTTTTGTCCTGAAGTTAAAGATACTGGAAATGGACTTACCATTGTGAAATCATACACCACCTTAATGAAGTCTTGACCAAAAGCCACATTGAAGCCATGAATCTAAGCTGTCTAGTAAACTCCTAAGGAATATGGATTGTAAGTAACACACATTCTAGCTCAAACTAGGCTTAAATTTAGTATCATGCTTTGTTTAATAAAATTTCTAAAATTAGGCTTATCTTTGCGAGAGTTTGGTACAGAGTTCTAGTGTTGGTGCCAGGGTGTTTTACCTCCCAGTATTTGATGTACCAAGCCTGCTATGGCATGTATCCTAAGTCCGACTTTAGCACTACCCTGAGAACTGTCACAGATCTCTTAGTCAGTGTTTCCTCATGTGCAGAAAGGACACCAGCCCTTGAGCACGTTTTAATATGCATCCTGGTGACTAGAAAGATGACTCGGCAGTAAGAGCAGTCACTGCTGAGAACTCGAATTTGGGTCCCAGCACTGACACTAGATGGTTCACAAATGCCTGTAACTCCTGCTCCCAGGATCCCACACACCCTTCTGGCTTCCATAGCCCCACCCCCTTGTAATACATACATCATACATACATATGTATATAAAATAATAAAATAAATCTTGGCACCATTAAAAATTCATTGCTATTGGACAGACAGAATAGGTCACAATTTTGATCCTAAATATGTCCATTTGCAGGGGATATGAAGGGAAAGCAGTGGGTTGTACTTGCTGGTTCAGCCTAGATCATGCACTTCTGCAATCAGTGGTCAAGTCAACCTCCGTAATACTATATGGACTGGGATGTTTAAATAAAGTCATTGATTTTTGGAAGGGACCAATGGTTTTAAATTAGAGATGACTACTTCCTGTTTTAAACCACACTAGAAGGCTCAATACACAAAGCTAAGAACCTCTAGGCTGACCTTCACCACAGTGCCACTAAAGTCTAACTTCTAATCCTTTTCTATTCCAAGGCCACCCTTTCCCCAGCAAGCTGAGTAGTCCTGCTCAGGTGCTAGAGGTAATTTTGTCATGTTTACTCGAACAGCTGCAGAATATAGGATTAATACCAGGGACAGGCAGACAAAGGAGAAAAAAAAAAAACAAAACAGAACAAAAAACAAAACAAAAGAAAAAATAAAACCTGGAGACTCATGCCAAAGGTCATTTCTAGAAAACAGGGTTTCAAATATGGAGAGATTTCGTTTCAACAAGCCTCTTGGTATCTGAGGCAGGGTGGCTGACGTCAAAGATGAAATCAGGTGTCTTAAGCAGAGTGGAGGTGCAGCTAAAGACACGCACAGGAAGCTCTTGGGCCATATAAACTATCCACACATGTAATACCAGGGCCGCAGATGTGCCAGTAGAATGTTTGTCTAGCGTGTGCGACACCCTCTCTTGAGACATAGACTGAACAACAGCAACAACAACAAAAATCTTGCAACGTTGGACTGATTTGGATCCTTCATATTCGTTTACAACATGTTTTCCCATGGACCCTACTTCCTTTAAATAGGAAACCTACATCCAAGGGCTCTACTTAAATGCCTTACAGTGTTCGGTTGATACAGCTCAGACTATCGAGTGCTGTGGAGGCCTTTAGAGCAGGTTTACAACAATAGCTATGGAGGTACCCGGATGACATCAGAGAACGGCCACTAAAACTGTGTGACACTTGTTTAATGTTGGTTTTGACCCAGGTACCAGGAAAAGCAAATCCAACTGACATACGTCCCCCAAGACCTACCTCAGTTAAATGCGAGGGTTTTAGAGCTGTAGCTAAGTGCTTCTCGAAGTAAATAATAATCCGGGTAATGAGTTTGGTAATGTCCTTGATTCTCCTAGCTCATTGCTGGAGTTTACCAATCTGCTTTATCTTAGAGTTAGCTACAATGTCACAATCCTACCTAAGCCTAACACAGCATCCCTGCCATTTGTACTTGTGAACCCCGTATCTTACCGTTCCACGTTTTCTTATGGGGACTTTCCCCTCACAGGCTGTGCTAAAATTTCACTGCATGTAAACCTGGCAATGCAGACTGAGCATTTATTATTTTAAACTCAGTCTGGAATTCACTGCCTGCCTGCCTGCCTGCCCCCTCTCTCTTTTTCACCTTTTTCTTCATCTGTTGCGCGCTTTTCTTTCCCCTCCTTCTTCCCTCCAGTATGTTTATGCATTCAGAGAAGAGTCTTCTGGGAAAATAATGGAAGAGAAAAGCTTGTGATTTATCATTACACTATAATGGGTGCCCCGCTTCCGCTGGAGGAGGTCAACCTCTCTGAGAGATACCACAGCCCCTCCTTATTAACGTTCTGTTCTCACTAATGGCTCGGGGTAGGGCAGCCAGGTCTTACAAGGAAGGCATTTAAGAAGAGCACTTTGTTTAATGGAAGCTGGGGGGCGGGGGGTTTACAGGGGACACATATAGCACCAAGCATTCCTAGGAGAGAGACATATTCATAGAGAAAGAATTCCCTCTCCCCACCCCTGGAAGGAGGCTTTGAAAACCTCAGCATGCCTTTTGCCTTGCTTTCTTAGTCTATTTTGTTCAGTGTTTGTTTTTTTCTCTTTTTCTTTTTTCCTGATTTTTATTCTACCACACTTTTACAATTACTGTTTTTAATTTTCATCAGCCCTTCTTAGTTCAGACCCCCCTCCAACTCTTTCAGGTTTTAATAAAATTTTTTTTGCAGAGTGGGGAAGGGAGGGTCTGCCTTGTTCTCAGCTCTCTTCTTAAGTCACCAGTTTCATCACAAGGCTGTGTTTAATCCCTGTGCACTCACTAAAACAAGTTCAAATTCCTTAGCCGAGGTCCTCACCAGGACCATTCTAATCCTTACCCCCTGGAAAAAGCCAGACCTGCACTGAGCTCTTAGCCACTGCATGAACGCAGAGCTTAGAGAGCCATGCAGGATGGGGAAGTGTGGAGAAGTGTAGAAACCCCCAGAGCTCAAATCTCATAGTGCACAAGAGTGAGTGGAACCTTGTCATATTTATCCGTTCTTTCATTTATTGCATGTGTTTGCACATATGACGTCTATGTGTGTTCCTATGTATGTGTGTTCAAATAGTGTGGCAGTCCAAAGTTGATGTTGGTGTCTTCCTGGATTGTCCTCTGCCTTATATATTGAGGTAGAGTCTTTCACTTGAACTAAGCATTCATTGATTTAGTTAGTCTAGCTAGTCAGTTTACTCAGAGGATTCCTATATCCACCTTCCAAGGTCGGCCATCATGTGTGTTTGACATTTCTGTGGGTGTTGGGGATCCAGACTCCAGTGTTCACACTTACACAGTAAGCAGTTTTACAGTGAGTCAGATCTCAGCCCCATATCATATCCCTTTTCCAATGATGTTTTAAAGGATGTAGAGACATGCACTACCCTGGAGACAATTTATTTTGTATTTCAATCCTGGTCACAGAGCTTGGTCCACAGCAGAAAATAATAAAAGAAGAAAGGAGTAGCAGATGTGAAGATTAATGAATGAAATCCAGTGAAATTCCAAGATACAATGTTAGAGAGGGGGGAGATTTAAGCATGGGGCATTAATTTCAAAGTGTGGTGCCAGGAAATAAGTAGTGACTTTAAAAACCCATCCCTATCTAATGGCATGTGATGAGCCACAGAGGATGGCGCCAACGACATTGTCCGTTTCACACATGTAAGTACCCCCCTAATTATTCTCTTCAATAAAAATGATGCAGGATGGCTGCAGACTGGGGAAAAGTTCACACAGGCACGTCTGTGATGTGATATGATTTATTACCACTTTCCAGAATGGGGTAAAGAGAGAGAGGCTTTCCAAGGTCACAGACTAACTGCAGTAGTGTTTATGAGCACAAGACACTCACCACTGCCAACCGTCTCCTCCTGTTATGAAGCTTAAAGGCAGCACTTCATTGAGTCATAGGTTGCTAGTTTAATTGACTGCCGAGAAGACACACAACATCGATGTCCTAGCTTTTGGGCGTGTGCTTACTATCATATAATCTTGGTCTATTGTTTAGTGAATAGTTGATGTACCTCTGGTCCTTAATCCGTTGTTCTATGTTATTTTAAAAATATCTCTAATGTAGGTCTGTATTATGAACGCAGAAAGCACCGTAAACACATACAATATGCGGATTGGTTAAATAGCAACACTACAAACACACAAATGAATAGTATGTACCTATTAATATTAATGTGCCAATGGTAGATCCACACACCCTCCTATAAAATATATTCAAGATAGCTTTTAGAGTTAAGATTCAAATTTCAAAATAATACTTAATGACACACTTTTCTCCAATGAAGGAAAGCCTCACTATGTAGCCCAAGTTACACCTGAAATCATGACCCTCCTGTCCTGTGCTGTGGAGTCCTGAGATTGCAGGTGTATTCCACTACTCTTAATCCCTGATGATATTTTTGTCTCATAGTATATTTTACAGTCTCTGTCCCTCTCCTAAAAAGCTAGATAAGAACTAAATAGTGTATGTATATGCTGAAGAGAAATGTTGGAAATGCATTTGCTGGATAAGAAGCGTCATTTTCTTTGAACATTTTTACCAAGGAAACATCAAATTTAATGGTAAAATTATTAATTAGGTACCAGGACTCCAATAGCTAACCCTCTGTTAGTCCTACATGGTGATGTGAAATGATTTTAAATTTATTCTGCAACCATATGAGCTTTAATCATGATGGTCAATTTGATTGTATTGGAAAGTACCTAAGAGTTTACTAAATAACACCCTGTAAGTATTCCCAATAAGAATTAACTAAGGACCGACAAGTCCTGTGTCAAAGCATGCAAAAACATCCCACAGTATGATAACCCAACTGAATAAAGGCATAAAAGGAGAAAACCCAGGGGAGTGTAGATGCTACCTCTCTTCACTCTATGGCTGCTGTGAAAAGAGCAGCTTTTGTCCATCATCACCTTATTCCTCAGTGTCCTGCCTCATTGCAGGCCCAGACAGAGAACCAAGAGGCCATGTACTGAAACATTAAGCCAAAATAAGTTCTTCCTCATTTTAAACTGTTCTCTCAAGATGAATACACATAGTGATAGTGTGCATGTAAAGAGGGTGTTGCATCAGTTTTCTACTTATGCATCTATCTGTCCATATTATTATCTATCTGTCCATTTCTCTATTAGTGTGGAATGCTATTGATAAAATAAAAATGGTAATACGCAGGATAAAACTAAATCAACTTTTATTGTTCTGAACACCAGGGAATCTAAGATCACTGTCTAGGGAAGTTATGCTCTCGAGATTTTAAATGATATTTTGGTTAGTTTAATGTCAACTCCAACTGGACGTAAGCAATAGTCATCTGAGATGAAGGTATCTCAATTGAGAAAATACTCCCCAGAAGACTGGGCCATAGGCAAGCCTGTAGGGAATCTTTTAAATGAGTGATCAATGGTGAAGAGTCCAGCCCATTGTGGTAGAGATATCCCCAGGCTGATGGTCCTGGCATCTATAGGATAGATGGTTGAGCAAGCCATGAGGAGCAAGCCAATAAGCAGTACCCCTCCATGACCTCCACATCAACTCCTGCTTCTAAGTTCCTGCCCTGCTTGAGTTCCTGTTCTGACTTCCTTTACTGATGAACAGTGATTTGGAAGCATAAGCCAAATAAACTTTTTTTTCTCCCAAGTTGCTCATGGTCACGGTGTTTCCTCACAGCAATGGTAACCCTAAATAAGATAGATGGTCACCTTGAGTCATCACATGGTCGACAGAGAAAGTGAGCACTGGTCCCCAGTCTTACTGTGGGAAAGAGAGATTTATTTTCCTTATGAACCCATCTAATCCTTATCCCAAGGACTAAACCATCACATCAGGAAGTAAGACTTTGAAATTAGAATTAAGGTACATATACGACTGATCTCTCTCTCTCTCTCTCACTCTCTCTCTCTCTCTCCTTCCTTACCTCCATTTACCTGTGTATATATACATAAAGTAAGTGGGTTTCTAACATATGACTAGAATATGCTCTATTAACAGAGGACTAGAGGCATGGATCACATACACTGAAAGAACAACAATTGTGTTCCAATGTACTTTTGAAAATAAAAACAAAAAAAAATCACATTAATTTTTAACAGAATCTACTAACATAATTATAAACAAGCAATTTATTTCCTTTTTTGACTTGATATGGATCTTTTTCCTGGGTAATATTGCTCACTGAGTGTGAAGATTAAATTCATCTATTACTTTTCAATCAGTTACCATTTTATCATTGAATAAAACACAATTAATTATGTTGTTAAATAATTTATTCAATCATTGTACTAGCTAGAAAATAGTAAACTATTAAACTCTTCTTTGTATATAATTAATAATTGTATACAGCAGAAAATAATTTGACATCATTAAACAATTACCATTTAATTATTTCAGTTAGCAAAATCTATTAAATAATATTCAATCCGTTTTCCTATAATTATGTTATTTGCTAAATTGTTTTTAATATGCCCTTAGAAACAAGATAAATTTTTGAAAATCATATTTTCCCACAACAATCGTTGGGAAATTAAGCTTGTAAATATACTTAAGACAATTTTAAAGTTGAAAAACCTATTTTTTAAAAGTATACACTTAGACAAGTCTCACAAAATGGTTATTTCTGATAAATCCAGATAACTTTTCATCTTTGGATCTCATGAAAAAAATCTTAAATCTTCTTCAAGATGGTACTGTTTGTACATTTAATAATATTTAATTTTAACCCCATTTCATTAATTTTCAGCTTTGCATTCTATCTGCAACCACTGAATTTGTCTTGTTCATAGGTTTGGTTCTCAGATGGACTCAATCTAGTGTTTTATTATGTAAAATATTGTTCGAGGTTTTGTGTTCACAAATTCCTCTATCAAAATGTCCATTCCTTGAAGCACAGAGGGCAATATGCCTGTGCACGTGTCTATGAGTTAATTTAATTCTCCAACTACTTGAATATTGCACCAATACTGGGAACGGAATCAAATGGGAACAGATGAATTGGTTGGTGACTAGCTCAGTGGTTAACACAGAATGTTGACTTCAGCTCAGAGAAGTCTTTTTGGAGAGGTTACAAGGTTTAAGCCATTTTGATGACACAATCACAAGGCTTTCTAAGCCAAGCATATTCTATTTTTCAAGATGAGCTGTTGGTCAAGACCCTGGCCCCAAGTCTCTTCTGTGTACTAATACAAAAGTAATTAAAAACTGAAAGCCATCGATAGTGCCACTTTAGCCTATTTAAGATGCCGTACAAAGTGGCCTTAGACTCAGCTGTAACCAAAGTACCTCAGAAAAGACAGAGATTACGTAATGTTCTTTAGGCTGAGTGAAATGAATGTATTTTTAAAAATTCTTCTCTATGGCTCTTCTAATGACTTGGCATTTGGTCGTCATTTTCCAAGTACTATTTAAGTTCATATTTCAACCCTCTTTCAGGGTTTCACAGTCGCTGATTCTTTTATTTTAAGGTCCAATTCAAATAGCGCATCTTTATGAGATTTCTTCAGATATTTCTTTGTACTCTTTCCCAATCACATTTTTCATTGCTGCCTGAGTGGAGACCATTTTGTGTCCTCCACTGTAGCCCTCTTACTTAGATACCTGAGATCTTTGCTCCCTTGTCAAACATAAACCCACTCAGAAGATACTATGTATTTGTATGTATATATGTGTATATACATACATATGTATATGAATACCCTGCATTTGTGTTTTTAAAATAAACAAAGTAAAGACCTACCGCCTCTTTACTAGGTGGGTGCAAAAAATGAGGTGAGGTGAAATCTCTCCCTTCTTTGATGACTGACCCTTGGGGACATAATAAATGGTGGTAAGAATTGGGTGAAGATAGGACTTTCAGGACTCCTAGTCTGCCCACCATTTACAATCCTTCCTGTGCTCTGCACTCTTAACCCTCAGTTGTCACAACTGATAGAGCCAGCTCTGTTCCTTCCTTGGCAACTCTGCCATCCATCATGTCAGATTTTACCACCTTTCTGGCTTGCCGAAATATCCTACCCATAGCAACTTGATGACATCAGGCATAGAACTGGTCAGCAGCTGCACAGATCTGAAAGCTGCTGTGGCTCTGCCTGTCTCCATCAAATCCTACCCCCACACACACTATTTTTAAATACACATGTTGGCTTATGAACACTGACAGGGCTGGTTTGCCTCATTCAATTCAGCAAAGAGCCAAAAAGGAACAGTTAGCTATAAAATAGTTCCTTTGGCCATTTCCTTAGAAAATATTTAGTGTGTATGTGGTGTGTGTGTGTGTGTGTGTGTGTGTGTGTGTGTGTGTGTGTATGTGTGTGTGTAGTTTCTATGTGTTTATGTACATGTTGTGTGTGGCTGCCCATAGAATCCAGGAAAACGAATTGAATCTCCAAGAACTGAAGTTACAGGTGACTGTGAATTTCTCCACATGGGTGCTGGGAACTGAGATGGGTTCCTCTGGAAGATCATGAAGAACTCTTAACCACAAAGCCATCTTTCCAGGATCCTCTGGTCACTCCCAACACTACTGTGATTTACTATTGTGGCAGGTAGAGTAAAACTTGGCAATTAGGTTTTTGAGTTTTGTTTTTTGTTTTAATGAAATAAGAACTCTTGTCTCTCCACCCCACTTAATTTTCCTTTCAAGTTAGGAAGGAAGTTTTCAGTGCATTTGCATTTTAAATTCAAATCTGTATTTAAGGCACTTAACAAGGTCCTTTGCACGTTGACAGCTTCCTTCTTAGCTTCTCCCAGACTGGGCTCCGTAATGTGTTGAGTCTTAATTTGCAGAATATGTGCATTGGCATAATGTCTAATTAGGCTTCGGTGTCAACTTTAAATCTAACACCATCAGCATCTAATGAAATAACAGAAGCACTTGGCTTCTGCTTGGTGGATCTTAAGAGATGCGCTTCCTTTGACTGACGGACTCACTTAAAAATAAATTGAAAAGTAAACAAATAAAGATAATGGAGGGGAAATGGGAACTCAGTTTCCAAGACAAGGCACTACAGATATGGCTATAAGACAGAAGACATCAGAATCCAAGTGACTATTAAGGGAAATCAGATGGACCCTCCCCTACATAATTAGCAACAATTTGAACAGATGGGAGTAAATTAAATTTATGCATATAAAATTATTTTCTCATTGGCTAACATTATGGTTTCAGGTGGGCTTCAGGTTTAGTTTTCATTCAAATTCAGGGCCTCTGATGGGAACTAAGAGGCAGCCCAGGATATGCAATATTCTTACCCTTCAAGGAGGCTATAACTTAGCAGCTGAGCAGTAGGGGTAAGATGAACACAAAGTACTACAACAGAGGAGCCTCCTTGTGACCTTGTGAATGTTGCGTAGCATTTACTTTTCTTTATAGTGAAATGGTAACACTAACCTCAATGCTAATGCATTTCCTAGATCAAATACTTACTGCAAAGTTGTATGCTTATTTTAACGCCACACACGCAATAGATACATAATATGTTTTAAGTGTTCCTATGAATTGACTGTTGAGCTACCTGTTTTCTTGGAAGAGGAAGCTTTGATGAAGCCTGTGTCTATTGTTCTCTATTCCTATTGTCGAAATTAACATAAGTTTAGTGACGTAACACAGTACATCACCACATGGTTCTGAAGTTCATAGTTCAAAGTCAGGTTTCTTGGGCTTTTATCAAACATATTGGCACATCTTATTCTTCGTGAAGCATTTAAAGTTCTTGGGCAATCACCCATTTCCTCTTGTCATTCACATCCTTCATATCTGTTGACACAGAACCTTTTACTTCTTTATATAACCACATTATCCTTATTATTATGGGGACCTAACAAATGGCCTAAAACCACACACCTATTTTGAGACTCTTAGTCTTATTCAAGAGAGTTCCTTTGTTTTATCCAGAAAGATCCAGAAAGAAATCTCTGACTACAGTCCTGGTCATAATTTAGTTTACTATACATTTTTGAGGGAAAATGCTCTGGAGACAGTGTTTAGGATGCTGTAAACTCATCTTTACCCTTTTATCCAATCATTCTGTATTTCTTTACAGAAATTTCAAGGTGCCCTAGTCTTTTCTGGGTGAACATTATTCAATGTTCACTTACATCATAAAGATACAAATGAAACCTCATAGGCACTATCTACTGCTCAGGGAGAAAAGAGTGAATGGGAATTCCTTTGATATGAAATGATTCTTTTTTTGTTTCATTCATTTTGTTTTGTTTTCTTATGATCTCAATGACATCAATATAGCTTAGAAAAAACTTTAAGGGGTTTCAGTAACTCATCTAATTCCTAGATCTTTGACCTTTGGAGAAACTCCAGGCTTGACAATTGAAGAGTTAATTTTCTTCCTTATCTTTTGACTTTACCCAAGAAATCTATACTCCCTCTTTCCAAAAAAAATTTCTCCCTTTAAAAACATTATAAATTTTGAAGGGTTTATTTGGGTGAAAGTAGCTTTTACTATTTTTTTTTTCAGCAGAAACACTCCTGTTATCTCATGGGAGAAAGGTCATCAATGGATTTTTTTTTTTTTATCTAGAATTTACCTGTTTCTTCCCCCAGATAATCTTCTGACTATAACTGCCTTCAAAGTTTTGGGTGACAGGGAATAACTTTTATTTCATCTGAGCCTTACAACAAGTCAATGTACTAGTTACTAAGATTTCATATTACAAGTCAGAAGAGAGGTAAGGAGAAGTCACACAAGGACTGAGAGACATACAAGTCCATACCACACACAGAAAGTGAACTTGACATTCTGTCCTTGTCCTGTTAAATGCTTCTTCACACACTGTCCATATTTAAGGACTTAGTGGGTTCATTTTTCCAGAAAGAAGATATAGACTTTAATTATTTTAATTCAATATTTATGGAAGATAATTTAATTCCAATATATGTATATATATACATATATTTGAATATGCTGGAAGGCTATTAACAAATCATCTTAAATTTGGAGGAAAAGTTGCATTCTGTTTCGTTGATAGGTCTCTAAATAGTCAGTGTGTAAGCAAGACACAACTCAGAAATTAAAAGTAAAAAAACACTCAGCTTCTGATTCTAAGAATTTGTCATTGTTTGTTTTTCCCTTTAGAAGTCCCTTGAAATAAGAGTCAGGACTGAATCATCTTTGACCAGGTATTTTGATGAATCTTGGGTTTTGGTGAACACACATACATACATACATATATACATACATACATACATACATACATACATACACACACATATACACATACCCATGCAAAGACACACACACACACACACACACAGAGAGAGAGAGAGAGAGAGAGAGAGAGAGAGAGAGAATGACAGAGAGACAGATAAAAAGAAACAGACAGAGAATGAAAAGGGGGGAGGGGGCTCCGTTCACTTTCTGCCTGGCTCTTAGGGCCTTTAGTTACTATGTTATAGGGCTTGCCCTAAATGTTCAGCCCATCTGTTCAGGGAACGATGCCTTCACCACAATTATCTAATCATATTACAGTAGAATATCAAACACAGCATGAGTGACAAGGGTGGAGTTGCTCAAAGGATAGGGAAACAGGAGGATTCAACACATAGCATGGTGCCAAGTATGTGTCTTAAGTGTAAAATGTACATTCTTATCTTCAAGAAGCTTCTGGGAGATCACATTAAGAAATGAAATGAGCTGATTTGGCATACCGGCTTGACTGAGAAAACTGTCAGTGCCAAACAGTCTGTCCAACATGACTGGGGCTCTTGTGGAATACCCATATAATTTGCTACAGCCTCCTGAAGGTAGCACTGCACTTGTTGAAAATTAATGACTCCCTTGTATGTTTTGTTGAATGAATACAGTCTAGTGTATGCAAATTGCACTTGAATATATTTAAATAGGGCAAGCCTTTCTGTTTGCCAGAGCTCAGCTTGCCCTATTATACCAGATCCTTCCCACATTTAGGTTGCATGCCTGAAACGTCGGTGCACATGTTTGCAACTGTTGCTCGGTCCCCACAGCATCCTCCGTTGTCCTGTGATTTACAGCCTTTAATCAAGCTTTGACAGACTCTGTGATCTTTGCAGGTTTTACAATGGGCAAAGTAGGGTTGAGGGGACTCTACGGTCTCTGCTATAATATGTTTATGTACTATTTGACAAGCCTTCTATGTCATTTGAGCAAATCTGTACACAGTGAAAACATCAAGCTTCCTATTGAAATTATTAGGAGTCTCTAGATAGGAGTAATAGATCAATTAATGCTCTGAAGGTGGAGCCTGTCTAGGTTAGAAACTGATGAAGATAACCTTGGATCATTTTCCCTTTTACTGTTTAAAGATCATCTTACCACCATATAGCTTCTCTACTACATAGCTATTTCAGCTTGAGTAAGCTGAGTATCTATGGAGTGGGAGAAATTTAAGGCTCTTATCTTTGTATTCTACCCATCAGAAGAATCGAAAATTTTGGTAGACATTGTGTCAGCAGGAAAGGTAAATGATGCCTTGTCAACTTGACATCAAAACAAATCACTTTTTAAGCCGTTGCCTTTCCTTTTGTGTTAATTCCCAGATCTCATATCATAAGACAAACATCATACAATTTTAAAAGTCCCATGCCTTTAAAATTTTAAATACTTTAATAGTCCAATCTTTTTAAACAAAGTTTTTCTAAAACTCCAAGGTATCTTTAAATTTCCAAGACTTATCTAACTGTGGGATCTTGTAAAATCAAAGCAAGTTAATACTTCCTTATTTTAAGACAGAATAACCATGGAACAATCACAATCAAATCAAAGCCAAATCAAAAGCACAAGCACAAAAAGCTCAATGTCAGATATCTGGGACTCAATCATGATCTTCTAGACTTCTCCAAAGGGCTTGGACCGTTTCTCCAGTTTCATTTTCTGCAGCAAGCAGTTTTGTTCCTAGGCTCAGGCCTCTTCAACGCCACAGCAGCTGCTGTCCTTGGTGGTAATCCCATGATTCTGGCATCTCCAATATGCTGCGTGCTTCCTGCTGCAACTGGGCCCCATCATTATCTATAGTTTCTTTTTAGTGCTCATTGGGGACAGTAACTTGCCACATAATGTCAAGCCTCATATTCTCTTCATAACACCTTCAATCCTTCTACTGCAACCGAGATACACCTTCACCAATGACCTCTTTTGGCCTTTTTTCAGGAATCCTACCAATATCATCTGGGAAGCTTCGCATACTATCAAGTTTGGCTGTCAGCATAAGAAACAACATTGGTCTCTGTGGGCCATGGCTTCTGTGTGCTGACCCTGAGGAAACACTTTCTAGAAGATTCAGACTCAATGATGATGCTCTCTTCTTAATTTTTTGCTGATTCTTCAGCTCCAGGTGACCAGAATCAATTTTCCCAGCAAAGTAAAGGTCATGCTTTAGTGATTACTAATTCAAATATCACAGAAATGGCCTCAATAATGTTCTAACAATAGCTCACCATGCTTTGAATCCTCAATGGCTTTCCTAGCCCAAGCTTCCAAAATCCTTTCACAATCCTGCTAAGAAAACACAGGGGTCCCCCATTCCTGCTACTAATTTCTGCCATTGTTAAGGTTTCCGAGGGTTGTAATAAAACACTATGACAAAAGCAACTTGTGGAGTGAAAGGGCTGTTTCAGCTTACAACTCTCAGGTCACACTCCATCACTGTGGGAAACCAGGAATGGAACTCAAGCTGGACAGGAAACCAGAGGCAGGAATCAATACCAAAGGAACTGATATTATGCAGTGACCATGAAAGAACACTGCTTATTGGTTTGCTCAGACATGTTTCTTATGGAATCCAGGACCAACTACCCAGGGGTGGCACAACCCTCTGTGAGATGAGCCCTCTAGCCTCAATAATAAATAAAGAAAATGCACTACAGACTTGCATACAAACCAATCTGGTGGATGCATTTTCTCAGTTGAAGTTCCTTCTTTTCTTCCCAAATGACTCTAGATTTTTGTCAAGTTGACAAAAACCAACCAGCACAGTAAACAACAGCAGCCCTTTTATTTCCCTGTGACTCCTGGCAAATCCTTAGTAGTTGAAACAAAATGTAAACTATGTCATTAGCAGTGTTAATACTACAATCATATCATATTAATGCAACAAAATTTATTGTCACCTACTAGATAGAGATATAAGAAATACCTTTATTTCCATGTAGCACTATATTTTATATCATATGATCCTTCATATTTGAAACAATTCAGAATTCAGTGGTTTGTGTTATGAAAAGACATTCAGTGTAGCAAGAGAGCTAGAATCTTTCCACAAGGAGGTTTGTAAGAGTGACCAGAAACCTTTTTCCTGGAAAAGAGAGGAGATTTCCAGTTAAAGAAAAAAAAGGATCATATATCATTATTTCTGTTCCCTCTTTAAACCCCACTATAATTCTATAGAGTAATTTTTAATAAGATCTCAATCCATAAACTTGAAAGCAGAGAGAAGTCATCTTGGTACTGAAAGAGAATGATAACATTCTTGAAAAGAAGAAAGGGGATGGGTTACTTGTAATTCACTTACAAAGCACCCAAAGCCAAGCCTTCAGTAATGAGTCCACTCGCAGCCATCCATTTTGACTTGGAAGCCTACAAAGGCTTGGGAAATGGGGATATTCCACCCCTAAGTGTGGTTCCTGAAGACTTTGAAATGAAGAGTTTGTGTGAAAGTACACTTGGTGTCCAGTAGGTCTCTTTTCCAGTTTTATCCTATAGATGACCAGTTTTCCAACCACATCAAAGGAACAGGAGAGTCTTTACCCTGGAGAAAGTGAGACAGAGGGTGCAGCAAGGGAAGATGAGGTGTATTAGAGAAAGGAGATTGGAGTCTACCAGAAATGGAGGTGAAGTAAAAGCATTCTTCCTTGACCTTGAGATGGTCCACTTTATCTACTCTCTGAATGCTGATATCATAGGTCCTCCAGGCAGATAGGAGGCTGTTTCCTTCAGCAAACTGATGTCCATCATAAAAGACTTATGAAGCTAGTACTTAGGGATCATATCTTGAACACTCATGGTTCCTCTCTAAATATACACTAATTAAAATAATCAGCAAGTCCTCCCTAGGCTCATGGAACTTTTGGCTGGCTTTTGAGAAAGTCTTATAAATGAACTTTCAAAGGTCAACTTATGCTTTATAAATGCATTAACATTAAAGGCAGGATCAAAATCAACAAATGAGGATTAAAAATCATGGGAAGTTAAGAACATCATAGAGAGAAGAAAGCTTTAAGAGTCCTATTATTAACAATAACTTCAGAGAAGTGAAAAACTATGTGGCATTGATACACTTTAAAAATAATAAAGAAGCTGGGAATGGGGGCACATACCTGTATTTCAGCTACCAAGTAGGGTAGCACCAGGCTGGGCAACATAGCAAGATTCTATCTCAAAATCAAAACAATAAATAAATAAAGTCTTGGGAAAGAGATCCTCGAGAGAGCACCTCCCTAAGAATATACAAAGTCTTGGGTTTAATGGTCTGTATGAGATAGACAGAGACAGACAGAGACAGACAGACAGACAGACAGACAGAGATAAAGATAATTTAAAATACTCTAGGACAATAGAAAGTTTAATAGATTTAAACAAATTGGAAAAAAAAAGTTCAGTAAATTCTGGTTCTAAATGTCTTCATGTTAGGTTCACATGATTGCCCCATAAAGATTTGAAGTCAAGATCTGAAAGGTTGGTATCTATTTATGTATGCACATGTGTATGCATTGCACATTGTATATCACATTGTGCATTAGAGATTGTGGGACACCTTTATGACGTTAGTGCTCCATTTCCACCCTTATGTGGGTTCTGGGGATTGAACTCCACTCCTCAGGCTTGTGTAGCAAGTGCCTTTACCACTGAGCCACCTTGGAGGTCTCAGAGGCATTTTGTCAAACCCTCTTTCCCCAGCTTTCTTCTAATAGTACATGTGAGGATTCTCTTGTGCCTGCAAGATGGATCAATATGTCATTATCACGTTCTGAAAGGTTTCACTTAGGTCTCTATAACAAATTTCAGGACCTTAGTCTTTATTCTTCTTTAAAAGGCATCAGTACTGCAGAGGGGATGAATACGGTCCACCTTAAGGGCCCATGTATCTGCAGTTTGTAAGCTGATGCTGCTTCATTGTCTTCTATATGTATCCTAGGCTCCACTCTATTAATTTGCCTCCACTTAAGAAAAGAAATCTGTGTTCTTTCTGACCTAGAGCATACCATCTATCTTTCACCAAGGTGAATGTGTACCATAAGCCATAGGTGACTCTCAATCAAAATATCCAAGTCGTTTTGAGTACACGCAGTCCCTCAGATATCAAAGAAGCTTGTCTTGTTCACATTTTATCTATATCAAGGGAAGTATGTGATGGATAGTAAATACCTATTAAATACTTAGATGAGTAAATCAATGTTCTATCAGAAAGACTCAATATAGAAGGACAAATATTTTCAAGGATCTGAAGAGATGGCTCAGGGGATAAAGTGCTTGGTGTGCAAGTACTAGGACCTGACTTTGACTCCCCAGTATCATTGCAAAGGGCCATGCTTGGGGGCACATACTTGTAATCCTCACACAGGGGAGACAGTGACAGGAGGATCTCTGGGGTTCAATAGCCAGCTAATGTGGGTGAATTTGTGAGCTGCAAGTTCACTGAGAGACTGTCCCAAAAAAGTGTCCAGGATCACTGTCTAGAAGGAGACCTGACATTGACCTCTGGCCTCCATATTCCTGTGCGGATGTGTGTGTGTGTGTGTGCGCGCGCTCAAGCTCTCAATCACATGTGCACACATACAAACACACACATCCCACATACCACACAAACACACACAGAAACACATATAAACACACACTACACCCACTATACCACACACACACACACACACACACACACACACTTTTTTATTGATTCCCTTCATTAGATATGAACCTGTTATTTCCACATCAAGTAGCGAGACCTGTACCAAGGGGGAGTTAAACATAACTGCCAGCACTGAGATCATATTAGGAATGGCCAAATAAAGAGCTAGAGCAGATGTCCACATGATTTAGCCTTAAGGTGGCCGTATCATCCAAAGCAGTACGATTTTGTGAGTTCAAGACAGTGATAAAATAATTGACAGCTATTGACTGATCTAAAATTGGCATAAACCGTGAATGTTAGGCACATATGATCAGCTTATTTAGTTTGGCTATATGTTATTTGTTATTTTATAGTTAAACATCAAAATGCTAACATTTTGGTACCAGGATGTATTTTAAATTACAGGAGAGATAATTATGAAGGCTTTTTACACCATCCTAAAGGGAAATTAGAGAAGTAAACTTCTCTAAGACTTAGCTACTTTGCCTTTAGAAAATAGATTCCATGTCACCATCTGGGCATCTCAGTATGGGCAGGACTTTTTTTTTTCCTACCCTTGGCCTTGATTCTCATAATTTCCTCCTCCTTTCTCCTGACCTTTTATCTTCTTTTAAAGGAACAGTATGATTGTCCCCATTGAACCAACTTTCTGCAGTAAAGCAGGGACCGAGAGACTGCAGGAGGCCAGCACCTCCTTTCAGGGCTGGGTGAGGGGTTGCCAGGTGATGAATGGTTTCTTGTGGAGTAAGGTGATAAACCAACCCCTCAGTCATGTAATCTTCCATTAAAATGAAATGCATACCAGGCTTGCAGTGTTTCTGCAGCTTGTACCCTCTCCCATTGAAGATCATGAATAAAAGAGGCAAGTGTACTGCTGACAGATGCCAGCATGCATAAAGGACACTTCCTATAAAGGCGAAACTCCGGCTAACAGATGGACTAAAGATGTGAGATGCAGAAAGATTTACCAATCTAAATAATTCAAGGGAATGTCGTATGGCAAGCTAGTGCTTTGCGGAGGGAGCCAGCAGAAGGTGCAGATGGAAAGGCAGGCCAAGCCTTTCCCATAAACCCATTAAGAACAGTACTTGTCTGAGCGACAGTATGTCGCAGAAGGCCCGGGGAGAGGCCAGCAAATGAGAAATTTGCTTCAAGACTTTGTCCCACAAGGTCAAGAGCACATTTAGTAGTGAAAATTGCTGCATCTAACGAGAGAGAAAAGGGGGGTGCTCTGTGCCCCTTTGCTCATTGTCCTGCCCTGTTCAACCCCCACCCTCATTCATGAGACCTGTATTTGTCTTGTGAGAATTAAAATCATGGAAAGTGAAGGCGCTCAAGGACCTTTCAAGAAGATGTCTTAGTTACTTTTCTCCTTGTCTTGATAAAATGCCTGAGATACTAACAGAAGGAAGGGAGGGTTTCTATTGGCTCACAGTGCCAGGCTGCGGCATGCTGGGGAAGGCATGGAGGTGAGAGTGAACAGGGCAGAAGCAGAGAGAGGGGAGTTCATGCTAGGATCTTCTTATCTCTTTAATCACCCTGAGACCTCAGTGGGTCTCCTTCCCTCTGTTTAACCTTTCTGGAAACACCCTCAGGGACATGCCCAGAGATTCATCTCCTAGGTAATTTGAAATCTAGTTGAGTTGACTCAATGGAGATTAAATATTATAAAAGGCTAAGAGAACTAATCTTTTCAGTTTTTAGTCTGACAAAGACTTTAGGCCCCGAAGCCAAATGAGGAGTGACGATCTCACTTCTGGAAAATTTCACAGAAATGTGGAATTTTGTCTGGGTAAGTATTCAGTAATTCTCTCCTGCTAGTCAAACTCTTTTAACTGGAAACACTACTGCCTTAGATACCTCCACATCCTGTAAATCTGTGCCAATAAGTGAGTGGCCCAGGCAAGAGAAGCTGTGATAGACAACATGGCAAAGCATGTGGTCTGTTCCTAGGATGTTCCAGAGGCCTGCTCAGGCCCCAAGGAGTTGAGCTATGCCAGGGAAGCCAAAGCTCCCATGAATCAACTGTAGGGCAAACAAGGAAAGCATTTCACACAGCTTGCTACATAACTACAGTGAGGTAAACTAGGAGCTGCTCACATAAACATTTGAGATGCTTAGGAAAATCTCTGCTCATCCACTCATGCACTATCTACTGGTAACCCACAATGCAGTGCTTCTCACTCCTGAAATGGGTAGATATGCAATTGCTTAGCATGTTTCACAAAAATATTCTTGCTGGAAACTTTGCTCCTCAGTCCATTTTTTAAAACATTCTGATATCACAAAAGGCTTTGATTTCAAATAATCCCCCTCCTTCCCCTCCCTCTAGCCCTTCCTCCCTCCTTCCTCCTCCTTTTTCTTCCTCTTTTTCTTCCTCTTCCTCTTCCTCTTCCTCTTCCTCTTCCTCTTCCTCTTCCTCTTC
>JANHMN010000009.1:65111779-65138536 GCA_030674055.1 Rhabdomys pumilio | reverse complement strand
ATAGATAGATAGATAGATAGATAGATAGATAGATAGATAGATAGATAGATAGATAGATATTTTTAAAAGTCTTCACATTCAAGTTTCTCACCTGGGTAGCTGCATGTATCTGTTAATCATCAATCAATATCAATCAATAGGGTGGTTAGACTCAGAGTCACCTAAGAGACTGATAAGACTCACCTCTGGGGATGATGTAAGGGAAACAGTAGCAACCCTCATTTCTCAGTCAGTCATGTGAACAGTATTCCACTGCCATGGGCTCCTCATAGCTGCCATGCTAGCCCACCCAAATAACCATATGCTGAATTCTATGAAACCAGTAGCCAAGATAAACCTTTCTTTCCTTAAGTTGTTCTGTTAGTATTTGGTCACAGCTATACAGAAGAAAAGTATAATATAGAATCTATGCCCCAAACATTGACATCCATAAGCTTTCCTTTTCTTGTGTGCCCTGGCACTGGGATTGGTGTGGCCCAAAATAAATGATACATGTCCAGTGTGACATGTAGCCCATGCCTGGTAGCTCATGGCTTCTTTATAAATCTAATAATCAGATGCCTACAGAAAACCCAAGGGAATGGGCTGTCTTCAGGGGATGGACATTGCTTCTCGACATTCTTTGCAAGGCAATGGTAGAACCTATTTGCTTAGCAGACTTAAGAACTTTTACCAGTGTAAGAGGTGAAAAGAACTCACGATTTGAAGCTCACACACATTCTGGTTTGACATCAATTTGCTTTGTCTCACAATGACAGCCTCGCTTTAAAATGCATGTGCATTCTTTCCTCAAAAGATTTTCCTCCTTGTGTTTTGTGTGCTTTCTTCACTGGTATGCACATTACGGGTTGCATGCTGCTGTCTATTGGGAGATTGCATGAACTCAGGCCTTGGCACTTGCTAGTCCTAAACACATTTTCTTACTTATGACCTATTACCAAGGTCTTGGATGTGATTTTCATTACCAGACTTCTTGGCACTTCCTTTTAAGAGCATTCTTATGTGTTATGTTAAGTATGAATAACTTTGGTTTGCAGAGAGGAAAAGGAGTTTAGGGAACTAGTGTGACTTCCTTCAGATCATGAGCCATAAGAATAATAAGAAGTACAACCACTAGTTTGAAGACCTGTGCCATTGAGAAAATCTGGAAATGGAGTGATGAGGGTCTTCTTTCCATCTACTGGCAGAAGCGATGGAACTCCAGGTGCTCTCACTATGGGCCCTGCTTCAATGTGGGTTCTGAGTAGGCAAACTCAGGTCTTCACACTTGTGCCACAACTACTTTACCCACAGAGTAAGGCCATTTCCCCTGACCCAAATCTTTCTAATACTATCAAATGCAATAGAAGCACTATGTATGTGAATCCTCATTATAGTGCATTGTGAAAGAATAATGACAAGAAAAGTAATCTGTATATTTTCAGGACAGGCACAATTATTTTTTCTGGTATTTTCCAGAAGGATTTGTTGAATGTGGGTATACAGAGCCCACAGGTACAGAAAGCTAGAATTGACTGACTATAGAGAACATAGAGAACACAAGAAGAACTTTGAGATGAAATATTGCTTGTGATAAATATGCATGTTTTATTGTTTCAGATAAACAATATTTTTTTAAGAAAGAAAATGTGAGCTAAATGAGTCTGTAATAGGAAAAATAAGAGTATGTCTGTCAGAGGTCTACATGGTCTTAGGAGGGAGGAGTGGTACTTCTTTGTATTTCTATAATCCCTCAAAGGATACTAACAGGGACAACCATGGTCTTGCCCCATCAGATAGCGCTTGGTTGCACAGTCCGGAGAACATTCATGGGTGGGTGAAATACGGATCTCAAAGTGACATATTTTACCTGGTTGTGCTAGTGTCTAGGGTCCTGAGGATATCTCACAAAAGCAGGGTACTAGGAAAGAAGCAGGATTCAGATGACTGCTCTCCCAGAACAAACTCATTCTTGGTCATCAAGAACTTTTGTATCAACTAAAAGCATCTACTGGATGACACCAGGCACAGGTGTAGCAGAGAAGGATCAAGAATCAGGTGCTTCATATACTAGATAAACAAACCCACAGACCCTTCCAGGCCTACTTCTAATACCACTTCTTATTCTTTAGATTAGAACTAAATTATTAGAGAAGTTTTGCATATGCACATAGGTGCTTGAGCATAGTCAATGCACTTGCGGACATGTGCACATCAAAGTCAGACATCAACTCCTAATATCATTCCTTCAGGCATGATCTATTTTGTTGATCTGAAGCAGGGTCTCTCAGTGGCCTTCAACCCACTCTCCAAGTAGACTACACTAGTTGGCCAAGAAGCCCAGGGGCATGCCCATCTCCCATTCATTGTTCTGGGATTAAAAGAGTGTGTCATTATGCAGAGTGTTCACTTTGTGAGTCCTGGATCTCAAGCTCAGGACTTCATGCTCACCTAGTGTCCTGGCTACTTTTATGTCAACTTGACACAAGCTAGAGTCATCTGAAAGAAGGGAACCTAAAAAGAGAAAATGCCACCACAAGATTGAGCTACAGGGCATTTGTAAACTTAGTAATTAATATGGGAGGGATCACTGCATTGTGAGTGGTGCCATCCTTGGGCTTGTGGTACTTACTGGCTTCTATAAGAAAGCAGGCTGAGCAAGCCATAAAGAACAAGCCCCTTCATGGTCTTTGCATCAGCTCCTACTTCCAGGTTTTCACTCTATTTAAGTTCTTGTCATGGCTTCTTTTAGTGATGAACTAAAGTGTAAGCTAAATAAACTCTTTCCTGTCCAGCTTTCTTTTGGTTATGGTGTTTTATCACAGCAATTGTCACTTTAACTGAGACATATGGTAAGTACTTGACCAACTTCACCATCTCCCTAGCTCTCCTGGAGAACTCTTTCAACAAATTATTCCAATTTTGCACTTGTGTTTAAGGGTAGAACTTAAAGTACTTTTTTTTTAAAAAGGTCTTTATTCTTCCCCTTGTGGATTATTTGTTGTTTAACAAGAATAGCAAAATTGAAGCCTTATTTGTTTGCAAGTCATAGGTGAGTTTTACTCCCGTCCTCCATCCCTGGCTCGGCAACCTAACTGGAGTCTAGACAGTGAATTTATTTCTTTCAGGACTGCACTTCATCATTACATGGTGCTCTCTAAATCCACTTTTAATTCACTCTTGTGTCTCAGAGGGCGTGGCTGCAGACCTGAAATGTCCTCCCACCGAAGACTGAACAAAGGCCACAGGCTCAGCCCTGATGGCGCAAAGCTGTGTGCTCCTGATTGCCAGGCATCTTTTAGATGGAAAAAGAGCAAGAAACATAAAGGTAAGAAAATCCAAACCATTTAGAATTCCTCCTCCTCTCCCCGAGGTGGTTTAATCTCAAAACAGGGAAGCAACAGAATTACATCTTAATCTTCTCATACGAGCAAAGGGATTGAATGGATGCCTAAATTCTAAGAACAGGTAAAAATGGTAAAGCAAGGGCTGACGTGATGGATCAGAGGTTAAGAGCACTGGCTGATGTTTGAGAACAGTGCTCTCAGTTTGAGCCTAAGCTATATGGTGACTCACAGCTATGTGTAGCTCCAGTTCCAGAAGGTCTGCTGGCCTCTTCTGATCTCTCAGGATACCAGGCACACACATGGTATACTTGCATATATGCAGGCAATGTAGCCATGTACAAAATAAAATAATAACTAAAAAACTAGTAAATGAAGGGCTATATAGAATTTGGAAAATATAAAGGATTCACCTTTTGTACTTAACTCCCCAACTGAGGTCTTGTAATCAGGGTCTTCCCATTGCTTTTCATTCATTTTATGCTTTTTTATGTAATTTGATAAGTTCGATAGATCTGCACTTGTTATAAGAATAATATGCACTTAAAAAGACATTTGGATTAATTTTAACCATCCCTGTCTTAGTCAGGGTTTGTATTTCTGCACAAAATATCATGACCATATCATGACCAAGAAGCAAGATGGGGAGGAAAGGGTTTATTCAGCTTACACTTCCACATTGCTGTTCATCACCAAAGGAAGTCAGGACAGGAACTCACACAGGGCAGGAACTTAGAGGCAGAAACTGATGTAGAGGTCATGGAGGGGTGCTGCTTACTGGCCTTTGCTTTCCCTGGCTTACTCAGCTTGTTTCCTGTAAAACCCAGGACTACCAGCCCAGGGATGGCTCCACCCACAATCCCCCCCCCCATCATTGAGAAAATGCCTTACAGCTGGATCTTATGGAGGCATTTCCTCAAGGGAGGCTCCATTCTCTGTGATAACTCCAGCTTGTGTCAAGTTGACACACAAAACCAGTCAGTACAATTTCTCACACTCTTTTGCTGTCAAGTGACTGAAGGACATGCCCTCCTTTCTGCTTATTGCTTCATAGATACCAGAATGCTAAATTAATAAATATTCTCTGCAGTTATTTCTTTGCTCAGCTTTCACAGTATGGAAAATGAATGTGTGTGGCTTACTGCACTTGCCCCCAGGTTGTTTATAATACAATAATTTTATAGTGACTCCAAAACTATTCATTAAGCATCTACTATGGGCTAGACATTATGTTAAGGAGAAAATAAACAGAGTTGACACAGCCCTTGTGTTTTAAAAATTAGCAGGTTAATGAAGGTGAGCAAATACTATCATACTTGTCATTATAGGGTGAATCATAGGGAAGAAACATAATCCACGAGACTGTGGGAGGCATTTGTATTAAAATGTCAGCTAAACTGAAAAGTAGAAGAAACAGACGTTAAAGAAGAGCCAATGGTACCTTTGGGGAATGGCGTAGAAAGGGACAAGTGTTATGGTGACACAGTGAACAATCTTTATGAAGCTAGAGGACACTGAGAATGGATAGCTCCTACAGAGATGGGAAAAACAGCAGGACAAGAAACCAGAAATGGCATGAACCCACCAGCCAATGAACATCTTTCAATACCATATGACTAAGTGTGCATTTTATTTCAACAGCCCCATGGAGCCAGAGATTCAGTCAGGAAGGAGTTCTCAATTTGTCTTGTCATTAGAGTCTTCTACTTGCAATATCTGCACTAGGGTAGAGTGCTTCCAGACGCAGGAGTTAGGGAGCTCTCCAAATAACCTGGATGAAAGGTAAAAAGAGCCAGGTCTGGGAAGTGGGAAGTGGCAAGGAGTTGGGGGGGCGCATATTCTGAAATCCTGAAGGATGTTATCAAAAAATTTGGCATTTGTTATAGAGGTAAGCTGGGCTGTGTTCAACATGGTGGGTTTGATGCTTGGATATGGCAGGACCAGTTGCTGAGGAAGGCCACACAGGACAAAACAGAGAGCTTGTGTAGGAAAATGTGTAAGATATATAAGATGACAATGGAAGAAGAGAAGCAGAGAGGAAACCTATTGTGTGATATACACGAGACAAACACTAAGGAATTTCCCAAACCAAAGCAGGAACATGGAGAGAGACAAGGACCTCACATCTATGGAACTCTCAGTAATTTTTGAAGGGGTTATGGGAATCCACAGTACCTGAGCAACAGCTAAGAGGGGTATGTTAGGGCACTGGGCTGGGAGAGAGCC
The DNA here is from genome assembly GCA_030674055.1 of Rhabdomys pumilio. NCBI lineage: Eukaryota > Metazoa > Chordata > Mammalia > Rodentia > Muridae > Rhabdomys > Rhabdomys pumilio. Next base: position 65,132,987 of record JANHMN010000009.1, on the reverse strand, counting down.
ATTGTTTGTCATTGTGGTCATATCCAGGATCGGCGGGATTACCCTCACTCTAGCTCGAGTGAAGAAGCCAGATGTCTTTTCTAAAACCTGTTCTATCACCCCATACCTGTGTTTCATCCTCTCTTGCTTATCATTTGCTGGAAAGAATCCTTACCACAACCTAGAAAAGCTTGCTTACCACATACAAATTTTCTTTTCTTGTCACATCACAATTGCCCTTGGCTTTTTCCCCTCTGAAGGCTTGGTCTTCTCCAGGAGTCCAGGTGTTACGTAGCTCATGGCCCCAACACATCTTCCTCCACTTCCAATAACTACCTCACACTACTTTGCTTTAAGACTGTGCTCAACTGTCACTCAACCTTTAACACTCCAGGAAATAACCAGCCATTCAGAATCTCATCTGCTAGCAAGACTACCTCATCACCACTAGTTAGGACTTAAGTTTTAATAGAGTAGCATATTTTATTTTATTTTATTTTATTTTATTTTATTTTATTTTATTTTATTTGCTGATATACTCAAAGTGCTAATATACTGTCTGATGCAGAGCACATATTTGTTGAGTAACTAAAAGGATGTGTAAGTTTACACCATAGATGCACCAGCTTCAGCCACTCTTTTAAGGAAGCTTTCTTCTATAGGAAGATATACAGAAAATGGCATAAGGTCAATTCTTGTAAGGAAATCATCTCCACCTTAAGTATACTGTACAATTATTATAAGGGCTTTAACATAACCTAAGTGTGTAGATCCCAGTCCTAGCAAGGGGTCAAGGATTTGCCTAACCTAGGAGAAAGAATGTTTAAAGGCAGTTCTCTGTTGACAGCCACTGCTGGGAGGGGAAGAAGGGTTTCAAATACAAACAGAAAGATAGGAATTTGAAACTGGAGGACTTTCTTTGCTGCCAGCAGACCAGATTGGAAATAATTGCACAAGTGTCACTAAAGTTCAGTGCTATGGGTCAGTGAGGTGGCCTAGTGTGTAAAGATGCCCAAGTCTGATGACCTGGGAACCTCATGGTGGAAAGAAGAAAACTAATGCCTACAGGTAGCATACATGCACACACACAGTAAATACATAAATATTTGAACAGTCAAGCTTGGGGCTGGAAAGATGGCTCAGCAGTTAAGAGGACTCCCTGCTCTTTCAGCGGACCCAGGGTTGGTTTCCAGCATCAATGTGACAATTTACAACTGTCTTTAGCTTGAATTACAAGGATCTTAATACATTTTTCTGGCCTTTGTGGCCCCAGGCTCATATAGAGTGTGCTTACATAGATGTCAGGCAAACTCCCATACACATACAATAAAAAATAAGTAAAGTTTTCCAAAAGAGAAGTTCACAGATCTGTTCTGTTCTGTGGGGAACCGACAGAAGGCAGCTATTATCCTTGCAGCCATCTTGAGCCATATACCCTGACAAGAGACTTGTTTACAACAGCCTACAACAGCTGAGCACACTCTGATAACATCTTGTTTTAGATACCCAGGATCTTCCCTTGGGTGTGTGAGACTTAAAGGTGTGATTTAGAGCTGAGACTCAAAGGTGTAACTTAAAGGCATGACTTAGAAGTGAGACATATAAAAGGTGAGAGGCAGACAGAAGGAAGTACTTGAGAATTAGGAACTTGGTGCTAGGAACTTGACACTTGGAACTTGGAACTGGGAAAGAGACTAGCAACTTAGAACTAGGGATTAGGACCAGAGACTTGGAACTAGGAACTAGGGACTTGGAGAGAAGAAAGACTGAAGAATAAATGAGATTGAATCATACTCTGTCTGGTCTCCATTCTTCTCCTCACTCTCTCTCTTGCTGAACCACGACCCACAGACTGGAGCAGCTTGGGGCAGTGCGGGCTCTAACAATTTAGCCCCCAAGGCCTTTGGTAGTGCGGGTTTCAGCATTGATAGAGAGGTCCCCTACATTTTGGCCCCCAAGCGTGGGGCAGAGCAGTCCGCGACATTTTGGCCCCCAAATGTGGGGTAGTGCGGTTCTCAACACTGTTCTCTCTTCTTTTATACAGTGATTAACTCCTTCACTCTTTTATATAGTCACAGTCCTGTTACATATTTTCTTTAAAATCTTTCAGCTATAAAACACACATATCGAAAATCTCTGAATTATGTTCCATCCCTTCCCCCTCCACTTGCAGTCACTGAAACTAACTAGTTAGCACAAAGTCCTCATGAACAACTGCTTCCTACTTTCCCAAATCAACTTTCCTACTCATCCTGCCCAGGTTATCACAAAAACTTGTGAGGGTCTCACATGCAGGGCTATGTCCCCCACTCCACAACTACACTATTCCAATGCAGGCCACCATCACTTTCAAATTTCACTTCCATTATGTTGCCTTCCTGATCACATTTTAGCCCAGGAAAGATGCTCACTTCTACTCTTGATCTACCTTTCTGAGGTATTATTCCAGTAATTGTTCTTGGAAACAGTCACCTTCAGTTAAACTGGGTGTACCGATTACTCATGGCAAGCTTATTCTTCCTCTTGCACTTTTGACATGTTTCTCATGTCTAAGACTGTCTCCACTCTCTCTTTTTTTTCTTTATAATTTCAACCCATTTATTACAGCCAGCTCACCTCTTCAGCAGAGCTCACCCTAATCATCCAAGCATCATCTCGGCACAAACGCATGGCAATTATTGTTTACACCACTCATTTTGTACTTAAGGTTAAATCCCTGTGTGAAGTTTCTCTGACTTTGTGCTGCAATTTGATGTCTCATTTTTTCCCAAATAGCTTATAAGCTGTCAGTACAAGGATAAAATACAGTTCCTATAAAGTTCCTTGAACATAATAGGCACTCAGAGTTTATTATTTAAAGAGATGAGTTAATGCACGAACAATGATCCGGTCTTAACACATCCAGGTGACTACATGTCTTACATTTGATGCTGAAGGAAAGACTTTTCCCCATCAACCTGTTTATGTCTATAATCTGACATGCTGCTGTGTTATCCACATGGAAGATGACCCAAGTGCATGACTGTGAAAATCAGATGTGTGCAAGAAACACAGAGAGTAGGGGAATATGCTTTCATATGCTTTGAGATTTTCTTAAATCTGATGAATCTATCAGAGGTGTATTATAGAGAATATTTCTCCCCAAGTTCCCCGCTATTTTATTTTATTTTATCTTATTTTATTTTACTTTTAGTCACTAACTATTTGCTATTCCTCTTCTTTCTTGTCACCGCTTTCTAAACTCCTAGACCAGTGGTTCTCAACCTTCCTAATGCTATGGCCCTTCAAAACATTTCCTCATGTTGTGGCGAGACCCCCAGCCACATAATTATTTTATTGCTACTTAATGACTCTAATTTTGCTACTTTTATGAGTTGCAGTGTAAATATATGATATGCAGGATATCTGATATGTCACCCCCAAAAGGGTCGTGACCCACAGGTTGAGAAAAACTTCCCTATGACTCTCTCACATTCACCCGGAGCTGATCTTTTTCTTCTTCTCAGCTTTTGGCATGGCTTATAATGCAGGGTGTCATAGAACCTCAGATTTGATTCCATGTGGGATATGAGAGTGGAGAGGGATGGCATAAAAGGCACTTTCCCGAGAAGCCTTCTGATAACACTGCAAGCCATTTTATGGTGCAAATACGGTCAAAATATGCTGCTCAAGAAACGTCAATTCTATTTTGGGCATTGTGAAAAAAAAATTCATTCCATTGTTTTAACACAGTGATTTTGGGGATGCAAGAAACCAGACAGTCATGAGGATGTCTGTAGAGAAAAGAAGGAGGAAAAAAATACAGGAATATTTAGATGAGGCAAATATCTAAAAGAGACCAGAGGAATGGAAGAAACCCAAAATGTGTAACTTCACACACAGAATATGATATTTGCTCTCTGGATTGAGGGAGTTTTCTGCGTTATACATAAACATCAGCCAGGCTCCCAGATGTCCCCCAGAAGGCTTGAGTTTTGGCATTTCATGTGAAAACAAGTTAGAGGGAACCTCTGACTTGTGGGAGAGGGAGCATAGGACTTGGCTCCAGAAAACCCAGTCACTAGGTGCACCAGCTTCTTTCCTTTGCCCTTGGAAAGAGAAGTATCATAAGAAGGAAACTTCCAGGCTGACATTCTGTATCTGTGACCACCAGGTGGCAAGTAACATCAAGAAGTGATTGTGTCCCATATGAAGCCAGAAGATGCCTCTGAAAATCCTTGGTTTTATTCCATGCATTTTATATATGAGAAAACTAGATCCAAAAAAATCGGATCCTATGAATTATTGCCGTTTCACACTTACCAGGTATTTGAAAGTAAGTTCTCAAATGAAACTGCATTTGCAAGGTGGCCTTGTTTTCCATATGAATCAAGTGATTATTTGGATTGCCTCTGGTATTTTTGGTTCCCTTGCATCCAGGTATATTTCTTCACTCGTACAGAATACTCCTGCATCTTGTGCATAAAGTAATGTTTGACTGAGCTGCTGAACTCAGCTGAGCATGGCTCTGCGCTGCCAACAGCATCTCCTGCTGCAGCTCTCCAGCTCTCTGGGCTTCCTGGAAACATCAGAAGTCAAAGCCACCACCGAGGGCCACCATCTTCCCACCTTACCTTGGTTTTGGTATAGGTTATGTGTTAGGAAGGTCTGAGGTAACCTAGCCTAGCTCCCAAGTTCCTCATCCCTGATTTTCTCACCTTCACTTTGGAAAAACGCTTGTGAAAAAGCACTAAGCTTAAGAACAGAATGCTTGATTTGGTCATCAGTTGGGAGTCTAGATAATTTTTCAGAGGTGGCTAACGTTCAAAACATGTCACAGTCACTCAAGATTCATGTCCCTGCACAGGTACTTGATCTTTCTTAAGGTGCTTTTATGTTTAAGTGAGATGTAACCACTTGTACTGATTTCTTCAGAGTTGCAGTGAAGGACAACGGCTGGCTTTAAAGTAAAAATTGCTTTGAGACTGAGGGTGGCTTGAAAGTTTTGAGCTTTGAGACTTGAGTAGCTCAGTAGAATGCTTCCTAGAATATACTAGGTTTGAGCTCCAGCACCACATACATGGGATATGACAATACTGTTATCAGCAATCCCAGCACTTAAAAAGTCAAAGGCAAGAAGATGAGAAGTGCCAGGCCATCTTCCCTCAGTATATAGTGGCTTGAGTCTGGTCTGGGGTATATGAAACCCTGCCTTTCCAATTTGCTGTTTGGTAAACCTTTGCTATTTGAAAAAGTTCTGTAGCCGGGCAGTGGTGGCACACTCCTTTAATCGCCTTAAACGCCTTAAACACACTTGGGAGGCAGAGGCAGATGGATTTCTGAGTTCGAGGCCAGCCTGGTCTACAGAATGAGTTCCAGGACAGCCAGGGCTACACAGAGAAATCCTGTTTCAAAAAAAAAAAAAAAACAGAAAAAGAAAAAAAAGAAAAAGTTATGTTAAAAAAAAAAAGATACAAGAACCAACAGTGCTTATTCACGTACCTGTTAACCCTTCTACTTGATTCAACTTCAAATCCCTCTGTGTCTAAACCCAACCCCCTCACTAATAACCTGAGTTCTAGCACTGCTAATAAACTTTTCACCCCTCACAAACACTTGCACAAGAAGTGAGATAATCAATTAAATAGTGTGAAGGCAATCAATCAAGCCTCTTAATGGCACTCAGCACAATCCATGTAACACGTAAGTTTGTGGTTACCATGTGTGGCTTTGTGTGTTCCAGTTGGCGTTTCTTCTTTCCAGAATGTTCTGTCAGCATCTTCATTTGAGCCTTAGTCCATATCAGGACAGATATAGGTGGGAGCAACTACAGACATCTACAGAGCAGGTCTGAGAGGACCGAGTAGACCAGTATGGGAAACATTGGCTTTGAAGTGACTAGTTGTATTCAAAACCCACCTTCTTGTTAGTCATATGGGTTAGAATAGCTCCTCTGGGTTAAAAAAAAATGTTTCTGTAGTTATCCACAGGAATAAGAAAACCTATTTCTTAAGATTTTTCAGAAAGTAGAAATAAAGAAACAGATGTAAAGTGGTTATCATGGGGCTTTGCACATGGTAAATGCTTAATAATTATAATTATTTTTATTAATAAGAATCCAGGCGTTCAGTTCTCAATGCTTTTTTTCTATCCAATGAGTCTTTAAATTCTTACACTATAAGAATTCTTACCTCATGCATTGTTAGCATAAATTGTCTCATGTACATTGAAACAGGGACTTTTTACATTGAGGAGAGAATTGAGTAGTTTGAATGACTATACAACCTGCCAGCCACGAGTTCAGCTTTCTCTGTGTAGTTACCTTTGTCTGGAAATGCATAGTGTAATTATTCGAACATTCCCTTTGTGCTTTTCTTTTATTATTTTATAAAAATGACTGAGAAACAGGAATATGAATGTGCTCACACTGGTGGCAGGGAGCTCGGGCACCATAAATTTACTGTGGTTGAGAAAGATGGCAGTCCCTAGATATTCTAGAATTGATGAATCCTTGTTGAGGCCTTAAGATGATCAACTGGGCACACAGGTATGAAGAAAAAGAGTAAAATAGAAGATAGGAAACACTAGAAACATGGCTATTATAATTGCATCTAACTGATAAATCAATTTTTAGGAATTGCTTTTATGCCACTTAGCTCTCTCAGACCAGAAACTCCTTAAACACCATATGCTGGTTACTGCATATCTTGTCTTATATCTGCACATAAGAATAGATACAGACTTGTTCTTTCATGAGGATCTGCTTGTAGACCAGGCCGAGGTGAAACTAATAGCAATAATCTTGTTGATTCTTCCTTAGAGTGTCCCTTCTAGTTTTAGTCAGATGTATAGAAAACCTGAAATAACAACATAATTTTCACTAAAGGGGCAATGAGGATGATGTAGCCTTGTAGACATGATGTGCCTCTGCCAGTGGACTCATAGAGCATCTTTCAGGATGCACATGGTCCTTGTATGTGCTGTATTTGAAACAGCCATTGCTATGTGGTACTTGCCCTGGCAATAAATGAGACTCTATTTCTCTGAGGCTCTGTAAACACTATCTATTTATACTCGTGCATTTCTTGCTAACAAAATACAAAGTAGATTTCATTTAATAGTTCTTATCTCATTTTTGAATAGGATATATTTAAAGGTGGGTCACTAGACAAGCTTGAAACCCAGGTCTTGTTTCTTTAAACAAAATGACATTTCTTAGTAAAGAGGTTCTCAGTGTCCCCTGCAGAAATATATCTGATTTCAGAAAAGGATTGATTCAAATAAAAATGCGTTTGTATAAGAAAAATTATTTTCTGCTGAGAAAACACATAGTTTGGGGTAAATTTATAGTTCTGGCCAGGTCATTAATATCTGGTTGTCAAAAAGTATTGGTTTGAACAAAAATATGTTGTAATAAAAATGCATTGTTTTGGAGAAATTTATTGGCCCCATGAAAACCTATTCGATTCAGAGAGATGTGTTGATTTCAATGAAAAATCTATTTGTTTTAAGGGAGATAATGCTTGGCTCTCAGCTTTTCTGTGGGAAATCTCTGTGACATTGATATTCATTTAGAAAGATGAAACATAGATATAATTACTGGAAAGGAGAGAACACATGACCAGTTTGGTCAATAATGCTTAACAGGACATAATGAGTGGCAATCTTGAGAGTTCATTGACAGACAACAACCAAGGAGTCAATGGCTCTAAGTAATCCAAAGAGAGGGTGTGGCTGGCCATAATTCTAGACCACTCACTGCCACAGGAGGACCAGATAGGTAGGAAGAAACTGTGACCCTGAGCAAGCTGGAGTTCTAGAAGTCCTTTTGTGACTGTCCTTAGTCACTGCCTGCCATACCTCCTGTTCTTCAAGACCTGCAATGCCTCTTTGTCTTTAAGATCAAAGTCTTGAAAGAGTTAAAACAATATTCCCATAGACTATTTCTTATGAGCAACCATATATCTACTGCAGAAAGATAGAAATAATAGCATGAGATTGTCATTGAGCTGGCTTATTGTGGGCAAAGTAGGCTGTGGTTTCTATTTCAAATAATTGTCTGTCCCTGAAAGGTAGTAAAAAACACCAAGTACAAAAGCAATTCTGATTATCTTCTGCTGTTGACTTCAAGGGGGACTTGGCAGAAAACCATTTCTTTAAGAGGGCTAGATAATATTTTAGTCTTTGCAGGGCTGCACATCTTCTGTCAATCTTCAACTCTTTTAGTGCAGCATGGAAGCAGTCACCAACAATGAAATTCCCAACTGGGCTGTGTCCCAAAAATTTTCTGTGTGTTTTATATAAATAGGCTGCCTATTAAATATGGATATGGACTATAGTAAGCTGATAAAATCAATCGGCTACATATCACACAAGTCATGATGCACCTAATATACCACTAAAAATGTTGTTAGCATGCAGAGAGAAGGTAAGGCTAATAGATGAGAAATATAAACAAAAACAAAACACATGGGCAGTCCCAAGAGAGAGTGCTTGATACAGAGAGAATTCAGATTAGAGACAGCTATAGAGCTTGCATAGTATTCGCCAAACTTCTGGGACACAAATGTTATGGCAGAGCCAAGTGTATTTCCTTTATGCTAAGCACAAGGTCATGAAGTTCCAGCATGCATCAGGAACAGAGAGGCTCTTGCTTAGGCCTTCTGACCATGAGATTCCAAGATTCTAGAATCCCTTTGGTAGTAGTACTGATCTTGGACCTGCAAATAGAATAAGAAAATCCACCAAATATGTACAAATCCCAGTCTAGATAATTCTGCACACTGATTATTTATTGTCTCTTCTGTCAGAAGTTCACAAATCCTTTGTGTCCTTTTAAATTATGGATTCATATAGTACCTTCTCTTGCCCCAGACTCCTTTAGTATCATGGTTTCTAACAACATATATGGCCCAAGAAGCAAAGGCTGCTTAAATCACCCTGTACCTATTGAGATATATTTTTTGAGTTACTGGTTTTTGTTTTCTGTTTATTGGTATATTGTCTCAGTCAGTTTGGAAGAAATTTTCAGAGGCTTCCAAGTGGTTCTTCCATCATTATAATCCCAATTTCATGTCAAAATAATCATTTGATTTTGATAAATGCCATGTATATTTATTCTTATTACACGTTTTTTAAAAGACAGAGAAAATGACATGTGATGAGTGTGCAGATTCCCTTTAATTCAGGCTCACACGTTGACTGTGCCAGCATAAAGAGAGGGAGCACGAGGCTGCTCCAGGCCCTGAGGTAGCACATGGATACTTAGCTATGTATCAAAATGCTTGAAATATAAACTCCATATGTGTACGTTGAAGAATTGATTAGGAAATTATAACAATCATCTAACATCCAGGTTTAAAAGGTCTTAACAGCAATTCTTAGTGTTAGAAGGAATGTTAAAGGTACATAGAGTTCAGTTGTTTTGGTTTTTTTTTTTTTTGATGATAAAATTTGATCTAAAACTAAGCAACAACAACAACAACAAAAAACAACTAAACAAACAACGAAAAGAAAAACAAAATGTGTATAATTCAGTAATCTCTTCATGTATTTCTAACATAGAAAAGTTGTTGAATCAAGAGACTATCCATCCCACTTTTATAAAGGCACAAGGCTTTTATTATGCTAAGATTTCACCTACGTTCCACTGTCTAGGACTACAAATGATACATTGACTATCTGTGTTACTTACTTTTCTCATTACTGTGACAACATACCAAACAAGAAGCAACTTAAAGAGAAGAACATTTTGTTTTGACATACTTTGAAGATATCCAATCTGTCATGGCAGGGAAAACGTGATGGCAGCAGTGTGAGGTGACTGGTCCCATTGTCGCTCCAGTCAAGAAGCAGGAAGTGGACCAGAAGTGGGGCTGGGCTGTAAAACTCTAAGTTCTGCCTTCAGTGACCAAAATTTTTCAACAATGCAGCAACTACCAAAGATCTAACAAATTTCCAAAACAGCATAGCAACTGTGGAGTAAGTGAATACACGAGGTTGTGGGGGATAATCCTTCACATGCCCATGCTACTAGCTCGACTAGACCCGTTCTGAATCCTCACAGAAGTCTACAACCCTCGTGCTACTTTGGACTTCGGTAATACCCAGTGATGACCACATTGACTTTATCTCTTTTTAAATCATTTGCACTGTATCACCCACCATTGTTTCTTGTTCTTGTCCAGATCCTCAGAGTTTTGTGCATTCCGTTGGTAGTCAACTCCTGAGGGGTGTGTGTGGGGAGGGGAGAGAGAAAGAGGGAGAGGGGGGAGAGAGAGGGGGAAAGAAAGGGGAAGAAAGAGAGAGAGGGAGACAGGGAGAGAGGGGAAGAAGGAGGGAAGGGGAGAAAGAGGGGAAAGTAGGGGAGTGGGGAAAGGGAGAGGAAGAGGAAGAGGGAAAGGGAGAGGGAGGAGGAGGGAGAGGGAGGAGGGGGAGGGAGGAGGGGAGACCATATTCATATGTATGCTACCACAGATCTCTGGAGGAAAGAAGACTGAACAGAAAAGAGCCAATGGCACCATGACCATGACTGAGATTACACTGAGAAACTGACTATGCAGGGGAAAGAGGCTGAAACCCCAGAGCTCCTGAGGAATGACAGTAACATGGAGTTTAAATGAAGTGAGGAGATGTAAATTAGGCACACGTGTGTGTTTGTGTGTGTGTGTGTGTGTGTGTGTGTTTGTTTGTGTGTGTGTGCACAATTATGATTTGTGGCTGTGTGTGTGAGAGAGACAATGGGAGAAATTACTGTTTACTTTTTCAAGTGTGTACTTGAAATATCCAACTGCTAAATTCATTCAAAATAGTCTTCACAAAACATTTATTGAATGACTGACTGACTGACTGAATGAATGACTGAATGAATGAATGAATGAATTTCTAATGCTTGTGCAAAATAGCAGATCTGAAGCTATTGTTGAAAACCATAATCTAATTTCAAGAGTGGATGCGTTTTTATTGTTGTTGTTGTTTTTTTGTTTTTGTTAACGGTGATGCTGGGTGTTTGATTAGTTTTTGCTTGTTTGTTTTTTATATATTTTTAATGTATTTGGTGTATGTATATGTGTGTGTGCACTGATGTTCACATAGGTTGGACAAAGGAAGAGTTATGTGTCCTGCTGTATCTCTTTCTCCACTGTTCCCGTTGTTCCATTAAGGCAGTGTATCTCTATTGAACCTGGCAGCAGCAAATCCTTAGCAACTCTCCTGTCTCCATTCTCCATAGTGTTTAGGTTAATGGTGCAAGCATAACCATACTCAGTCTTTTGCATAGATGCTGAGGATCTGAACTCAAGCCTACTTGCTTATGCAGCAAACACTCTTACCGACTGAACCATCTCTCCAGCCACTGTTTATTTTGCTTTATTAATCCTACCTGTGTTTCTCACATTTCAAAAGCAAGTTAATCAGCACAGAAAAAAAAAGCAGTGTGTTTCCCTCACCCTTCACACAATTTATGGCTGAGACCTGTAAAACAAAGAGCAGATTGCATCCAATTTTAACATTTCATCAAACTCAGAACCTACAGAAATGAAGATCCGAGGAAAAAGGAGCACTGTGCATTTTATGGACGACTAATTAGAAACATGATTGGAGGGCGGGTTTTAAGATTTGATGATAACAAACTCAGGAGAGCTTAGCAAGTTGATTATTCAGATATTTCAGCAGGAATTACAGCCTATGCAGCTGCCTTCTTCATCTTGACTGTGGAACTGCAGAGGGCTCTAGAAGGAGAAAAAAATTAACTCTGTTCTGAATGTCAAATTGTTTTTTTTTTTCTGCTCACTTTTCTTCAACTATTTTTTATAATTAAGATTTCTGGGACTAATGATGTATAAAAACCCATGAGATAATTCTGGGGTGAGGGCTAGCAAGATTAAGCAAACATCTTCTGATTCAGAGTTACAAATAAAAAGATAATGTTAGGACTCCGTGTTGCATTTCTTGTTTCCAAAGCATAACCTGTGTCCTTCTGTGGACATAGAACAAGCCAAGTATGAATTCTGTCTCTAACTCAATTATGCTTTCACTCTTCAATAAAGTCATCCAGTTTTTGGATTTTCAAGCTCCTTGTGGTAGTGTGAATGAGAATTGTCACCATAGGCTCACATGTTGGAATGCTTGGTCCTCAGTTAGTGGAACTGTTTGAGAAGTATTAGGGGGTGTGGCCTTGTTGGAGGGGTGCGTCACTAGGGCTGGACTTTGAGGTTTATAAAGCCTATACTAGGCCCACTCTCTCTGTCTCTGTCTGTCTCTGTCTCTGTCTCTGTCTCTGTGTGTGTGAGTGTGTGTGTGTGTGTGTGTGTGTGTGTGTTTGTGTGTTCTGCCTTCGGCCAGATGTCAATCTTCCAGCTATGCTTCAGTGCCATGCCTGTCTGCCTCCATCCATGATGATAATGAACTATCTATAGCTTCAAACAAGCCCTTAATTGGATATTTTTCTATTATAAAATAGAAATGTAAATTAGGCACACGTGTGTGTTTGTGTGTGTGTGTGTGTGTGTGTGTGTGTGTGTTTGTTTGTTTGCCTTGATTGGTGTCTTTTTGTGATAATAAGTAATTAAGCAACAATAATAGTAATAGTAATTAAGACACTCCTAATTTACAAACTGGAAGTATGAAATCTATGTTACAGGGCTGCAATGCAGTACATTTTTGCATTCCTAATCTGGAGTTGGAAATATAAATCCAGAATCTTCTAAAATCCAAACTATTCAGTGTTGACATGATGCCACAGGTATAAAATTCTACAACTGGCTTCTTGTGACAGGTCATAGTCAAAACACAGGTGCACTGAAAATATAGAATAACATTTCCTTCAGGCTATGCATGGAATATATATGTGAAATACAAATCAGTTCTGTGTTTAGACTTGGATTCCATCCCTAAGATAGCTCATCATGAATATGCAAATATTTCCAAATACCCAAAATCCAAACCATGAAACACTTCTATCCCTAAGTAGTTTGGGTAAGAGACACTCACTTTGTACAGGCAAAGGTACTGATAGAAGAACAGAGGCCATTTCTTCTTTCCTGGTATGACTTTCAAGTTGCAGGTCCTTATCAGTCAAGATTCAACCAGAGAAACAGAAATGACTCTGTCTGCTCTGAGGAGTCAGAATGTAGTAGAGAAAATTGATTATGATATTGAAAGTATTGGAAATGAAATGATCAGGAAATGGATGCTATTCCTAGAAAGAAAGAAAGGCTCACCTCTAGGAGAGACTATTACCAGACACCAGAATCCAAAGACACTCAACAAAATCGGAAAAAACTGCATGTTACAGTTGCCTGCCAGAAGCTGAGATAGTATATTATTGAAACCATGTATACATAAGACAATTATAGCCAGAGACTATATATGGATCAGAGAGGAGATAAGACACTGTATTCTCTGTTTCACCTACCTCCAACCTTCTATCATCCACATTACCAAATACAAGTGAAAAGAATCTAGCAATTATAATTTTCTAAAATCCAAGAAGGAAAGAGGAACAGAAAAAAAAAAAAACAGGATCTGATGGTGGTGGTGGTGGGGAATCAGCCTCATGCCCAAATAGCCTATAATTTATTTTCAGAAAGGAATATTGTCTCATATTTTTTATTCCTCTTTACCATAAAGCAACTACTTTCTGGCTCTCCAGCAAAGTTTTTATTGAGCGAGACCATCTCTTGTTTCATTAGGTGAGCAAAGCCTCATGTGATCCTGCTCAAAGATCCAGGAAAAAATCAATGAGGGGATAGAGCCCAAGGTCTCCTCCTCATTTTTAACTTTCTGCAAGAAACTGGTCTACAAAAACTTTATGAATATTTAAAATGAATGCTGTATTGGATTCATCATTAGTTTGGGTTAAAGTTTTAAACTCTTGCCAATTTAACAAATGCACTTCATTTTTTTCCTGCCTCAATTTGCAGAATAGGTATATACTTTGCAAATTCTAGATGCATTTTAATGTTGAGTGCATTAACATATTCACAAGTTCAAGGAACTTAACAAAAATAGTAGTGTCAGGACAGAATTTTATTATGAAAAGAATTGCTTTCTAGCAAATCTGATTTTTCACATATTTGATTTGATTTATTTGATAATTTCATTTGCTATCCCTGTGACAATCGATGTTTTATAAACCATTGTATTAAATGCCACAAAAAGAAGAAGCAAGAAAATATTATATGGGTATAGAGAGAAGGAGGCAAGGGGGAATGAATTATAGCCACTGGTATATCAATATATTAATAAAATGTTATGTCTGCTTAATACTTGGCAGAATTGATAGATTTCTAAACATATATATGTGCATATATTATATATTTTTAAAAATATATATGCTTAAATATATGCATATATACAGATTATATATACACATTTATGTATATAAATATTATATATATGTATATATATATATATATATATATATATATATATATATGGAGAGAGAGTGAGTAAACAAAAGCCATACTAATGAGAAGATGGTGTACAAATATTTGGCGGAAACATCCTGGAATGTGGGTGGAACATGACTTAAATGTTGGATGTGGTGAGACTAGAAAGGATCTCAAACGTTAAGCTGAGACATTTGCACTGTCCTTGGCAGCAGGGAGTCACTAACAGTGGTTTTGCTTTGACAACAGACTCATACATGACTAAGAATCTACAGATTGATGCTCATTTCCACAAGTCAGAATTTTTAAAATGATATTTTATTGACTTTTATTTTATCTGTATGAGTGTTAGGCTTCATGTTTCAATGTGCCCCAAGATGTCAGAGGACATTCTAGGGAACGAAAATTACACATTTCTGTGAGCCACCATGTGTGTGCTGGGAACCAAATCATGTCTTCTGCAAAGAGTGGACATTTTCTTAACTATAAAGCCATTTCTCCAGCCTACCTGAGAATCTTTAGAAGGCTAGGGAAATGAAAACGTGCTTAGTGCTCAAGCATGAAGACCTAATTTCAGATCCCCACATCCCACATAAAAACCATATACTTTAATCCTAGCTTGGGGAGGCAGAGTCGGGAGGATTACTAAGATTAACTGCCTCCCCTATGCTAGCCTAATTGGTGAGTTCCAGATCATGAAGAACTGCCTCAAAAAGTAAAGGGAAAAACAAGTGAGGAGAACACCTGATGTGGAATCTTTAATTTGTTGTTTCCTTATAGAATGACACTGTGAGCCGTTTATATAAAAACTATAGTGTAAGAGGGGTAAATATGAACAAATCTAGTTTAAAATTTGAAATTAATCAAGCAATTTAAGTAGGAAGTATGATCATTAAATTGGATGTGTCCTTCACCTGTTTATGGAAGATAAAAGAGGAAGATTTTTAAAATAAGGCTGAAAATTTGTAAGCATGTGTTCTACAAATAGGCCAATAAAATCATAGAACCAATTGTAAAATCTAAACTAAAGCTAATTGAACAGTATAAAGGAAATCCCAAACTGTTTTTGTTCCTTTACTTCTCTAAGAAGAGAAAGGTTACACACATGTGCCTACATAGTCTTACATATTATTCAACCCAGATACTTAAAGATAATCCTTTTAAATCAACTTCACATCTGTATCATCCCTAAACTATAATGTTTTCACCTACTATATGAACTATTTCTTTGTGTATGAACTATGTTTAGAAAAATGTAAATAAAGGTCATCAAATTAGTAAGAACAAAAGAATTCAAAAGTTGCAGTGTTCAACATATCAACAAATTGGGATGTCTCAGATACTGAAGTTTTGTAAGACTTTTATGGAGAAGAGAGGACCTGTGATTCATCAGTACCAATGCCTGTGTATCAGTCTGGGTGTAAACAGTACCACCTCTGTGGACACTGAGACTAGAAATCGGAAATGGATAATCTAGGACCATACAATACAATTTAGGAGCTGCTCTATACAATCTAATTCCAGGCAGTTTAAATGTTTTCCCCTTAATTGGGTAAGCAAAGCACTTATTAACCTCATGGTATTAGCTCTCTCAGTTCTCATTTAAAGAGCTCACGAATGTTGGAGAAAATAAGGAGAGAAAGGGAAGGACTTCCGTTGCCTTTATATGAAGGTGAAATCTATTGGCCATCTAAAGATCAAACCCAGAGATTAAATCTCCTTGACTTTTCTTAGAATTTATAGTGTGAGCGGTTGGATGTGGTTGACTCATGAGTTAAACCCTTCTTCATCAGAAGACAGTCTGTTCAAACAAAGCACATAGCTCAGAGCAAATGCCAAGCCCGGTGAAGACGTCACAGTCTAGGTCTCGGCCCAAATCCAGTGGCAGCAGATACATAATGCATGGCCAACAGGATTTCTCTCTGCTCTTCTATCTTGGCCGTTGCACAGGCACAAACCCCAATGGAACTAAGTAATCAAATACAGATTTAGAGTCATTAAATCTTCAAGGGGAAAGTTTTTCAAACATTTGGTTTGAGCAGTGCTCACAAGCTGGAGAAGCAACATGAGAAAAATCAATTAGAAGTAGGAAGTTGGCTTGGATAATATAAGAAATTATAATAAATTTTCATTATGACCTTGAATTTTACTCCTGCTATTCTACAAATGGGTCAATTTAGAAAGCAGATTTTTCTGTCCCTGCTCATCCCATGCTTCTCTCTAAAAGCACACGACTAGAAGGAGGCAGCGTGAATTTGGCTTCCTCATTCTCCCTAGTTATGCAACTGTAGGATAGTGTCTTAACTTCTGAGACCATCTGGCTCTTTATCTGCAAAATGGAAGTAATTACTGCAATGTCTTCACAAGAACTGATTAAGGTTTACAGCATAGCTGCTTTCTATTGGGAAGAGATCACAAGAATGCACATTCCTTGCTATTACATTTTAAGGCAAAAAGCTTTCAAACTGGGAATTAAGTTTGTACTTCACCTTCCCATTATAGGCTCTATACATAACACTTTTTTGCATTGTTTGTTTTCTGAGTAGGCTCTATGAGTATGGATATGGACCTAAAAAGAAGGCTCAAGGAAAGATGGAAGGCCAAATAAAACTTGTTTAGGAATACAGTTTCCAAAAAGTAAAAACCATAGATAGATAGATAGATAGATAGATAGATAGATAGATAGATAGATAGATAGATAGATACTTACATACATACATACATACATACATACATACATACATACATAGGTACATACATAGATACATACATAGATACATACATAGATACATAGACAAACAGAAGACAGATGGTAGATAGATAGATAGATAGATAGACAAATAAATAGACAGACAGAAAGAGGGGAAAAGATTAGAGATGATTCCTTTCATGTGGTTTAGCCCCCCAGAGTTTATGTGTGTAACTACACTGTGTCTATTGTGTAATTACTGTTTCATTCCAAACGTCTATACCTTCAGCTCTTATAGTCTTTCTGCTCCTCTTCTCTGATAATCCCTGGGCCCTGGGGACCAGAGGCTGTAATATAGATGTCCTATGTGGAGCCATGCACTCTACAATCTGTTTTTTTCTATGTGTTGATTTGTTGTTGGTCTTTGTTTAAATTACCATCTACTACAAAAATAATCTTCTCTGATGAGGGTTCTTAGAAAGGCATTAATCTATGAATGTAACTAGGGGAGTGGTAGTTTTTTATGTTAATTTATATACTAGAATAGTACTATGTTTCTTCCTAGGGCCTAGGACCTAGGTTGTTACTGGTTTTGCTTCAGTTAATGGTACTAGGCATAGGTTTCATCTTGTGAAGTAGTCTTTAAATTCAACTAGAAAGTGATTGGTTGTTCCCATAACATTTGTGCCACTATTTCACAAGTGGAAATATCTTGCCAGACCATTTATTCTTGTACTATCAGGGTTCATACTGGGTAAGACTGCTGATAACTTTTCTTCACTTGCAGTGTCCACAGGATGTTCCAGCACTATGAATGATATCCAGTGGGGATAAGGCTTTCAGGCAAGTACCAACATAGTTTTCCCAGTTAACATGTCCTATTTTGCTATTATTCTTTATCCTTCATATCATATGTGTTTTATTCCCCTCCCCCCCACTTTTAGAAATCCCTAGTGCCATGGCCCCTTAATAACATTTCCAACTCCTGTGGGTTCTTCCATTCAAACACACATATCTAAAATCTCAGGGCTGAAACTCACATTGGCTGTGACTGAATGCACAAGACTTGAAGAAGATCAAGCTAGCCAAAATCTCAACATGCTGTGGTGAAAGAGCTCATGAATTCCTATTCTTATCTGAGGAGCACTTGGCAACTGATAGTTTCTGGACACGAGAAAACTCAGTCTTCTTCAGGAACAGGGGTACGGGGGGGAGGGCACTGAGAGGCTACCTATACTCCAGTGAATGCCTTCGTACCTGTGCACCTTAAGGCAGCCTAGAATAATACACTCAGTGGGTATTTAAAGTTTAAATAGAGAGGACATGAATTTGGCAGGCAAAAGTGGCAGGGAAATGTGAGGGGTGAGGGAATGCAGGGATGATAGATCACAACATGTTATAAGTGAATATTAGATAAATATTTTTTAAATACTAAAAAGGAAGAATTAAAGAAATAAAAAATGGAGACAATTTACACACTGACAGATGAGGTGTCATAGATGAGTTTGATTTGACTTACAGTTTTAATAGCTTTGATTCATGCTGTCCTCTTCTTATTTCTTTGTAGGTTTACCTGTAAGGGAGCCAAATTACATCCTGTTGAAATTATGCCTATGTCTTACCGCAATAGAAAGACTGAGGCAGAAGTGGGCCTACAGCCTACAAAAAGACAAGGACACAATCCTGTATCACCAACTCATTAATTTCTTTGACCAAAACATTTGTGCGCATATGACTCATATTCACCCTCAAATCTGTCATTGGCTATAAGAGAATGTAATGAAATGAGCAGTCTCCTTGGTTGAACAATGTACTTTCTTAGATCCTACCAGAGCTATGTAAAATGGGGGAAAAAATCAGAGAAAAGGATATTGTGCAGGCAAATCAAAGTCTGCTTATTATAGTGACTTGTGTACGTGTGTGTGTGTGTGTGTGTGTGTGTGTGCATTCACATGTGTATAAAGGCCCATACATCTGTGTTGATGAATGTTCACATGTGTGGAAGGCATTGATGAAGTCAGAGTTTGACATCAGGTGTTGCTCTGCCTTCATTGTTCTGTATTTTCACTATAGTAGAATTTATCAAGTTCTCAGAGTCCATTCCTACCAAGAGTTGAACATGGTTTCTAAAACCTTTTACCAAAATATCTGTCTTAGGAGAGGTGCAGAAAGTCAAGAAAGCAATAGTCAGCATAGTCTTACTACGTTTGTTTTGAACAAGGGATAACAGAAGCTAAGTATAACTTGACATAGGAAAACCATGAGAAGTCCAGTCTGACTGAAACCTGCTTCCTGCAGTGTCCTTTTGCTTCAGCTGAATACCTTCTTTTGTCACTGGAGAACTAGAAAGGACAGATGCAAATTTTGGACAACAGAGTGCTTGTCAAAAAAAGGTAGCATAATTCTTATAACGTAGGGAAAGCAAGATACACCCAAAACATACCATGAACCCTCTGTTCTCCCTCCTCAATTTCATGAGCATTCCCTGGATCCAGAGTGTTTTCTAGTGAACAGTGTTCAAAGTTTGGCAGATGATTATTTAACTATTGAGACTTTTCTTTTCTATCAGATTTTTAGAGATGATTTTTGTTATGCTAATTCCCTCGAATATCTTAACTCATTTGCCATGCCATCTTTACTTCATCTCTCCAAAATCACAATTATATGAGGTAAGAAGTGGGAACAAGTCAGAGTAATATCATAGGGAAAGTGAATCACAAACACTGAGGCCTTTTCCAAGGGGAAACTCCCAGGTATCCACCATAGAAGTTGAGCTGGTGTGGTATAATTCCTTATTGCATACTTGCTAGAATCCGTGGTGGCAGTCTAGCCTATGAGGAAAGCAAAAGGACAGCTAAGGTGAAAGGTCATTGTGTCTAGGCTAATAGGGGAAAGTTCATACTCTCTAGTGAATTTGACTTTCAAAATTTTCAATATACCACAGCAGATGAAATTGAGGTAAGCCTCCCACAAATAAGACAGTATACCTTTGGCCTCACCTATGAATTTAAATACCAGGACTTCTTTGTACTCAGATAATTTTCTCTTGTTTCATTTTAGAAGTCTTGTATTTTTTAAAGAAGCTTGTAAGGTCTTAAGATTTTTGTAAATTAATACTGTTTCGAAGGCAGAGGTTATCATCAAGAGCTTCCATTCCTTAGCTGGCAATAGTAATGACAATATTGTCAGACACCAAAGGACAAGCATGCTGTCCTTGCCTCATAGGCCAGTCATTGGGGACTTGTTGAAATCCAATCATTTTGTGAACCAAATGAAAAACCACATGCAGCCTTAGTGAGGATTAGAGGGACAACTTCTGAGCTATCACCTGAAAGGCACCCTCCCACCCATTTGATTTAAAACAATCACCACTTATTTGCTATGGACTTTTCTTTCATTATACTCCAACTCTGATATTTAATCAGGCTCTGCTATGTTCTGTTTGAACAAGTTGATGCTAAACCACAATAATAAAAGGAAGAAGGCTCTAAGAAACGTCCTCACTGCCATATTATCCCCTCTCTGTGAACACATTCATAATGCATTATGATTTCAATAGAAAGGTTGTTTGTAATTAAAATTAATACAGAATTAAAGCTGTATGTGTGGTGATGGCCTTCTTTAATTTGGCTTCCATCAATTAGAGCAGAAAATTGGAAGGTGGGGGATGAGGTACGAACTGTGAATTAGGAATATATTACAGCCATTAATCATTACACGAGGGAAGATTTGAGAGCCAATCTCTCCTTTATCTAGCACCTCAGACTACGATAGCTTTGTATATACTAAGAAAGTGGTGCTGTCTACCTTACTAAGAATAGTTAGTAGTAAAGGATGAAGTCCTGCTAAACAAAACTATGGACTAAGATATTCTATTGCTGGGATAGTAGGGGGGCTTCTGAATTCATTGAGCTTTTGCATAATGATATTTTACCTCTCCCCACTTATAGGTCTCCCCACTTTTATATTTCCTCATTTTTAAGGATTCCTCACTCTTCTCTTCAGCTAGTGGCAAACAGATGTAAAATAAGCATGAAATTAGGGGAAGAGGGGGCATCTGTGTGCATGTATTTATCAGATATGTGACTTGATGTTATGGGGTGGTACACAGATAGTTGATGGTATCTCTCTCTCTCTCTCTCTCTCTCTCTCTCTCTCTCTCTCTCTCTCT
>JANHMN010000009.1:65099277-65111769 GCA_030674055.1 Rhabdomys pumilio | reverse complement strand
CTCTCTCTCTCTCTCTCTCTCTCTCTCTCTCTCTCTCTCTCTCTCTCACACACACACACACACACACACAACCTTCTGAGTGAATGATGCTAGCCAGAAACAATTACTGTACTGGGTCATCTAAATATCATGTCTCCCTACACAAATGTGGAAGACCCTTCCAAATGCTATCTGCAAAGAAAGTTTTTCCCAATTAAGAGTGAAGGTGCTCCCTGAAAGACATCAACCAATAAATCTAATTTAAAAATAAACAGCTTAATCTACCCAATGAATAGAGAGACTGATGAATTTAATGTGTGTGTGTGTGTGTGTGTGTGTGTGTGTGTGTGTGTGTGTGTATTTCCCATCCCTGCCTCCCTTGGCCAGCAAGATTACTTAGCAGATACAAGCTCCTGCTGTTAAGCCTGAGTATTTAAGTCTGATTTCTTGAATTTATGTTGTGAGAGAAAACCCCTGTGGCCCTATGCAAGGTGTCCTCTGACCTCCACATGAACACAATGACATGGACGCATGTGAGCATAGGAGTGCATGTACATGTTATGCACAGGCATGCACATTTGCACACACACACAAGAATAAAACTAACAAAATCGAAATTCTTTCAGAACTCATTAATAACCTGTTAGAGTAATGAAAGTGTTCAGCAGGATTCAAGATAAAAGATGCATATACAAAATCAGTTTGATTTCTACATATGTACAATAAACAAACTGAAAATGAATTAAGAATGTAGTAAAATTTACAATAGCATTATCATGCATAAAGTATGTGGGGATAAATGTATAAAAATGCAAAATACATAGTGTAGAAACTATAAAACTCTCCTGAAATATAAACACTCTGGGTTTGTTGATGAGAAGACAACATTATTAATATAATGATGTTGCCAAGGTTTATTGACAGATTTCATAAGTCCTCATCGGATTCCAAGATTACATCATATTGGAGAAAATGTACACACTGATAGGAAAAACCATAGGAAAAAGAAGCTGGACTAAAGCTTCAGAATTCACACTAATTCCAAAACTCATCATGAAGTGACTGTCGTCAAGATGGAGAAAATGTAGTGATGTAGCACAGTCATAAAGATAAGCAAATTGAGACTTGCAATCAAGAACTAATGAATTGATTAATATTTTCTATATAAACCTGTAAAGATGTCATTGGTTGA
Source organism: Rhabdomys pumilio (assembly GCA_030674055.1). Taxonomy (NCBI): domain Eukaryota; kingdom Metazoa; phylum Chordata; class Mammalia; order Rodentia; family Muridae; genus Rhabdomys; species Rhabdomys pumilio. Next base: position 65,110,598 of record JANHMN010000009.1, on the reverse strand, counting down.
TTGCAGTAGAGCCTTCTAAGTCCATCTAATAGAAAAAATAACAGTTCTTTTTTTTCTAAGTCCATCTAATAGGAAAAATAACAGTCCTTTTTTTTTTTCAAATTATGTGTTATGTTACAGTATCTGTACAGATGTCTCATAGTGTCATTGAGAAGCTAAATAATAGTTGAGGGGGAAAAATCTCTTCATAAGGAATTTCATCTAAGAAACAGAAAGGAAATGATGGAACTAGGTGACATTATTGTTATGTATTTACAGATTCAGTATGCAGAGTGTATATTAAAATAGACATAATTAAGCAGCTGCATTGCTGAGGTTAAAACTGCTTCATTCTTTTGGCCTTTCTAAATATTATCATATAGCCAAATAGATATTCCCGAGTTTATCTACGTGGTGGCTTGAATCTGCACTACTCCCAGGCATTTGAATACTTGGTCCCCTCTTGGTGATGTTGTGGCTAAGTTTAGGAGGTGTGGCCTTGCTGGAGAAAGTATGTTCTTGGCGTGGGCTTTGAGGTTTTCCTAGTACCACCTTTCTCTATTTCAGGCTTGTGCTTGAAGTTGTAATCTCTTAGCTCGCTGCTCCAGCCATCATGCTTGCCTGTGGACACCCTTCCCTTTAGCAATGCTGATGGACACATAGCCTTCTGGAACTGTGAGCCCAAATAAATCTTTCCTTCTATAAATAACCTTGGTCATTATGTCTTATTACAGAAACAGAGAAGTAAATAATAATCTAGTCTATGGATTCACCTGGAAATACCAAAGACTATATAATAGCAAATGTCACTGTGCAGCCTAAATATAGGCAATTGGATACTCCTTGGGTCATATTCTGCACTCTCTAACACATAATTGCAAAGACATAATATAAAGACTCTATAGGCTCCATGTTAAAATCTGAAATTTATAGAATCTCAAAATACCTAATTAGGTAATAAAGGCTTAAAAAAATCTTCAGAATAGATCATTATAAAAATCAAACCTATAGCACTATGGCTGTAAAGGGAGAGATGAGCTTGAGATGAAGTCCATGGACCAAACTCCTGTAATGTCAGGGATAATTGTTGCTTTTTTGTTTGTTAGTTTGCTTGTTTGTTTGCTTGCTTGTTTATTGCCGTGCTTAGGATCAAACTTAAAGTCCACTTTCATTAGGCAAGTTTTCTGCCACTGAACTATAGCTACAGCCCTCAAATTTTTATCTCATTAGAAAAATGTACTGCTTTATTATGATCAAGAAGTATAATATTTTATTTATGTTGTTCTATGTATTTGTGTTTTCTTTTACAATAAAAGATAATTTAAAATGGACTAGTTCATACTGTGAAAGGGGCTTAGCGTATGTGATTCAGTTAATTGACTTTGTATCTGTTATATCACAGACACCAGTGGAGGTTTTTGAGTAGAGAGTGACACGATCATAATGGCCCATTAGAAAATTAATCAAGCAATGTGTGGAATAGATTAATGGACCAAAGATGAGAAGACATTCGGCAGATTATGAAACAGCTTCGAAGAGAGTTAATTAAAATATGACCCAGGGCAAAAATAGATGCGACAAGATTTGCAGATGTGGAGTGAGTCTTGTGCACTGATGGTTTAGGGAAAATGAACATTCAGGAATGATCAAGAAGATTTTATGGACTATTTTTTTTAATTTTAAACTCATGTATCTTATTTTTGATGAACTATGTAGCCCCAGGACAGCCTCAAATGTGTGATTTCTCCTCCTCAGTCTCCTGAATAATAGGGTTAAAAAGTATGTAACATGAAGAACAGGATAAGAGTCCCATAAGGTGCTAAGAGATTAGTAGCATAGACAGCAACATAAACCAAGAGAATGTATGCTAATTGTTCACAAACATTAAAATGGCAGAAGTATAGAACTCAGGGTTGTCCCAGTCTTTGGAATTCTATCCTTTCCACCCACTGGTCTGTGATCCTGAGTAACTAAGCCTTTTAAAAACACAATAAACTCATCAGTAAAGTGGGTGCCATGCCAGAACTCATTTCAGAAGTTAATGTGAGGAGGCATCAACATTTCCAGGCAAACAAAAGTGACTGGTGGTGCACACTAGGCGTTAACAGCAGTGGGGATGATGATGATTCTACGTGTTCATCTGGACCTTGAAAGAAAGACCTGGAATGAAGGTAAGAAGCATGTGAGCCCACATTCCAAATATGTAAAAGTGGAGTAAATTAGATATTTTTTGAACATTTTTTTAAAAAGTTAAAGAATTTGCTAGAATTTTTTTTTTTTAAGAATTTCTATGTACATATTTTAGTAGTGGAAAGAAATTACAATTATGTGTCTGATACATATTACTAAAAATATCTTTGTTTACTTTAGTTTTATCAATGCTTTTTGTTATCTATTCAATTAGAAGGATTCTAGAACTTCCCCTTATTGGTCAGGAGTAAATTCAGAGCTGTAAAGGCCGCATGGACTAGTTTTCCTGTCTGCCACTAGCAAATAACAGAGAATGAGTTCCATCCCCCTGTCAACTGGACTCCAGTCATTCATGCACAAAGTAGTCTCAAGTTGCTAAGAGGTGTTTCAGTGTCGATGGATTTCTATGGTCCTACTGGCTCTGTGGTTTTAATGGATATAGTCTGCTGATATAAGAGGAGACATACTAGATTGTAGATGTCCATGCTGTGATGGTTTTTCACCCTCTTCTTATTTGTCCTCTTTGATTTGTGTGTGGTTTGCTTATATTTGTGTGTGTGCACTTATACACATGCATGCATGTGTACAGGGCAGAAATTGATGCTAGGTGTTTGTTTCCCTCTTCCCTTTATTATGCTGAGACAAGGCCTCTTGCAGAGTCCAGGGCCCCTGTACTTTGATCTGAGTTGCCCTGGGGATCAGGTCTCTGCCTTTGGAGCTCCAGGGTTGATAACCAGGGTTGACTATAACCGGACAATCATGCTTGTTGGGGTTTTGTGGGGGTGCCAGTGATATGAGCTGTGGCCCTCATGGTTCAAACACTAAGCAACCTTCCTAACCACACTTTATCTTTTGAACTGTCCAAATCGAAGACAGGAACTTTGTTTGGCACAAAGTCTAGCACTCCATTGGAAGGTATTTTACAGACTTTAACCTTAAGACAAAGTCTCATTGAACATAACGTTTTCTTATCACACAACAGTCAGACTCAAGTTGTTAGCATCCAACAGGACCAGGACAAACCCACCATCTTCAGTTGTACACTTATTGTTAGATGAATCTGGAACACTAAATATTTAACAAAGGTGCTCTTCGTTGTATTCACTTGCTTCCTAGACCTAATTAAGTGATTCCAAGTCCCTCTTCATCAAACGAAGACTCCAATACCTCTTACACTATGTTGGCTATTTCGGGGGAAACTCATAAAGAAGATCTCCTTAGAGATTTTTTTGTTTTTGTTTTTCATACTACATTCAAGTGTCCCTGTGAACTTTATTTTCCATTATCCAGTGACTCTTAGTATCATAATTTGGGCTCAAGATGATTTCTTTTCTCAAAGGATATGTTGCATGCCTCAGTTAATATGAGAACAATTTAAAAATAATTTTAATATGAAATCTCTGCTTTCTCTAACATAGCTTCAAGAGGCCACATTTCCATTGAAACAATTTTGAAAAAAAAAAATGGAAGAATTACAAAACGTATACACAGGAGGATATGGGCAAGCTTCTGAAATGTTTTATGCTGAAGGAAGAAAGTCTTTAGGAAGAAGTTAAACACAGTGAGGTTGGCCCAACACTACATGGTCAGTTTGTCCCTTTGGAGAATTCCAGGAGCTGTGGGTGGACAAGTTAGACAAGAGAGTGTGCAGAGTGTTAAAGAAAGCAAGAGCTCTCTGTGTATATATCTTGGCAATTTCTTTGGACTGAGAACACAAAAGTCAAAATTTAGAATCTCTAATGCATTAAAAATTAAGTTAGGCACCACAGACAATTAATGTCGAAAGTTTTATCTGTGTTTTCTCTGGACTGTGACCCATAATCCAGTGGAGATGCTAACAAAAGAACAAGTGAAAAGTTGTATGGAGATCCCAGCAGTTATGGTAGTGAGGTGACCAAGCTTGTCAAATAGGGCCTGGCAATTTGGAAGTCTCCATGAAAATAAAATATATATATATATTACTTACACTGATTAGTTTTTGTTAACTTGAGAAAATGCCTCCATCAGATTGGACTGTAGGCAAGTTTGGGGAACATTTCTTTAGTTAATGATTGGTGTGAACTAGACCAGCCCACGGTGGGTGGTGCCATCCCTGGACAGGTGGTACAGAATTGTATAAGGAAGTCATGGTGAACAAGCTAGTAGTCAACCTTCTTCCAAGGTCTCTGCTTCAGTTTCTCCTGTCAGGTTTTTATCTTGAGTTGCTGTTCTGACTTTCATCCCCATTGGACTATAAACTTTAAGCTGAAACAAAGTTGATCCTGTTCAAGTTGCTTTTGTTCATGGATTCTGAGCACAACAATAGATATATCTATGGTGTTAACTTTCAGTGTGGATCAATAGAGAGCTACATGCCAGGATGGTAAGATATAGTACACATAACCTTAGGAGTGGCTAATATAAAACAGAAACATGCTAGACTCTGTTCAAAAATGCAAGTTAAGGATCGTAATGAATTAAATATCTACAAATCAGCATGGCTTCACCAGGGAAAAGAGATATCAAGAAATCAACATCGACAAAACTGAAGTCAATGGAAATGCAGAACAGCTAGCAATCTCCTTCCCTGATAGAGTGTGAAGCTGCTTGACCACATTGTAAAAGAGTTTGCAAGCAGACAGGGAAGCTAAATGAGCATATGACTGCAATCCAGTAAATGTACTCCAACTCGGACATCACACGATATACATATTCATGCTTACCAGAAAGACACATAGAAAAAGCAGAGCTCAAATCTCTATCAGTAATAGAAAGAATACATCATTAGGAATTTGTGTGATGGACATGATACAATAACAAGAGGCTAAACTGCTCCCCAGAAGAAGAATGGAGCTCTTAAACACAAGAGGGAACAAGAAAAACCTCTGTTGTATTTGGTTGTTTCTCTGGAGAATTTCCCCATGAAGTACACACTCAGTAAAATGCTACTTTTAAGATTGATCTAATATCTACTCATCCAGATGCAACTGATCTGAGATTATAAAATGTTTATTTTTAATTCATCACTTTAAGTCATTTTGTGTATTCTTTTACAAGAAAAAATGTAAATTGGACTTATGCAAAATAGAAAATCGATGACATATTAGTACAAAATCAACTCCTATGCATAGCACAGAACTTAGCCTCATGTTTTTGCCAGCACTACAAACAATCCTATTAAGATTAAGGTTTGTCAAATTAATTTTAAAAGTTGTGTCGTTTTAAATCATAATTCACTGATTTCTAGCATATTTGCTGTGTCAAATTACATTTGTATTCAGTTTCTTATGAATTAGTATTTTGGCTTTCCCTGAATAACTGACCACTTACTTCTGCATCTGAAAGTAAGCCAAACATTCCTTCCTGGGCAGCATCTTTACACTTATGCGTATTCTTATCCACCCACTCCTCTTCCCCACAGCTTGTCTCCATCCAAGATTTTGGCTGGAATCCTTAACCGCTCCTAGTATCAGTTTTTCTTTAAGTGTATATGTAAGAATCACTGCCTGACACCTTTTCTGCTAGAGGGGCCTTTGCTGTCATGCAGGGCTCACGTATTGGTAAATTTTTGACATCAGACCTGTCCATGGACATGACACATGCAGCATGTGTCCACGGACATCTCAGTTGCATGGATGACATTACCATTACCAGAGGTTTATTCCATTGTTATTAACTGTAAGTATCTGTCTCCTTCTCTCCCATTCTGTTCTCTTTAAAAGTTCTGGGCTTTTCCTGGCTATAATAATAAGTATCACTACATAGCCAGAAGTTTTGGCGCAATAATTTAGAAGGTATGAAAATTACAATAATTATTCTTAACTATATTAAAATTCTCATGTTGTTGATTTAGAAAAGGATATAAGATAGACTTTACCAGATAAATTAGAAAACATCATAGTAAACTTTAACTTCAGATTAGTAACAATTTGAATGCCTAGACATTGGGAGCTTGATTGATCACAAGATCAGTCTAACCACCTTAGTGAGACACTTTTGTCTCATTAATAAAAATGTAAAGACAGATTCAAATGTGTTTCAGTGATTGATTGCTGCCATAGCTTAGAAAAAGGCACTAGGTTCAGTGTCCAAGACCAGTACTACAAAAATCCAAACAAGATCAACCACAGACCCACATGTATTTGTAAAATATGTGTTTCACACAGCATCAGAAATTGAACATAAAATTATGTTACATTCAGCAAATCATTTACCAAATAGAAATATCCAATAAGATGAAAGCACAGAAGAAAAGGAGGGGTAATAATTTATTCTGTACATTTATTTATATTTTCCTACATTGAGCTATCACCTAAGTAAATGGCACAGGAACTTGTTTTATATATATGTGTGTGCATATGTGATATGTACATGTAAAGCTTTGTTTATGCGCATTGTATATGCATACGTTTCAATCTATAGGTAGATAAATAAATGTATGCCAAAGGAAAGATTGGCTCACATGATTAAAGAGGCTAAGAAGGCCTACACCATGTGATCTAAAATTTGGAAGATGAGGAAACCTGATAGTATAAACCAAATATTAAGACCAGAGACCCAGAATCATCTCAAGCAGACAGCAACTTCACCTGGCCTCTGTCTTTTGTTCTATCCATCTCTTGAAGGATTGAACAGCTCCCACTCACTCTACTCCATCTGCTGATTGTTACACCTAACCTCGGTGACAATCTTATCTAAAGTGGCTCCCAAAGACAAACCCAGAAGTAACAGTTGACCAGTTATCCCATCATCTGCTTTGCATAGTCAAGTTGGCACATAACAGAATAACTGTTATAGTCACTACTTTTTCTCCATTCACAAACCACATTATGATAAAGGAAGTGGAAGGGAGAGAGAAGGAATTAAATTGTCTTCTTCCAAAATTCTTAGTTGAATCTGCTCTTGTGTTATTCTCTCGCTGATGGTGACAGCTGTACAGCCCGAGGCATTGCTGATTCATTCTCAAATTAAAACAATAAAATTTACTAACAACTCTACAAGTTCTCCAGTGAAGAGATCTATAAAATGTTTCTCTTTGCTACAACTCTGAAATTGCTTCTCCATCTTCTTTTTCTTTTAACTACAGAATTTAAGTACTCTTCTAAAATCTCAGAACTCTATTTCTTCTCCCATTTGGCTCTTAGCTTTGGTCTTGCTCAGTTTTTATTCTCTCTGTCACTTTTTTTCCCTCCTGATTTCACAAGACAAGCAGATGCTGGAAGCTGAAAGTCACAGGCTCTGATACAGTTCCCATTCTCGCTAGCAATGTGTGTGTGTTAGAGACACTCTCCCAGTGACAGTGTCATCACCTGCTTATAGAGGACCTAACAAGCATCGCATCATTGCAGATATTTTTTGATAATGTTACAATAAAATCAGGGTTCTGTGAATCACCTCAGGTGCGTTCAGGTCTTAGATAGAGTTTTCTTTTGAAAAACAATTTCCATTTTATTTCAAAAACAAAAAAGACACATTAGTACTGTTGAATCCTTGTGTTATGGTCAGAAAGACATAACAGGCAATCCTATTGATGAAAAGTGGTCAAAAGCTGCAGAGTCCTGAGTGATTAGACACACATACACACAAACACAAACACACACACACACACACACACACACACACACACACACACACGGAGAGGGGGAGCTTTTCACTTCTCTGGAGATAGTCTTCTAGCCACCTTTTTGTATAATGACAAGAATCCTGTCCTAAGACACTGTAATTGTATTTGTATTAGTTGGTCTTTTTAATAGACATGCACATGCAGAGGTTCATAGTTATTTCATTAAGGAAGGAAGCAAGCACTTTTGGCCATGTTAAACCAGTAACAACAGAAACTTGAGCGAGCTAAACTAAAAAGACTATATTTGTAGGAGGTAGCCAGTTCAGAGTCAGTTCTGTATCCATACACACATGCAGTTGTGTCACAGAAAGAACGCTGACTTAAGAAACATGATTCCTGAGACACTTGGAGACTTTCTGTACTAATTAAGGGCTCTGTCCTACAGTGCCCACGCTCTTCTTTGGCTAAGTAATATTTGCCATCCCATATTTAGGTGAAATGTTGGAAAATATTTAATCTCTTATTCAAAGGAGATTAGAAGGGTAGTCTCATAAGTCAGAGTAATAATTACAGGCTGAGATCTGAAAACTGACTTCGTGGTCTTACACTGCTTTTATTAGTGGATAAGCTATCTACACCCTGTAGGTCTCCTTTGTAATAAAAACAAACCCAGCTCTATTGTGATCATAATGACTGCAGGCAGTCAATAAGCAAAATGCCTCCATTAATATTTATCTACAGTTCTAAAAAACTATTTTTACTTGGCATTCTTCTTCCACAACACTGATACTCATCACCTTGTGGCATCTCTAGACAATTTTAGTGAAATGCAGCTGATAATAAAATGTAGATGTCTAGCAACCACCTCCCACAAAAAATCAGTAAGGAAAATGAAATTTTCTGAGTGAGAGAATATATCTGGGAATGTAACATCTATTTTAATATTTATTGATTAGTTTACTCCTAATCCACAAATACCACCAATCAATGTTTTTCTGTGGATTCTTTGAAGTGCCAGGCACTGTACATGAGACACAAACTTGTTTCCAAGGCCTTCCTCAGAAGGCTTTACAGAGCCTTACAGAGAAGGCCATCCCAAAGCACCTCTGCCTCATAATACAAGATATAAAAGGAAAAGCCCAGGGACATCCATCTCTGCTGGGGGCCCTGTTTATCTACTGGAGATGGTCTCTTTCAATATTTTTTTTAAATTACTACACATCACATCAAAATGCATGCTAAATTCTAACAGCCATTCTTCCAAAAAGAGTAAACAAATAATAAATATTTGCCACAGTTTTCTCTCTTCCCAGAACGCTTGACACCATCTATCTTTGGGAATTCTTATTATAGTTGCTTTCTGACTTTTCCATGATAGAAACTAGAAATTTGACTTTTCTTGCCTTATAAAAATAAGACGCAGTTGTTAATAGTGTGTGACAAAAACAAAATTACTCTTACTAATGACATATCTGTTTCACTTTACAAGTGAAATGTTCAGTCATGAACAAATGTTGGCTAGAAAGCTCATGTGAGGTATACTAGGCACTTTTTCTGTTAGTGTGACTGACGGCCTAAGAGAAATCAATTTTAAGGAAGGAAAGTTTAGTTCAGAATATTCAGGTCATGATTCTTTTTTTTTTTTTTTAAGATTTATTTATTTTTTATTTATATGAATACACTGCAGCTGTCTTCAGACACACCAGAAGAGGGCATTGGATCCCATTACAGATGGTTGTGAGCCACCATGTGGTTGCTGGGAATTAAACTCAGGACCTCTGGAAAAGTAGTCAGTGCTCTTAACCACTGAGCCATCTCTCTAGCCCTCAGGTCGTGATTCTCGGCTCAGTTGCTTTTAGGTGCATGTGAAGGCAGCTCATCCTGATGGGAACACATTCTGGGTAGAAGATGCTCCTTACAGCATGAAAGGGAGCAGGAAAGAGAAAAGGAGTTCTTGTAACAAACTCCCTTTAAGTTATGAATCCAAAGATGAATACATGTGTAGAAAAGGGTAGGGGCCTCATGACCCAACCACCACTCAGAATGGGCATCTGAACCCTGCTGTATTGAGGTCCAGGTCATCAACACACAAGCTTTTGAGGGATATTTCAGATACAAATTTTCATAAGAGATCAGCCATGCAAAAGAATTAAAACACATGGAGCATACTTCCTGGGAAACCTAAAGGCACAAGAATCAAGATTTGTCCACTGATCCTAAGGGCAGGACTGGGACCCAGCAGGGGTGAACTTGCCCTGTAGTATCCAGTGTTCAAGAGCCATGCAATAAGAGTTCACAATCTTGTTAGAGTTCACCTCTCCAATTGTGAGACTGATGAATGAACTAAATTCTTAGGGAGGCAGAGAGAAGGGGATCACAGGCTAAATGTATGAGATGTGACTTTAGACAGCAGAAACAAAAATGAAGGATGCACCTCTTCCAGTTTAACTAAAAGCAGATAGGGAAAAAAATCCCTCAAAATAAACCATAGGAGACCATGTATAGATACCCACAACTATACCATCTCTATTATGAGCCAGTAAGGATGGGACGTCTGTTGTGGCAGAAGTATATCAAGTCTGGGCAAGGTTGAAGATGACTACGCAGGTTTATTGCATTCAAGAAAATTGGTCTGGAGGTTATTTTAGAATTCTGAAAACTGCTGAAGATTCAAAAGTATTTCCAATCTATAGGTCATATATTTTCCCAGCAGCATATGGCGTCCTGGATATAGAGTCAGATAATGTAGATAATCAAGTTCACCTAGGATAGAGGTTTTGCCAAATGGAAGCAATGAACAGACAAGGTAGCAAGAGAACTTATTTCCTGAAGGTCTGACTTTGATCTCTCGTTAAGGTTAGAAGTAGAAAGAGCTTTCTATCTTAGCGTTAGCCTAAAAAGAAGAAAAAAAAAACCACTACAATTTTAATTGTTCATTCCTTGCAAATTGAATAGATAATAATCACAAAAGGCATTCATTAGTTGAGAAAAACTGTATCAATTGTGACTCTTGTAGCACATTAAGGAAAACTTCAGCCTGCATTTTAAATTCCTGTTCTCAGGAACAATAGTTGAGACAATAATGAAATAAGTCATTTTCTTATATTCAAAGCACACATTTGTTATTCTCGATCCCTTAGAAAAAGCAGCCTTTACAAATGAATTTGAGTGCGTTTTCATTAGTGTAAATAAGTTGTTAAGTGTTGTGAGGAGCTGCTGTAACTACGGTAGGCTGAAGCACTTCCAGTAATGTTTTTCTTGAACAATGGTGGCAGTTCAAAGAACATTTCAGGACTTGTTTGTGATGATGACAACATCGAGCCAAAGAAGTAAAATCTCTCTTTCTTGAGAAGCACATGACATGCACAGTTAAAAGATGGAATCATGAAGAGGGATTTCCTATCCTCACTAATGCCCACAGGGTCCATGGATGTTACAAGTTAGGCTTCTTAGCATCTCTGTAGATGCTCCACTCTGCTGCCTAGGTTCCAATTTGGCTGACATCCCTCTAGGACTTTCTCTCCTATGTGTTTGGTTTATTTTTGTTTTGTTGGGGAGTGTGTGTGTGTGTGTGTGTGTGTGTGTGTGTGTGTGTGTGTGTGTGTGTGTG